>OY747706.1:21071529-21671529 GCA_963556495.2 Valencia hispanica | reverse complement strand
GTGAACTTAATTTATATTTTTTCTATGATTGCACTTGTGAAGAGAGGATGTTAAAACAAATTACCCAGACCAGATGATGTCTGTCATGGCAAGAGTTTAATACGGGAATTAGGCAATAAGAGGAATATACCATTCTCTCCCTTTCTGAGTGCAAATCTGACCCCAACACAGCAAAGCAACCAGACCCACCATTCTGTTTGCCTAAGCTGCTAGGACAGAGCAGATAAAAACAGAAATACTATTTTGAAAGTATTTTCTAAACTATTGAAAATAAAAAAACAATACATTCTAAAGATTATTCCTCCTACCATATATGACTGAAATTTTTACATCTTTCAGATTCTCATTCAGAATTGTATTGTTATCTATATATTAACAATAACAGAAAAATACCTGAATAAATTGATTGACTAAGTAGAGCAACGTTTTCTTTTTCAGATTTATTCAAGCAAGCCACTGGTTCTGGTTTTAGAAAAATGCATACACAGTTCTTATTTTTACACTAGATTTTCATTCCAGGGTGCTGCTGAAGATGTTGGATTTCATTCACTAAGTGTTCTCCCCTTGACTGGATGCAAAGCAGTAACTCATGGGGAAGGTGAATAGTCAAGAACACAGTTTGTGCATGCTCTCTGCTTGTTGAACAACTGCTTGGTCATTCTTACCTGAGGGAATACACAACATAAGCAGCAGAAACTAAATGCCACATATTGACACTTGGTGGGATGGAGAGCATCTGCAGGCCTTTTTTGACTGTAAAGTGTCTGCAATTTGTCTTATTAGAAATCATGGATCAGGAGTTATGGGCAGATGGGAGTTAATCTAAGAAGCATGAACAGTTGAATGCACTATTGCTCTTCGCAGTGGTACTACTGAGCTGATTGTGGTTTGCTCATCATGTTATAGGCCCTCACAGGGCTATCTTTTCCTGTTGTTGGCACTGATAGCGGCGGCAAAAAGAAATTGAACATTATCTCTATTTCTTGGCTTAATCTCATGTTGGAAGGCCTCTGTTCGGTCAGCAGTTTTTTTTTGTTGTTTTTTTTTTACCTGAACCAAGGATGTTATGATGACATCTGGAGAACATTTTGTAAAATGTTCTTAGATACTAAATGCACATACATTTTTCTAAACTAATGCTAATGCTTTATATATTTTTAAGATTGATGTCTTCAACAGTCCCCTTCTGGGATACATCTATTTCACAGACTAAAGCCATTATTTTCAATGTATATGCAGTGTCCTAACACTTTTATCAACTAATCTATGAGAATCTTATTGGAATTAGCAATAAGAAATACCAATGAAAGCAAGAAAACCTAAGTAAATTAGGGATATCCCAAATTTAGGACTGTGAGTTCTGATCAACACATTTTTAATATAACATTATTTCTGGACTAACTTTAAATATATATTTATATTTATTTTAGTAACTCAATTCAGTTTTACGGAAACACATTACATAGATAATACATAATTACATTCAGAATGATGTTTTCAACCCTTTATTTCGTGATGATTTTCTGCTTATTGCTAAATAAAAGACTTTTAAGATTAGAATAATACATCAGACCAATAAAAAAACAGAAATGTCAGTTCAATGAAAAGTATTTTTAATACCCACTAAAAGGTTATTTTCAACATAATTCAGAATAACAACTAGCCTCACCATGCATTTTATTAGGCACACCTGCTCAATTGCCTGTTAACACAATTCACTAGCAATGACCACGCATCATAGATAAAGATTAAAGGTTTATTAAGTGAACGGCGTGAACGGAAGTCTGGGGAGATGTGACGAAGGAGGCCAGGAGGTAGACTCAGTGTGGGGGTGCAGTCTTCAGGAGTTCGTCTTCCTGTGCCTGCTCAAGACTCCCAAAGATGGTCTTAGAGATTAACAGAGGAGCGAGTGAGCGCGGTGCATGTCGGGCAAGCTATTATGAATATATGATCGGCAAGCTGGTGAAGACCAACAGCCCTAAAATCGAATGAGGTTGTCTGAAATCCCTGACTGGGCGGCGGAGGTGGCTGCTCCTATGCGAAAGGAGTGGACTGAATAACGTTCCAGGGAGATACCTGAACGAAACAGAACTTGACGAAAATGACCAGTAAACCAGAACCTTGTTGCAAGGCTGCCAGATTCTGTGATGAAAAGTGGGTCGGATGGCGATGCGTTACTGGTTAATCGGGAACGAACATGGTTAGAGATGGGTTCATAGGGGCTGAGGTCGGAATTGAGGCGGAAAAGGTAGATGCAACCGAATGTACCAAGCTAGTCTGTTTTGCTTCTGCAGAGGATGTAGATACAGGTGTCCTGGATATAAATGGTGATATCAGAGAGACGGGGATGAAAGGAATGATCGAATCGAGATAAAGTCGGGGCAATCTCTGTAAGAGGTAAACGTGGAATAACTGCAGATAGTTCTTCCTTTCTCAGATCTTTAAGTAACATGGTTACGTGGCTGCGATTTAGGGTTGGACAGGGACTACCGGTTGCTAACTTGATAAAGAAACTGATACCTGAAAGGTAGGTTTGGATGGTGGCTGCACAGATTTTTTGAATGGAGTGAGTGTGGGTGACAAACTGGCAGATAGACATGGGATTGAGTGAGGGAAAAAGATAAGCCGTACGATACGTGAAAGGCCTTGAACGCATTCCAGCCTGTTAGGTAAGCTGAGAGAGTACCGGGAGCAAAACTGTCAAGAATGGAATTCTGGGAGGCAATGGAGAGGCGTAGAGGTTGAGGATGGTGGCTGAAAATGGTGGGACCAGAGTTGGATTGCGATCCGCTGCAAGAGCCAAGGATCTGAATTTCTGAAAAGAAAAACGAGAGAGAGAGTCAGCGATAGCATATTTGTGACCTGGAACGTGAGCTGCGCGAAGCAGAAACTGATGCTGGGATGATACGAGAGTGAGTCGGCGGAAGAACTGCATAATGACAGGAGAACGGGATCGACCTTTATTTATGATAGCTACTACAACTGTATTACCAGAGTGGATGCGAATAGAGTTTTGAGACCATTTGTGACCCCAAAGAAGGACAGCGATGACTATGGGGTAGAGTTTATGAAGAGCTGAGGAAGGCGAGGCGGACTGGAGTCAAACTCGGAGGGCCAGTTTGAAGCGAACCATCTCCCTCCATAATAGCCACCGAAGCCAATGGAATGTGCGGCATCGGTGTAGAGTTGGATATCATCTGGAAGGGAGATGAAATCATTGTAAAAGAAAGAAATACAGTTCCAAGAAGACAGGAATTCGTGCCAAAGCTGCAATTCCATACGACATGACTCGTCGATAATGAGCCGGTCGTAGAGCGATGGTACGCTGGTAGCAGTGGAAAGGAGGTGAGATATGAAGGACCGGCCCTGGGGAATGATGCGAATGGCATAGTTAAGGTGACCGAGAAGTGACAAAGCTGTTGTTTGGACCATGAATCGGCCAGAATAAAGTTGAAGAGGATGAGGATGAGGATGAGGGAGATCCGATCAAATGGGGATACCCAAGAATTCCATAGAGGTAAGAGGAGCCACCGTGTTCTCTGAAAGAGGAACGCCGATGTCGGAAAAAGCCTCAGTAAGGGCATAGAGCCCTGTACGAGGCGGTGACGAAGCGAGGGTGATGACCAAAAATCAGAGAGGAGGTGAAGGACGTAAGGCAGACGGTAGGTGTTTTTTAGGATCCAACATAAGGCCTTGGAAAGGGAATCGAAGATTCTGGGGCTACTTCTGCTGCCAAAGGTGAGCCGAACTGCAAAGCAGTAAGCTTCTTTCCAGCAGGCGCTGAAGAATCGCCAAAAGTCTAAATAAGGATGAGAGGATGGGGGGTTCGAGGGAATGAAGGAACCAGAGAGGGGTCGAGGAAATGATGGGATAAAGGATGGGCGAAGGGGTGAAGAAGGGTCGAAGGAATGAGAAAGGGGATGAAGGGGTGAAGCCAGATAGAGCGTCGGGAAGGGAGGGGTGCGAAGAACGAACGAGACAAAATGCGGAGCCTGCTAGACAGATAAGATGAATAGCATGGTTGATGGTGGTATATTGCATAGAAAAATTGGAATGGGGAAGATGAGGAGACAAGCCAGAAGAAGGTTGAGCTAAGGGCTGAAGCGGTTGGCAGAGCAAAGGGAACGGAGGGGTAGCAGAAATGGAAGGGGGTGCACACAGAGCTTGAGGAAAGGGTAAAAGAAGGAATGGAGAAATGAGAGCTTGAGGGAAAAATCTGAGAAAGAGGGAGCAGATGCAGGTGGACATGGCGCTTGGTGTCCGGCAGAGGGCGCTGGACCTGAAGAAGGAAGCTGGGAAACGTTACTGAAGGCTCCGCCCCTGGAAACAGAGGGGATCCCGACGGGACCAGGAAGTATTGTGTGGGAGATAGAGGGCCGAGGTGAAGGAGGGGATGGCCCGAAAACGTCGGGTTGGCTGGGGACCAGTTCCCCATCCGACTCGGATGGATCGAGGGAGACGGTTAGAACATCCATGAGACGAGCGAATACACAGGTAAGATTTTCGAGAATGTAAGCGAGCACAAAATTTCCGAGGGAGTCTGGCGGACCTGTGAAACGAACGTGAAAGACGTGGAACATGAGGCGAGCCTGGCTTATATAGATCACTGATTGATAATTGAAGTGCGAGAGATCTGGGAGGCCAGGTGGGTTGAGTTAGTGTTGATTACTGCGTACGACTAGAGTTAAAGCATGGTCCTGCTCCTGAACTTAAGCTAACGAGTTAACTCCTTATAGTGAATCTGTTAGGAGTTTGTGGTTTTGGTTTGTGTAGTGGTTTCTTTCTGTTTCGCTGTTCCACAGGTTGCCCACCAGAGGGCACAGTCTCCAGCTCTGGTGGGTGGAGGCCCTCAAGGTGTGGTGACGCACACCTGCAAATCATTAGGACTGCAGGAAGATAAAAGGAGCTGGCAGTCAGTCATTCCTCGCCTGAGTGTTAACCTACATGGTAACCCCAAGCCGTCTGAGTTCCTTGATTGCCTTTTCTAAAGATTTATGTCTGTTCCAAGAATTATTCCCTCGACTCTTCCTCAGAAACTCACCTATTTTTCATGTTCCTCGCAGGTTCGTCACTTCCCTGGTTTCCACTGCTGAGATCCTTTGCTCTAGATAAATAATAATCTTCAAAATTTCTCTCTAGCTTCTACCTCCATGACTGGCTTCCACCTTCTTCATCATCCTCCAGCTCAGTTCCACTCACCCACCGGAGTTCCTCCTTCCTGTTCAGCCTCCTACAACAACTTGTAAGACAATCTCCGTTCTTCTTCATTGAAATCTTTCAAGACCATATACTCACCATCCAGCTTACACTCAGCCCTCGGATCACCACCTCAACACCTCCTGTGATCCCATCACACTGACCATCCACAGGCTCCAGTCACTCCTCCCTGGTGATTCCATTTCCTCATCTACTGTAAGCAAATCTGTTCCTAAAGTATTCTCCTCATCAAGATCACAGCTCAAATTCTCCTCCGTTACAGAGCTCCAGCTCACTGTCCCCAGCAGTTCCCCAGCAGCCCTTGTTCCAGATCCATCCAACTTCATCTAATATTCAATAAACTTTTAAATCTGAGTTTGTCTCCTGAGAGTTTCATGCATATGGGTCAGACAGCTTACTAAAACCACAATAGAATCAGTCAAGATTTTGTTGTAAACACCCTAAAATGGATCCTTTCTATAATCTCTGATTACAGCTCATCCATATTTTGATGGCAGACTCCTTAAAGGTCTCATTCATTGAGAAAACAAGTAAAATTCGCTCTTTTTGAAATACGATCCTTCACTCTGAGTAAGACATGTATGCTGCACGTGATTCTGTTGTCCAACCCCCATTGGCTGCTTCAACCCCAAAAGGAATCTGAGTGGAAATAGAGTGAATCAGAGGTATCTACGTAGAAGTGTATCCTGGCCACGCCCATCTTAGCTTGCGACTGCCCACGGGAATATGGGGGCCAGACTGAGTAGAGCACATCTTGGCTAGTAGAAGCTAAATGTTAGCAACTCCGCAACATGGCAGAACACATTCGGGCTTGTGTAATTTGTGGAGATTTTTTACCCAAGAAAGAGGAGCTGAGGAAGAAACGGTTCGAATTTGTCTTGGAACACCACCAATGAACTAAGTTACGTTAGTTATTTGTTCGAAGGCAGCATACGTAAGAGTCGCATTGCAGTTAGCCAGTTAAAGGCGAGGCGTTTTCATAACATGAATAATAATCAGTTAGACTGGTAATTCTGACATTTCCCCCCACCTACTACTCGGACAACTGCAACCTACTGAAACAGGAGCGAGAGAGCATTCTTTCCACAGATAACGTCTCACAAGGCATTCATTCAAACTACAGATCACAGGAAATTTATAGAAAATATGATTGAATGAGACCTTTAAGGATAATATACTATCACAAATGCAAAATCATCTCAAACTAGTGGAGCACCTTTTCAAGTAAGTCATGCTATCATGTCAATATGGACCCAAATCTCCAAGGAATGATTCTTGAATCTGTGCCACAAAGAATTAAGATAGTTTTAAATAGAACCCAACCAGTACCAGCTAGGTGTGCCTGATAAAGTAGATGGTGACTGTATGTCTGTTTTAAGCCATATGTTATCAAAACATTATTATAGTGTTTCTTAACCTAGTTTGACCCCTATTGGAGTAACATATTGATGCTGAAATCGAGAAATTCATATTGGGACTTAATATGTGAACACATATTAAATATGTGAACACATATTAAGTCCCATAGCAAGTCCCATTGCTGAAAAACAAAAACAAGAAACTGCAGGGTAATTAGGCTCATTAGTATGTAGGTTAAGTGAGACACCTTCACAATACTACTTTAGATTTTGTGATACTGCTTTTTTTCTGGAACCAAGTTTTCTTAGAACATCAGTTCAAAGAAATAAACAAAGGGGATCTATGAAAACATAAGTAGCGTTCTTAAGGTTCCCAGGACTGGAAACCAATTAAGGGTACTTCAAAGAAGAGGAACAAAATAGACAGGGAAAAAATAAGATAATATTCTGTATCAGTCATAATAAATCCATCTGCATTTGGTTTTTAATTTTTTATTTGATTTTAGTAATCACTAAGCAGTATTAAAGTTGTGAATATAAAGCTTGTCCTTTCAAAACATTGCTTTTCCATGAAATGTTCTTCCATAAAGCTCAAGGGCCTTTGTAGGTGATCATCCCTGGACATTTATCTTTACAAATTTGGCTCTTAAATTTTTTTTTAAGGTTTAAGATGCAAAATGTTTGACACACACAATGCTATTATTAGAACAGGTGGAAAAAGAGTTTTTATTTGCTGACTTAAACCTTTTTTTCATCTCAGCTTTTATATCTGCCATTTACTTATATTGTTCCTCCTTTACTGTTGTATCTCTTCTTTTCATGGGTTGTTTTCTGTGTGTCATGTTATCAGCATTTGAAGAACATGTTCAATCTTTACCTTTTCAAACTTAGTCACAAGCAAACAATGAAATATGAAAATGTGTGTGATTGTAATGAAAGCAGTTACACACAATAGGTGTTTTCTCTCTTTTTCTTTCTCAGTATGCTTTTCCCTCTGTTTGCTGGAGACTATAGCTGCTTTATTCTCATCTTTTTATTTCATAATTTCTATAAACTATGACTGCTTAAGGAAGAAGATAAGTGTTCAGTGCCATTTTATAAAGCTGGGGGGAAAAAAGTAAATAATATCCAAAACATTTGTGGACCTGACAAAGCAACATACCACGATTGCATAAACTTAAAAAAAAAATGTTGCCCAAACTTATATGTACTTCAAAGGAACCTGTATTTGCATATTTGGATCATTGTGATTTAGACTGTTTAGAGAAAAATCCTTTTCTGGTTGAATCATGTTATCATTTTTGTTAAAACCCATAAGAGGGTTCATGTCAGTTACCGGTAAAAGTAAAGCTACTAGACTTGCATCCAGTCTGCTCAGCAGAGTATGTCTTTATCTGTAAATACTAAAGCCCGAAATGAACTGATCTCTAAAATGACATACCTCATGTTGCAAAGGGGTTCAGTAACTTTAAATTTAAATAGTTTAAATGTTTGGTCTTAAGCCTTTTCTTAATGGCAAGTACCTAGTAATCTGCAATTCAAATATCTGCTGCTGTTTGTTAGGTTTGCTAAATGATATGTTTTATTATTTTAGCTCCAGTGTTGCAGCACTTACACTACACCTTTTATTGTTGTTTTACTATTTAAATGTAATGTTAGTGACATTACAATATATTAGGACTAACGGATGATAAAAGTTTTCAGTTTATTTTTTACATTTATTGGGTAACAAAGAGGGAATCTGACCCGATATAAATAGTAATTTAGTTATAGTAGAGAGCCATTGTGAGATATAATTCTATTAGTATGTTGATGGAATTAAATTTCAGTCATTTGATCCTTTTCCATTAAATACTGTTAGTGCAACATACTACCCCTGATAAGCTCTCTCTCTCTGGTCTTGTCTTTTCAAATCAAGATTAAGTGCAACTGTATTGGTTTTGTGGCTATGTAGCAGCTGGTTTATGCTTTAGCTAACACTAATAACTGTCTAATAATAGTAACCAATTACTAAAAAAATGAAAAAGGCAGTTCTTCAATTGTCAATTGATCCAACAGTTGTATTAATTTCCATGTCTTAGGTTGGGACGGTTCTTGATTTGGAACCCTACCCAGCGATTTAAAAGTGCTATGTGGGCAGGGCTGCTGCTAGGCATTTGGAGGCCCTAAGCATAATTGACCAGGGAGGCCCCCCTCCAAACACAAACACAGACAAAACTCGAGTTCCTACTTAACCTGTTGCTATTTATTTTCAAACTGATATCAAATAAACATATGAGCACGAACATTTAGATATTAAGTAGTATACAGCATAAAACAAAATAAACTGCACTTCCATGCCTATCTAGTTGCTATGAAACTATATTAAACTATGTTATATTAATATAATGGAACATAGACAAAACCTTACATATTTATACTCCAATTATACACATGAAACAAAACAATGGTGGCATTTTGTACATGACCAAAAGTGAAGAAAGGTCTACCACATTATGGCCCAACCATGACAAATTGTAAAATTGACCAGCAGATGTTGCCCTTATTACTTTCTGCTTTGTTGGCAAACTCGGTGATAAAGATAAGTATTCCTAACGTTTTTTAGAAGATATGGAAAATAGTTTGTTTGGGATTAATGTTAACACGTCAGTGTGCTCAGATTGTGCAGTGTGTGTGTTGTCACAGCCAGCTTCTAGGTTTAGCTCCATGTTCTAGGAGCTCATAGCTCGGTCAATAACCGGGTCCCTGTTGGCATGCCACGGACCGGTGCTGCTTGGTCGTGTCCTAAAATAATGCCCGTCGGGTATAGTCCTGGTCCTGTTAGTAGATTATGGTCTTTTGTGCAGGCTACGGGTTTGACATTGGCTGTATGCTAATGTTGAGGTCAATAATATAGTTTTTGACAGTGTTTTCTGTTTTGCCAAAACAATTAGGCCTTGACATAGGGTGGCCAAAAAGGAGGACATTTTTCAAGACTCAACAAATCTAGGATAAAAACTTATCGTTGCACCTACATCACTGTAATACATAGAATTAGGAACTACTGGACTAGTTCTCGGTTCGGAGGAGTGGTAGTGCAATTAAAATCAGAGATCAGAGTCAGGATCTTCACATCAATTTGAAAATCCTGCTCAGTAAATTATTAACCGGCAATTTACTGAACATATAAACACATAACATACAGTTCACATTCATGCAAAAACTTGAGTTTGTTACTCACGACACCTTTCTTTGTAACCTTCAGGTTAAACTTGTTTCTGTTCTTTAAACCAAATTATGGTTTAAAAAGACTGGCCTGCATGACAGACCATGCAGAAAAGTTCAACTCAAATGCATTTACATAAAATTGTCAAACAAAAGGAGAAAAATAAAATCTCTAACAATTGTCAACTTAACGAGGCGGCAGCTTTCATGTCTGTCGTTAAACTTCACAAACAAAAACAGCTGATTGACGCCAAATACAGGCTTACAATGTCAGGAAAATCAAACACAAGGGGTTTAACACAGATATATTCAGTGAAGTCAAGTCATTTACTCAAATAATCAAGTCTTTTCCTGTTTTACAGATCGAGTTTGAGGCTTAATTAGCTTGTAAACTCGTCACATACATTTCCGAAAATAAGATATAACTAAAAGAAATCTCACCAAAACCATCCTAGCTTAGATGTTTAAAGTCCTGGCGGTACCAGGGGATCAATGCTGACTGGAAAAGTTTTGCTTTTACCCGCAGAGGTCAAGTTTAAAGTCCGTGTTTAGCTTTAGCTTCAAACCGATTCTCCTCCTATTTGTCTCCCACTCACCTGCACGTACTTGTTTAAAAAAAACTTTCTTCTTTTACACACTTCTAAAACAAACAATCAACCATATCAGTTGTCACCAACATTTGCATTTGTCTAGGCCTACTTATTGTTATCTCCTGTAGTTATTGTTATTATTTGTGAATCCGTTTATACATGAGGGTGATGTGGGTTACATCCTAGACAGCCTATAAAAACATTAACTTACCAGCAAAAGATGCACGGGTGTCATCTCTCTCTCTCCAGATTCGTGTTGTCTCTTCTTACCTGACATCATTAGCCATTTAACAACAGAGTAGCCTGGAAAACCTTTGGATGCGACACGTTTTGAGGGCTGTACCATTAGGGTCATGGAGGCGGGGGGGGCTCTTTATATCAATTAGATAAAAACATTTAATTTGGTCGAATTGTGAGTGATAGGTTAAACAATTAAGAAAAAACAACGGTGGGCCTGTTATAACTAATTTATGTATTAAATTCAATAGGCTAATGTAATAATTTTCATGACATTTCTTTGGAAACCCTTTTTGGAGGCCCCCGCCAGGTACTTGGGGGCCTACGCGTTCTGCGTACTTTGCTTATGGACTGCGGCGGCCCTGTATGTGGGCAAGGCCTGTCTGCGACAGTGGAGAATGACCACTTCTGGCACAAAGACTGTTTAAAAAACTAGAATTCTGGTAGCATTTAGTTAGTTGTAATTTCTGCTCCAGTTCTGACCAGCATCTAAAAGTGGACAATCATGAAATAGAACTCTCTTTTATCAGCTTAACCCTGTGTCAAAAATATATTCTTTTTGAGCATCATGCAGTTGTTGAGTAAAACTTAGCAATAGTAAATGTTTAAAATCTTTCTTTTCCACACATAAAGATGTTTTCTGTCAAATCTCTATTATAGGGTGGTCCACCTTGGCATTGGAGCCATTCAGCATGCGGATAGGGATTCTTTACCTGTGCCCAGAAGGTGCTTTCCACTTCAGAAGCCTTTTTGCATTTCCATTGCAGGAACCAGGGCTGAATCAGACAAAATATAGGGTCTTATGTTCACACCGGTCAGCGCGTCCAGACATCAAATCACTCAAACGGACGAAAGTTGACGCTTTAAAATTAAAACTCAGCTGCTTGCACACTTTGTAGTCCGCGTCGGCACATCAGCGCGTCACGTCCGGTAGTTGCCCTAACCGGGTTTGGCTAGCGTTAGCTAACATAACAAGAAAGTTAAAAGAAAATATTTAACTGCTTATCTAGCACTCCAATATCCTCCATATCTTCCTACAAATAAATCCGGTCTCTTCCTGTCTTTGTAAAAAGATGAAGACGGGTCATATAATTCACGAAAATTACAGACAGTGATGATTATTTGATCCTCCATTTTGAATGAATGACTTGCCGATCCATGTCAGTACAAAGAGTCCCTACGATTGGTTGACGCCCCATGTTTGCTGCCCTAAAGTTCAGTTTTCCCAACTTCACGCAGCAGCTGCTCCGACAGTCCGTCAACGCGTGTGAGCAGCAGCTGCACCGACGTGCGCAACTTGCTGCGGGGGAGCTTGACGCCCGCTTGATGGTTAGATCCCATAGACATGCATATAATCTAGCTGCCCTGCTGCCTGGACGCGCTGACCGGTGTGAACGCACCATTAATCTGTCCAGAAAGCCATTCTTCAAGGATGGTAGGAGTTTTGGATGTCCCCAGTATTTTACTTTAGTCATCTGCTCCTCTGCTGGTTATATTTTCTGTTAATTTAAAATGTCATTTAATTTGAGGGGTTGCGTTTTTTATTTGCTGACACAACATTTAAACTCAGCCACCCATGCAACGTATGACAGTATTTTACAGAGTTTGAATTGAAATACATCAATAAAATCCAACAACTATTTTGAAAATATTTAATTGAAGGAAGTGCTGACTTCCGCTTTAAGTATATTAGGAGAGATGAAACTCGAATCATAGCCTTTCATCAGAGATTTTAACAGGTAAACTTAAAAATGTTCAGCATTTGTTTTTAGATACAGATTAAAGCATTCACAAATGTTTGTTTAAATTAAGTCATTGTGTCAGCACCTGCTATAATAAGTACAACAGAAAATCTTACAGGTTTCAACTATTAGAGATTTGCAGACGATTATAAACTTCTTTGGAGTTTAAATTGATTTTAATTTAGTTTCAAAGTTTAATTGCCATGAAAATGTCACAAATATTTTTTTAGATAGCAAGCCTGATAAGAACTCTCCTTTCTTCCTGAGAGTCAGGTTTGGCCTAGTTCATTTAAAATCCACTCAACCTTTATATTTTTACACAGTTTGGAGTGGAAGTTTTAAGCCATAACAGACCAATGATTTAGTCTCAGAATAGTGCTGTATTAGTTGGATTTTTACTGTTTTTAATACTATTTTGGACTCCAATGATGGAGTGAGCATAGAGCCACATAAACGGCTCAAGTTTCGGACCCCACAATGGAGCCTTGGTAGCTTGATATTTCTGGAAAATTAAGCTTAGGTGAAAAGAAAAATGGTAAGCAACCCATTGCTGAAACACACATCTGCATGCATTGCATGAGATTAAGCAATGTTGAGTAGCACTTGTGGCACATTAAAAAATTTACTGGGAATGTATTGGTATTGGACTCTGGCAGATTTCTATAATTATCAGATAATATGTTTGTTTTTTTAAAACTAAAATTAGTTTATTGAATTTTCCAGTCTCTTGTGGTCACCATCTCCATATTTTGCTGTGGTTTGTTTTTGCTTCAGTTCAACATGCTATACATTTTAGTATATATTTCTATTCTTAATTCGAGCAAGTTCACAAAGCACCATTCAGTGGATCCTTCTTTTAGAAAAGTTATTTTATATTTGGCTGAATTAGTCTGTTTTGAAAAGAGATTACAAGTCACTCATCAGCAAGTAATTCTTCAGTGCTGACAGGTAAAATTCAGATTGAGTATTTAAACGCTGACACAAAGGAGCAGAGTATGTGCATGCAAATGAACAAGCTTTTATTCACCTCAACCTGTATGCACACACACTTTTCTTATTGTCTATATTCTGTGTGGAGTCAGCAGATAGATTAGCATTGCCAACTAATCCATCTTATTAAAAGGCAAAATAGAGAGAAAGAAAGCGAGAGAGAAATAATAAAGCACAGGTTGTGGGACATGTCTCGGGTATTAAAGTTTTGCTGAGTCAGTGTTTTAGACAGACGGCACAAGAACAGTCCAGCCATATAACCCTTGATAAAACCTCTGCAGATCGTGCCATAAGGTTACATATTTTAAAGTGTGCGTGCGTGTCCGTGTTTGTGTGTTGTTTGTTTGCTCAGCATAGACTGATGGCCACTTGCTGTACCTTTCATCAGAAGTCAGTCAAGTGTGTTGGGCCATCTCTCTTGGTGGAGGACAGATCCATATCAAATCATAATAGATTGCAATGCTTTTTGAAGAATAAATCAATGCTGAAACCAGTCTGATGGGGGACAAGAGACATATCACATTTGACAGGGACTTGACTGGAGGACAGTGGGTTACATGCACTTATGCTCATGCATGTGCAGAAAGATAAACAAGCATGTGCATAAACAGGAAGGTTGCTGCAGCTCTCTCAGACTGGACTATTTATGGTGTCACAGCTACTTTTTGATTTACCTGTAGTTCTTTCAGGTAAGGTGTAGACATTTTTCATCAGTTTAACAATATAAACATTCCTACTGCCAGTGTGATGTAAAGCGCATAGAGTGGTACAAAGAAAAGTGCCCACTTTTATTGTTTTTTGGTTGTCAAGGTAAATGTCATATTCTCTTTTGATATAGTAAAAACTAATTTTCAGCAGTGATTATCACCTCTAAAATGTAGGTTTTATCCCTGGAAACTTTCTTTCAACCTTGGTCATTGACTCGCTGAGACCTTACTACCTATTGAATTCAGAAACAACACAGAGGAAACTAATAAAACAACATATTTATCAGTCCGTAGCGCTGCCGATCTCAATACTTTTCTAACAGTTTAAAAATTAGAAGTGGTTCCCGAATTATATTACAGCCCCAGAGCTGATGGTAATCCATGTTTTCCAACTGAAAAATCAGAACGAATGAATCATTCTTTGAATCTGGGATTTTTTCTCACAACCATGCATAGCTTCCCTCATAATACTTCTGGCACTATTTGGTAAATAACAGCGACCTAAGTTAGAGTAAATGAACAGAAATGTGTCCGTTATCTGACAATGTTATGTGCTGTTAGAGTTCCGTATTCATTGGGTGTCTTTTTTAAATCTTGTTCATAGCTTATAACCTGCTTTTACAAAGTGCATTGACGTAGAGGGACGGAGATACAGTACTAAACTTGCTTTAGCCCTGTTTTTATATTCAATATCTGAGATGCCCAAAATTTAGAGACTGTAACTATCATCTTTTTTTTATTTATTCTGAGTCATCTGTTCAGTTCTGTCACCCTTAAAGTGTTCAGATGTAGCAAGGTTGTAGTCTGATGTGTTATAATCTTGCAACTACTGCTTCACAACCACATTGGCCACAAGGACAACCTTTTAAAGTGAAAGTCTAATGCAGCAGCATTATATTTCAAGACTTTTTTTTGTATTCCTCATTTGGGTAAAATTCTAAAAGCCATCGCTGTAGAAATAAAGGTGATCAAAATCTACAATTGTGTGGCAATACTACTAAATTTACAATTGAAATGTTAGATGGTTAGAAAAACTAAACAAATTTGGAGAATATAAACCATTGCAATTTTGGGATTTTAAAAGCCTTTGGGGATTCTTTTTGGGATAAATTTGTTCTTCACGCTATCTTGCTTTCTTTTCACAGAATTTGTTTTTTGGAGTGCATCTGTGCGTAGCTTGACCTTGGCCTCACATGTGTGTTAGTTGTCACAGTGTTTGAGGATCATGTAAAGAAGTTCCCTCTGTTGTCTGATTGTAACTGAATTATTCAAGGTTTTTTCCTCTTTGGCAGAGCTGAGGTATTTATAGGCGTTAGTCTCTGCCTCTGATACTTACATGGCAACAACGAGCTCTCTGAAGGCTCTTCAGCAAACTAACCAATTCTGAGGGAGAGGAGGAGGGGAAAGGCAGCAGAAACGGCAGGGATATGAAATATATGCTGGAGTTGTTGGCTTGAGGCTAAAAAAGAATTGGACATTAAGGTCTGAGACATTGACACAGTTTCAATGCTATTTGTCTTGGAAGTCGTTTTTCAATTTTAAAAGAACTAAAAGTGACAACCTTTTAACCGGAAATGGTGCTAAGGAATTTCTAATAACTGTCTACATGAGGTGGACCTCCCAGGAGTGCTTTTAATTGTTTTAAGATGAAGATGAACTGGAAGACAGTTCCTTTGACTCATGCAGGTAGATGGGAAAGTCATGGTAAGAAAGACAAACCCCTTGTCAAAGTCTTGGAGGAAGCTGGGTGACTACAGATGAAAAATGAACTGCTGTCCAGTCATGGCCTCAGATTTGCCTGTGGTGTGTAGTAGGATTGATGGAGTAGTAGCAGTTGTAAAAGCAGAGCCAAGCAACTTCAAGTGTCTGGATCAGTGCTGGGGTGAGTACCACTTCAATCTGCAAATTTGTTAAAACCACACTGGCATACCTCAGTTGTAGGCACAGATAATAACATTTCAATGCTGCCACATTTAAACCAAGATCTGCCTATTTTTAAATGTAATGTAGGATTGTTTTCTTTTTAACAAGAAATTCTTTCTCTGTTGCACATTTAATCTGCCCAAAACTTAATTAGGTGCAAGGACAAGAAACACTGGTAGATTGAGAATTACGTAACAACCTGTTAAATTCATATTTTACAAAGGACCCAAAAGTAGTGTAAGGTGTTCTGTGAGTCCACTCATCTCACCAAAACGTAGCTTTTCATGAAAAAAAGCTTTTGTTGTTTTGTTCCTAAACAGTTTTAATAATTCCTGTCTATAAATTCTTTCCCGTGTCTCAGTTTATTACAATGTCTTGCAAAACTACATCTTCACATTTTGTTGCATAACAACCAAAAACATGTACGTATTTGAAATGCATAGTTGTGAAGTAGAAGAAAAATGATACATGGTATTCAGCATGTTATGAATAAAAAGTCTGGTGTGCATATGTATTCAGCTCAATTTACCCTCTGACCCTCAATAAAATTTAAAATAGAATCCACTCATGTGTAAGGGTTTCACAGATTTAAAGCTGATGCACAATCCAGAGGTATCAAAAGTATTCACATTCAATTCTCGAGTAGAAGTTTAGATACTAAGTTTTAAAAAGACTTCTGTAGAAGTTGAAGTATCAAGTCGAGTTCTTTACTCAAGTAAAAGTTAAAAAGTACTGGATTTAAAACTACTTAAAGTATCAAAGTAAAAGAAAATGCTATTAAAGACTAAAGGTTAAGCTGCACCACAGCACTACCACACCTCCCCCAAAAACACGTTTACCAAAGGCCATAATGACTAATGTTATATAGGAATATTAATATTGAAAAATTCGGGATACACTCGGCTACCTGTTTCAGCTGCATATATGTCAATTAAAAGTTGTGCATTTTTGTGCAACACAAATACATTAAAGAACCATATGTGGACACCTGAGCATTATTTCGCATTTCATGGAGTGGAAGATATGTTGACTAGTTGCCTGTAGGTATTGTAATGGAGTATCTACCACGGGCATCTTTGAACTCGGCAACATACGTCTGCTTTGTTCTGACTGGACTGTGAAGTGGCTTCTGTCAAGTGCAGCCAGAGGTCAGCTACACACAAAAAATCTGCATTTTTAAGTCATCAGGTATGATGCCTTAAAAATACAGTTCAATGGTTTAATGGTTTATTTTGTTTTTATTTAGTTTACCTCATTACAACAGAAAGATAATGACTCGAGAGAGATCACTATTTATACAGTTTTCTTTCCTTCGGTGTGTCACTAGGTGTATAAAATATTTAGTATTTATATTTAATACTCACTGGGAGGAGACCCATAGGAAGACCCAGGACACGCTGGAGGGACTATGTTTCTCGGCTGCCCTGGGAATGTCTCAGGATTCCTCCCGATTAGCTGGCCCAAGTGGCTGGGGAGAGGGAAGTCTGGGTCTCTCTGCTTAAGATGCTGCCCCTGCGACCCGACCCCAGATAAGCTGAAGATGGCTGGATGGATGGATGGATGGATGGCTGGCTGGCTGGCTGGCTGGCTGGCTGGCTGGCTGGCTGGCTGGCTGGATGGATGGATGGATGGATGGATGGATGGATGGATGGATGGATGGATGGATGGATGGATGGATGGATGGATGGATGGATGGATGGATGGATGGATGGATGGATGGATGGATGTGGATGGATGGATGGATGGATGGATTTAATATACACTGCTCAAAAAAATAAAGGGAACACCAAAATAACACATCCTAGATCTGAATAAATGACATATTCTTATTAAATACTTTTATTAATACTTTTATTAAATACTCTTATTAAAGACTCTTTACATCGCTGAATGTGCTGACAACAAAATCACACAAATATTCTCAATGGAAATCAAATTTATCAACCCATGGAAATCTGGATTTGGAGTCGCACTCAAAAATTAAAGTGGAAAAACACACTAATGGCTGATCCAACTTTGATGGAATGTGAAAATGAGGCTCAGTAGTGTGTGTAGCCTCCACGTGCCTGTATGACCTCCCTACAACTTCTGGACATGTCTCTGATGAGGTGGCGTAGGTGGATGGAGCGAGACATGATGTCCCAGATCTGCTCAATTGGATTCAGGTCTGGGGAACGGGTGGGCCAGTCCATAGCATCAATGCCTTCCTATTGCAGAACCTGCTGACACACTCCAGCCACATGAGGTCTAGCATTGTCTTGCATTAGGAGGAACTCAGGGCCAACCGCAACAGCATATGGTCTCACAAGGGGTCTAAGGATCTCATCTCAGTACATAATGGCAGTCAGGCTACCTCTGGCAAGAACATGGAGGGCTTTGTGGCCCCCCTAAAAAATGCCACCCCACACCATTACTGACCCACTGCATAACCGGTCACGCTGGAGGATGTTGCAGGCAGCAGAACGTTCTCCATGGCGTCTCCAGACTCTGTCACGTCTGTAACATGGGCTCAGTGTGATCCTGCTTTCATCTGTGAAGAGCACAGGGCGCCAGTGGCGAGTTTGCCAATCTTGGTGTTCTCTGGTAAAAATCAAACGTCCTGCACGGTGCTGGGGTGAAAGCACAACCCCCACCTGTGGACGTCGAGCCCTCGTACCTTCCTCATGGACTGTTTGAGCAGACACATGCACATTTGTGAGCTGCTGGAGGTCATTTTGCAGGGCTCTCGCAGTGCTCCTCCTGTTCCTCCTTGCACAAAGGCAGAGGTAGTGGTCCTGCTGCTGGGTTGTTGCCCTTCTACGGCCTCCTCCACGTCTCCTGGTGTACTGGCCGGTCTCCTGGTAGCGCCTCCATGCTCTAAACACTATGATGACAGACACAGCAAACCTTATTGCCACAGCTCGCATTGATGTGCCATCCTGGATGAGCTGCACTACCTGAGCCACTTGTGTGGGTTGCAGACTCCGTCTCGTGCTACCACTAGAGTGAAACCACCGCCAGCATTCAAAAGTGACCAAAACATCAGCCAGATAGCATAGGAACTGAAAAGTGGTCTGTGGTCACCACCTGCAGAACCACTCCTTTATTGGGGGTGTCTTGCTAATTGCCTATAATTTCCACCTGTTGTCTATTCCATTTGCACAACAGCATGTGGAATTGATTGTCGATGAGTGTTGCTATATATATATACACACACACACACACACATATAAATACACACATTTATACAATTATTAGAATAAGCATAATCAAAATTCTTACAACCGCTGCACAAACAAAATTGTGCGTAACCTTTCGATCTCTAGTGATCCCCTTGGGGGCTCAAGGACCTCAGGTTGGGAACCACTGTTCTGGAGGCTGAATCCGCACTCTGCTGCCACACTGGAGACTGGAACTACAGTACAAGCACTTTAGCCAAAGTCTAGAAATCAGGGAACATTTCTCTAATTGAACTGATCCTATCACTTCAGCAGCTGAAAATGCCATAGCATGCGGTCCTTCTGCACAGATGGTTGCCAACACCGAGCTCTTTGAAGTGCTTCTTATACCAGTCGCACCGGTAACAGTCGCATTCCAAAGTCTCCCAGCTAGCGAGATATATTGAGTACAGGATCCCGGTCTGAGATGATGATCAGATGCCTTCACGGGAATCTTTTTATAATTAATTTATTGATTCAGTTACCTGTACTCCGCGTGTAAAGTTAAAAATATCCTCTCGTTTGCACCAAATGTTCAGGGGTGTGAACGTCACCGTTTTAAAAAACTGGACAAATACTGAAAATATTCGGTTAACGCGACCCCTGTGTGCAAAAAATGTGATGGATCGCATGCAAGAAGGGTGTCAGAATGGTAGATGTTTAAAATTACTATGAAACCGCAGTCAAATTCTATCCAGCTGGCGCAATCTTTGGATAGTTTTTTTTTTGTTTCTTTTCAACACAATGACATTGGTAAATGAAATGGGAGTAACTAGCCTATTTTTTTTTTATGTAAGTAGTAGAAAGTACAGATAATTGCGTGAAAATGTAAGAAGTAAAAGTAAAAAGTGGGCCAATAGATAATTACTCCAGTGAAGTATAAATACCCAAAATGTCTAAGTAAGGTAACTAAGTATTTGTACTTCGTTAACTTAAGATTTGGCTTGATCTAAGCAAATATGTCAACACAACAACTCTTAGTCATCCACTTTACAAATCTGGTCTTTTTGAAAGAGTGACAAGATTGCTAAATTGCTGAAAGAACCCAAAAGTCTTTGCAGTTTGCCACGAACCATATAGGAGACACAGCAAACGTGGAAGAAGGGATCTGATCGGATAAGATGAAAATAATTTTTCTCAGCTAACATGAAAAATGCTTTGCAAGATGGAAAACTACCCCTGCAGATTTTCTTGGACACACTTGCCCTATCAAGGAAAGTGGTGGTGGCAGCATTATGCTGTGGGGATTCTTCACGAAGACTATAACCATTTTTTATATATTTAGAGCTTCCGTGACAAAAGCCTTTCTGGCTCTGATTTTGAATATATGTTGGATCAATCCACATCCAGAAATTTAAGGTTGACAGGTTTCTAACCCTTACAGCCTAGGATGTTTCAGGGGTACACCTGGAAACAAATCTAAGCACTTTTACAGTTAACATGTTTTAACTGGCCTAAAAGCACTTTAATGTGTAGTTTAAAGTGTAGAATATTTTATATTCTCCATCACTGTTAATTAATGTTATTCAGCATAAAAAACAACAAAGATAAAATATTTGCCCATGTGAAACATTTTACTGTTACACAAATTAGAATGTGTAGTTGATAAATACAATGTATTTTGTTTGATGTGATTTTCAGCACTTCTCACAAAGCTAGAAAAGTAAATCATTGTGTAGTTTGTGTCTGTTTAAAATATATTATCACAAAAACACACCACAAAAGCCACTGGGGTGTCTAGTTTAATGTATTAGCTTATGGAAAAATAAAGACATTCACTGTATCAAATTTACCTAGGAAATGGCATTCAGCCTCAAGGTTATTTCCTCCCTTTGCCTCCAGAGGTGATTGAAAACAGGAATGTGATTTAAAATCTCATATCACAATTGAAGTTCTAACAAGTTGTGAACTGCATTGGCATTAAACTGGGATTACTAAAAATACAATAGGTAAATGTTGTTGTTTTGAAATACCTATCTTTTGCTTTACAAAGCTAGGCCCTGAAGATTTGGGGTAATACCAGAAGTACTATCTCCCCCCCAATATAGTAGATTACAGCTCTAGTAACTTGTTTTTACTCTGGTAGGTGCTGTGAAAATGGAGCGGCAAAAAAATGGTGACTGGAAAAGTTTCCGGAAGTGGAAAACCATCTTTAATTTACATAATGTTCTCTGTTGTGTAAATATGTCATGATACACTTTTTTGGAGTAATGTTAAATCATAATATACTCCCATATTGTCATGCTTTACTACAGTAAAATCTACGTTGTTTAGCTCAGTTCTTTTTGTGTACCAAACAGATGGAGATGAAATTTGTTCTGAGGGTATTTTAGGTTCTTTTGTCCAGTAAGGATAGTGATTTTCAGTTATCCTCATATTAAGAGCATGACCGAATCATTAAACTGTGGTAAAAAAAAAAAAAAAATTCTATTTAATTCTCAGTTAAAGATTTACAAAAGAAAGCAATGGTTAGGCAAAATACAACACAGTAAAAGAGAATTGACACACACAGCTGCTCTGTGGAGAGTGGAGGTGAGGTAGCCTTGTATCCACCTGCACACCACAGCAACTCTCTGTTAGATATGTGAAAACAAGTCGCACATTGTTGGACAGCACAAAAGAGAGACAGAAAAAAAAATCGGCCTTCCCCCTCTCACCTATCCCCATTCCCTCAATGTTTGTCTGGCTCAGAGGAAGTTCCACCAATATTTCCTTATAATCTTAAACACTATTTTAGTATTCAAGGTAGAGGGGCCTCTCTGCTTTCTAGGCTCTGTATGTTGTCTTCTATCCACCGGGCTTTGGAGTTCAACACACTCACGGGATGAACAAAGAGGCAGCAAGAGCACCAGAAAAGGGGTGAGCTGGGATTTGTGAGTGTGGAAGGATGGAATCAAAAAGTCAATGAGGCTCTCGTGATAAGTGTGTGTTTGTGCAAAAGCGTGCGCATCTTTGTGAGCCACTTTATCTGGGTATACCACCAGAGGTTAATTTTCATTCAGAAGGTTTCACTGTGTGTCCGTTTTGGTTTGCGTTTTCATTTATCTGTGTGTGTGTAGGTGTGTGTGTAGGTGTGTGTGTGTGCACGTGTGTATGTGTGAGAGAGAGAAAGAGAGGGAGAAAGGTGTAGCTTGTGCGTCCTTCAGACAAGGACAGTAGGCGAGTTAACATCTGTCCTGAATGAGGCATGTGCAGCAAAAATGTAGCTTGTTAACATACTGAATAAAAGCATGACATCTCTCTGTAGCAAATATGATTTGATGTGATGCAAAGTCTTTCTTCTGTTTATATTTATATATATATATATATATATATATATATATATATATATATATTTTACAAGGCATTGTTTTTTGTAGAATGAATAATACGAAAAAGTAATTTGTTAAACTGTGGCCCTTCTCTTTCTCTTGCTAGAGGAACCGTTTCTTAATTTGTATTTACTCAGGAAATAAAACACTCTTCGGGTCTCTAGTGGTCTGGTCTCAAAGGATTTACACTGGTGAAAGTATGATTTAGACTTTCTAATTCCTAAAAGGGACTAGTAAGCTATTTCTACATGAAAATACATCTTAACCATAAATCATTAAAGGTCAAAGTTTTTGACGTCTAAAATAGGGTTTTAGATACTCATTAGAAGTCTATACATAGACCAGTGTTAGCATAGATTGGTGTTTAAATTGAGCTATACCTCAGGATACCTTTCCATGTGCAAATAATAGATAGTTCAGCGATTCTTGGAGTGTATTCCTCAAGCTTTTCTTATCAATTCTGTTTAAAAGAATACAAATTATCTTCTACCTTGGAGACAGTTAGTTAGCACTGTGTCAACTTTGTTTCGGGCAACTTGATCAGAAAACTGCTGTCGCTTTGTCAAGTATAATGGTTTTGATTGGAAATTACAATTCATGCTGAATAACTAACATTTTTCCCTTATGAAAAAAAACTGAACTTCATCTCTGATGATATTTAGTTAACATCTTGTTGCAAGTGCACTGAAATAAACAAAAATACATGGAATTTCATGGCTACACATAGATATACCACTGACTCATGTCTAAAGCCTGTTTCAAAAAATAATGACGCCACTTTGCTGCAAAGCCGAGGCGGCATCAGGGAGCCTTTGGTCATTCATAAGTGGTTAAGTTGTTGTGGGAATATTGCTATCAACCTTGGCGGCACGAATGGCGCAATATTCTCGCCTTGGTGTGTCCTTTGAATGCGCCGTAGTGGCAGCATTACCCTGATATTCCTCATGGTGTCTTTTTTGAAATGGGCTTAAATGAGGTCTATGCATCGCATGGAAATCGGGTTTATTGATTATGGACCACCATGGTTTCTTTTGCAAGCAAGTTCTATCATCAACATGGATGGTGTTGCCTCTCAAACTTCAGTTTTAGACTCATAACACCCACTGACCATTGTCATTTCAAACAGTAAATGTTGCTGTAGACAAAACCTGTCTGTATTTATTAAGAGGAAGTGTGATCTTTATATACAATCCTAATGGCACGTTCACACCGGTCAGCGTGTCCAGGCGTCAAATCGATCAAACGGACGAAAGTCGACGCTTTAAAATTAAAACCCAACTGCTTGCACACTTTGTAGTCTGCGTCATGGCATCACGTCATTACGTCAGCGTGCGGGCATGGATTTGTCTGTTGCTAGTTGTTTACAACATGGTGGATCATGTCAGGTGGCTTGGGTTTATTTAATTAGTGGAGCCACACAAGCAAGTCGTCTAAACACATAAGAAAGTTAAAAGAAAAATATTTAACTGCTTACCTGGCACTCCAATATCCTCCGATATCTTCCTCCAAATAAGATCCGATCTCTTCCTGTCTTTGTAAAAAGACGAAGACGGGTCATACAATTCACGAACATTACACACAGCGACGATTAGTTGATCCTCCATCTTGAATGAAAAACTTGCCGATCCACCCATGGAAGGAGTAACTACGTCAGTACAAAGAGTCGCTCTGATTGGTTGACGCCACGCGTTTGCTGCCCGAAAGTTCCGTTTTCCCAACTTCACGCAGCAGCTGCTCCAACGGTCCGTCGAAGAATCCGAGCATCAGCCTGGACGCGCTGATGCCAGCTGCGCTGATGCCAGGTGCGCTGATGCGCGCGACGTGCTCCGAGGCAGCTTGGCGCCCACTAGATGCGTAGATACCATAGACTTGTATGTAATCTAGCTGCCCTGCTGCTTTGACATTTTTCATTAGGTATTTTTCTGTGGTTACATAATAAGGTACATTCAAAGTCAGTTGACCCACGCCAGTGGGAGAAAGGTTTCTACAACGCAGCTCAGCTAATTGTATCCGTTAACTGGCTTTATAGCACTTCCAAACTTGAATGAGGCATAATGAACACCTAAAAACAACCAAGTTTCATTGACAAGGACCTGGGCATGTAAGCATGAAAGGGAGTCACAATAAATACACATAAAACATAAATGTTTCATGGCAACTGTTAAACACAGTGGTGGAGGGCTGGTGATATGGGCTTGCTTTTTTACAGGTTTAGGACCTGCTCACTGTGTAATGAATAAGTTGTCCATGAACAGAGTCAAATTTGAGTCTGAGAGCTGAACTTCTGACAACATTGGATTGTTCTACTTTGATAGAAAATGATCAAGCAAGGAGTGAAAAATATAAGTAAATTTAGTAATAGCACAGTCAAGTTTAGATTTCCTTCTGATTTATCGAAAGTTACTGTTGATAAAGGTGGCTCTATACGCATTTGAATATTGCTTTTATGACATTCTTTCATGTTCTCTGTCACTATATTTGGTTTATTTTTATTCGGGGGGGATAGGGTAATCAAAACTCTCCAGATTATCATAAAGATAAGGAAGAACAGTGCATGTACCTGTCTATATATTAGCAATAATAGTATTTTAATAACGGTGAACATCCTTTGTGATGTCCTTTTGTTTCCATTTTGTGGGTGTGGGTTTTGATGGATGACAGTGCTGTTGAGGTTATCGCTGCTATCAGAGCCCTGCTTTTAGATGCTCCTGGGCTATACAGAATACATGACAGCTCTGATGAATGAGCCACATTTCACATTTTTAGACTGGATCTGATCTCACGGTTTACACATACATCCATGTACTATACACACAGAAATGCATTCAATACACACTCAATACTGTCACAGCACACATGCACACTCATTTGGCAGATTTCCTTTTTCTTACCCCCCCCCCCTTTAAGGCAAAGCCTTTGATTCGATTATATGCACAGCTGAATGATCAGCTGTCTTGATTTATAACTGAGAAAGTTAGGAATGATTAATCTCTCATCTGTAACTTTCCTAACTAATTACACCTTCTTCTTCATTATACCTCCCCCCTGGCTATGCTAATAAAATGCAATGTCTTCGCCTATGCTTTGTCCCTATAGATCAGACATAAAGTAACCTGTTAGTTTATACAAAATACTTTTTAGTTCTTACTTACCGTCGTTTAGTTTAACCCCACTATCTCTAAAAAAAAATTATTTGCCTTTTGTTTGTAGTGAGACATGATTAAAAAAATTGGAAATTCATGAGAGGCTTTGTAATTCAATAATTGTTTTTAATCCAAATATACAAATGGCAAAATTGAACACAACCAGCAAAGTTTTCAGTCTAAATAAAGTTTGACTATGGACTGAATCAATATATACACATATAGCAACAATAATATGATGCACAGCTATTTTTACCTCGATTTACTGGAAACTGGACTGTTAAAGCTATGCCTTTATGTTGTGGTTCATTCAACCAAATTAGAGCAGGTTAACCAGTAACTGAATACAGAGCATTTTTGTTTATTCTCTACGTCATGAATAAATATACAGTGGACCCCTGTATTCGCGGGGGTTAGGGACTATAAGCAATAATAATAAACCCTGGTGTCTCTGTAGATCAGCGAACCAGAGCTAAAGCTTTGCCTTTACCTTTAACATGAACAACGTGTGTTGCACAGAGCTTGCACATGAACACAGTTTTTCCACTGTAAGCAGCTGTTTGATGGTTGCATAAATAATACATAGAGAAACGTAACTACTGTTAACTTCTGTTGCTGTGGTGGGGCTACAGAAAGGGGGCACAATGCTATGTGCTGCGTATCAGCACACTATGGCAACTCTGTCTGTGTGTCTATCTATCTGACAAATATAATCATTAAAACAACTTTTAGAATTTGAATGTCTTTGTTAACTACTTCTACTTCTAGTAATAAAGGAAACTATGGAACAAATAAGATCATATTAGTAATGTTTGGTTAAAAACTAGTTTTTGTCTGCTTTTTTAGCTGCTCTCAGGTGAAGCCTCTGAGAGGCTTTTCCAAACAGTGAGAGCCATGGTACGAAAGTGATGCCTAACCATGGGTTTTAGCTTTAACTTTTAAACATCAATGTTCTGTGTTGCCCTTCCACTTAAAATTGTTTCTTTTTCTTGAGATTTGTGGATCTGACCCAGTTAAATTTTCATTGTTACATTTCTTGTATAATTATAAGCTGTTTGATTTCTTCCAAAACAATATTATATTGTATTGGTTTATTCCCACGAATAACAAGTCATACTTCTTTTCATGGCCCTCCATGTGGAGTGTTTTAAACCAGACCAAAGTAAAGGAAACAAATATGGTGGACAACATGTGGCTAGGTTTTTATTGGAGATTTACAGCAACATGGTGTGACTTTCACATACCGACTAGGATGACCCTGCTCTCACAGCCTCTCTCATTTAAAGAGCTTCTGTGTGGGCTCAAAGGGCTGTGTGGTGTTTAGTCAGCAGATTACTGTTCAGGGGAGATGCAGCCTGTATTATCAGGATGGGAAGAGGGCATTGATCACTATCAGCATGCACGTAGGGAAAATCCACATACTGACTGAAACCACACACACATATTGTACCCAAACTGAGCTCTATTTCTAAAATACTTGCCTGTTAAAAAAGAAATCCTGTGTTAATTTTGCAATTATGTTACATTTCAAAAGCAAAAAAAATAATTACAATGGAAGAATTATACCCTGTTATGGTATGATTAATGAAGAATGCTAATGATAATTACTTCTCTGCGGTAGCTTAATTTCTCTCTCTCTGTTCAGTGAAATAAATTATTGCTGACATATTAGTAACAAGCTAAAACAAAAATTTAATATTTTGGGAGATTTTCATATTTTCATAAATTCATGTAAAAACACAAACATTTTTTGCAACATTTAAGGATGTTTAAGCCCTGAAAGAATGCTCTGAAAATAAATGTGTTGGCCGACTATTATTTTAATTCCTAAACTTGTGATGTATAATCAGAAAAAATGACCCAATGTTGGTTAAAACAAATCTGTGTTTTTCTATTGTTGAATTGTACCTCTTTATTTAAATAATCTGTTGTAAAATCAAAGTTTTTCATATAGTTAAATACACAG
Source organism: Valencia hispanica (assembly GCA_963556495.2). Classification (NCBI taxonomy): domain Eukaryota; kingdom Metazoa; phylum Chordata; class Actinopteri; order Cyprinodontiformes; family Valenciidae; genus Valencia; species Valencia hispanica. Next base: position 21,643,944 of record OY747706.1, on the reverse strand, counting down.
CTTTACATTTACAGAAAAAGCTCCATGCATTTTATTATGAATATTCTAAGATCTTATTGTCACTACAACTTCAGGGAAAATATAAAAAACTTTGAATTCTAACCTGCGTAGATTACAACGCCTTTTTCATGTTCCACAGAGACCCGGGAGGACCGCAATAAGAGACTGTTCAGACACTACACTGTGGGATCTTATGACAACTTCACCTCATACAGGTACTGCCCTTGTTTCAGAGTATGTGTGGCCATGCATGCTGTGCTGCAGAAACTCTAATGGTCATGTTAAAAGGAACTTTTTCCCTGTTGGGCTAATAGAGTCCATGCAAAAAGGTGATGAAGTGCAGTGAAGTTACTGCCATCTAAAGTAATGAAGCTGTCAGTGCACTCTCTTCTGACTCTATAAGCGCAAAGCAATTTATGTGACCTAGCTCAGTTTCATTTATAGATGACAGATGCTAGGTGGAGGCTGATTCTTTGTATATTTCTGTGTACATGTGGAGACAGAGCCATGATATAAGTGCCATCTTATAACTTGTTTTTTATGTTAAAATTGTTCTGCTGGGTCTTTTTCCATGTTTTTATTTGTCATATGAAGATGGCCTTTATCGTCTACAAAATCAAAATGTTTACTTTCCATTAAAATAATTATTGGCGAGCAGATAAGCAATCTAGGCTTTTTCATGCTTAAGAGAGAGTTGTTCTCTATGAGCATTATGTTCACCAACTCTTCCAACCTTTCAAGATGTCAACATTTAGTATTTTGCCAAAGCTAGATTAAATTGCACTGTTACAGGAAGGCCATAGTTAATAACTTGTAACTGAACTTAACTTAATACAAAACTTTTGAAGTCAGTGTATGATCACATATTGTATTTCAGAAATGATTGGGATTAGATTTAAAAATGTCTGAAGATGTGAATTGTTATTGTTATTAGAAGCTGTGTAATAATGAGTTCAGGTCAGAGACAAGATTATATACTATATTGGGTTATTAAAACACAAGATTAGATAAAATTTTACTAATATTTCCATTATCAGTAAAGAAAAATGCTTTTATTGTTTTCACAAAAAGTAAAAGATTCACAGATCACAAAATGTGGGGTAATATTCTTCCTTCACTGTAGAATTATGCAGTTAGGTTATTGAAAATATTTATCTGAAAATGTTTCTTTTTTATTACAGCAACTAATGTCAGAACATGATTTTTAAGAGAAAACCTAAATTGTTTTTAGAAGATTTTGCAAGAAAAATCAAAAAAATGTGCCATGCATTAGTAGTTACCCACCTTAAGTATGAAACTGAAGTAATAATTTTTGGACCTAAAGAGGAACGATCAAGAGTAAGCACACAGCTTCAGTTAATACAGCTAGAAACTACTGATCAGGCCCAAAATCTAGGTGTAGTAATGGACTGTATGCAGGCTATCCACAGGGTATTGAAAAGTATTGAAAGTTGATAAATTGATTTAAAGAAAATTAAGACCATTGAAAAGTCTAAAATCGATGTTGTCTTAAATTTGGTTAGTATTGACTTGTTTTTAAAATAAAACTTTGTTTATCATAAATAGACACATAAACTACCATAATTTAAAAAAAATTCGTTCTTTTATGCCGATGTTCTGTCGATGTGGCATACCCTGTCAGAATAGCATACCAGAAGTTTATTTTGAACATGCCATTTGACAGTTCAGCCTACTTAATCGATACAGCATACCGGTGTTTGTGACGGGGTCTGGGTGTACTGTTTTGACAGGTTTTTGCTTCATGGAAATAAACAGTCTATAAAAAGGTCTGCTGTTTTGATAGCCACTTGTTTAATAGAAAATACATTTTATGAAGGAGTATGCTGTTTTGTCTGAACCTGAGAGAAGTTGTTCTGATCCCGAAATAGAGCCGCATGAATCACTTACGCCTGTAAAATGATCCAGATGCGCATCTTGTAAATTTAATACTTAAATCTTATAGGACTGGCATTTTCTGTCGGACATAACTTATTTAAAATCAAATTATTTTTCCCATTTTTTTCTGACCATGCAATTCCAGAAAATATCAGAAGTTTACGACTTTTTAACAGAGTATTTCCAAGTTTTTTCTTGAAAATGTGTGAAATTAATCTCAAAGTCTTTGACAGAAATGTACTCATTTTCTTTCTTTTATTTAGAATGTCCCCTAATACACCCGATTTAGCAATTTAACACAACATTACACAATTTTACGACTCCACTCACAAAAAATAATATATGGAAAACTTCTATTAACATTTCTTGTGGTTCTATAGGGCATGCAATTAAGTAGTGTGTATATAATATGTGATAATTCAACAAATCTTACCACTTGTAGTTTAAGGTATGCTGAATGGATTGTTTTGATTTTAACGCAGACGCAAGTCACTGTATATGTTCATTACCCGACGGTATGCTGTTCTGATGGGTATGGTGTTCCGTCAGAACACTTGTTCTGTCGAGCACCGGCTGTTTGCTCAGGCTTCCGTACTTCGTGACTTTGGCCGTTTCTCAATACCCAAGTACGCAAGTACGTTCTTGTGTGCTTGGCAGGTACAGACTTGGCAAGTACATTTGTAACTCCGTTCTTGCCGAGAACACAAGGACGCAGTACAGTAGAATCAGAATCAGAATCAGAATCAGAATCAGCTTTAATGGCCAAGTATGACACATACAAGGAATTTGACTCCGGCAACTTTTCTCTCCAGTACAGAACTTAAGTAAGTGAATTAAAGAAATAAATACAAATAAATAATAAAGGATAATATATACACCAAACCGGGGTATTTTACCTTGAGTATGTACAGCAGTGCAGAGTTATAGTTTATTATGTGAATGGACTCACACTCTGTGACTACACTGAGTTCATCAGAGCGACAGCCTGGGGGGAAAAAATGTTCTTGTGTCGGGTGGTTTTGGCGTACAACGCTCTGTAACGCCGGCCTGACGGGAGGAGCCTAAACAGATTGTGGCCAGGGTGTGAGGGGTCTGTGGTGATTTTTCTGGCCCGCTTCTTGACCCTGGACTGGTACAGGTCCTGAATGGAGGGAAGATCAGTACCTATGATCCTCTCTGAGGACCTGACTGTTCTCTGCAGTCTGTCTAGTCTGTCTAGTTCGACAATTGGAACAGAGCGTACTTGGTTGATGTCACTGCTCAGCTACCATCTTTGCAGAGTTTCAATAAATGGTCCAGGTTTCCTTGGGAATGGGATTATTTTCACATTTATAATTGATAGTAAAATCTATCAATTATATCTGTCAAACATTTTGACAGATATCAAATACACATAATTAGGAAGAAGGGTCAATACAAAATAGAAAACTGCGTTCCTGAGATGGTCCCAAACCGAGCCAACCCTAGTGGAAAAGGGGCATAGTACTTGTGATAATACTTGTGATTATTTGCATATGATTACTCAATACTCTTAATGTTTAAAGTCAAGTAAAGGTTGCACCTTGAGTTTCCTTGTTCCTAAAAGTGTGCTATATAAATAAATTTGCCTTGCCTTAAGTCAAATCTCTTCAGAATTATTTTTCGCTGAGGATCTCTTGGTATGTCTCTACCATCTTTGCACATTTAGTAACTGAAACTTGTACAATGAAAATATCTATAATTAAAATAACATGCAAATAAGTATAATAAAAACGGTTTATACTTGAATTGCTTCCAAAAGAACAAAGACAAAATCTCCATAAAGTTTGGTCAGGATATTTTTTTATTAAGTGCTGAATTTTAACAAGATAACTGAAAAATGACGAGGTCAAAATTTACAATACACACCACACTTTTAAGATTGTTTTGTAAAGTTTTTGGTTGCAATTTGAGAAAAATGTTTAAAAAATGTTTTTGGGGTAGTGATGATCAGTGAAGAAGTTTTGTTGAAAGTGATACATTTCACTAATACACAGTATGTAAGTTTAGTTTCAAAACACCTGTCATGGTTGTCACAGAACTGACTGTTAAGCATACACAGTTACACTCGGGACTCAGAGAAAGATTTATGAAGTTTTATTAAAGTTCTCCAGGTCGGGTTCTGAGGAGAGCGGACTAGGTTGATGGAACACGGCGGACTCCACTGGAAGGTAAGGATATAAGGTGAGGGTTTTTTTAAGAATGATGTGGAAGATTGTAGATGAACGAATGACTCATTGGAGGAACTGAAGATCAGGACTGGAGAGGGAGGTAAGGAATCGGAAGCCGGAGATTATCGAGAGCCGTAGGAATGCCAGGTGAGTCTTCCTTTGTTGCAGGTGTTGGTAGTGCTAAGCGTCGGAGCGGAACAACCTGGAGCAGTGACAGCAGTGTGATGGAGGAGGAGCGGCCACAAGCCCCAGGGAGACGAATGTCGGTGGTGGAGTGTGAGACTGAGACTTCAGAGTGACAAAGGGGGACTCAACGAAGGATCCAGAACAGTGGAAGCAGCTCGGGAGGACGACTGGAGAACACAGAGGATAATACAGGTAAGTCGAGGCAGGATAACTCACGCAGAAGTAAGAGTTGAGGTCAGTTACCACTCCTAGGAACGGAATCATCTGACGCTCATCTGGTGGAACCGCTCCTGCTAAATGCTGCCAGCGGGGATGAGGTAACCAGGTCCAGGTTTGTCAGCCCAATTCTCAGCACCTGTGGAAGGAAGAGGAAATGGCTCCCGCTGCTGGATCCTGCCGGATCCTGACAACACCCAAATGGCAATGGATACAGGTGCATTTCTAAACTCATGAATGTTCCAGTGAGTACTGTTGGAGTCACACCATGTTTGGAGAAAGAATAGTTTTGCACATCACCCTAAGAAGATAGCGTTAAAGATGCTGTTTGCAGCTGGAAACATCATGGTATGGGCTGTCTTACAGCATATGGTACTGATAGGGTCAATATAACTGAAGGAAGGGTGAATGGACACACGTACCTGGACATTCTTGACGAGAAGCTGAAGATGAAGTGGGTGCAGACTTTCCAACTAAGACAGTCTCAAACTCACAGCCAATTAAACTTTGAATTGGTTTCAGGGAAAGAAAGTCAAACAGTTAGAATGGCCCAGTCAATCATCTGACTATATCCAATTGAAAATCTAGAAAAAAGAACTGAAGATCAGAGTGCAGAGAAGAGTGCAGAACCGTTAAACATTTGAGAGAGTTTGTGTAGATGATGAGGTTAAAATTACATCTGAGCAATGCATGTGACTACTTTCTCTATACAGGAGACATGTTGAAGCTGTCATCACCAAGAAAAGCTTGTCCACAAAGTGTTGAATTAATTTCTGCAAGTGTGTTCAATGCTAATTTACAAAAAGTTTTTATTCATACCTTCATTTGTGGAATAATTTGTATTTGGACTACTGGGGGTGTTAGAAACATCTGGTATAAATTTTTTATCAACTGAAATAATAGATGTAAAACAAAACATATTCTGGGAAAAATGCTCACAAATTAACTTATATTAAATTAACTTATATTACCTGCTATATGAGGCCTTATGTTTGACAAGGCCCTAATTAGGTTGTAATTTACAGTTTGTCAGATCCAAGTAATGTGGAATAAGAGGCCCAAGTTTCAAAGGACAGGTTAACTTATTTTCAAAAAATATGTACCTCTTTAAATTCTGAGTGTTAAATGTTTTTTCCCTCTCAGTTACATAAGCTGACTCAGAGCCACGAATAAAGCACTATATTGCATTAATGCAGGATTTTGGAGTCACAGAGTTTAAGCGAAAGTATATAGGATGTGAAGCTTTAAACAGCCAAAGCTGCACAGTATTACCTCTCCAATTCAACATTATGTGCATTATAATTAGCATAAAAGTGGATAGAGAGCATTTTGTGAAATCAAACTTTTAACCTTCCTCCTGCAGAAAGGTTGGTTACCCGTCGCCTTCTGCTGATGTAGTCCATCTGCGTCAATGTTCCATGTGTTATATTTTTAGAGCTGATGTTCCTCGTGCTTTGGTTGGGTTTCATCCACACAACTACTGTCTTTTCTGTTTTTCGGACTGTTCTCTGTAAACCAGAAAGATAGTTGTGCATGAGAATCCTAGCAGTACAGCAGTTTCTGACTTAGACCAGCCTATTCAGTGCCAACAACCAAGCCACGTTCAACTCAATTAAAGGGATATTCATCCTTAAAGCCAAAAATTTTTTTTGCCATATTTCCCAGAGTTAGATAAGTGAGAATAAGCATTTTATAACCAGCCCCGTAATTCTACCGATCTGGCAGCAATCCGTTTGCTTTAGCTTAGCATAAACCAATGTAAGGGAATGGTGCCCAATAACATTTTGTGTACAAAAGTGATTAAATTAATCAATAATGATCGTAATTTTTACTGGTGAACTCAATAATCATATCGACTGCAAATGAAAAGTAAGAAGTAGCACCAAGGAGTTACAGGACCTGATTTAGGCTTGGGACTACATAGCAACAAAGCAATGTAAGCCACTGCTGCAAGGCGCGAGGACATGATGCAGCGGTCCCTAAAGCCACCTGCTTCGGAACGAGATGAAACGAAAACTGGGTTCACCTGGCCTCCCCTCGGGCAAACACAATGTTGCATCATTGAGTTTCGTGCCCCTGTCCCCCAGATTTTATTAGACTGTTAATTTTCGCTCAACATGCGGAGACCTAACATTTTCTGATGAAGAAATTATTTCATATTGGCTGAGCCTATTTATGATTTATATTTACAATATAAATATATAATATAAATTACAATAGTTACTGTAAAATGTAAGGGATGGAGGATGGGACCTTTACTGGTGGGACGTTATATGTTGGATTTCTTTCTAAGGGGAGCCGCGTCCCCCTCAACTCGACTACTGCCCATTATGATATACAGTTTGAGCTTCAACAAGTTGTTTTCACCACATCTAGATGCCTAAAGGCACTGAATTGCTGCCATGTGGTTGGGTGATTTTCTACTTGCATTATAGAGTAATCGAAGAGGTGTACCTAATAAAGTGGCCCATAACTATTGTTGAATATGTAGCTTTGTGGTGGGGTATTTACCATGAGGATAACTGTGAAGCACTGCTTGCAGTTTATAGGTATTGCGCTTACTAAACCTTTGGCTCAGTCCGTATGTGAAAGATTTACTCTGAAAGGTGTGAGGGGCACCAATAGTTTAAGACCACCTACCAGCTGACATCCCTAAACACTAAAATCAGATAATGATAAACTGCTTTGCTTACTTTTTTGTCCTGTTTCTTCTGTCATCAGTCAGAGGACAAATCTGACCCAAATCTGACAGTTTCTCTTGCTAAAACCCTAAACACACTCCTCAACTGAAGTCTCCTGTGGGGGATCATCCGGAGGTCTTAGAGTTTATCTGGGAGATACTTCAGTCACGAGGATCCCTTTTACCTGCTTATTTTCTCTCACACTTAGACCTGTTCTTTGTGTCTTTCTCTAAATACTTGTACAACTACAGGGAATTTGGGGCTGTGATCTTTTACTTTGCTTTTAACCTGATTGGGAAAGACCGTACAAGTGTGTGTGCTCGTCCATGTGTGTATGTGTGTGTGTGTGTGTGTGTGTGTGTGTGTGTGTGTGCCTCCACCTCTTCCCACGACTCAGCCTACAGCCAGACGACCCTCTTCACTCCACTGCCCTTTTCCACTACCCTATCTGTTTGTATGTGATCGAGGATGGTGTTGAACTCATACCTGCTCCACCTGTGCTATTTTCTCGACAGTGACTACATCGTGGAGGAGAAAAATGCTGTTTTACAAAAGAAAGAAAATGAGGGGTTTGGTTTTGTCCTGCGGGGAGCCAAAGGTGAGTTATGAACACAGTGAAGCACTCTGATACTGAAATCATGACGTCCACAGCACCTGTGTTTTTAATGTGTGACATTGATCTGTTTTCAGAAGGAGTTAGATTTTCTGAGTCATCAAGCTCATCTCAGTCTGTATTGTGACTGTTTTAGTCAATAACACAAGCGGCTTTGGTCAACAATCAGCTTATTTACTCAGATGCACTCAGGCGTGTGTGTGTGTGTGTGTAAGTGAGAGGGAAAGAGCATGTAGACCTTCTGGTAGCGTCATCCTTGGCTGAGCTATCAGCTTGCTGTCCCATCTGTTCATCGCACATGGCGTTAGGCTTTAGTAGAGAAACACCGTCTCTAATATTCCTGTGATTTTTGTTCTACCTGTTCTTTTTCTTCCCCTCTTTCATCCTTCCTGTTGATTACCTCTAAATTCTGTTATTCCTTCCGGTTTTTAACCAAATCCACCTTTTGACTCATTCTCCGAAACCGCAAATTCATTTTTACGAGTACACATGTGCCAGCTCCCTGTTCGTGCTGGTTACCATGGCAGCCTCTCTTCGGCAGCTTGACGGGAGTCTGAGTGTGCTTTACTGCTCCGTCACTCTCTTCGATGAATCTTGGCTCGCCCCACTTTCTTTTTTAGTCGTCGTTTTAATCTCCAGTACCCTCAAACACACACACTGCAGTTCATTTTGTGCTCCTTTGCGAGCTCTCATGTGTCAGTGATTTACTCAGGCTCACTTTGAGATAAAAAAAAAATATATATATATATATACTGCTCTCAAAGTATTGATATGGATTGTCTACATGCGTGTATATAGATTGGGGTTTTTCAGGCACAACTACATGTTTGGAGATTGAAGTGTGTATAAATTGCAAAACTTGCATATTAACTTAAATTACTAATGATGTAGCTAGGATGCTCTGATTTCTTTATTGAAAATGTAGAATGTAAACACACTAAGTTTGGGTTTGACTATAGGTCAAACAGTCTCAGGAAAATTTATAGATGCTATTCTGAAGCAGCAGAACACTGTGGATACCTCACCATTGATTCTAATACAAATGCACTATTCAGACAAGGGTGCGTCAAGTGTGACTGACATTTCAAAGACGTGACATTATTTGATATTCCACAATATTTCTTTCATTTCATCATTTTTAGACCTGCATGGCATGTTTTTTAATATGCCAGCACACAAGGCAGCACAGGAAAATGTAACAGCAGCTGGTAAGAGCTCAACTGCAGTATAATCACCTCAAGGCTCACTTATACCTGCCTCTACACACCTTTATTGTGCACACAGTACTGTGTAATTTAGTAAGCATGCTACATACAGTTGACCCCCGGGATTCGTGGGGTTTAGGGACCACAGCTGTCCGCAAATAGCTCAAATCTATGAATACTCGAGCCCCCCTCTAAAACAGCTTGTGACTGCCTATATTAATAGTTCAAACACAACATATATTTCATATTAATATGCATTAATAAGTCCAGTGGAAACCGTCTTAGCACTATCGGAGAAGCTAACAGTCTTCCTTATCTCAACTCTTTGGGGTTCAGCCAATCAGCACCAAGGAAAATGAATGGGTTTCCTGTATGGGCTGCTTTGCAAACGTCAGGCAATAGTGTGTCAAATACGATTGTGTTGAAGTATTTCAACTTCCCAAGCTGCATTTCAGAAAAAAATCTGTAAGCAGGTGAATTTTCTGCCGACAAATTGGAGTTACATTCCACAGAAGAATTTGTGAACAAGTGAATCCATGAATACTGAACCATGAATAGCTGGGGGTCAACAGTTGTGCTTTACATTACAGTTACCACAGCAGGTTGCCTCTAATTAGCTCTAAAACAGTAGAATAAACATCCCACTACAGAGAAAAGTCAACCATACATTATCCTGTAACTGATCACTATTTTTCTTATCACCATTTTCTCAGTATCACTTTATACCCGTAGGGATATTTTCTGGAACAATGTAAATAAAAGCAAAATTCTTCAAGCAAAATTTAAGTGAGCTATAAATATATTATCTGTAGAACATTTCCTTAGAGAACTGCCTCATCATTTTAAATTACCCAGCATTGCGTTTTATTTGTTTGAAGAATGTATGTCTGTTTTTATCCCGGAGAGGTCGAGGTAACTCTGCTGTTAGAGGGGAGTCAAATCTGGTCAGTGGATGGTCCTTTGGTGTGTCCCAGGACAGAGTGCATTGATACTGCTAAACTGATGAAAATAAAAGTGTCAGACCAAATCTGTTCTCAACTTTTTCACAACCGCTGCTGCCCAGACATCCGGTTGGCTTCAGATGTGAATAAGGTCATAGGACAAATTGATTTAAGCAATAAATAAATTGACAACAGCCCCAACAAAAAAAAATCTGAAACTTACAGAATGTTACATACAGAACTTGTCCGTTCTAAAGCCTTTTTGTTAGACTTGGCCTACCAGCAGAGAACACAGCAGGCTACATTTCAATAACATTTTCTAACATTTCAACCTGAGGACCCCATCTGAACATTTGGTTGAAGGGAACAGGACAGCAAGTGTTAAATATTCATCATCTAAATGGGTCACAGGCTCTGTACAATATCCACTCAGATCTGCTTCAGGTCTTTCTTTAATTGTGTGTCCTGCTGCCTCTTTCACATCCAACTTTTATTAGAAAAGACTGCCTAATGTTAAGTTAGCATCATAAAAGGTGCTGTAGGTATAATTTTGTAATTTACAGAAGTTATTAAGAATACATTCAAAAGACTTAATCTGGCTAGGAAATGAACTGTTTTATTCCAGAATATAGTATTGCATTGGTCATTGAGTGAGCAAGTTGGTGCAGTCACAAAAAGTTGCTCTTTCTACATTAAAATGTCCCAAACCTCCTGCTCTCAACCTCATCATATTTTTGAGCTATTTTAAAGTCTTCCCAGTGGTCTTTAAATTATGATTATGCCGTTTTTAGCCAAAATCATAAAACCTGTGCCGTTTTCTAGGACATAGCTTCAGAAGAGCGACAGTAGCTCATTAGCAATTCGCCTCTGTGTTGTGGGCAGAACCGTTGGCACGGAGGACTCCTCCCTCTCCCCGTTGCTGAGAGCTCTCCGTTTACACTAGCTCTCCTGCTTGTTTATACCCCCTCACAAACAAGCATATGGTTCCCGACAAAAAAGAATAAACTTACCGGTAAAGATACAAGCTGTCCACTTGATGGTGTCTTAATGGAAGGCACGGCACCCGGCTTCAAAAGTAGTTTACTAGTGAATCCCATTTGTTCCCCCTGCCAGCAGCACCCGCTACAGCACACAGCTGTTGATCTGTCATCGTCTTCTCTACTTCTCAGAACTTTAGTGGGGCGGGGCGGGGCGGAACAGGAGCTTGTAGCCCGCCTAGTGGGGTTGCTACGTCACAAACACAGTCTGTTTTAGACTGCCTTTTAGCGTCTGCTACTGATTCACAGCGATTTGAAAGCAGAAATATGCAGAAATTCAATTTTGATCTTAATTTTCTTAAGATATGTAATCTGGCATCAGAGAAATGCCACAAGAACATGTTAACAACACGAAAAACATGATTTTCATTGGAGTGGGTCTTTAAACAGTAACTGTCACTAAGGAGAAATATTACAGAGCTATCCAGCATGGCTGCAGAAATGGATGCACTGGATGTGGTTTTAAAGGTTTTAAGTTTTAAAGTGTTACTAAAATGTTGCTATTTTTCTGGAGATCTCTGTAAATTGTGCCATTTTATTACTCTCTAAACACATGTACCATATAAAATAATCAGATAATTTAATCAAAACCGTGTGGGACTTTGTAGTGTACTATTTGGTTTCCAAAACAAGAAAACAATTGGAACATTTAAAAATTGTGCCGGCATTTTTCTAAACTTTGTCTTTCTTAATTACTTGGTAATTGCTCCATAAAAACAAAGACATTCAGACTGACATTATTTTTGTTCTTCTCTTATCTTTGAGACACTGAAGTTAATGGTTTTTCTTGCCATATTTTCCAGAGGTTACTCTGCAGTTCTGAATGTATATCAAATATGTTTTGTTTTTTTCTTTATAGCCGAGACTCCAATTGAAGAATTCACTCCCACCCCAGCATTCCCTGCCCTGCAGTACTTGGAGTCTGTGGATGTGGAGGGGGTGGCCTGGAGGGCTGGTCTCAGGACTGGGGACTTCCTTATTGAGGTGGTTAAAAAAAAAGATCACTCGAGTCTTTGTCTAAATTTTTCGTAATATTGAAGATGGTGGTAATTTCTAAAACACAGAAGTAAACAGACCTCTGAGCTTTGCAGCATTACTATATTTGTACTCTGCAATAAAGGGTTTGTTAAAATTTTTAATTTTTAAATAAGTTAAACAATGCTTCTTAGTTTGTGTAATTAATCAATATAATAACTAATAATATGATAATAACAACATAGTTATAAGAATGATTTCTGTAACTTGCTAATTTATCATGTGAGGTGGCCAGAATTTGATAATAATATTGCTTTTAATTTCACCAGCATTCATTTACTTTCTGTCCTTTTACATTGTATGCAGGTGAACGGGGTGAATGTGGTAAAGGTGGGCCACAAACAGGTGGTGTCCTTAATCCGGCAAGGGGGTAGCAGACTCCTGATGAAAGTTGTTTCTGTCACACGCAAGCCAGAGTCAGAAGAAGTAGTTCGGAAGAAAGGTAAGGCAGGAGGGCTTTTCAATTAAGAAGTAATAATGTTCTCCTTTAATGAAATATTACAATTCAGATGTGTAAAAAAAATCCATCCATCCATCTTCTTCCGCTTATCTGGGGTCGGATCGCGGGGGCAGCAACTTAAGCAGGGAGACCCAGACTTCCCTCTCCTCAGCCAGTTGGTCCAGCTCCTCGGAATGAAACCCAAGACGTTCCCAGGCCAACTGAGAAACATAGTACCTCCAGCGTGTCCTAGACCTTCCTCTGGGCCTCCTCCCAGTGGGACGTGCCTGGAAAACCTCACCCGGGAGGCGTCCAGGAGGCATCCTAACCAGATGCCCGAGCCACCTCAACTGACTCTTCTCGATGTGGAGCGGCTCTACTCTGAGCTTCTCACCCTATCTCTAAGGGAGAGCCCAGACACCCTGCGGAGGAAACTCACTTCAGCCGCTTGTATCCGTGATCTTGTTCTTTCGGTCACCAACCAGAGTTCGTGACCATAGATGAGAGTAGGAACGTAGATCGATCGGTAAATCGAAAGCCTCGCCTTTCTGCTCAGCTCTTTCTTCACCTCGACAGACCGGTACAGCGCCCGCATCACTGCAGACGCCTTACCAATCCACCTATCTAACTCCCGCTCCATTTTTTTCCACATTCGTGAACAAGATCCCCAGATACTTAGACTCCTCCACTTGGGAAAAGACCTCGTACCCGACCTGGAAAAGGCACTCTACCCTTTTCCGGCTCAAGACGATGGTCACGGATTTGTAAAAAAATATATATCACTTACGTATTCACACTGTGTAGGTTTTCAAACCTAAACGTCAGAAGTCAGGTTTGTAATATGTGATAAGGCCCATGTAAAAGTGTGGGCAGGAAAAGTTCGACATAACAAAATGTCATGTGCTAAAGAGGTTTTAATTTGCCAAAGAATACAAGGACTGACATAGAGATAAATAGCATAACATTTTATGGACTGATTAAAACAGGATTGTTCTGTTTGGCTTACAATCTGTCTGCATTCTTGTTCTAGACCATCATAAATAACATGATGGAGTGACCAGTGGTTATACAGATAAATTCAGTTCAAGCATTTTTTTATTATACACCACATTTTTTGAGTATTTAAACAAATATTCAGACTGCAATTTCTTTAGCATCCTAATACTCATTTGTTTCTAAACATTCTGTAGGAAAATAATACATTTAGCAAAATTTTCTTCATGTTTTGATTTGGCCCAGAATGTGTTGTGTTCTCAATGCATGTGTGTGCATGAAAATAAAGCTGTTCTAAGGATTTTGTACTTTACTCAAACTTTCTAAACACAACTTCATGCAACTCATTTAAAACTCTGCATTTCATGTTGTAATGGAAATGCGTAATTTAATTTTATACCCAGAGATTGGTGTTTTGGTGTTGTCAGGAATATTTCCATGTTGTAATTGTATGTAGTTTCTATGTCAAACCAGAGTTTGCCATTACTCTGCTCCCACATGGTTCTGGCACAATAACCTTCAAACTTTACAGTTTATGTGCGTTATATTGCATGCTAGAATAGTAGTGATTATTGAAATTTAGGGGGAAAAATTGGGTTTGCACCAGATACTCTGCTTACTTGTATTACTTGTCTGTGGTCTCAGTTCCCATCTTTTTTGTCTTTCTCTCTCTCCTAAATCATGCCAAAAGGCTCATTAAGGCCACTGTGTGGCCTTCCCTTTGATGACACATAGTATCAGCTTGAAGTACAATTACAAATTACCAGTAGGTATGAGCATTATGTTGAAATAGCTATTTGCCAGACGTAATGAGCAATTACATGTATTGACCTAATACAACTCTGAGATGGCTTTTCACATGTACTCTATTGGGCAACATTACAAGATCTGTTCTCACTGCTGCACTGCTGTAAATATTTTTGAGTGTTGCCACGATGGGCCACATTAGGGGACAAAGCATTGAGCATGGAAAGGGAGACTAAAGATTTGTTCATTGCAGTGACTGTTTTTGTATTGATTTATTCACTAATATATTCAGATGATACCTGCAAAAACTAATAGCCTACACTTAATATAAGTTGAAGTATGTAATTATGGCCATGTAGAAATGGTATCCATTTTCTTCTGTTTAAATCCCTAAAATGTCTTGTTTGACCAATTCAGATTGTCTTCCACTACAGTTTGTAGAACATTTGTCAGCTACTGTAAATGCACAGTGCAGGTCAAAAGGTAACAAAAACAAATTGCCTTTTAATGATCCATTTAAATTGTTCTTTTTCCAGGGTAGCATAATTGTGAACTTACAACTTTAATGAATTTCAAAAACAAAAAATACAACCTACAATCCTCCAATTACAAGCCAACTACTTTACCCACTGAGCCAATGTGAATTTCAAATTGCACATATGGAAAACTATTGGAATAGTTATTCCTTCATTTGCAACAGAGGGAGAAACAAAAGGCTTTAGGTCGCACAAACGAAGAATTAAGTCTTTCATTTCTTATTTGTTAATGCGATTGTGGCTTGGTGTACAAATTTGTGTGTGTTTTCAAATGTGGCTCCAGTGTAAAGCATTTTGAGTGGTGAGTATGACTTGAAAAGTGCTATATAAGTTTAGTCGATTTAAGTTTTTCCAATTTACCAGTTGACTAACCAGCAGGACAAATTTAAGACTTTAGGTTGCATTTACTCATACAGATGAGATATAGTAGTCACATTTATGCCCCTTTTCCACTAGGGTCGGTTCAACCCGGGCCATGTCGGCCTGGTTGTGTTTCTATTGCCATCTCAGGTGGCAGTGGGCGAGGACATGGGCTGGATCAACATAGCAAAGCTCCAGTAGAAATCAGTCATCACTCATCGTTTTCTGATATTACAGATGATGATGGTGGAGCTGATATCTGGCCCACTCTCCCTCTACCATTGCACCCCGGCCTTTCACCATAAATGCTGTCCATTTCTGCAAAGCACTTCCAGTGCTTGCAGTCTGGCCCACTCAGGTTGTTGTGGTCCTTCCCGATATTTGCCAGACGTAATGATATTTGTTTTGAACTCTGCTAGAAGCCATGCCTCCCCATTGTGTGACATCACTTCACACTCAGGTAGGAGTGAGAGTTACATCACTTTATTGGAGCAATCAATCCATAGGTGACCTTGGCCTGTTTCAGACTGGGACAGAGGTAGTCCGAAAAAAGGGGTCAGACAAAGGTAGTGGAAATGCACTTAATACGGGCTGACTTGACCAGGGCCGGGCCAAGACAACCCTAGTGTAAAAGGGGCATTATGTAAGGGATAATGCCCGACGAGGTGTCCATTATCAGCAATTAATGGATGACGCGGAGGCTTCGCGTCGGACGGTTGCTTCCGCGAAGTCCATTAATTTCTGATAATGGACACCTCGAAGGGCATTATCCCGCTTATACCATGGTCACTTACGAAAGAAATAAGTATTTAATCAATTAATAATACTTTAATCTGTTTTAGAGTTAAAATCGTGAGGGTTTTTATTTTTATAAGTCGAACGCACTATTTAATATCTCCTGTATACAGGCGTTCGAAACGACGTGGCCACAGTGAGCCGACCGCAGCAGTTGATTAGTGATGGGAAGTGAGATTGTGGCTTTACCTTACATTACGTGATACACAGTATTAATATGTTAATGTTATCAAACTCACCAAATAAGTTAAAAGAAATGATAAAATCCCTCATGTTTTGTCTGTCTTACTGTTGCGATGAGTCAACTGGGAAATAACGTCTCCGTTGCCATGGTTACCATCTAGCGTTTGAGCCAGCGCAATAATTTAGAACTGTAATCAGGCAATTTGACGGGACGCCTTTCCTAGGTGTACATTATAACTTTTTTAACCTACACCCTCCAGCCAATCAGAATCGAGTATTCACCCAAACCATGTATACCATGGTTTGGGTGAATACTCGGTGGAGGACTATAGCAAAAGCGGTACTGCTCCGCTTGTGAAAGTAAATCTGTTGGGCTTCTACTTGGTACTCAGACACCAATTCTGAGCTCCACACTGCCAAACAGGACACGTAAAAAAAAAATAAAGAAAACCGTCCGCTTCCAATGTACCGCAACAGTCCGCAGACGTAGCTCCAATTGACACATCATCAGCCATATTTGGCATCTTGTTTTTAAGAGAGCTGTGGCTATTCTGTTGCCAAAAACTGCTTTTGAAATGACTTATTGTGTTAAAAAACAAAATGCCAAATATGATTTATTTATATGTGATATTTTTAATGTCTATAGGTTTCTACAGGTGGCATTAAAATTCACTTCAAACAAAGATATTAAAGTGCTGAGGAAGATGTTTAAACAACCAAAGGTTAAATGGAGGGTTTCAGATGTTTCATAGCTTAGAGAAAAAAACAAAAGTCTTCTCTATAGTTTACTCCACCTTTCTTTTGTTCTTTTTGGCTCCCTAAGCTGTGCTGAACACCATCTCCTGCAACTCATCTACTCTGGCTGGACAAACTCTGCTTATTGCGTTTCACCCTAGCACAAATACAAATACAAATTCTCTGCACCATGCGTGGCCTCACTACTGCCACCGTTGCTATGGTGACTACAATGCATGTTTGAATTAAGCATTACATTACAGCAACTGCAACACTCTCTCTCCATCTGAGTCTCTCTTTTTCCATCCTCCTCTATCTGCTCTGCTCCCTGCTTCTGTAGCAGAGTGTGCAGGCTACTGAGGAAATGAAGATATTTGATGTGGACAGTACCCGGGATGGCGTATGTACACTAGACGTGCAGCTGCTGCATCAGGGCTTGTGTGTAATCTAGGGAGTTATGGCTCTAGAGTGCATTCAGTGTTAGCTGGTTGGTCTTAGAGCGAGCTGATTGAGTTCTGTTGTGCAGTATTGACAAAAAATGTGGGATCTTTTAGATGTCATCATGTAAAGACTGCTAATCGGCAATGGCGATACTGTCTTACTGCATGATATTTTGCTGCTACTGCTAATTTATCTGCTCTATTTCCAATTTGGTTGTGCGGAATATTTAGTTACATTTATGTTAGAGCCTGTGACTTTGCTGTTTGGTTTTTGAACCCATTGTTTAGCAGATATGATTTACAGCCTTGCCTGGGATGTTAACAGCCCAGTTGCCTTGTGTGCGTGTGTGTGCGTGCGTGCGTGCGTGTGTGTAGTAAGCTTGGAAGGTTCCCAGGGGCTCTTGTAATGTAAAGGCTGCAGCGCATCATTTTCCTTAGCTGCTAAGTTTGCTGTCATCTCTTCGTCTGTCGGCCCTCATGTCATTATGTCTTCCCTCAAGGAGTTTTCTTTGTGTGAAGATATGGATGAGAGTGTAAGCTGAAGTGTTAATGTGGTTCTCTTATGCACGTCTGCAAATTCAAGGCAGGCAGTATATTAAAGGAAAGATGGATGAGTTGCTCTCTCTCCTTTACACACATACTGCACTTATGCCGCCTATTGTAGCAGACAAATTATGTTGTTCTGTGTTCAATGGAAGGATTCAAACAGCTTGGGATGCTACAGAGAAGAGGGACTTGTTCATTTACTGCCAATGGGCTCCTCAACAGCGGGACGTTCTGGCAGCACAAAGATTACAAACCTGAAAGTTCTGAAGAAAGACAAATTAATAAGCCATCAGACAAAGAGAGAAAGATGAAGAAGTTGAGCTTTTACCGCAGCGTGAACAAGTGCGAAGCCTCCAGTTCCCTTGATTATACACAAATCAAAGCAGTGAAAACCAGCTGGGCTGGCCGACTGGGGGACGCCAAGAGAGCACTGAGTCGCAAAGCCAAAGGATTTTCATCCACATCAACATCATCCTCAACTCCATGCCTTGTCTCCACAGCTCCCCCTCCACCCAAGAGAGCTCCCAGCACCACCCTGACACTGCGCTCCAAATCCATGACTGCTGAGCTGGAGGAACTGGGTAAGTGCCAAAGAACTGGCAAGCAAACTCAACGCTTTCTTCCTCCTTTTCTTTCATTTTTCTTCCTTGACTTCCTTGTCATTAAAATGTGGTGTGTCTCCAAACTTTTAGAATAGTCACTTGTGTTGGCTTGTTCTTGTCATTTTCCCTCCTCTGCTGACGCTATCTTTTTCCCACCAAGCTTCTGCTCGGAGAAGACGAGGAGGTGAGTCTGAGGCAAGAAATTGACACTTCTCTGTACGTCATAATTATGACTTATCACTGCTGTGTCATTAGAAGCAGTGTTGATTTGGACCAGATGCAGTTTCGGATCTTGGCCATTTGAGCAGTTGCCCAGGGCAGCATTAGAAAAGGGGACACCAGGCAGTAAAATATACAGTATATCACCTGTGCCCTGCAGTTTTCTGTTGCTGTTGTGCATGTGCAGATTAGTAGGCTTCCCCTACTTGAAAATGTGATTTCTTATTTTAACACCTCCACCCTTCCTTAGAATGTCAGGTTTTATTTTTTTGTTTTCAATGGTGGAGGGCAGCAGAAGAGGATCTAACTCTGGGAACCATTTACACAAGAATTTCACTAATTAAGACAAAACAACACCTAAAGTGCATGCACTTTCTTTTGCTATACTTTGTTTCCCACTTTTTTCACCTCTTGGTGCCAAAAACTAGCAAGAATGTATAAATAATTTTTCACCCAAAACACAAATCAAGATTTCACACTGTAGCGTGGAGTTTTAGATTTGTCTTTAGATTTGTTTTATTGTCTTCCATTGACATCCATGTCGAAATTTATGATAAAACATTTTCATGGTCTTATATCTTAGCATTTAGTTCTGGCTCATTTCCTTCTTAACAGAAAGACTAGATGAGATGTTGGCATCGCAGGAATCTATGTTGCATTCTCAGCCCCCAGAGGCAGATTACAGAGCAGCCACTGTCAAACAACGGCCTACCAGCAGGAGAATAACACCAGCAGAGATCAGTGTGAGTGCACCAACACACAGCACACTTCCAGACAGCTTTTTGTGCCATGCTGCTCTACATACCATTTATATCTGAAATGCTTTGCTGCTTTTACCTTTATACCTTGATGTTTGCTCCCCTAAAGAGTTCTTCTGTTTTTGCTTTTCTTGTCACACTTAAATAATTCATATCATCAAATCAATTTTACCATTGGATTAAGATAAAATGTGTTAATACAAAAAGCTGTTTTCAGTTGATTATTTCACTTATTAAGGAAAAAAGCTTTCCAAACCAATCTGCGCCTAATTGAAAAAGTGTTTGTGCCCTAAACACTAGGCTATAATTAGTTGTGAAACCCTTATCAAAAACGGACATCAGGGGGTTGTGATAACTGGCAGGGACTGTTTAACATAACCACTGTAGAATTTGCACCCACTCTTCAGAAATATTTTATTTCAAAACTGTTTGAGGATTTTCAATTGTGAATGGCATGTTTATGATCATACTAATGTATCCTAATTGGTTTCAGGTCCTACTCCAAAACCTCACTTTGTTTTGGCTTTTTTTGTCATTCAGAGATGATATTTCCCAAAGGCCTGGCCGCCACACTGGCCCACTCGGCGATTGTCAACGGCCAGGTCGGGTCGTGCTTGACTTTTAAACAAACATTCCGTCATGCAGCTCATTAGGGTATCTTCCCCGCTGAAGACGCAGCAAGTTTGGGCACAAATACACCCTCTCCTCTCTTTTTGTGAGGGTGACTCTCAAATCACTGCAGACACGACGCCCAGAAATTCTGACTTCCAAGTGAGAAAAATCAACCGAAACACCCCCGAAGTCAGACTTCCCACTTGGAAAGTCTGAGATGTTTTCTTGCCCTGACTTTTAATATGGTCGCCCTCGTATCAACAATAGTAGCTGTGTAACATGTTTATTTTACAAGACACACTTGTAAGAATGTGTCTAAAATCAGTCTTAAATTTACATTTTCGAAAATGATATGTGTAAATGACTGTTTTTTCTACTTAAAAATTATCGGATAAATCCCAGACAAAGTTCTTTGAAAAACTTTAAAAGACCAGCTGAACGCCTGTAAAATATTGTGCAAGAAAAGGTTTGACTAATGGAAAGTTTGTCTCTTTAGAAATAAAATAATGAAAGAAGAGATAACGTACGATCGTCACTGCATGCAGTAATGCACACAGTTACTAAATATTTCTACCATAGGTTTTAGAGATTTTACAGATGTTTATTTTAAAGTGTCTTTGATTACACACTCTGTTCTGAATTTTGTTCTGCAGTCACTGTTTGAAAGACAAGGGATGACGCTACATGGAGGTCTGCACCCGGGTATTGAGAGGGGTCACATACCACTCCCTAAGGGCATGTCCAGGACCAAGTCTTTTGGTAAAACATCCACTCCTGATTGACCAAGTCAACTTTGAAGGACACTTTAGTGTTTGTATGAAAAAAAAAAGTTCAAACAAAATAACATTAAACACATTTAACATTCTGGTTTCACAAGTAATGAATAATGTAATAGTGCCATAAATAATTTTGATTTGATTTTGAAACAGTATTAAGACCAACAGAGCTGTGGGAAAAGTGCAAGCAGTCTTTTACACAATAAAACCTTTTTAACAGCAATGACAAAATTGTCCATAAATTTCCCAGCACAAAGATCAGTAAATTTCATTCATTTAAACATTTATAAATGTTGCACAGTTGGCCTTTGAAAAAGATATATGATTTTAACCAATTCAAAAGGCCACAGGGCCTAGTGTAAAGATCCTTCATGCTCCACAATCTTTGGGGTGCTGGCTCACAACTGCTTGTCTGCACACATTCTATCAATCAAGTACTCATTTGTAAAATAATAATAATACCACTTTCTATAAATACATTTGTAATCTATAATTACCATCCAAATAAAAGTTGATTATTAAGCTATTTCAGTGCAATGTTCCATAGAAAATGATCACGAGAGAATGTAGAAACAGGTAGAAAATGTAAGGTTTTGTATGAACAGATGTTTTGCTTAAGCCAAATATCCGAGCAAAGTTTGCAATATATATGAAGACTTGTTATAACATGTTTTGTGAAAGTATCATAAAGTCAGCATATTTACAGTTGAATGCCAGAGTTATATGTTTTAATAATTAACTGTGGACCTGATATATTTAAAATAAATTACTCTTTATTACGGTAGTAGGCCATGCCGCATATTTAAATATTTGTCCCCTTCCCTCTGTCACCAGGTGCCACAGAAGAGGATAGACTGTCTGCACTTGCAGGCGAGAACAGGTTTCCACGTAGTTCCTCCATGACAGACACCCTCCGAGAACACTCACAACCCCATCCTATCCCTCCACCTCCTCAGACAGCACCTCCTCCACCTCCTTACTACTTAGACACGGGTCCTCCTCCAGCCTTTTGCCCTCCTCCTCCCCCATCTAGGATCCAAAGTCAAGGCCATGAGCCTGGAGGCCGTTCCAGCTTCAAGCCATCCTCCTTGGACCTGCCTTATGAAGCCGCTCATCGGCAAGCCACACACCTCGAAAGACAGAAGAAAGCTCGCTCGATGATCATCCTGCAGGACTCCTCCCATCTGCCTGTAGAGCCTACAGAAATTCCCCGCCCCTCTGCTGCTACTCCACCAGAGCGAATCAAAAGAAAGGGAAGGGTAATTGACAACCCTTACGCAAATGTGGGTCAGTTTAGTATTGGACTGTTCACACCCACAAAGCCCCAAAGAAAGAAAAGTCCTTTGGTGAAACAGCTACAGGTAGGTTATAATTTAATAACAGTTTCATACTTATTCTTACAAAACGCCAAAGGACTTCTGAGCATAACTCTGCCTTTTATTTCTGCATTGCAGGTAGAAGATGCACAAGAAAAGGCTAGTCTGGCCTTAGCTGCTGCCCACTCGCGAGAGAGCTCACCCTCAGGACGACACCCACATGGGCACACGCACACCAGCCGTGTCGACTACTACCAGCAGCAGCTCATGGCTGAACGAGAGCGATTGCGAGCCCAAGGAGAGATGATGTTTCAGGGTAAAGGCCCTTTTGCTGCTGCTATTGCTGGAGCAGTGAAAGATCGTGAACGTCGCCTAGAAGAGCGGAGGAAATCCACTGTCTTCCTTTCTGTTGGGACCATGGAAGGGTCACCTACAACAAGCCCTGATGCCCCCTCTTTGACTCAGTCTCACTCCATCGATGAACGGCTGCTAACCCGAGAGCTTGGACAGCTTCCTCCCCCTGCCTTGGCTCTGAGCCCCTCACCTAGTGGGACCACCTTTATCCATCCACTCACAGGAAAGCCTCTGGACCCAAATTCACCACTGGCTCTTGCGCTGGCCGCAAGGGAGAGGGCACTGACCTCTCAGAGTCAGTCCCCAACTGGCAGCCCAGAGCCTCGAACTAAACAAGAGCGAGTAGGCCAGGTTGTAATGTTCTCTGACACTCAGACCAAAGAGTCTCCACATGGGGATGGGGCAAATGCATCTCCCCCCTTTTCACCTAAAAGCGCCAAGGCAGTAGGCTATGGCACATCATCCTCCCCAGCTAATATTTTAGCTCCTCAACCCACTAAACCCCAGTGGACTACATCATCATCACCTATATCATTCCGTCAAGAGATGGAAGCTAGAATTGAGGAGAGGAAGGAGGAAAAGAGACTAGAAGATAAAAAAAGTATGTTGATCAGCATTATGGATACATCACAACAGAAGACAGCAGGGCTGATCATGGTTCATGCAACCAGTAATGGTCAGGCTGTTGGGGTGGGGTCAGGGATTGAACAGAAACCTGTGCCTGCAACCATAGAGCCCAGCAAATCACAGAGTCCACAGGCTAAATCCCCCATTCCCAGTGTTCCCCAGCCCCAAACTCAGCTCCAGGTTCAGCCTCAAATTCTGCGTCCTGCCAGTCCCGCCCAAGAGAAGAGCCTGGCTCAGGGAAGCTCAGAAGAGGATGTGGATGCTTATACAGTCACACTACCACCTGCTGTGTTATCTTCCAGTGATGAGGAAACGAGAGAGGAGCTACGTAAGATCGGGGTGGTTCCTCCACCAGATGAGTTTGCAAATGGGTTGCTGGCTCAGGCACAGGGGATACCCGTATCATCTGTTAAACCTGCCATACCAGCCACACCAACACCCCAAGCTCCCTCAACCCCAACAACCCCAACTGTGACAACCACCCAGCCTCAGCCTCCTCAGCCACCACCTCCACCCAGTGCAGCAGCTGTCTCAGGGAAATCTTCTGACCCTCTGGAGCCCCCACCAGTGGGTGAGGCTGGTTCTGCAGCTGACTCAGGTGTGGAGGAGGCTGACACACGCAGCTCCAGTGACAGAGAGAGAGACCACCATCTTGAGACCACCAGCACCGTCTCCACAGTTTCCAGCATGTCCACGTTGTCCTCAGAAAGTGGCGAGCCTGCTGACACGCACACCACACACACCTCCTATGCTGACGGGCAGACTTTTGTTCTTGACAAGCCGCCAGTGCCTCCTAAGCCTCGACTCAAATCCCAGATAGGAGGCAGTAAAGGCCCTGTCACCTTCAGGGACCCTTTGCTTAAGCAGAGCTCTGACAGTGAGCTGCTGTCCCAGCAACAGGCAGCAGCACTAGCTGCAGCAGCAGCTGGTGGAGCTGGGCTTCCTGCAGGTGGTTCTGCCTCAGTTACTGGTCTAGCTCCGACCAAGCCACGCTATCTCTTCCAACGGAGGTCCAAGTTGTGGGGGGATTTGGTAGAGCCCCGAGGACCAGGGGTAGGGCTAGGTATCGGAAGTTTGGGCAATCTTGGTGGGCTAGGACTCGGGCTAGGTGCAGATGAGAGTGCAAAACCATCAGTTATGGGAGAGCTCAGTTCACGTCTACAACAGTTAAGTAAAGACACTAGGTCACTGGGTGAGGAGCCGCTGGGAGCGTCTCTTGACCCTGGGAGGAAGTCACCTGTGGCAGGTGCAAGGTAAGAGAATATCAAGCAAAAATTGACCACAGACTTGTCTTTAGCACTGAGTGACAGAATAGAGAATAATAAATGTAAAATGACACAGTTAGAGTTTATTCATATGCTGTACTTATCATAGCAGAGTGCAGGACTAAGATAAGTGCCTAGCTCCAGCAGGGAGAAATGCACATCAAAGGACTTTGTATAGCGTTTAACCACCATTAAATAAGTGTTTAATCATTTGTCAGCACTTTATTTTACTCCTTGAACACATGACTCTCTGATGTCAATTCCTGCTGGGTATTTGGGCTTGCTGCCCTCACCTCATGTAAATCTATTTGCAGTCTATTGTGAATGATTAGAGATTAGACGTTTCAAGCATTGTGGTGAAAAGTAGTGGTATGTAGAGATGTACCTGTAAAAATGTTGTGGCCGATTTACAATCTCCAGTTTTGTGAAACTTTGACTTGCCGATATCGATTTAGGCAGATTCTAGAACTGAAACATAAGAGAATATTAGAATCGGAATATTTTGCCTTGCCTTTTTGTGGAAGCAGTCAATATTTTTATGTAGTGGGAGCACAGACACATATGACAAGTCTGAAAGAGCAGTCACTGTGGGATTGTCTGTTTATTTTACCACAAAAATAAAAAATAATATAGATTGGATCCCTTTCTTTAGCACCTTATTTCAGTAGAAGGGATTAGCATGCCAAGCAGCTGCTTCTAAGCCTTACATCACTAAGTCCAATACAAAGCATTGGATATACTGGTGTAAAGCCAATCAACTGCAGAGGAGTGGAGATTTGTACTGTGGAGTAATCCAGTCCGCAATCCAGTCTGGGGCTGGCAGTTGCTTGCCTGCATTGTGTCAAGTGCAAAGTTTGGTGCTGAGTTTGATTATACTGTGGCACTGTTTTTCAAACGTTGATCTTTACTCCTTAGTTTAGGTGAAATTAGATTTTAAAACTTTGGAATATCAAAAGATTTTGTGACAATTTCATGCTTCTAATTTTATGGGAACATTTTGGAGATGGTCCCTTCCTATTCCAACATGACTGAGCACCGGTGCTCAAAGCAAGGTCCATTAAGACATGGATAAGTATGTAATGAAATTATTTCACTGGCCTGTGCAGAGTCTTGACTTCTGTCCCATAGGAAACCTTTGGGATGAATTAGAAGGGACACTGCAAGCCAGGCCAACATCAGTGCCTGACCCCACAAGTGCACTTCTGGATGAATAGTCAAACATTTTCTTAAACACACAATAACCTTATAAACAGCCTTTCCAAAGGAGCTGAAGCTGTTGGGGTTGGATGAAAAGCTAAGGGTGACATTTCACTCAAGTTCATATGTGTTTGAAGACAGATGACTGAATACATTGAGCAATATAGTGCAACTTCCTACATCTCTGTTCACTCTAAATACCTCACTGATACCAAAATAGCTAACTGCCTGTTTTTTTCACTCAGTAACTGTGCCTACACCAAAAAGTGATGGAGTCAGTGCAACATGGTAGTGCTTACTGTGGTTCATTTACTACTAGGAAACATATTTGATTTTAGATTTTTTTGATTGGCCTGTTATTGTTCTAAGCTAATCAAGCTGAAAACTGTCAAATTCTGGTCACCAGCATCTCATTCATAATTTTGTTCTTATACAAAATTTTTTGTCTCAGTTTCATAAAAAGGCAAAGAAAATTTGTCACAAAGCTGCTCGGACATGTGACGTTTGAGGTACAGTGATGTTTTAGCTTTAGTTTTCTGTGAGTGTTTTTTTCTACAACATGACTAAAAGTGCAATGTAAATCCTCTATATTTCTGCAGATGTGAGGACACCGAAGAAACTAAACCTTAAAGTTATAGACTCTAGGGTAAACCAAATATATATTTTTATATACCTTACACAATAACCCTGTAAACTAAGCACAATAACATCTAGAAATCTTTTTAGCAATTTTCTTTGTTTCCCTTAAAACATTGTTACCTTGTTTGCTTAAGAGTTTTACAACACTAGTATTATGATTCTGTTAAGCAATCTTTTGTTTTAGAAATAAGTAGTTCTATTACAGTGGTTTGGCAACAAAACTGCTCTTTGTTTTACTTGCCCCAGCTACATTCTTTTATCTCTTTATAAATCTTCTAGTTGCTCATTGTAGACAGTAGCAGTCAATAAGCTAGTGTTTGTGTGTTGGTGTACATACATATTTGTATGTCTCTAATGTAAGATAGCTACTAGTGCAAACAAGGTGACATGATTCAAGGCATGTACTTAGTGAAATAATTTCCTCATTTCTTACACATGTTTTATTTCTAACCTATGACCTGCTAGTATCTACCCTTCCTGCCTTGTCCTAAGTCTTTGTTCAAATGTTACTCAAATACATCCTTCTATCCACTACCCTTTGCAGACATCACTGATACAAACTCGATAAGAACAGAAAATACACTTTTTCCTCTTATCACCACCACCGTCATTGTACAGAAAGTGATGACTTCAAAGATTTTGGGATGTATTTTCTAGAAGTATTTGGACAGGACTGAAATATGATGTTGTCTATCTTCTCTATGCCTCTACCTTGCCCTGTTATTCACCTAAGCATAAGACAAAATCCTAACATTGTCAAAGGTCATTTGAAATTACTGTCAAACAAATGGTGGGACATCTGCTTTTTCCTCCATGAGATGTTTGCTTTTGCTAAAAAGCACCTTGCATTGTATATATTGGCCTTTCTGGTAGAAAGCTCAGATTTGATGTTTCAAGGAAGGATTCAAAAGATGTCATAAGAGATTTTAGTCCTCACATTAAAAACAAATACAAACTAAGTTCATAATTAAAAATATTCCTTCCACTTTTGTGGTTCTATCAACGTTTAGTCAGTTACATAGCTAAAGCTGTTTGTTAAATCAATCAGTTGAGTGTTAATGTTTGCTTCAGTTTCCTTGGAATGTTGTGCATGCGGTAATATATTTTTTTAGTTTGGTGTCTACATAAATGTAATTAGCTGTTTAAGTGGTTTGGTTTATGAGTTAGCCTGCCTCTTGCCCAATGACCGCTGGAGATAGGCACCCCTCACCCCCACATCCATGCATGGATAAGCAGGTATGATGGATGGACAATGGATAGATAAATAGATTCAGAATTCATCCTTACTGTACACTGACTAATCACAACTTTAAAACCAACTGCTTAGTAATGTGTATCTCCACTCTGCTATAAAAATACATTCGCATCTCAATGAAGTAGAATGTCATTGATAAGGTAATTTCAGTAATTCAATTAAAAAAATGAAACTGCAGATTCATGATATGGTTCAGGTGTTTAGCTGAGTTAATTGTAAATTGTAAATTACAGCCAATTAAATTAAAACGTCCATTAAATAATTTGTCATGAACTGCTGCTGGAGAAAGTTCTTTTAATGCAACCACATACAGAAGTTTCCAGGACACAGACTGCAGCTGTTGCATTTTTTTGTGTTGACTCACTCATGACCCAGAGACACCTTCAGAAGTGTCTTTAAGATGATAAAGGACTAGACTATTGCTAGACTGTTGTCCAAAGTCATCTTTTCTAATTAAAGTAAATGTAGCATTTTATTTGGAAATCCAGGTCCCAAAGTCTGCAGGTGGAGAACAGTGGAGAAGTACATCATCATCGCAAGTTCCTTAAGGTCTAGTGTAAAGTTTCCGCAGTCTAAGGACCTATGTCATCTGCTGGTCTTGGTCAACGGTGGCACCTGGTCAATACCTCCTTCAATGTCTGTAGTTTCACTGTACTTGATTAACCAGCAGACTTGCCTGACCTAAACCCCATGGTGAATTTATCGAGGATTGTTAAGAGGAAGATAAGACACTAGACTTAACAATGCAGATGAGCTGATGGTTGCGTTCAGACCTCAGCAGTGCCAGCAGTTACCCCCTGGCATTGTAAAAAAAGATGTGTGAAAACTTGATAGTGAGTTATTTGTTTTAATGTATATAATTTATTTGAAGTTTCATTTAAACTTTTTTCACTTTCACTTTTTGTTTTACTTTCAATATGAAATTTGTCATTTAATTTATGTCAGAGTCAATGCTAATATTTTCAGTAACAATTATATTTTTCAATGCCAACATTGATTTTTCCAAGCCAATATTTATTTCAGTTTAATTTTAAACTGGCATCGTTTTGCGGCTGTATGGGGATCAGTATTCAGTATTTCTTTGGTGTGGTGCAAGCAAGGTCCCTAACTAGCAGTTTTTATTAATAATTAGTTTAATTTGCTTCACTGGACAGTATTATTACTGATGCGCCTAGTAAAAATATTAAGCATGGAAAAGTCTAAAGCAGGCAAAGTACAAACACGAGTCCTTGAATTTTGTGGATGGTGAAGAAGGCCATGATTTCAAACACAACACATCGTGAAACATCCAGTTCAAATTTCTCTCACCCTCCCACCATTTCCATTCTGACAGTTAATTGCCTTTGGCTGTGATAAAAAATGATCATGCACACCATTATTCCTCTTTCTCCATCACTCTGCATTTGCATTTAATCCTTTTCACCTGCTGGAGGACTTCTCATATGTCATTGGCATCCCGGCACTTCTGGATGTAATTCTCCTCCATCTCGTACCCTAATGAAATCCCTCCACACACCACAATGTTCCATACGGTCTTTATTGTTTCCTACATCCTGTATATGACACAACTTTGTTGTTCTAATTTTGTTTAATTTGTAGTCTTTGGTTTTCTGTTTTTGGGTTGTTTATGTAAACTACATAACTTTGTTTTGTTTTCAGTGTTTTGTCTTGAGAATGGCCATGGTCCCTGACTGTCTTACTAGTCCAAATCATTTTTAAATTGAACAGAACTTTGTTTTTTCAACAGAACACAATAGTGAGCATACATCCCTGCAGAGCAGCACATACAATTGTTAAGTTTTAGTTTCCCTTGTATGTGCAGTCACAAAAGTCAAGAGACATGTGCCTTTACTTTATTTATTCATGTGTGTGTTTGTTTTTCTTTGTAAAGTGTTTTACATGTGAACAGTGTGCTCATTTCTCTCTCATGTGGCCCACTGGTCAGACTTAGCAGTGCTGAAACTTACTCTGCTGCTGTGAACATGCACACACATTAGCAACAGACACTCACACAAATGCATCTAAATCCAAAATCAGAACATCTCCACACACACTTTTGATAACACGTGAATGACTTGGAAGGCAGCAGAGTTAGGTAAAGCACAGACTGAGTCTGGTTAGCAGGCTACATCTCATGGAGTGATGCTAACATTCTCTCCCATTGCTCTCTCTCTGCTCATCTTGCATGCCCCGCCCTGCTGCTCTGATCTGATTGGTCTAGAACTGACTGTGCACCCAGGAGGGCAGGACGACTGTGTAAGTGCGCATGAAGCTCATCCCAGCCCGTTGGCTCCCTGTAATCTGATCATTTTATTTTTCCAGCCTGAGCGACCTTTGCTCCATTACATTTTGTAGTTTAAAAGTCACTCATAGTTAAGCTCCAAACACATGCTGTAAAGTGATAGGTCTGCCTAAAATGCATGAATAAAATTTAGGTATAGCCTCCTTGGTTCTGCCTGCTTCCACCAAGACAGTCTTTCTTAGTTTTAGCTTCAAACTCTCATCCATCACTCTTTCTAATCATTCTTCCTTCCATTAGACTAGTAGTAAACTAATCTCAAATAGTGTTTGCTTTCATTGTTCTTCAAACAGTGTTGAGGTATATTTGTTGAGTGCTTCTTGTTGGGCTCCAGATACTGTATCTGCTGAAGAAGCATAAGATGTTTTTGATACTCCATCTAAAGGCTCCACATAGTAAAACTGGGTTGGTTGGTCATCTTATCAGGTCTGAGCTTCAAGTCCAGCATTAACAACCCTTATTTTTTATCTAAAATAAGACAAAGCTTCAGGAAAGCCTTGCATCTCCCCTCATTGCAACATTTTAAAAATGTAGAGGTCTTTGTACGTTAAAATTGTCATTGTCGTTTTTACAGTGTGTATATTTTCTCAGATCAGAAGAGTTTGTAATGTTCAACATAAAGGAGAAAACTAAGTATAAAGTTCTAATTAATCATCTGCCTTCTTTCTCTAAATATGTGAGTATACGATTTATGTCGTGAGACACTAAGTAAGAGTTCTCTGTGCTTGCAGGTTAGTGCTATTCAGGTTTTTCTTGTAAACCTGCCTGCATCTGTTGGATATTTTAACTCACTCCTTGTACGCTTACATTATTTGTCACAGAAAAGCATTCTGAGCATCTTATTTTAAGGCAGAATATTACTCTCTTATTCCTTATTTATTAGATATAATAAATGCAGTATATTTTTTTATATATAGGTTTACACATGCTAGTGTCAGACTTGTAAACTATTTGCTTAAAGCTGAACTAATATTTGAAACTAAACAGCTCTGATGTTCCGATGATATGAAAGACTACCTTAGTATTCTTAAATGAGTCTTTAACCTTTAACCTACTATCTTCAAACGGAAAACCTTATGTTTTTAATTGGGATTAAATTGATACACTGACACAAAGTAGTGCATGATTTGGTTGTGGACAGGAGATACATGCTTTCCGATTTCTATTAATTTTATAAATAGTCTGCTGGCAAATGTGGCATGCATTTGTAATCATCTCCTTCAGTAAATACCTTGTACAACCGCCTCAATTTTTGGGTTTGTCTCTACCAGCTTTGCACATAGAGTGAATTTGTTTCCCAATATAAGTCACATTGAGCACTCTAGGGCTGGACTTTGACAGGGCCATTCTGGTGCATTGATATGCTTTGATCCAAACAAACCAGTCCTGTAGATCTTTCACTCTGTTTATGGCCATTAATCACCGGAATGTGAAACTCAGTTATGAGCCTTTTGCAGCCTTTTACAGGTCGTCTTCTAGTATATTGTAATTATACAGTGGCACCCTGGTATTTGCAAGAGTAAGGGACCACAACCTCCCACGGATAGCTAAAATCCATGTATACTTGAGATCTACTCTAAAAACACCAAATACTCCGTAATATGCGTTAATATGAAGCATTGGAAACCATCTTGACACTACCTCAGAAGCTAATATCTACAGTCTTCTTTATTTCCTCGCTTTGGGGTAAAATCAAACAGCACCAAGGAAAAATAAAGCAGCTACTGAATTGCCTGCTTTGCAAACGTAAGCCAATAGTGTGTCAACGAGCATTGAACCTAGGTATTCCAGCTTCCTAAGTTGCATTTACTTTCAAATATTTTAGATATGCGCTACAAAAAAATAAAATAAAATAAAAAAATCTGGGAATGGGTGGCTTTGCTATGAATTATTTAGAGTTACATTTCAGGTGAATGCGTGAATACTGAAATGCAAATAGCAGGGGTTCACTGTATTTAGGTTATTCCTGAAAAATAACATCCCACAGCATGATGCCGCCACCAGACTGCTTTCTTCTGCATATCAGTAGAGTTAAAGGAGAGGTTTGCAGTTATGCTATACTCTTTCTGTTTTGAGATGGTGGAATACACAGTGTTCCTTAAGATGTCCATAACTAGATTATTGTTTTAAAACCTAACCCTGTTTTAAAATTCTCCATAACTTGGTCTTCGTGATTGTGTTTGTTCACCATTGTTTTCTAACAAACCTCTAAGGCATTCACAGAACAGCTGTGTTGGTACTAAAATTAATAACCTATTATCTAACTATATTTACTAATTAGGGGACTTCTGAAATTATTGGTTGCACCAGAGTTTATGTAGGGTTCTAGATTAATGTTGGCCGAATACATGTCACATTTCAGATTTGTATTTGTGAGAGAAAAAACTAACACCATATTTTCCCCTACTCTTCTCAGATATGTGTTACTTTGTGTTACTATAAAATAACTACACAATTTTAAAAACCATGCAATATGTGATAATGGTGTATGTTGTTTAATGAAGGAAATGAATTGCAAAACATGAAAACTAAATGAAAAGTGTTAACGTCTTTTTGTTTTTGGATAATAGCAGATCTAGACCACAGAAAGCCTGAATGCATGATACTTAAATAGTTATTTACCCTTATTGTTGTCCAGGCTGTTCCTGCACTGTAAACCCCAAAGTTTGGTCTCTTTCTTTAAAGTTATGTTTAACTGTTTGTTATTGACCGTTTTAAAACTCTGTGTCTCCACCAGACTTTTTAGCAGCCTAGGTGAGCTCCACACCCTTTCCCAGAGAAGCTATGGAACCACATACACCATTCGCCCCGGCAGCCGTTACCCCGTCACCAGACGCACCACCAGCCCAGGCTCAGGCTCACCTGATCGGGCCGACCCCCTTGGACGATTCTCAGGCTACGGCCTGCCAACTTCACCAACTACACCGCCACAAACCATCCTCAAGTCCTCTAGTCTCAGCTTACCACAGGAGCCTAAAGAGGTGCGCTTTGTGATGAGGAGCTCCAGCGCCCGTTCTCGCTCTCGCTCTCCGTCACCCTCTCATTCCCCCGGATTAGGCTCACCGCTTTTAGCCCTCCGACCCTTTCACCAAAAGCCCCTCCACCTTTGGAACAAGTATGACGTTGGAGACTGGCTCGAGAGCATCAACTTGGGAGAGCACAGAGCAGGGTTTCAGGAACATGAGATTGAAGGCTCTCACCTCCCAGCTCTAACCAAGGATGACTTTGCAGAGCTGGGAGTGACACGAGTTGGACACCGTATGAACATTGAACGAGCACTTAAACTGCTGCTAGAGAGCTGACCCTTGCCCTGAGAAAGAGCAACAGATGGAAAGATATGAAGACTGAATTAGTTCTATGAAAATAAGTGATCCACTGAACACTGCTCCTCTTTTACTCCAGCTGCTTTTATGTTTAGTATTAATATGTTCACCTAAGGTTCATAGTGACACTTTCTGTTCTGCATTAACACCCTGCACTTGGCAATGCGCTGAAGAGGCGGAGGCAATACTCATACAATGTACATTCATCCCCTTACTTCAGCCCTTACTTACTCCACCTTCTTGTCTGGAGCAAATCAGACCAGACATCCCAAACAGGATATCTTGTCTTTTTCTTTCGCTAAGGAGGATCACAGGAGCTCCAATTAGATCATTTGAATTGTGAAAAGTTGCGTTGTTTCCCTAATAACACCCACGCTTTCTCACTGCACCCTCTCTACCTCTTTCCCTTTTCGTATTAGGCTTCTGAAAGCCTTTTGCAGTTTGAGTAAGAGAGGAGGAAGGATTCTTGTTCCAAACAGAAAAATCAGTTGCCTTTCAAAAATATTTCTACTGGAATCAACTCTGATGAGCACAGTGCTGTGGAAATAGTGCTATAACAGCTCTGAGAAGGTGTGTCTTCTGAATAACTGCAATCGTTTTTAAACTGAAGACTTTTAGCCCAGAGGCGGAGCTCCGCAGGAGGAAAACCCCCTGCCTTGGTACCAAGACTGTGCAATCTATAATGTTTGGAGAATGTTTAACCAACACTCGTGGCTTTTTTCTTAATTAATTTTCAGATTTTCCAAAGGGAATATTATATATATTACTATTATATGGCATAATATAATATATATGTATCTAAATATAGCTTTCAGATGAAAAGACAATGTTGCAAAGAAAAAATGTACTAAATGAATTTGCAGTTTTTGGTTTTAGAATAGTAGACAGAGAGAAGTCTTTAAATCTATTCCACCAATAGTTTACTCATTTCTACCAGTTATATATATACATATACAAATATATATATATTTGAAAGAAAACAAAATATAAATACAGAAAAATTACTTTTTTTATCCTACATATAGAAATTTCCGTATGGTCACCCTTTCTTGAGGCGTAGCATGACGGGTTGCATCATGTTCTGGACAGTTTGTTGTACGTTTTTATTTTGTTTATGGTCTTCCGTCACTCTAAAGGGCATCCCGTAATGTGAGGCTAAGACCCCAGCTGAAACCCATCCCTACTGCCTCAGTCTCAGTTTTTAATGACACATTGTCTTAGGGGGCTAATGATCCAATAATCAGAGGAAATGAGTTTTTACTTCCTGTAAATAGTTAGTGTGTGTGTGTGCTTATTTTAAAAATTATTTAAATAATTCAATTACAAAGCAAACACGATATTCAACAGAAGTTATGGACCAGAATGAAATTCTTTAGGTGTGATAACCTTGTGTAAAAAAATTATTGTTCCCATTTTCCCCTGAGAAGTTGAAATCTTTAGGCTTCAACTTGGAAAAGTTAACAGAAATGAACCTGAAGGTGGAATCTGAAGTCAAAGGGTTTTCGCCAACCCTGTCCTCAAAAGCCAAAATAGCTGCTAAAGTTTTTTTTTTTAATTGTGAAGATTTGTATCCAGTGAAATCTTCTCTCTCTCACACACACACAACTTCCCTACAACAACATAAATCTTTATCAAACAGGTGTATAGTTCCTTCAGCAGTGGGGATGGGAAAGCTAGTAAAAGGTCTTAAAGAAAATTTTACAACCTGAATGTGCAGCTGCTTTCCTTTTAGGTATACAAATGTCTTAGTGAGTGAAATATTATCAGCCAGAACTATTAAAAATAATCCCAGGTTGCAAAACGAAGGAAGAAAAAAGCTGGCTTTTCATTTAACAATACAAATCTGCAATTGTACTCATGAGCAGCTTCTGCTGGCAGTGAGAACCAGTGAGTTTTATTCATGCTACAAAAAAAAAAAGCATTTTGGCATTCTAGCTGTTTTCTTTTCTGACAGAATGCCAGGAAATGTCTGTTACCTCTGCTCATCAGACGCATTCAGCCAAGGCACTTTTACTTGGCAAAACCTTGTGTGCATCTTTCCCCTTTGTTTTCTCCAGTCCTTTCTGAAAAGCAGGCGGTGAACAAAATCATTATGTAGGAGTTGTAGGAATAGCACTCACTGCCTCACTGTGACCGCACTCTTTATTTTCCTTTCAACTGCAGTGTTAAGTCCTTTCATCCTTCTTCTGTTGCTAATTTGTTACCTTCGGCCACTGTGGGTAGGTTTTGTAGCGTGTGCAACATATTTTACTCATTTGAATTTTGGAGTGGTGGGGAAGAAAAAAAGTATCTCCTGCCCATTCTGGACATACCTACACTTGTAAAAAAAAAATGAACAAACTACAAATATTTGCTTTTTTAAATCACAAGCAATGTATATATAATAGATTTCATATAAATTTTTGAAAAGTATATAGATCTATATATGAATGTTTGGCATATATGCATAGTTAACCACCTGTGAAAAAGGTGAGCAGATTTTATTCTTTCTATAAACTCTTGAACTTTTGAACTCTGAACTATGAACTAGGGGATGATTTGCACAAAACAAGGTGACAAGGTGCTAACATAAAAGCCACCCATCGTCCAGCGCATGAGTGCATCTGGATTCCCTGAATCTCTCTGTGTGCTTGTTCCTCTTCACCGTGCGCGTGTGAATGCGTGTGCATGTGTGCAAATGCTTGGTTTTTTTTCATGTCTGTGTATTTGTTTGGGAGTGAGATGCAGAGAATGCATGCGA
Source organism: Valencia hispanica (assembly GCA_963556495.2). Taxonomy (NCBI): domain Eukaryota; kingdom Metazoa; phylum Chordata; class Actinopteri; order Cyprinodontiformes; family Valenciidae; genus Valencia; species Valencia hispanica. The sequence continues at coordinate 21,608,189 of OY747706.1, read as the reverse complement.
CCGTGAGACTGCGGTTAATTGTTGGGGTTTACATCTTTGGCGTTAGTCCACTATAGCCTTACTGTACCATCAGAGATTGCCGGCAGTGGCTGTGTCACACAACTACACACACACACACACACACAAACACACAGAGAAAAATGCACACACATTCATCTTTAACACTGAAGCTCATTGTTGTGTATTGTGTTTTTGTTCAGTTATGTCTTCAAAAAGTGGACTGTTCTGCCCAAGAGGGAGAGACGGACAGAGAGAGAGATAAGCAAAACACTGTCAATTTTTTTACTCCTGAGTCAAGACAAAAAGATCTCACCTTGTAGCTGCATAGGTGCATCTTGTGCAGTGTCACTAATTCTGTACAACCTTTCCCAAATGGCATTTCCACTCCGCTGCACTCTGTCTGGCAGCTCTCCTTTTTCCTTTTTCAGACTTTCAGATTCTGAGTTTTGAATATGATATATGCGACGATCCAGTGAGGAACTAACAACACAAAAAAATGTGCCAAAAAGTAACTTAACTGTATATTTGTCTTTTGCTTTAGGACTATCTTAGTTACAGCATTCTTAAGCTGTTATGTATTATGATAATATGGTGCCATCTCCTGGTAATCTTGAGAACTGACTTTTTTTATCCTTTGGTATTTTCCTGCAGTTGGATGTACATGTGCATCTCAAACAAGAACATCGTTGAAAGGTTTATTAATTTCTGTTATTCATTTGAAAAAGTGAAACTCATATTCTATACAGACTTAATACACACAGGTTGATATATTTCAAATGTTTAGTTCTGTTGAATTTGTTGCTTGTGGCTCACAGGAAAGGAAAATTCCAAATTCAGTTTCTCAGAAAAGTAATATAATACATAAGATTAAACAAGGACGGTATTTTTAAAACAGAAATGCTAGCCTGCTCTACAGTATATGCATTCAATACCTGGAGGGGGCTTTCTTTGTATTTTGCATGAGGCACTGCATCAGTGCTGTGTGGCACGGAGGTTATCAGCTTGGGGTTTAGATGAGGTGTTAACGGAGCCCATGTTGATTTAGTAGTGGGCTTCATTTGGATATGTGCCAAGTCATGTTGGAGAATGAAATCTCTATCATGAAATGTTACCAACATCTTGGTAGAAGACGGTGCTGGCTTTGGACTTGATAAGACCTTGAGAGCCAACATCTATAAATGACATGTCTCCCCAAATCAGACTTCACCTTGAACGGTTTTAATTTTCTGCCTCTCCAGTTTTCTTCCAAACTGTGAAACTGATTTCCTTATTTTGGATTATCAAATGAATTGCAAAATGTACTTTCATTTGAAAATATGAGCTTGGACCACTGAGCAACAGTCCAGTCCTTTTTTTCTCCCTTTGCTCAGTTAAGATGCTTTTGAAGTCATTTCAGGTTCAGGAGTAGCTTAAACACAAAGTATGCATCAGCTGCGGCCAATGATCTGGATACGTCTGTGTGGTGGCTTCTAAAGCACTGACTCCAGACGCAGTCCACGTCTTGTAAATCCAATCAAACTCTTGAATAAGTTGCCTTCTTTATCATCTCAAGGCTGCAGTCAAACCTGTTGCTTGTGCACTTTTTTCAACCGTACATGTTTCCTCCACTAGAACTTTCTATTTATCTGCTTGGATACAGCACTCTGTCATCACAATGTCAGTGGCTACCTTCTGGACAACTGTCTTACCCGAGATTGTTTAGGCCTCAGCATTAATGCATCAGAAATCTGTTTTTAATAGCTCTCAAGTGACATTTTAATTTTCTAAAACTTTTAATTAGGTGTAAGATATAATTATCCAAATTACAAGAGGTAGACACTTGGATTATATCCCTCTGTGTAAAGAATCTACATCATAAATGGGTTTCACTTTTTGAACTCAATTATTAAAACAAACTTTTTAATGATATAATTTATTGAGATGCAGCTGTATTTATTACTTCATAAAGACACAGACTATATAGATGTCGCAATACAGATTTATGTATGTATAAGCATATATACAGCCTGTGTATTTCTGCTTGCTTTAACATTTGTCTTTACATTTTTAGACATAGCAACACAGTTACACAATCTTAATGATAAAGAGTTTTTATTCCCAGAAAAAGTCTGATCTCAGACTCAGGCTGGCCTGGTAAAAGGAATGGTTGAGTTGGGTTGTTGTGACAGTTTACTACAAATAAACACATTTAAATAAGCAGCAAGTGACAGACTGACACATCACTTGGTCAATTACGTTCTCTGAAGAGGTTGTCTCTTCATATTTCTTAATCAACAAAGCACAATCTACACAGTTTAAGAGAAGCAATGTGACTTTTCTTTAAAAAAAAACTCCCTGGTACCTGTCGACACACTGGAACCAGCGATCTTATCATCAGAGGTTTTGTTTCTTTCATTGTTGGTTTTCTCCTTGTTTGCACTGTGAAGTTTAGAACGGTGGATGTATCACTGCAACGGCTCAGCCTTGTCTCACATGAGAACGTCCCCTTCTCAGCTTCTGATCACCAGGCAACTCATCTACGACTTTTCTCCCTCTGGACATGAATATCTGATACATAAAAGCCTGCGCTAACAATCCAAGCGAACTAGAGGGTACCTAGTTTCCTCCATGTAAACAAAACAAGGGCGATGGTAAAGACTGAGGCAAGATCTGAGACGTTGCCCTGGATATCTCCACCACAGAGATATATGTTTGTTATATTATGTAATAAATTTATAATTAAAACATGAGGTGGCATATTTTTGTTCCTGCTTTAGTGTCTCATTAGTGAAAATGATTCAGTGATGTCTTTGGCTCACAAAACACTTAAATATCCTTTTTTATCTTTGACTTTATCAGCATTATAGAAATGTCCAGATAACGATTATTGAATCAGAAAGCCAAGCTGAAGCATTAACCCTCAGTTTAACACAACCAATAAATAAAGCCATTCAAAGATTTAAACATCTATAAACAAATTGGTGTTAATGTAAATAATTGAGTCATAATGATACAGTTGCAGACAGAGGTTTTGCATTTGAAATATTTTTAACATAAAATAATCACACAATAAACTTAAATAATTTTTTTCCAACACCAGAATTGGGTGCACAAATCAATATTTTCTGTTGGTTTTTTTTTACTCTAAGTCAAATATACAGCCTACTAACACACTAACATTTAGATAAGGGTGCCATTTGCAAGTTGAAGAGAAACCAAATACCTTATCAGTTATGGACAAGATCCTAGCATATTTCCGACACAATGATCCCAGAATCTTGCCAAAACTGCTTTTGGGATGTCAAGCTAACATTAAGCCTTTATAAAGTGCTGACTTCAAGAGAGCTGAACATCCTTAAAAACCTTGTTCCCGTCAGGAAACCTAACCAGTTACGATGAGCTCCTCCGTTTCTGCCAAAGGCATTGGTCAAAGATCAAGCCGGAAATATACCAGCAGCTTGTTGAAGTAAAAAAAAGGGGAAATTTTGGGAAATTTGAGAAAATACAGAGAAAATTTGAGACAGTAGTAAACCTGGCTCAAAAACCCCTGGTTAACGTAAAGAGGACAAGCCCCTCTTCCATTTGTCACAGATCTTTCTGATGATCCCCTAGACTTTTTGAAAGCTATTCTGTCAACTGTAACACTTTAATAATAAAGTTTTACATCTAAAATAAAACTAATACAGCTTTTCAGAAAAAGAACAGTTGTAATTGGTGGTTTGATGATCTGGAACTGGAATGCCGCTTCAGGATCTTGATAACTTGCTAGAAATTATGGAACCATGAATCCTGCTCAAGAGGATAAAGGAGAAGGTGCAGCCATCAGTTTCTACACTTTACACAGAATTAGATTATGCAAGAGGGCAATGAACCAAGGCACACCAGCAAGTTCGCCTTCAAATGGCTCCAGAAGAAAATCTGACTATGATGCTTTTGGCATCATTTTGAAAACGCCATTAATGCTCAAAAACCCTCCAGTGTTGCTGTAAAATAATTCTTCAAAGAAGAGGGGGCCAAAAGTAGAATAAAAATAATCACTATTAGGAAGCAACTACTTTTTCATCCTGGGGCCAGGATGAAAGTTTAGATCTAGCCTATTTTAACAGTATCAAATTAAAGTTTGAAGACATTTGCATTTTCTAATGTTATATTTATCTGGTATTAGAATTTGTTTGATATTAAACAATAAAAATACCTTAAAAAAAACCCTGAAGAAATCTGTAAGGGAGCAAAAACCTTTTCACTGCACTATATACATTCAACATCCTGTACGCGTGTAGCTTTTTTACAATTTTGCTTCCGTTCTAATTATAGTTGTGAATTACGATGCAAAACAAAAACTTGACAAGAGAAAAGTGGTATCTCACAACTTTATACCTATTAAAGATGTTTATCTTCACAGTAACAGACTAGCAGCTGTTTCTTATAAAATGCTAATGTTCAGTTGATAATGCTGCATCACAGCAAGATGCAGAGGGTCATGATCACAGTTGGTTATAGGGTACATTAGGCTTTCATTTACAAGGCGCTAGAAAAAAATGTACATCATAAAATTAATGCAAGTAAAGCAGCCAACAGATGCAGCAGCCTGCTGGTGCTCCACACAACACTACACACAAACACTGAGAGCAGTGGGAAATACACTTTATAATTGCACATTATCTTTGCTGCGTCAGTTTTTCATGCTTCACATTGTTATTATATAAAGTACAGTTTTTGTCACACTTGAGAAAACATTCTATCATAGTGATAATGGCTATAAGAATTTCAATGTATGAACATGGAGGCTAAAACATAGATTTGATTTGGTTCATTTTCTCTGTTCTTCACACTGGACAGATGGGCAGCGACTGAAACTGATCACGAGACAGTTTCCAGCAGGAGACCTTCAATCCAATAATTTACAGTTAAAAGATTACACAGGAATAAATAATGTGTCTGTTGACAGTGTCTGTGATGGAAAAACAATAAGTCCAAAACTGAATTCAAACAGGATAAATTATCCATTTGATATACCGAAGATTGAAACCCTTTAAGCCAACTCTGGACTCTCTGCTTTCAAGCCGTCTTCATCAGCCTCTGAGTTCTCCTCTTTCTTGTCCAAGTCAAAGTTCTGTGGAGGAAGCGTGACAGTAAAATAGAATCCTACACGTCTTCTTGCTCAGTTAATTCCTACCACAACATTAGTAAATGTCTTCTCTACATGAAAAAAATATTTAAATAAGGTAAATGATGGAAATGTCCAGGTTTTTAGTGTGACTAAAATATTTTCATTCATCAACACAACAGAGAGGTGTACCTCCAATTCTTCCATCACTTCATCCATGAAGTCACCGGGGTTTTGTTTGTAGTCCACTGCTCTCTTGATCATCTCTCTGAACATCTGATGGCACAGTTCACGTCAGGAGAGCCATTAAGCAGTTCAAATTCAGACCAACGCTAAAATTAAGACCTTTGTTTTAAAAATGTGGTTTAAATTGAAGACCTAAATGAATGATAAAAATAACTATAATTTATATTTAACTTTTAAACGCTCAAGCAAGTTAAACATAACTTTGTAAACTTGATTTGCTCAATATTGCTACTAGTTTATGTATTTTTACACCTAGACTACTTAACATCAACTCCTTGCACCATATAGTAAGCTTCAAAACAACACTGATAACAGGTTTAAGCCAATATACAGTCATATAAAAATATAACAACTGTGTGTTTTAATAGTAATTCGGACAAATTAATGTTTAATGTCAATTTTTACATTACAGAGAAATTTCGCAATTTAAAATGACAGAATTTTAGGATCATCTGGTTGTATTCAAGACACTTTAAGGCCTACAAATAGAGCTACTGAATTTGTTTTGAGACCATGTACAAACCCTGAAGTGGCACAGAAGGCTTATGAGATAATTGATAAAAGTTTTAATTATTTGCATTATTATAATTATAGAATAAAAGGAATATACTGTTTTTATGTCTATTAAGTTAAATGTTAAACTGCAACAAAAGAAGAGTCCCTAAGTGTTAACTGTTAAGACTACTAAGAAAACAACAAAGGCAAACCTTAACTACGTTGGTCCCATCCGCTGCTGAGACAAAGTAAAAAGGAAGCCCTTGTTTCTTTGCAAAGCTAAAACTTCTCTGTGTGACCTTCAAGTCGGCTGCAGATGAGAGAGAGAAAACTCACATTTCAATCTGACAATCATTTTCCTGATCATGAAGAAGAAAAACATTTTATGCAAGTAAGGAACAGCACACCACATATCCTGCTTTACTGCATTGTAAAAATTAAATATTAATCATAAGCTTTACTTACCATCTATTTTGTTGGCTACAACACAACAGGGAATCTCAGGTCTGTACTCTTTTAGCTCTTTATACCAGTTGGCTAAGTTCTTATATGTGATCTTCCTTTGAACATCAAAAACCTGAGAAAAAAACAAGGAAAACTACTTTCAGGTTAACAAGTGAAATCCTGTAACCATTTTACCAGGCAGTTTCAGCTTCTCTCTCAACCAATTACCACCATTATCCTAACTGAAGTAAAGTAAGATTTGGATATCAGTTTTATGTATGGGTTATTGACAAAATGACAAAGGAGAGACTGTCTTAAAGATATTATTCAGTGGTGTTTTTTTCTTCATTTACTAATGTAAACAGACAATAAAAACACAAGTAAGTAATGAAGACTTGCAAGCACTGTGCCACTGCATTCAGTCTGAACTTGAACAATTTTAACGTGGCCAAAAAACTCTCTGACTGTATACCAATGGGATTTATTCCTTACTTCTTCTCTCTGGTATTGAACGCTAACTGTGATAATACAGGCTGTATGTCAGGTGAAGTTGGGGCTAACAGGAAGGAAAGGCATTGTTATAAGTGTCTGGCGGAAGTAGCGATGCTGCAGTTTTGCAAGAAACATTGTTGGAACTTGAAATCTCTCTTAATGGAAAGAATTGACCAAACACTGTGCTTGGTCAAACAACTTTGGAAATAGTTCCTGAGGATCTTTGAAAGTAAAATCTGTCCGTTCCAGTCTTGCTTAATTGTTTTTACAAACCTCCTTCGTGTGTTTTATTCTTGAAAAATGATACTAGAATCCAGTGTTATCACATGTGGTTCAGATATTTCGCTGAAGTTGCACAAAACAATGTTTAAGGAGGAATATGACTACAATCAGACGTATTCAAAAGAACTTTGATCAGTTGTCTGATGTTACCAGGGCTCTGTGTACATGTAAAGTTGTTTATTTATTTTCTTTACATTAAAAAAGGACTTAGAAACAAAACAGGAAAAAATTCTATGGTTCTACGTGAGACAAACCTTTTAAAAGATAGTTTGATTGATTTAACAGAAAAGCCTAGCTCATGGTTTTAAAAAGCCAGCGTGTCTTACCATGATGCACGCATGAGCTTTGTGATAGTATGAAGGATGCATGCTCTGAAACCTCTCCTGGCCGGCTGTGTCCCAGAAATCTGTGAACCACAATCAGGGATCACTCTTAAAGGCAGCTAGTGATGGTTTTTATATGGGTAAAACTAGTTTTACAGGAGCAAAAAAAATAAAATAAAAAATAGTCCACTCACCAACTGCAACAGTCTTGTTTCCTACGGTCGCTGTGTGTTTGTACAGAGTCAACGCATATGTGGACAGCTGCAGTGGACGACTGCACACAGTGTTAAAGATCCTAACTACTCTTGATCATAAAGATATACATTTAAACGTATAAAGCAGGTGAAGGATACAACTCATCCATAAGAAACCGCTCCATCAGCCTGTGAGGAAAACACAGAAACCATGTTTCATCTGATCAGACAGCCAGGAAGAAGGGTTTGAAGAGCACAGATAACGTGTTGAGACTCACTTTGATTTACCGACTGCGCTGTCTCCCAGGCAGATGATCTTCACTTGTTCGTCTGCATCGTATTTCTTTTGGTCCAGTTCAGGGATGCTGCCAACCTGATCAGCCATTTCCCCCACTGGTTCCTCAGTAATGTGTTTGAAAGAGGACTTGAGAACAATTAGGCGAATCTCCTCGATCAGAGTTAATATAGAACCGCTTGTTAGCCTGCCATTGGTTATCAGCCGTATTATTGTTATTGCTGTTATTGCTCCTTTAGCCGCTTACTCCGCTGCTTCAACAGTGTTTATTTGACCATACTAGAACAACACCTAAACCGACGAGAGCACGGTTACCGTTACTGGTTTCATGCTAAGGTTTGTAGTGAGTTTTCGGTCATTACGTTTCACTTTTCATCCCAGTTAAAAATGTAACAACTCATCTGATCACAGTCTAGACATTAAACAATGTCTGGAGCTGTTAAAAATGGTCTTGTTTTGTGCACCGGAGATTCTGATCCAATTTCTGAGCGAGAACTGTTCGGTGATCGCACGACGTCCCTGACGATTTTCGTTTCTATGCAACAGGGACGCCCACAGGACCACTTTGTGTCTGTTAGGCTGCCCGTACAACTGCCTGTCTGAAAATGAACAACCTCTGAATTGAATTGGATTTCATTCATTCATTCATTCATTCATTCATTCATTCATTCATTCATTCATATACTTATAGACAGGGCCAAATGTTATTTAGTGCCTTAAGCTTACTTTGATTTGGTGAATGACTCAATACATAACACGACATTAAAAACATGTAATTTTCTGTAACCTAATAATCGGCAAACAGAGCAAATTTAAAAGTAAGCGTAAAGTTGACAGCATTTATTTAAGATTTATACATGGATTTATCATACGTCGCATTAGAATTCATGGGTTCTTGGGGGCCCCCTGTTGGTCTGGAAGCCCTTAGTAGTGGCTTGGTCCTTTATGTCTCAGACTGGCACTGTTTTTTTTTATTTTATTTATTGGCTCACTTCTTTCTTTCTTTCTTTCTTTCTTTCTTTCTTTCTTTCTTTCTTTCTTTCTTTCTTTCTTTCTTTCTTTCTTTCTTTCTTTCTTTCTTTCTTTCTTTCTTTCTTTCTTTCTTTCTTTCTTTCTTTCTTTCTTTCTTTCTTTCTTTCTTTCTTTCTTTTTAAAATCCCCCCAACAATAAAATGTATGTATGTATGTATGTATGTATGTATGTATGTATGTATGTATGTATGTATGTATGTATGTATGTATGTATGTATGTATGTATGTATGTATGTATGTATGTATGTATGTATGTATGTATGTATGTATGTATGTATGTATGTATGTATGTATGTATGTATGTATAAGCTTTTAGACCTTTAAAAAGCTTCATATATTTCCAGAGAAATGTAAGATTTGCTCCACCAATGTTGAGCACATCAGTTATTATCACATTTCTGATTATTAGGGAAAGTGATTATTCAAGAACCAAAGAAAAGATCCAGAGACACAATCATAGAGCAATATTTACTCATGTCTTTTGTTTATTAAATAGATTTAAAACTTAAGTTTAAATCCATCCAAAATACATTTAATCTGTCGTAGCACTGATCTTTTGAAAAGAATGCCTCTGATGTAATTTTAATATAAAAGCTGCACATTAAAAGTGGCCCATTCTTTGACATTTGTATAAACAGCATGGAGAGGCAACAAGAATAAAATATGATTTCAACAATCATGAACGTTTTTTGTTTTTATTCCATTATTCATCCATGTTTACAATAAGGGGTACGAGGTATTGTGAATGACGCAGTCCAAAGGTGAAACTGGGAGCTTTTGCTCTTGTAAAGGTAACCTAGAATGAAAAAAAAAATATATATATATATATATATATATATATTTATATATTTAACAAGTATAACAACTGGAACCTTTTCTTTTAAAAAATAGGATGTTTCTTACACGCTCAGGATAGTGTGCTCCTGGGCCTGGTTTCTCTGTGTTTTCCTCAGGAGCAAAGTTGCGGCCCTTCAGGCTGTATTGTGGAGGTTTCTGCCTATAAATAGATGGGTCCACAACTTTATAGGCAGCAGGGCCCGGAGTCTGGGGGAAAAGTCACAGGACAGAGAATTCAGGATTTCAAGCCTTTTTGAGTATTTCTTTAGTGACCAAGTATTCATTATAAACCTTGGTGGGGTCTTCATGGAAGCTTCCGGTTTTACTACGGCCTTGAAGTGTGTAGTTGGGTGCTGAAGGTGCAACTACAGTTTTACAGCCCAGCATGGGTGGTAGGGTGTAGGTGGCTGGACCTGCAGCATCAGTAAGATATAGTTTTCTTTTTGCCTTCTGAGGTGAAAGTATAGTATTTTCTACTTCTATCTAATTAAGGTTAGGAAAGGATTGAAATTAACTTTTATTATTGGCCAAATACTTATTTTCTGCACCATTATACAAATACATTTTTTTAAAAAACCATACAATATGATTTCCTGTATTTTTTGACATTCTGTCTCTTACAGTTGAAGTGTACCTATGATGAACATTACAGACCCCTCTCATCTTTTTAAGTGGGAAAACTTGCACAATTGGTGACATATACTTTTTTGCCCCACTGTAGATATTACCTGGTGTTTGGATGTTACTGCGATCTCTTCTCCTCCCATACAGAGAATAAGCAGGAGCTGAACGGATCGTCATCTTTCCAGAATGCTCTGGGGAATATTGACCTATAAGACTCCAAAGAAAGTGAGAAAAGACCCAGCTGACAGGTAAGCTTGTTGTGTTTTGATATCATCAGTACTTGTGTGCATTTCTGAAATAAATTTTTACACTGACCTGGTCCAGGTACACGTGACAGTTGTAGCTGCTTCGGTCGACCGAGAAGAGAAAATGCAGGTGTTTCACTTCTGCCGTTCCTGGTCATGTTGGATGGGATTAGATATCTTGGACCAGGAGAGCAGTTTGTGTTAGCCTCCTCATGACGAGCACCAAAAGTGAACATTGGTGCTTTACATTTGGTGGGGTCATGATGAGAAGCACCTTTACAGACCAGAGCCAGGTAAAGTTACCTTTAAATGTTTCAGTAATATCTCTGGTGATAAAATAATGAATTTTGCTCTCACCTATGAGCCCAGGAAGAGAATATTTGGGCCCTGGGCTCCCGTAGAGAGCAGCTATAGGCCCTCTTGGTCTGTGGGGCCTCCAAGGTCCAACCCAAAGTTCGTCACTTGGCATTGCTTTGAGAGAACAGATTAGAATTTGAGTAATAAAAAAAGTCAGTCAGTAGTTTGCTTTGGGTTTTTTTTCTTTCTAAATGTATTTGCCCCCTTACAATTTACTCCTTTTGTTAACCCAAAGACATACTCACTTAACACAAAGTTCAGTTTTTAAATGATGCCACAGCATCTCAATAGGATTTAAGTCTAGACTTTGACCAAAACCTCTAAAACTTTATTTTATTTTACTTGTTTGGAGATATTTAGATTTATGCTGTGTGCTTTGGATCACTGTCCTGCAGCAAAGTCTAAGAGCACATGAGAAACAAACTAATGGTTGGATTTTAATCACAATTTTCTGCAACATAGCAGCATTCATGATTTCATTATTCACTATAAGTCCCAGACCATCACATGACTATAGTTTTTGACCGTTGGCATAATGTTCTTTTTCTGAAATGTTGTATTAGTTTTACACCAGATTTGACGAGATGCACACCTTCCAAAATTCTCTGCCCGGCTTTCTAGCCACACGGCTAGGCAGAGATTTAAAGAGGAGCTACAAAAGCAAATGAGGGTGGATTAGCAGTGTTTGCTATTGATGGTGTCTTCAATGACATGTTACTTTGAAATATTGTCTCTGCAGCCATCAGCATGCCATGACAGTGGTGACACTGTCATACAGCAACAGTCTTCAGTCAGAGGCCTCTTCAGATTCGTTGCAAGACTGACTGCTACTGGAGATCTTTCCTGCCCACAGCATCACCATCCACAATGACTCTGAAGCTACTTGGATGATATAAATTATGACAGCATTTAACATCCTTTTGGGAAAAATTTAGTATTTTAGAGCTGAATTTACTTGAACTGAATTGGATAAAGTCAATCTGAGACAAGTTTTATATTTGTTTCTTCTCTCTGGTTTATTACAGTGAGGAACATAAGTTTTTGAACACCCTGCGATTTTGCAAGTTCTCCCACTTATAAATTATGGAGGGGTCTGAAATGCACATTATAGGTGCATTTTCACAGCGAGAGACAGCATTTGTTTTTAAAATTTGAGGAAATCACATTATTTGATTTTTAAAGAATTTATTTGTATTTTATTGTTGCACATACATATTTGAACACCTGGCAATCAGCAAGAATTATGGCTCTCAAAGACCTGTTACTCTGCCTTTAAAAAGTCCACTTCTACTCTACTTCTTAATCTAAATTAGTAGTACCTGTCTGAGCTTGTTAAAGACACCCGTCCACCCCACAGTCATTCAGACTCTAACTACAACCATGGGCAAGACCAAAGAGCTGTCAAAAGACACCAGAGACAACATTGTACACCTCCATGAGGCTGGAAAGGGCTATGGGGAAATTGCCAAGCAGCTTGGTAAAAATAGATCAACTGTTGGAGCAATTGTTAGAAAATGGAAGAGGCTAAAGATGAGTGTCAGTCTCTCTTGGACTGGGACTCGATGCAAGATCTCACCTTGTGGGATATTACTGATGATAAGAAAGGTGAGGAATCAGTCCAAAACTACAGGGGAGGAGCTGGTCAATGACATGAAGAGAGCTGGGACCACAGTCTCAAAGGTTACTGTCGGTAGAACACTATGCTGTCAGGGTTCAAAATCATGCAGAACACCATCCCTACTGTGAAGCATGGGGGTGGAAACATCATGCTTTTAGGGGTGCTTTTCTGCGAAGGGGACAGGGTGACTGCACTGTATTAAGGAGAGGATGAATGGGGCCATGTATTGTGAGATTTTGAGCAACAACCTCCTTCCCTCAGTCACAGCATTGAAGATAGATCGTGGCTAGGTCTTCCATCACGACAATGACCTGAAGCACACAGCCAGGATAACCAAGGAGTGGGTCTGTAAGAAGCATATCAAGGTTCTGGAGTGGTCTAGCCAGTCTCCAGACTACATTGGCTTGCAAAAGTATTCGGCCCCCTTGAACTTTTCCACATTTTGTCACATTACAGCCACAAATATGAATCAATTTTATTGGAATTCCACGTGAAAGACCAATACAAAGTGGTGTACACATGGGAAGTGGAATGAAAATCATACATGATTCCAAACATTTTTTACAAATAAATAACTGAAAAGTGGGGTGTGCGTAATTATTCAGCCCCCTTTGGTCTGAGTGCAGTCAGTTGACCATAGACATTGCCTGATGAGTGCTAATGACTAAATAGAGTGCACCTGTGTGTAATCTAATGTCAGTACAAATACAGCTGCCCTGTGACGGCCTCAGAGGTTGTCTAAGAGAATGTTGGGAGCAACAACACCATGAAGTCCAAAGAACACACCAGACAGGTCAGGGATAAAGTTACTGAGAAATTTAAAGCAGGCTTAGGCTACAAAAAGATTTCCCAAGCCTTGAACATCCCATGGAGCACTGTTCAAGCGATCATTCAGAAATGGAAGGAGTATGGCACAACTGTAAACCTACCAAGACAAGGCCGTCCACCTAAACTCACAGGCCGAACAAGGAGAGAGCTGATCAGAAATGCAGCCAAGAGGCCCATGGTGACTCTGGATGAGCTGCAGAGATCTACAGCTCAGGTGGGGGAATCTCTCCATAGGAAAACTATTAGTGGTGCACTGCACAAAGTTGGTCTTTATGGACGAGTGGCAAGAAGAAAGCCATTGTTAAAAGAAAACCATAAGATGTCCCGTTTGCAGTTTGCCACAAGCCATGTGGGGGACACAGCAAACGTGTGGAAGAAGGTGCTCTGGTCACATGAGACCAAAATGGAACTTTTTGGCCAAAATGCAAAATGCTATGTGTGGCGGAAAACTTACACTGCACATCACTCTGAACACACCATCCCTACTGTCAAATATGATGGTGGCAGCATCATGCTCTGGGGGTGTTTCTCTTCAGCAGGGACAGGGAAGCTGGTCAGAGTTGATGGGAAGATGGATGGAGCCAAATACAGGGCAATCTTGGAAGAAAACCTCTTGGAGTCTGCAAAAGACTTGAGACTGGGGCGAAGGTTCACCTTCCAGCAGGACAACGACCCTAAACATAAAGCCAGGGCAACAATGGAATGGTTTAAAACAAAACATATCCATGTGTTAGAATGGCCTAGTCAAAGTCCAGATCTAAATCCAATCGAGAATCTGTGGCAAGATCTGAAAACTGCTGTTCACAAACGCTGTCCATCTAATCTGACTGAGCTGGAGCTGTTTTGCAAAGAAGAATGGGCAAGAATTTCAGTCTCTAGATGTGCAAAGCAGGAAGAGACATACCCTAAAAGACTGGCAGCTGTAATTGCAGCAAAAGGTGGTTCTACAAAGTATTGATTTAGGGGGCTGAATAATTACGCACACCCCACTTTTCACTTATTTATTTGTAAAAAATGTTTGGAAACATTTATGATTTTCGTTCCACTTCTCACGTGTACACCACTGTGTATTGGTCTTTCACATGGAATTCCAATAAAATTGATTCATGTTTGTGGCTGTAATGTGACAAAATGTGGAAAAGTTCAAGGGGGCTGAATACTTTTGCAAGCCACTGTAAATCCAATAAACAATCTTTGGAGGGAGCTGAAACTCCGTGTTGCTCAGCGACAGCCTGAAACCTGACAGATCTAGAGAAGATCTGTGTGGAGGTGTGGGCCAAAATCCTTGTTGCAGTGTGTGCAAACCTGGTCATGAACTACAGGAAACGTTTGATCTCTGTAACTGCAAAAGGCTTCTGTACCAAATATTAACACTGATTTTCTCAGGTGTTTAAATACTTATGTGCAGCAATAAAATACAAATAAATTCTTTAAAAATCAGACAATGTGATTTCCTGAATTAAATAAAGCTGTCTCACAGTGGAAATGCACCTACAATGTACATTTCAGACTCCATAATTTCTAAGTGGGAGAACTTGGAAAGTCGCAGGGTGTTCAAATACTTATGTTCCTCACTGTATGTTTTAATAATATATTCATTTTTTTAACAATGTTCTGTCAAGACAGCTATTTTTGTTTCTTTTAATGAATACAGATTTGTGACAGACCTTGCTCTGTTTTATAGTGAAATTTGCTACATAGAATAATCTCACTCTTTTATTCTCTTTTTTCAGCATAGTAAGGTCCAAATGTGGGAATTTTAGAAATTCACCAATGAAACGGTTACCTGTATCAAGAACAACAAACACCACAGCAACATTGCAGAAACCTAATAAAACATTTTAATGTAAGTAGCTAATTTTAGTAAGCAGATAGATCGTTTTACCTCACAAATTTCCTCGTCCAGCTGCCAGTGTATGTTTCATGGTTTATCCTCACAACTCAACAGGTCCAGTGAACCCAAACACAGATTGTGTATGGCTCGATGTTGTTGCTATGACAACACTGTCATTGAAAGGACTGTTTAACAGCCGTGCTCAGTATGTGTTCAGAGGTTTTTTTTGAGGAATTTCAGGGATCCATGTGAAAAACAAAAACATTCATAATGCAGATCCTGTAAATTATTTATTAGTTATGAAAGGCTGTAACCAGCCATGGGTGACTCTGTGGATACACTGTTTGGTTTTAGCTTGAACTTAGGTTTACCATTTAAAGAAAACATTAACTAAAATGTGACACTGCCAACGTCATAACCATTTAAAATTTTTAAGTTCTAATGTGAAGTTTGTTAACCCTCGATAGATTGCTGATTGGGTTCTTTGTAGTTTGGTGGCTTGGTTCACAACTTTTGTGGATCTGAAAAAGGTTTATGTTGGGACTGTCTCCCACAAGAAACTTCATGGGAGGTGCTGTGGGAATACTGGGCATCTGGGTTGTTTGTAAGGGTTCCTTGTTTATCCAAAGTCAGAAAGTGCCTTCATGACAGGAAATCAAGGAGTAGTCCTGGAGAGGAGGGGAACCTAAGGTTCTCATGTTTGTTTTTGTTTTTTAGAGGTGATTCTGTTGTCGACTTCAAGCCATGACCTTTAGCCTGCACCCTAACCCCCTTCGCAGCAGAGTGAGAAGTGGCCAGGATGAGAGTTAGCTTTTGAGGTCTGAGGCCATGGTTCTCCCCTTAAAAAATGTGAATTGTTCCTTTAAGGTCTTGGATACAAATTGCTATAATGAGCCTTCTTCTCCAGGGTGGCTTGACTCAGCCTTAGAGTGAGAAGCGTGGTCAAACGGGGGAGCTCAATGTAGAGCTCATCATCGAGGAGTGGATGCATTGGATGAATGCATGGATGGATGGACGGATTAATGGATTAACTTGTTTTAAAGAAGACATCTGACAAGCAACTGAACTTGTGGGAGCTGTTCAGTTGGAAACCAGTTTAAATGAAAATCCTAATTTAAACTCAAAATGTAAAATGTTTTCTGCCATAGCCGTCACAATGATAAGAGAATTACTACAAGCTATCCTAATCAAAAATGAAAAAACATTTCTTTAACACCCAGAAATGTTATGTTGTTTTAGGCAAGAAGCTGGAATAAATGATCACATTATTGTTGTCTCAGTTAAGTTACCTTTTATTTCATGATTGTTATCAGTGACAATATACAACTGAAGGAGCGATATGAAGATCTGACATCGCACTTTCACTTTTGTTCATATGTTTCATGGAAACGTTTTCAATCCAATATCTTAACTAAATATTTTCAGGCAAGAGGAGACAGCTTTTGAGTGCCCAGATGAAATCCATTCAGTTCTCATCTTGTCTTTGTTTTTATTTAAACTCCTCAAAGTGTAGCATTGATGCTGCAGGCCCTCGTGATTTGTCTGTGGGTGTTGAAAGTTTCTCTCAAACTGGCCTTGAGGATTTTCATCAAGGGTCCAATTTCCTCTTGAGGACGCTGTTGGGTAAGAAAAATACAATTAGTCCTAAAGCATTCATATTAAGGTGAACATCTTAATTCTCAGTACTTTCAGACTATTTTACCCTTGTAAGTGCACGTATGAGTCGCTGCAGGATGGCATCCTCTCTGTGTGGACACAGGCGGATCACTGTACTCACACAACTCAGCAGACAATAGATTGTGTGTCTCTGTGGCTGTAAATATGAGGGAAAAAAACTTTGCTGAAAATATTCAAATGTTTACAAGAATCATGATTCTATGTTCTGGTATTTACCTTTTTGAGGATGCTGAGAGGCTTTCTGTTGTTTGCTATGTTTAACCTTTCAATGTCAACACTGCTCAGAACAGGGTCCTGGATGTCAGAGGAGGAAACATCAGAGACTGAGAGATAAATTTAAACTAGGGTTCTAAAAATGAATGCACAGAGAGATAATTGGCTTTTTCTTTGATACTGCTGACCCTTAACTTCTCCAACCAGGTCCACAAGAGACAACAAAGGACATGAGTATCCGACTCAGTGACAAGCAGGGCCCATCCACAGTCACTGCTGTTCAGTTCCTCCTTTAGAAAACATAAGAGAATAAATACAATGAAAGACAACTGATATAATTTTATGAGAAATTCATGTTTTTACCTGCAGCAGAGCTGACCTCTGCAGAACGGTTTTGCTGGGAATACCTTGTTCTGCCATTGCTTTGGCTACCTGTCGGGCCATCAAGGTTGGGCCAGGGATGTGTAGATTTCTGTCCAACTTTATTTTAAGAGAGGTGAGAATGTTTACTGCATTTGAGACAAACTTTAGGTGACGGGAACTTTTCCTTTAAGGAAAAATACTTTACCTCCTGGTTGTAGCTGTATTTTGGAATTTCCTTTTTAGTTGAGCTTTTTGACATTTTTGTGCAGCTGCTGCTTGCTTTCATGATTGTCACTGCAGTGGTGAGCATGTGAAATTCCTTTCTGAGATGTATTTGCCCAAAGGAAAATGTGCCAAAGACTGGACTAACTGATCTGAGGTCACCACGGATAAGATCCTGCAAGCACCAGTGCTTTTCATCTCCAAGAGCTGCAGTGCAGTATGAGCCCAGTTCCTGGTCCTTCAAGAGAAAAGGCAACACAGTGTGCATCACCCCCATAGCCTGCATGAAACTATTAAAATATATGAGATTGCGAATGCATTTCACCTCATATACGGTGATCTTAGCAATATCAGATTCACTGTAGCAGCGTTTGCCCAGCAACACCTCGCCCTTCCTCTCTAAGAACCCCAGAGGCTCGTCCCAGGAGGACACTGACCCTGAACTGGCCCACGAGCTTTTACGACCTTCGCTCAACAAAGGCAAATACTGCTTGGACACAAGAGTCTCTCTCACAGCCCTGCTCAGAACCCTCAGAGCTGATCTCTTCTCCAGTTCAGCATGGACCTCTGGAGGAGAGGCCAGACCCAGAGCCAGGCAGGAGAGCCGCACACACAGGAGGTACACCACCTGATCAAATGAGGTCAGAAAGGATATCCAGGTTAATTGTGACACAGGGCAGAGATGTATGATCGTAGAAAGATTAATGTAGTATCATGGCAAAGTCCCAACCTTGGGAGTATGTCTGAGTTTGCGTGCCTCCTGGCCATGAAGCAGCAGTGCTTGTCGGTTTAAATAGTGCTGGAGGGTGAAAGGAGCCCCATGCCGCAGGCTGAGGTCTGGATACTGAGTGAGCTGCGTGCCATGCAGGCGAGCAAAGTCAAACACCTGGTTTATCTGTGACCGGGTCTGGATAGAACGAGGCCTTTTAATCCGCACGTAGTGGACCGCCTCGCTGGCGCTTATACGCAGAGTGTAGATGAGGTAACAGGCTATCAGGACACCTTTTTAGACAGCAAGAACAGAACAGAGCAACTAACACCCAAGAAAGAAAAAGCATCAAATGGTGCTACGCAGTGTCTTGCAAAAGCACACTTAAACATTTTCTCATTTTATCACAGTGCAACAAAAAAATGGGATAAATCAAAACAAATTAGCACATAATTTTGAAGTGAAAGAAAAAAAGCATGTTTTTTTAATGTAAAAAATCTGAAAAGTGTGGCATGCATTTGCATTCATCCCCCTTTACTCTTGTACCTCTAAATAAAATCCATTGCCACCATTTCAGAAATCACCTTTGTGTAATATAACCTAATTATGAATACGTGTTCTGTGAAGAGCACAGCTGTTTCTTAGAAAGCATGAGTCAACAGGAGCGTTGCATAGCGTAGCAGTTAGAGCGGACGCCCCATGTACAGAGGCCTCAGTCCTCGACGTGGTTGTCCTGGGTTCGAGGACCTTTGCCCCCACTTCTCTGCCCCTTCTATATACTATCCACTGTCAAATAAAGCCTATGGTGGCCACAAAACCTTTTTTTTATTTAAAAAAAAATTGGTCAACCAACAGCTTCATGAATAGCAAAAGAACATGTAACTGATGACGTTGTGGAGATGTGAAAAGCAGGGATTGGACATTTCACAAGACAGTTCATCATCTGAAAATGAAATAGAAATTTACCAAATAGCAGAATCCAAGTTTTGTCATTCATTAGAGAAGCAGCCAACAGGCCCATTGTAATTCAAGAGGAGCTACTCAGTTTGGAAAATCTATTCACAAGACAAATAGTAGTCATGTACCTAAAAAAAATCTGGCCTTAATGGAAGAGTGGGGAGAAGAAAGCAGCTGTTAAACAAAATCCATAAGAAGTCCTATTCAAAGTTTGCCCAAAGTTGTATATGGGACACAGTGAACATGTAAAAGCAGCTGCCCTGAGATCAAAGTGGAACTAAGTGGGCAACATGTTGTGTGGCGTTAAACTGCACATTTTACCATTGCCATGAAAAAACATGGTCACAGAATTGTGCTGTGAGAATGCTTTTTTCAGCAGGGACAAATAGTCAGAGCTGATGAGAAGATGAAGCTGAAAAAGACCTCTTAGAGCCTATATATATGAGACTTTAGACTGGAGTGGTGGTTCATGTTGCAGCAGGACAATGATCCTAAAAATGCAACCACAGCTGAGTTTAGATCAAAGCAATTTTTTTGAGTTAGGGTGAATCAGTTAAAATCCATAACTAAATTGAGAGTATGTTGCAAGAGTTGAAAATGAATGTGTTATGTCGCTCCCCATCTAATCTGGCAGAGGCTGATCTTTTTTCAAGAAGATAAATATTCAGTCACTAAATGTGCAAAGCTGATGAAGTCATACCCACACAACTATCAGCTGTTTTGCAGTGAAATGTAGTTTTACCGGGTATTGACTTTGAAGGAACTGAATGCAATTACACACAAACATTTTCAGATTTTTGCTTGTTACAGTTTTGAAAAACCATTTGTAATTTTCCATCTATTTTATAGCTACGCACTGCTTTGTGTTGATTTATCACATAAAATTCAAATAAAATACATTCAAGTTTGTAATTGTAGTGTAGCAAAATGTAAATAAAATGTAAGGAGAGAAGACTTTTATTTAAATTTACCTGTTCTGCCAAGGCCTGCATGACAGTGAACAGCTACACGTCCTTCCTTTACAGCAAAAGCCAAAACTTTCACCCCATCGATGATTCCAACAAGAGACGACACTCCAAAATCTGGCATCCCAAAGTTGTAAAAGTAAACTGAAAATGAATAGATAAAAGTATGATCACAGGGCTGCCTTTTGTTTAATATACAGTCATTTGATGTGAGATATTTCTCTGGCAGCTGTGGGAAAAATGTGGTACAGAAAAATATATAATGTGTAATATCTTTTTCCCAGTGTAACGCAAAAACAAACACCTTTGGTGCATTCACGTTTTCCGTATTAGTGTAATGTTTGTATCTAAATAAGTGTATTAGCCTCTCACTGTTATTGTCCATGAAGGTCTGTGGAGAGTATGTAAAACCACTCTCAAGGTCTAGTGGAGGTCCACAGTGAGCATGCTCCCCGGGGAGCTGCATGTTGATGATCGACTTAATTTTCAGCCTGGGAACAAAGATGCTAGTTGAGTGGTTTCGTACATGTCTTAAAGGAACTAAAAACTAAAACTAAAAACTAATTCAAGCGATTACCTTTGAAATTGCTCTATGATGTTGTACTTCTTGATAAGATGATTGGATGGACGAGCCATTGCTATTATATCATCTGTCACCCTGGAACAATTGGGGATTCACAATCAGCAAGCCATCCTTTGTTTTTTATTCTATAACATAACCAATTCCTAACGATCTTCAAGACTAGTCACATCTTCTCACCAGGAAGAGAAAAGGCCTCGAATGACTTGCTGGTTTGACTTCCAGCATTCCGGTCCCTCATAGCGACAGTCTTTTCCTCCACAGGCCAGAAGACAGAGGAGTTTGGGTGGGATGACCCTCACCAGGTTCTCCCTGGCCTGAGAGTAGGACGGTCTTGGAACTGGTACATGTGGGGTCAAACTTGGCATCATCCTGCAAACATGGACCTAGCCCTGAATGCTGTGCCTTGCAAAAATATTTCCACCCCTTGAACTTTTTAAGTTACTACAAGTTTTATTTTTTTTATTGGGATTTTATGTGATAAACCAACAAAAAGTATATGGCTTTTAATTTTGGATTTAAAAATAATCATTATAGCATGCATCTTCACCCACTTTTACTCTGACAATTCTTTAAAAAATTCTAGCTAATAGTGTCCTGTATGCAATTTAATCTCAGCATGAATACAGTTGTTCCACAAAGGACTCAGATGTTTGTTAGAGAACAGTGGTGAACAAACAGCAGCCAAGAGGCCCATGGTAACCCTGTAGGAGCTGCAGAAATCCACAGCTCAGGTAGGAGAATCTGTTCACAGGACAAATATAAGTCATGCATTTAAGATATCTAGCCTTTAGGAAAATGAGGCCAGACGAAAGTCATTGTTGAAAGAAATTAAATGTAACCTAAGACGATTTCAGGGATCCTCTAAACAGAGGAACAAAATTTAATTTTTCGGCCTACATGCAAAACATAATTTATGACAGAACAATGAACTTTTCTCTATACATTTTGTTCCATGGTATAACATGGTGGTGGCAGAATCATGCTGTGGAAATACTTTTTTTCAGCAGAAACAGAGCGGAAGATAGATGGAGAAAAATGCAGGGCAATCCTAGAGTAAGGCATGTTCGTAGCTGCAAAATGTGTCTCTGTAAAGCTTAGCCCCAAGGGGGGTAAATACAAATTCAAGTCACACTTACTAAATTTCTTCCACTTTACAATTATGTACCACTTTATGCTGGCTTATCACATAAAATCCTAATAGACTACTTAGAGGTCTGCTGTTTTAATGTGACAAAATGTAACAAAGTTTAAGGGGTATGATTACTTTAAATGTCACTGCATACAGTTGCATCATCTTCATATGTTTCTACTCGATGACACAAACCCAACAAACGTGCAAAATTACCTAACAGCTTATATAACAATTACTTTGAAGGCTTACCTTTGTTATTATGATGAACACTACAGCTGGTAATGCCATTTAATTTATTCCCCAGCAATAAAACCTTTGAAATAGAGAGAGAGAGGCTCTGGACACAGATGTACTCCTCTGTCTCAACCCTCTCTGCTTACACTAACAAAAATGAGCGATGACCCAGCTCCACTAAGCCTGATAAGCTGTCATAATTACATTAGAAAAGACATTCATGCACCGTAGCAAGCCAATTACACAACGCTTATTCCTTCACCTCTCCAAATGACCTAATTACTTGCAAACACCCATGGCTCCATACATAATTTCGACTTGCTTGTGATGTTGAGAAATTGAATTAATAACCATAGCCTCACAAACTGAATCATGTGTGTAAGAAGTATGGACAAATTTCAACGCACTAAGAAATAAATGAAATTTAAAAAAAGAAAGAAGAGCTCTGCTATTGCCTGATGGGAAAAGTTTCTGACAGAGTTCATGGCACAGGTTACCACCCTGAAGTCATTTGAACTGTTTTGAAAGCTTACATTTACAAGATTATCTCTGGATACAGCTTCCCTCACTGTCTAGCAACACGAGCTGCTTGGTAATGAAGATGTGAAGCTATAAGCTCCTCCTCCCTATCTTTACTCAGTTCAGTTAATAGCCATGTTGGAGTCACAGTTTGAGACACTGAGGAGCCAAGTGTCAATGTTTTATTTTAGGAAACAATGTATCTGTACTGGAAGTTTACATCTTTTGATAATACAATCTACAAAGTGTATAACATGCATGTCCTGCATACATATAATTTGAGAAAATTCTACTTTTTAAAAACTATAAGAGAAATTTGTCAAGAAGATTGGTTGAACAATTAAAATACAGGAGCACAACAGACAAGATTGAGACTAGCAGCTGATCAAAGGCACATTAAAAAAGAAAAGGACAGCGGCCAAATTGATAGGCAACATGACAAGAGGTAAACAACAGATCTCAGGAACATGCAGCAGGCAGAGAAATAGAGCTAAAACTACTAAGAGACGAAAGTCATTGTTGAAAGAAATTAAATATAAAAACTAAAAAATTTAATATGAAACTCATCAGTATTACATAACAAAAGACAGAATGATCATCGGGCTGACCGGTATATGAAATACAAGACTCCGTGATAAAATAAATTCAGGCTGACATTGGAAACAGGGGAAGAACCGCTTAAAAAATGTGAAAGAAAATAGTGATTTTGTGATCTAAGCTGTGAACCAGAGATTGAATCTCTCCCCTTCAGTGTTTATGAGCAATTTAGTATGCTCTCTAAATTGCTTTATTAAAATCAGACAATCTGATATTTACTTTGTGTTAATGACTTTCTTTTTCACTTTAAACCTCTTTCCCATCATATTTAAGCATTTCCTAAAGCTTAGAGGTACACCTATAAATTAATCTGCTTCCCATCCCAGCCTAATCCATGTTAGGTATACGGTGGGCTGGTGCCAACTGAGTCATCGTGAAATCCACTTCTCATCCAAGATTTTTCAGTTGTAGTTAATTTTTCCTTCATATGATCTCTGAAACTTTTACAAAAAGAAGTCCAGTTTATTCATTTTTGTTGGGTAACAAAAACTATTGGAGGCAAACAGGTAAGCATTGAAGCTACTGGTCCATGCATTTAACTGTCGATCTGTAAATACAAGGCATGTCTGAAATTACTCAGTAAAATCACATATGTGTAATTGGTTAGTGGTTGTAGCAGAACAAACCAAAACAAGGATAAGAAAAAAGAAAAAGCCAGGTCATCTTTAAAATTAAAATCATGCTTTAATACATTTCACCTGTTAAGGCGACTAAAGAGTAAGACCATAATAAATGAACTACTAATGTGTTGGTTTCAGGGATGTGAGCGTAATAGTTGTTTTCTTCAGGTTTTGAAATGTTTATCTTCCGAATTCCCACCTGAATCAAAATGTCAGTAAATGAGTTTTAAATATTTTTCTAACTTTTTTTCCATCTGTTGCTTTACTTCAATTTAAAGTTTAGATTTTATTACGTTCTATTGCATAAACTTTTGAGAAAGTTTTGAGAAAACCAATTAGTTTTTACCAATTTAGAAAAGCTGCATTTCAAATATTTATACCCTCAGTTATCAATGTAAAAATCCTTACGATCTATTTGCAGTTTTCTACTTGATTCATCTTTTTTGATGAACTCAAAGTCTTTGAGATTTGTACCCCTCCATGCAATCACCCTAATATTTAGCTCCCTCAGATTTTCTATCAAACTTGTGTCAGGACTCTGGCTAGGCCACTCCAAAAGGTTAAGGTTACTTCCACTCAGGAGAAACCTGTTGGTAAAAATAAGAGATTAACTAAAACCTCAATCTGCCAGAAGTGCAAATGATTTTAGGTCTAGGTCTATGAAAAAGTGATGAAAGAAGTGCTGAGGTTTAAAATGAGTACATAGTATCAGAAAACAGAGGATGTTTGGTTCTTAAAGATCCTTCCAGTTGCAGGTATCAAAGTTAAAACTCTCGGTTTCCCTTTTAAGCTATAGATCCTCACAAGAGTGTATAATTATTAAAAACGCTGAAAACAGGTTAGTGTAACAGTGGCTTTATTCAGAGATTATTTTTAAGACTGATAAATATCTCAAACCTGGAATGTACACTAAAATACACTGATAGGCCAGTTTGTTTTGTGTTTATTAAAGAGAGTAATTAATACTTTACAGTGTTTGTTACACAGTACAGTCAACATTAGATGTTGCTGAAAATAAAAAAGGGGAAATAATCTGAGACTTCACAGTGTTGTAATGTCCCAGGTCCTGTGTCAACACTGAGAAAATCACTTCCTCCTTTTGGCTGAAGCTACTTTCTGTTAGATGACAGAAAAAAACAACATAATTTTGCTGGTCTTAAACCACAAAACAAAGCATTTGAAAACAGTCACACATAATTAAACATGGTGAGATCCAGATTTATAAGGAAGTGAAGTTGCAGGAAATTCATCTATACTCATAGTGGTGTGGTTCTGCTGCAACAGCATATAGTGCAGCACAAAGCAGAGTGTTACATAACTATCTTGCAAAAGCATAAAGATAGATGCATCACAAGGAGGAGCTTTGCCGAATAATGCAACAAAGAAATGAATAACTGAGGTCAGTACCAAAACAGGACTAGAAGGCAATCTGTTCCTTTTTGGTGCCCAACTACAACCAAATCCCTTTAATTATCAAGTCGCAGGCCTGCAAAAAATGAGCTTTCATGGAAGTAAAAAAACAAAACAAACACAAAAAACAAAGTATTCAGAATTTAAATAACAGGGGGCATGGTGATCAACACAAAATTCCCAAATTTGTGAATGTATTTTTGCTGTGAAATCCCTAAAGATATAATTTGCTCACCAATAAACAGGAAGTGTAAATGAAAGAGTGCAAAACAGAGAGACTATGCACAAAAGAATCAAACAGTACTGAAAATATATGCATAAAAAAGCATACAACAGAGGTTGTTATAACTGAGTTAACTGTCCAACAGCCTGTTTTTTTTTTGTAAACATTGGTGCTAAAAGAAACTTGTTCTGGATTGAACGTCTGTGTCTTCTCTCACGTCTTTTGTTGATGAGCCGATCCTTCATTAGTTCTTCGACAGCTCTTTGGACAGCCAGTCCAGTCCTTCATACAGCCCGGTGCCCTGGGTGGCGCAGGTGGACTCGATGTGCCACTGTGGAGACAAAGGGGGCGTGGCTGTTAGGAGGTGACGATTGTAACTCAACAAAGTCCACAGTTTTAAAGTGAGCAGAGTGAATCCCTCCTCTCCGCAATGGAAATTACTCACAGTTCTGCTGCGAAGGGCATGTAAGCCAAGTCTGTCTGCCAGCTCACTGACTGTTAAGGCATTTGGAAGGTCCTGTTTATTGGCAAATACCAGCAAAACGGCATCTCTCAGCTCATCTTCCTGAAGCTGCAGACAGGATCAACAGATTCCTCATCAGATACAACAGGATAGATGCAGCATTCAATTGGCCAAAAGTGAAAATCAGCAAATTATGATTTCATTCGCTCGGCTCTGTGATCAGCAGGTGAAATAATGAAAAATATATATTTTTTCTTATTTATAAAAATCTATCAAAACTAAAAACTAGCACAAATTTCAGCCTGTAAATACATGAACTACCACCATATTTTTTATGCACTTTGTTTTGGGTTTAGAAATGTGATTCGAAGCATAAATTAGGATAATCATGTAATTCCTTCATTTACAGTAAGTGGCAAAGCACGTAGAAGACAACTGGTAAAATGGTAATGAAAAAAAAAGCCTGATTGGTCCATCACTATCTGATTAACAGACAGAAATTAGTCCGTACAGAACACTCTGAAATCAGAAACATTATGTGCCCCACAAATGAAAACATTCAGTCTTAATACTAAAATGTTATCCTAAAATACATGTCTGAACCCTATTGTATCTTGTACTCACTCATTTCTTTCAATCAAATCCTTCAAGAGTTTTCTGAACAGAGAACCAAAGACAGTCCAGAATTCCTTCAAGTGCCCGACTGCTTTGGAGGCCATGCAGCAAATATGTAAATTAGCGAAGCAATTTGATACAAATTACATCCACACTCTTTTCCTGTCACTCTAAGCGTTAAGGTAAAAGAAAAGTAGGCAAAAAAGCAGCAACATATTGTGAGGAAAAAGTAGGAGCTGGGAAGTGAATTCAGAGCAAGTCACATAGAGAACTAAGGTTTTGTGAAGATGCCTCCAAAGATTTTTTATAATTTAACTTCATAATAGGATTTATACACATCCTAAAGGCAGCTTAAAAAGAAGGTGAAACCTTTGATCATTAGCCTTACTTGGTCTCAAAAATGATCTGACTCATAGCCATAAATACTTCCACATAGCTGGAACAAATAGAGAATTATTATTGCGTTTAGTGACCTCATCTATTAGACATTTATCCTCCTATGAACTCCTGCATCTACTAAACTGGCTTAACATCTTTAGTGAATTATAACATCAAACAATTGTTTCCAACTCAGAGGAATTTCTGGACACTTTCAGCTCCGAAGGATCATCGTATTGGGTTTAACTTCGCATTTCTGAGAACATACCATTTTGGAGAGCTCCTCTGCAGACTCAGTCACTCTTTCTCTGTCATTACTGTCCACTACAAAGATGAGACCCTAAGAAATAAAAAAAGAAAGAAAGAATTGCAAGAGAAGTAATGTTTAGTTTTGTTCAATAGATATTTTTAGATCCAATACTAAAACAGCAATAACCTCATTATTCAGTGAGTTATTAAACTGTTTAGGAAATCTTTGCAGGAAGCATCCTAAAAAATGACAAAACAATAAGATTTTCCAGCTGAACTTTCTGAAACATGTCATGATAAAGACAATAGACTAATATAAACATTGGCATCTTTTATTTAGCTCAAGCACAGAGAATAATTATTGTTAGGACTTTATTGAAACTTTTTTGACGACTTCATTTTAAACCAGGATTGTTGATCAGGTTCCAACCTTCTCATACAGCAGCTCAGTTTTCAAACATTGACCCTTGTTGTGCACTTTTTCTTTACAGTTTCGGCCCTAATTTTGACACTGGACTGAGATCTGGATTAACATAGTTCATTTCCTTTTCCTCCCCTAGCATATTACTTTGAGTTTGCAGTCTTGAAGTTTCCTCTTTAACATTTCCATTTTCTTAAAATAGCTTCCATGTTGATTTGTCTTCTTGAAGGACTTTTAAAACCTTTCTGAAGTTTTCACCTCTTTTTTTGGGTTACAGTTAATCAACCAAACAATGGCTTCAACCCCCCCCATCTCCTCCCCCCCCCCCCCCCCCCGAAAAGCAATGTTCTGGAAAAAAGTGTTGTATTTGAAAAAACAACCCCGGTTAAAGGCCGGATGGAATTGTCCGCAAATATTCCAGAACTTCTGTCTGAAAACGGCTAAAGTGGCACCCATACCTGTGTGTTCTGGAAGTAATGCCTCCAGAGAGGTCTGATCTTGTCTTGGCCACCCACATCCCAAACAGTGAAGCTGATATTTTTATATTCTACCGTCTCCACATTGAAACCTTTAATAGAAAGGGGACAAATCACAAACATAATCAACACTGACAAGATAACCTTAAAAGAGAGAGAGAGAAGTTTTAAATAAACGTCTTACCTATGGTTGGGATAGTGGTCACTATTTCACCAAGCTTCAGTTTGTACAGGATAGTTGTTTTTCCAGCAGCATCTAGTCCGACTAAGGAAAGTAGATAGAAAATGACAAGTTATTAAAGAAAGAACTCTTAATCTAATCATTACAGGAAAAAATTCAATTTTTGACTGTAAAAAGCCAGTGCTCATGTTTTCAACAAAGACCTGAATAATTTAAGACAACTGATACTGATTGTGCTACTTACTAACAATGCTAATTATAGTTCCTTTTACAGATACTAGACAACAACACAGAGCACTGACTTGTAAAGATATGTTTTTAAACACAAGATTTCATTCTTTGGTTAATTTAAAACTCAAGATTTTTTAAGCCGCTTTTTAAAATTAAAATCTTGAGTACAAAACATGCTTGCACAATTGTTGGGTTTTATCTTCTGTACGTTCCACAAACCCTGAATCAACGCTGCTATGACCGTGAAATTAAGAACCATTTACTGTTCCTTTGGTCTCTTAGAGAAGAATCATTTCAAGATATATTCCACAGAAAAAAAGCCGTTTTCCTTCACAAAAAGAGAATATATAGATTTTTTTTCTCAGTTAAAAATAGACAGTCAAGGTGAGGAACCTAAAGCAGTTCTCCAATTCTTTTTATAAAGCTACAATTTTTAAATAAAAGTAACAAGTTACCAGGATATTTGCCCCTTAAAGCTGTACTGTGAAAATAATATACCAGCCCCTTTATTTAGTCCAAATATTCTCAAATTGTGGCTTTTCTGTAATGTATTTAATGTGACCAGAGATGCTTAATATACTCCTAAGCAAGTGTTTCACACAGGAAGAGGATTAAAGGCGCACCCGCCTCAAACATCCATTTCATGTCTAAATCATTATTGGATTCTTTATAAATCACCACCCAATTTAAACTATGATCGTTTAAAGGTTGATAAATTACTCTTTTCTTCTGGGTCCAACTCATCTGATTTCTATTCAATTCAAAAATACTTTTTTTAATCTCAAAAGGAAATCAAATACGATATTATACTACTATACCAAATTAAACGGGGCCCAACCTCACGCCAATGACTGACGCAATGTGCTGGGATTCCTTAAATAGGAAACTTTTTAACTGATTGGAATGTTTGTATAAATGTCTTGAAATGACTTCTTGTTAAGTGACTTGAGATGACATCTGTTGTGAATCGGCGCTATATAAATAAACTGAATTGAATTGGACTAAGTGAAGATGTTGAGAAAGATATCTACTGCGTAACGCATTAACCTTTTAACAGCACCTCACTTCAAACGGGACATATCTTATTAGGCTGAACAAGCTATGCAAGGCGGGTCTATTGGATTTTAAGTTGAGGGTTAGTGAGAAACTTCAACACTCAGAATTCCTTCAAATATAGACTTGAAAATGGGAACTTCTGGCAAAAATAAAACTGAATACATATTTCTACCTTCTCTAAACATGCAAAGCCAATAGAATTGAATTATCTGCCCTTTTTTTGTATTGCTATGAAACATCAAAAAAGAACAAGTTTAAGTTTTGTGGAACTGTATTTAAAACCCATCAATAAGGTAATGCTTGGTAATTTGCCATTTACTGAGATGGTATTTGTTGTAAAACGTTTGAGAGCCAAGGGCCTGAAGTTATAAGAGTCAGTGAATTTGTTTTATTTAAATTAGTATTTATTTATGAGTTTTAAGCCAGTAACCCAACACCAAAATTGTGCGAGATAAAATGTTACAGAACTTGTGATTTAGCAAATCAATTCTTAACATGTCGTTCACAATCTACAAAAAATAAAAAAGCACTTCATTTTCACTAATTATATATATATATATATATATATATATATATATATATATATATAAAAACACGAAGATTAAACCCCTTTGTAGTAGCTCCTCGAAGTTCCTTCAAGATCTTCAGCAGAGAACCCTGCTAAAGCTTTTTGTGACCACTGCCTTCCTTTATTACATCTGTGATCAAACTGTGAGCTGATTTAGGCATTTTCGACTGATCACTTTGAGGATTTTCTAAGCCATTTATCTTTTTAAAGTTCTCTACTTAAGTTTTTATTGACAAATTGATTACATTCCCTAAAAGAGGCCACATAAAAAGCCTGTTGTGCTAAACATCTAAACGAAAAACGTCCATTTTGTTTCAGGGAAACAAGTTATTTTCTTTCCGGAAACGATGCACTTGTTTTTAATTATCTCATACCTTGAATAGTAGTTCTGAACTCACTTCCATTTGTTTTCTGTAGTTAACGATGCTAACTACCGTTAGCCAAACAAAACTTTCACTCACCCATCAAAATCCTCATCTGTTTCTTCCCGAACAGCCGACCGAAGATCGACGAGATGGTGAGCCCCATGGCTGCCCGAAGATATTTGACTCTTTTAAAGCTAGAACTGATATTTAACCGCGACAATGGCAAAACGAAATGTGTTTAAAACTAGTCCGGGGCTGAGGGAGGGAAGTTACTGAGATTTCACCCCAGACTGCCACGTCCGGTGTAAACGTGGAAGGCACAGCGTCATCAGACTGGACCAGCTTTGTTTGTCCTCAAACACGCAGCCAAACTTAAGGATTTTACTTTATTTATTTTTTCAGTGCATTTGAGACAAACCTAGTGTTTTCTATGCGTTTTTTGGTTAAAAGCGGGAAAAAAGATTTGAATCCAGAAGAAACCGCAAAATTACGTGTACTGCCACGGTTTTTGTTTTTCCATCAACACTTTAATTCACTTCAAGCCTTGACAGTTTTATAGAAATACCACTAGGTGTCACTGTTGTTCAGAATGTAGCCTACAGCTTTTGGTCAGTGCAAACCTCGCTGTGTTTGTTTCATTGAAATCTAAATATATAGTCATAAAGATTTATACATATATCGAGCAGTTAAAATGTGTATTCATGTGATTTTTGCGACTGCATAATATAATGGAAGAGAAAGAAAAACAGGTAAACATGTATTTTACTTTTGGTCCATTTAAAAATAAATATTCCACTGGATATTTTATTAGTTTTATTTCCAGTAAGACTATTCCATGTGGGGATTCCCATTTGAAAGGAATGCAATGATGCCAACTACAACTCTCACCTTAACAAAAGCTCAGAGCAGGTGGAGCCAAAGCAGCGGCAAGTGTGCAGCAAGGTGGAGGCATTTATAAAAAAAATGTGACACGTTAAAGCACTTTCACAGAGGACTGTCATGAAGACACATTTGACAGCAGCAGATATACTGAATGTGAGCTATGGATACATCCAATTCTACAGATTTCAGCGGTTTATTGGACAACCAACAGGTAGGTGAGAAGTCACTGTTTGACATTTACAATATGTTTGATTTGAAGGGTTTAAATCTTCTTTTCATTTTGTTTTTCAGATTGATGTTCTCTCTATGGTGTACATAGTGTTGCTCTCTCTCAGGTATTCTGATTACTCATTATATTTGCTTTAATAAAACTAGATTTCAATCTTAGCATGGTTTTGTGTGTACAGCTTATTAATGCCATTATATCACCTCCACAACACACATTTGCCAAACCTGCAGAGCAGCATGCTTACAGAAAGCAAACATTCTTTCTCTGGATATCAGAAGTGCGCTTACATAATGCAGCTGTGTGACTTTCATAACTTGGAGTTGTTGCTCAGTTATTACAGTTTTTCTGAGTGTAGTCTGTCAAGGTCAATGTTTTGTGCTCTATGAATGCTGTTTTTCACTATACCAAAGTAGGGGATATTATTTTATATGTTACTGGCTTAAGGTGTGTTTATATTGCTCTGCCATGGATTAGTACAGATCAGGTGACAGAGTCATTCCAGTTCAGTGTTTTTTATTAGTTCGCTTTGATGCAGTTTTGGTTTCACTGGAGTTTAGTTTTTCCTAAGTAAAAGAGTTTGCATGTTTTATCTTAGCAGTGTTAAATTATCACTTTTTATGAGATACATACTTAATGAATTGTTGTTGTTTTGTTCTCCATATCTGTAGAACATTGATCAAGTCCATGATTGAAACTTTTTGGATTATGTACCATCCAAAGGAGTTTAACTGTCATGTTCACACAAATCCCTTATGGCAAACTTCATTAAACTGTAAACTATAGCAGTTACTATTTGAATTTAAGTGTTTGCATTTGGATTGATGTCATCTTGTTTATTTAATGGATTTAAGTGCCTTTTTTAAATTAAACTTAGGGTTTAATTTTTGTTAAAAAATCAAACAAAATACTTTCTCTAAGCTCACAATTTCTTCAATGTCTGCAGTATAACTGGGAGTTTTTCGGTCTTGCTGGTTTCTACAGTAAGATGGAGACATCTAAAAGGACAAGTGAGTCCAAGTGCTTACATTGGCATGTGATGGTATATATGTTTGGTTTTTGCTAAGTCATTGCTATATCTATAGTGCCTTGCAAAAGTTTTATTACACTTTGAACCATGTCATGTTTGAGGTGTATTAAAAACCTTTTCAAAAATGTAAAAAAAAAAAAAATGATTATCCTTTCACTTCACAATTTTTCCTCCATAAGCTACAGCTGGTTCAGAATTCTGCTGCCCGCATCATCACTAAAAACCCCCGTGTTTATTCATATCACCCCCATCCTTCCTCAACTCCACTGGCTCCCTGTGAAGCAACGTATTGAATTTAAAATCCTTCTTTTCACATTCAAAGCCATCCACAACCTTACCTCCCCATATATATCTGACCTCATCCACATAGTCTCTCCCGCCCGCTCCCTCAGATCTTCATCCTCCATCCAACTCCTGTCCTGTCCTTCCGTCTTAGCTCCATGGGGAGCAAAGCTTTCAGGTGCTCTGCTGCCCATCTCTGTATTTCTCTACCTCAAGCCATCCGAAACTCTGACTCTCTGTCCACTTTGAAATCTAGACTCAAAACCCACCTGTTTAAGACTGCCTACTATTTATGAGCTCTGTTCCCTTATTGCACTTGCTTATTTTGGTTTCTTTGGGGTTTTTGGGTTGTTTTCTTTTAGGTTTTGTGAGTCTCCTTTTGATGTTGTTTTAGCCTGCTTTGGTTATTTTTTCTGTTGCTTATTGCTATAAAGTGTGCTTGTGAGTCTTGAAAGGTGCTTATAAAATTTTTATTATTATTATTATTATTATTATTATTATTATTATTATTATTATTACAGTTATGGACTAATTCATGTTGATCTATCACCAAAAGAATAACAATAAATTATCTGGACATATGTGGATGAACATAAAAATGTGAAATTTCATAAAATTTGAAACATTTCAAGAGACATGAAAGTTTTAGTAAGGCCCCATGTTTAGGTGGAGAATAACTCATCACATTTGTTGAGGTGTTTCCGACCAGCACAGTCTCACAGCAAGTCAACATGTTTCATGTGTATTTCTTACCAGGTGCACCTCCTGGTGCAGCTCTCTCTGGCAGACCTACTGGCTGCTGTCATCCTGTTGTCTACCAGTGTCATGAACAAAGTTCAACATTGCAGTGCTACTGTCTGTCCATACCTTCTGCCGTTGTCACTGGTGAGAAACTGTATTTTCAGTAAACATTTACAGGGCTCTTTTCTATTTGGGCAGATTTGTTTTACAGAAAGAAACCTTCAGCAAAACCTGAGTCAGCATACAGTTGAAACCAGATATTTACATACACTTCAGAAAAAACACACAAAAAATGTTTTTTCTTTACTTTCAAACATCAAATCAGAGTAAACTCTTTCGATATAGATTAATAAATTGTAACATTTTTATTGTTTGTGAAATGTCAGAACAAAGGAAGAGAGAGAAATGTTATGCAGTCTATTATTACTTTCATCAAAGTCAGAAGTATACAGCACATACACTTCCTTGGTATTTGGTTGAAATGCCCCAAAACTGTTTCACTTGGATCAAATTATCCTTTCACAAGCTTTTTAAAATAGTTTGCTGGAACGTTGGCCCACTCTTCATGACAAAATTGGTGGAACTGGGTCAGGTTTGTAGGCCTTCTTTTTCACAGTCGCCTTTTCTGTGCCGCCCACAAAGGTTTCTTTAGGTTTTAGATCAGGGCTTTGTGATGGCCACTCAAATACCTTGACTTTGTTGTCCTTAAGCCATTTTGTAACTAACCATTTGAAAGACCCATTTGCACCCAAGCTTCAACTTCCTGGCCGTTGTCTCCAGGTGTTGCTTCAGTATGTCCACATAATGCTCTTTTCTCATGATACCATCTACTTTGTGAACTGCACCTGTCTCTTCCGCAGCAAAACAGCCCCACAACATGATCCTGCCACCCCCATACTTCACAGTTGGGATGGTGTTCGGAAGTTTCAGAGCTTCCTCCTTTTACTTCCAAATATACAGTTTATCATTTTGGCTGAACAGTTTTTAAATTTTTGTTTTGTCGGACCACTGGACATGTCTCCAGAAATAAGATTTTTGTCTCCATGTGAAGTTGCAAACTGTAGGTTTTTTTAATTGTGGTTTTGAAGTAATGGCTTTCCCCTTCCAGGCTTGCCTTTCACCTCATGGTGATACAGGATTCATCTTAGTGTGAATAGTAACACTCTTAGCAGTTTCAGCTAGCATATTCACAACGTCTTTTGCTGTCGTGCTGGAGTTGATTTGCACATTTTGTAACAAAAAACATTCCTCTCTGGGACTCAGAATCCGTCTCCTTCTCGAGCGATATAATGGTTGTACATTCCCATTCTTTTTACGCTTGTGTATTATTGTCTGAAGGGATGACATATGCATCCATATGATGTGCTACCAATTGACTTAGATTGGTTCAATTAATCTATCAAAAGATTCCTAAGCTCAGCATGGAATCATCAGAAGTTTTCTTTTTGTTTAAAGAGACAATAAACTTAGTGTATATGTACTTCTGACTTTGATGAAAGTAATACAAATACATAACAGATATCTTTGTCTTTATTCTGACATTTAACAAATCCAAAAAATAGCTAAATATTTACCTGACCCGTCTTCTTTCTGCATGGAGTTTGCATGTTCTCCCTGTGCATGCGTGGGTTCCCTCCGGGTACTCCAGCTTCCTCCCACAGTCCAAAAACATGATTACTGTTAGGTTAATTGAGCCTCCTAAATTGCCCTTAGGTATGAGTGTGTGTGTGCATGGTTGTTTGTCCTGTGTGCCTCCCGGTTGCCCTGCGATGGACTGCCGACCTGTCCAGGGTGAACTCCGCCTCTTGCCTGATGACCGCTGGGGATAGGCACCAGCTCCCTGCGACCCTGAAAAGGCTAAGCGGTAGAGATAATGGATGGATGGATGTTAATATTTATTGATCTAAAACAAAAAGTTTACTCTGATTTGATGTTTGACAGTAAAGAAAAAAATGTGTGTTTTAGTAGGCTTGTAGTTCAAAGGACAAGAAGAAATAGAAAAATTTAAATTTCAAATAAATTCTGGTAATAGAAAATGCTCTAAATAACTATTAAAAATATTTTATTATTATTTCAGTAAGGTAAGATTTCTAAATGTTGGCTTTTCTGTCTACTGTGAGTTCCCTTAAACCTATCAATGTTCCTTTCTGACAAATAAAAGTGCCTATAATTATAGTTTGTTACTTAGCAGTGCCACTTTTAGAATGACAGGCTGAGTCTTTTCTTTGCTGAACTTCAGCCCTTCCAGGTTATATAAGCTTAACTCAAAGTTTTAAAACAAACAAATGAAGACATGTGCTCTTGTGACTCAGCATAAATTTCACACCTAGTCTATAGATATGATTTATGTTCGGTTAAAGTTTCACACAGTCACAGTGTGAGAAGATTCACAGAAATAGTAAAAATGTCCTCTAAAAACATTATAAAGATAGTCCTGATGATGTCTGAACCCACTCTGATCTCGCCTGCTGAGTACACGCTTTAAATATATTTATTCATTATGCATTAAAGTAAAGTTGATCAAATGTACTTTAAACTATTCCTTCTAATGATTGTAATGACCACACTATGAATGATTCCTTATGTGACTGTCCTATGTCTTCCAGACATTTAATTTTATTTCATTCTTGTTGGCCGTCATTTACGCCTGGAAGTCGAAGAATGCTGTCCAGGGATGGAGGGAAAGAGCAGCAGACAATGAAGATGAACATGTGAGGCAATATAAGACTGTATTTTGATTTAAATGTATTCATAATATGTGAAAAAAATGTATTTTATGCTTCTTTCTACCTGTCTTGACTTGTAGAGTCAGTGCAGGAAAAAAATCATGGCGATTCTTATATATGCCTCTGTGTGGTGAGTCTTGCTGCTTCCATTTTTAATACCAAAGGTTTCATAAGCAATCAGAAACTAATTTCACCTCACTTATGTCACAGGTTGACCCCGCTTGCAGTTTACTCTGTTTATGTGTGGACTCTGTTAATACAATTCGCCAAAGTAATTCCTACAACTACCAGATCACTTGGGCTCAGTGATGATAGCAGCTCATATTGCAGCAGGTGAGCATGCAGGCCTACACAATTAAACCCATTAGAAAGTCCATAATTTCAAAAAGAATCACAATGATAATTTAGAATGAGTTTTGTCCAATTTTGATATTCTTTATATTTTTCTTCAGCTGTATTTTGTTCTTGCATATCTGCAATGATCCTTGCAGTAGAGTGGTGAGTGTCCTGAACCTGCTTTTATAAACTTTGGAGTCTGTCATTGCTGCATTTTGTTTACGGATTATGCACACTTTGATTAACAATGTTTTTTAATAATTTATTATTTTTAGGATACGAAACATGATGTTTTCATCAAAGTTTTCCTTGTCATCGCAGTGATAACAGTGATGTTGTCTTGCTCTGTGAGTCATCAGCAGTCAGATAACATCAACAATGATTTATTTCAAATAGAATTTGTCCCATTATACCAATAGTTTGACAGCACTATCTGAGATACAGATATTATAGCTGCAATGGTTTTTAGCTGTTTTTAGCTGTTCTAAATATTTTTTCCTCAGGTCATTTATTGGAAAGTTGGGAAGTGGTTTGAAACGTTTGTGCAGGATGGGTTTTTCCCTGTGGAGGCAGATGGGCATTCCAGAAGGCAATTCAAAAGAGTTTTTTCTACAGCACGAAATATCGTTATGGTCATTTTATTCTGTTGGGCGCCAGGTACTTTCACACATACAATTAAAATTAACAGTAATTTGTAAATTATCTTGAAAACTGATATTTCTTGCTTGATCCTCCTGTAGCACTTCTTCTCCTTCTGGTGTCTCTCTTGATGATCCAAAAGAACATTAAACAAAACAGCTTATACGGACTTTATCTGATGCAGGTTTGTATCTGAAGAGTATTTGATGTTTTTTTCAGATAAGATCAGGATTCTTGCTTACCATAGTTGTATTAATCTCCAGAATTCAAGTCAAGAAATATGTACAAAAAAGTGCAAACAAAAAAAGCATGCACAAAGCCACGTGGAATGCATTTGAAAGTTGCTAATGACAGTGGAAGTTGTGTTTGGAATGCCAAAGTCATTAATGCATTGCAAAACCTCCAACCAAAACTAAAGTAATGGTCGGAAATTGTCTAGCTCAAATTTGATTTCATAAAGTGAAGATTCATATAGTGATTTATCCAGTGAGGAGGAGAAAGTCAGAAGAAATTTTGCCTTAGAGCAGGTAGCTTAGAGATTTAATAAAACTGCACTTAAAAGCACTTTATTGTGAGTCATTTCTGCTTGTAATTCATCACAATGGCAAATGATTGCTTGTGGCAAAAAAAAAAATCTAATTGAAAGCACAAATATTCTTAGAGCATTCTGCCAGACATAATTTTTTCTGTTCCAGTTCTGACCTGCATTGCTACTTTAAACCTCTCTAAAAAGTGTCTCCAGAATAGCATAGACCTTGCTGTGATCTAGCAAGTGATTATGCAAGTCTCCCTTTTCTCCTCACAGTTAGTTCCTGTTTTACTCAAGTGTCTAACCATACTGCAGTAATGGAGATGATTAAATGTTATTCCAAAGACACAGTCTTTTATGATAAATATTGTTTGGCCCTAAGAATGTATCTCAACTGGTGGTGTAAAGAAAGATAAAATACTGACTCACATACACCCCTTTGTTTGGCTCCGCTGGGGAGAAAAAGATGAGCTAAAGCTGAACTTTTATAAATTAAACTCAATCTCTGGACATCAGCAATGTCTTGTGGTGATAAAGAAAACATAAAAAGTAACAACATTGTGGAAGAAAGTATTTTCTTTCCTGATTAATTTTATGCTCACAAACAACAGCTGCAGTCGCATTTGTTGTCAGACTGTTTACTCTGCTCAAGCTATCTATCCTTACATGGCGTTTGTGTTACCTACATAGATGACTTTTGTCCCCAAAGTTCTCACTTAGTCGTTTTTCCTCATTTTCTCGTTTGCCAACCATTGGCTATGTATCCACTGACATATTCCTATTAAAATGCTCAATGTACAATAGTCCATTGAATGCTGTGGATATAGATTGTGTATTCTCATCCATTTATGGTACTCAATTCCTATTCTTAAGAGATAATTAGCTGAAAACGTTTTTTTGTTGTCACAGTCCTTTAAAAAAAAATACTATTTAGTTTAAAAGTACTGTCAGTAAAAGGTAAACAGTAAACGTTCAAGGCATTTGCTCTTCAAAGAACAACAGAAGCTGTAGTTTTTACAACATTGTATTTTTTTGTTATTTTAGGCTGCCACTGTGTCCCTTCAAGGATTCCTAAACAGTATGGTCTATGCCTGGAGACGGCCAAACTTCACTGAGGCTGTTCTTGGGGAAAACACACCCCTCCTGAGATATAACCGCATGGCCTTCTTTGAAGAATCTCTAAAAAGGACACACTAAATGCTCTAAGACAGGGGTTCTCAACCTTTTGCAAGCTGGGCCCCCCTAAAGCTGCCCCCCCTCAGTCCACATCACCTTGCATAGATAGATAGATAGATAGATAGATAGATAGATAGATAGATAGATAGATAGATAGGCCCACATTATTATTATTATTATCATCATCATCATCAGTAGGCCTATCATCATTACTAGGATATTGCTATAATTAAGAATTGGCACCAGACCTCTGCTATTAATTTATCCTTTATTATTGTTATTATTACTAGGTCTAATAGTATGCATCATCTGCATTATTTACAGAAGCTTGCAGGTAGGTGATGTTAATGTGAGACCTGAGCCTGCTTTGCCTTGCTAAGATCCTCAATTCTTGGCTCAATGTTTGATAAACAAGCCTCAAATCATCCTGGATTTGAGCACGATTGCAGTATTTTGTTTTGAGTGCAGTCATTTATGAGAATCCTGCCTCACACAAATATGTTGACGTGAAAGGAAGGAGAATCTTCAAGGTGACTTCACAGAGTTGAGGATATTCCTGCATCAATGCTGCCAAGAATGACGAAAGAGGGGAGGAGGGGAGCTAAAGAGTTCATTCAGTCTAATGTCACTCTTCAGCTCAATAAGCTGCTCCTGCATATGGAAAAGAGGACCGTTGGTCACCCTAAATTGACAGCTCGTTTGCTGTGCACACAAACGGATCTCGAACCCACGCAAAAGAGCGATAATCCTCTTTAAAGTACGTCGCTTATTGTTTTCTCATTGCTGACAGTTGCTCAGACGCTGATTGAAATAGAGAGGAGAAATCGTGTGACGTGCCTGCATCAGTGATAAAGTCTACAAGGCTGGGGAACATGTTGCAGTTCCCTCCACTGATGCGGCCATGCCAGAGGTCTAGTTTTTGAGTGAAGGCGTGCACTTTGTCTGCAATGAGCAAAATCTGAGTTTCGCGGCCTTGTAAAGACAGTTTAAGGCCATTCAAGCGGTCAAAAATAGATCAAATAGGACAGAGACGCAAGCCACACATAGTGTCATCCAGATGCTTCACCAGATCTGATTTGATTTATGTCAAAAACCACTTCACCTCCTCTCACAGCTCATACAACCGCTGTAACACGCGCCTCCTGGAGAGCCAGCGAACTTCAGTGTGACTCGCTGAAACCGCTGAAACCGATTATCACCTGCAATTGCACGATCGACAAACAAATCAAATTTGGGGGGGGGGCGTGCGCCACACCGGTTGAGAATCACTGTGTTGTGTTATAACATGGTGTCTCAGGAGGACAAACTGGACACTTTATGGCATTAAGATTGTATAGACTGAAACACAAACTGAATTTGTGGACTGAAAATGTAAAAATTAGGGAAGGAAAAATATTTTTTTTAAGAAGGAAAAACGTATGCACCATTGTGTGAATTTTGTCATTCTTTGATTAAAGTCATATTTATATGACTATAATTTAAGCTTAAATGTATTCAAAATAAATTATCTTCTCTTTATTTTTTGATCCGTATGTACAGCTGTATAGATGTTTAAAGATCAAAAATAACTTAATCATGTGTTGCTGTCCTTAAAGTGTTTTGTAATTGATATCATTCTGGTGTATCTATTATTTTTTATGTGTTCATTTTATTCAATAATATTATTCTATGCATTATGCAAACATTTTGTAATTGACTTGTGATGTTTTTACTTCTTTAGTTGGTAAAGAGACTCTACATTAATCCTGTGATGTCATTGTTCTTTATAGCCAACTTTATGTCATTTCACAAACACGTGCCATGGCAGTAAGTTCAGGGTTTGGATTCTGTAGGTGTCACATTGAGGAATGCTGAGTTGTTACAGAATTGAAAGGGAACACTCTATCTGCTCTGTCTCAATTGTGCGCAACCACAGCTGTTAACATATCTCATAAAAGGATCCATGCATGTTTATGCAGCTGGGGTCACACATGGGACATCCCCCCCACACACACACACACACACACACACACACACATACACACACGTACACACACACGTACACACACACTCATATTGAGTGTAATATACTCACACCGACCATGTTCACATGTCTTTAAAGTTATAGTGTTCCTTTCCTTTCATCCTTAATTCCAGCAATGGGGCTGAATATATATTTTTTTACACTGGAAACTACATATACACTTACCAGTCATATTATATGATTGGGTGATTAAGTAAAAATGTTCAGTAAACCAGCAATGTGGCAGCAACTCGATACATTTAGGCATCTAGACATACCTGAGAATTAGCTTAATCAAAACATCTTTTGAACATTATTAGGACAAAAATGCATTTTCAATGTCAGTCAAGGAGTAATTCAAATCAAGATGGCAAAATTGCTACTGTGGCTAAAAACAAAACACTCACTCCAACCAGGGTATACGGTATACAATCTCTGAATGTACAACATGCAGAAACTTTTAATCTGATGGGCTAAAATAATGGGCTAAAGAAAACCACACTAAGTATTACTCCGGTCAGGTGAGAGGCAGAACCTGAGACTAAAATTTAGAAAGGCTCAGGAAAATTGGATAGCCATAACTGATGGCCTCATTCAATAACTCCTGGCTGCAACATTCAGATAGTAGAGTCAGAATTTGGTGTAAACAACATGACATCATGCCTCTGTTGTTTTGTTGTCCCTTGGACAGTCTCATATCAACAGTTCAGGTTGTTGTTGGCGATATAATAAAGCGGTGGGATTTCTTTTTAGCACACTTTCAGCCTTTTCCTACTAGTAACATCATTTAAACTAGAAAAGCACTCAGAGTGCAGACCACCGCCAAGGCAGTTCAGCTCCTTCTCCGGGATGATCCAGATCACCCCCAAATTCTAATACCCATCTTCTGAAGACAATCTCCCGCAGGATAATGCACCATGTCACAAACCATGTCCCAAACTAAAGTTAATCAATTCAACAGTTGTTTTTTTTTAAAGGACTCATTCACTCGTTTTTTAATTAATTTGCTGTGGTCTCTAGTTTGAAAGAATGCCTTGTGAGCCGTTTTACGTGGACTAAATCTTCTACTGCTCCTGTTTCAGGAGGTTGTAGTTTGTCGGAGGAGTGGGCGGGGGGACACATCAGGATCATGAGTCTAACTCATTATTATTCATTAATGCAAGCGTCTCACTTCTGATTGGCTAACAGCAGTGCGACTCTTATGCTGACTTCAAACAAACAATTAACTTAACTTGCATCGCTGCTGGTGTTCCAAGACAAATTCCAACAGTTTCTTCCTCATCTCCTCTGTCTTTGCAACACTGATGCAACACTGATGTTTGATGTCCACAAATAAACCAAGCCTGACCCTGCTCTGCCATGCCGTGGAGTTGCTAACAGTTAGCTTTGTTGCAAACAGCTGGCTTCGGCTTCTAGCTTCTACTAGCAGAGACATGCACTGCTTGCTCCAGGCTGCAAAATCAGCCTTCCAGTTGGCGATCGCAAGCCAAGGTAGGCAAGACCATGAATACTAATCTTCCCTGTGATATAGAAGGGACTGGCTTTTCCTGACTTGCTTGTTTTGCCGTCTATTTTCTATCTGTGGCTAATGCAGGCAATGGGGGATGGAGAAAATGTTCACGTGCAGCATG
This sequence comes from Valencia hispanica, assembly GCA_963556495.2. Classification (NCBI taxonomy): domain Eukaryota; kingdom Metazoa; phylum Chordata; class Actinopteri; order Cyprinodontiformes; family Valenciidae; genus Valencia; species Valencia hispanica. The sequence continues at coordinate 21,565,330 of OY747706.1, read as the reverse complement.
CATATGCAGTTCAGAGTGACCGACCGTATTTCACAAAAGAACCAGTATTACACCTTTTCTCAGTGAACGAGACCTTTAAATATAACCATAAGTACTAGATTGATATCACTAGATGTCAATCTAGTAGAGCGCATTTAGGGCTCAGTAAAACAGGTGAATTGCATCATAGGTCTGCAGCTGACAATTCTACAACTGCTTGATGCTCTCATGTCAACATAGATCCACATCTCTGAGGAATGTTCTCGACAGGTTTTTGAATCTGTGAAGAAGAATTAGGGGGACTCTGAATGCAAAATAAAGTCCACCCTAGAACTGACAAGGTTAAAGTAGGCACTAAAAAATATAGACAGTTAAAATTTAGAAATAGCTACATGGCCAAAACAGACTTTTTGGGTAACAGATTACTCTGAATTGCTCTTATGTATGAACTCATGCATGTATGGTTGTTTGTTCTTTATTTCTCTGTGACTGGCAACCAGTCCAGGGTTAACCCCATTACTGTTGAATATAAGTTGGTGTAAACAATGGATGGATAGAGGGATGGATGGATGGATGGATGACGGATGTCCCTCCACTGCAGCGCAGCTACCTTTAACCACAAGTTAGAGCAGTAGCAGTATAAAAGTTCCTCAAGTCAAGATGAAGATGTATTTCACCTTTACTGACACTTTTGGAGTAATTGGAGATGTTATTTTAGTCTAATGTGACCTATTAATGTCAAGCATGGCAACCATTCCTTTAGCAGTATCTTTTTGCCAGTATCAAAGTTAGCAAGAAGCTAATACTTTCCTGACCTGTGGCTGATGGGTCTGTATGTGCGGAGCAATGGAGGTAAATACAAGTTTTGTGGTCATCAATCATTTATAACATTGCTGGCTAAACATTAACGAGTTACAGTTAATTAAAACAAATGATCACCTTTCACAAAAGGTTGTTCCTTAACGTCTCTCTCCACATTGTAAATGTTCTTCATTTGTATTTTTGTCTAAAATAGCAAAACTGACTGTCAAAGAATTGTCAATAACTTTGATATAAACTTTTCGGAAGAAGGCATGTCAGTTTTATTGGCTACACCCAAACTCACTTCCCAAGTAAAGGTTGGCTTCATACTCATGTCAAGGACACTAATTGTCCAAATGCAAAAAGTAAAGAGATCTGCTAAATGATCAGCTAATACTTCTGAGAAGTTGTATATGTTTACTGGCTATATCTTCAAAGATGACTCATTGCATGAGAAGCTACTGCGGAAAACAGCACAAAATTACATTTTTCTTTATTTTTTTTCACTGAATGGGAATTTTTTTCAGACTTAGTAAATAAATACTCTAAAGTGGTTCTTGAACAGCGAATTCACTGACAAAAGGTACTCTTCATCAAGAATAAAGCCTGTCTTATCACAGATCCAAATTGTTGAGCCATTCCCCTGCAGTAAACGGTCATATGGTTACAGTGCATGTACCTGTTGACCTAGTTTCACTTTCCACTGGATGTCGTCTTTTATATCATGTGTCACTGATAGGATGCCTATTCATGGGCACTTAAATGGAAACAAAGACTGAGTTTCAAAATGTCTTTTATATCATCTTACTGATGGTGACTCTGTTGTATGTAAAATTGCCTTTAAAAAAAAATAGTTTATTGTTTCCAAACATCTTCACTACACTGGTGATTCTTGGGCATAACAGTCCAAAAGACAAAACCCTGTTAAAGGAACAGCAGTCATGCACTGGCACTAAAAAAGTAATGATAATCTGTCTGCACGATAGCCGTTTCTTTATTAATTTTCCAACAAGTGAATTTGTTGAAGATTGCTGGATGAAATGAAGACGAATTCCTAACTCCTGAGCCACAGTTGCTTTTAAATGCAGTGGCTGTGAATGTCCTAAATACGTGATAAAAACAATCATAGAATGGTCATATCAACAATAAAAAACAATAAAAAAACGTTATGTTTACATTGGGTGTTCAAAACATACCAGAAAAACAATACAAAGTCTAACTCAAGGTAACTACTGGATTTTGGTTTCATTCTGATTTTTCCTGAAATGTTGCGAAATGAACTTTTATCACGTGTCAGACAGTATAAACTTAAGCTATGTCAATGGTGGAATGATGAATATTTAACAAAAGTTTATAGTGTTTTGTAAATGCTAGTGGCATATATTGCATACCTGATCGATTACCTGTGGTACACTCCTGTTAAAAGAAACCAGATCAAAACCCTCCATCCTAGTGGGAAGATCCACTTCTGTCAAAATCAAAGGCAAGATGTGATTTCTCCTAAATTGACTGTGCAGTATTTTCATTTATTTTAAATAAAATAAATAAATGTTAGATAGTGTATTACCTTGAGGCTCAAATAAAATTTGTAACCTTAACACACTGATCAAAAAAGAAAAATAGAAAACATCTTAATAAGTGAAAACTAAGAATCTCAGATTATTCACACAAAGACCAGAGGTTTTACAAATTATAATATCTGTATTAAAGCATCTGTAATCACCGCAGAACAATTCCACTGATTTATATCTTGTACTTTTCATGCTTTGTACACTTTAAAGTGATCTAATCTCAAGAAAGCACTACTCTTTTTTTGTCTTTTCGCAAACAGAATAAATGTTTGATAAATTTTAAATTTAATTTTAAATAATCTGTTCAGTGCTAATATTCCAGCTGCAGTCTAACCGGTCTAAATGTTTAAGATGAAGTAGAAAGACAATTCAAAAACAATAAATATTCTTTAAAACACACAGAAATAGTGCTTTGATTCAAAACCAAATTAGAAGCCAGCATACACCATTGTTTTTAACCGTGCTTACACTATGTACATCAAAGGGAGGCACCATTTACATCACTGAACATACAATTTAGAAATACAAAAAAGCTTTCTCAGGTAAAACTTCCTCACAAACGGCCACTGACTGTTTTAGCTCTTAAAAAGACAGTCCATTAATATCATGAGTTCCTCTCAGCTCCTGTTTGACATATGCCCTGTAACAAAACACTATGTTGTAACCTAAATAACCTAAATTAAAAAAGTAAAAAAATGAAAAAGAATGAAAAAGTAAAAATGGCAAACAAAGTTGAATCTGCTTTTATCTTCATGTTTTATTCACATCAGCATGAAATTGGCTCTAATTCCCTGTAATTTTTATTGTGCTGAACTCTGTCTTTCATGTTAAAAGTCCATGGACTGAGATCTTTGCTGAGCCATGTCATATTTTCCCCTTCGGCCCCCTGCTCTTCTGACATACAGATCATACTTTCCCTCTTCCTCCTCTTCCTCCTCATCTTCTTCCATAACTCGCTGCTGCTGCCACAACACTCGATCCCCGATAGCAGGGTGGCTCTGCATTCGGCTCTGTTTTAAACTGGGCCAGCTCTTCTTCCGCAAACTACTGTTCACGTCCCTGAAAGCAGGCGCAACGGTCTGACTGTCTCTTCTAAAAGGGGGGAGCTCCAAGGATGCCTTGCCCAAGACATTTGACCAATGATTGGGTTTGATGGAATTGATAGAACCCTGTGAACCGCAGTGGTGTTCGTGAACACAGCGAGATCCTGATGAAGATCTTCTCAGAGCCTGGAGGGACATGAGTTCTTCTGAAAGCTCCCTTAGGTCCCCAGACATCTCCTATAAATAATAAAAAAGATCAAGCATATAGTTTTCATATGCAAATAAAAACATGATAGATAGGTATGCTCTTAACAGATAAAAGTTATAAAATTAACCTTGTCTCTGATAGAAAACAGCTCGTAGTGCTGGGGGTCAAACATCTTCTGGAGGTGAGGATGTTGGAACAGTTTTTTCTTGCGTATCACTACCTTGAAAATGTGATCAAAAAGAGTTCATGCATAAACAGCTTCAGCACAGATGCAGTTTTGGTTGAAAGAAAGTACACAGTCTTTCAAATTTAGGTCTTTATGTATCACGACATAATAATAATAATAATAATAATAATAATAATAATCATCATCATCATCATCATCATCATCATCATTGTCATCATCCAATCTTCATCTGATTCTAAAATTATTTAAATCAAAGCTCAGACTTCAAAAACACAAAACAGATTCTACAGTGTCATGACTTATGAAACAAAAACTACTTCAAATCATCATACTTTGTGCTGATAGGATGTGTTTGTTTTTTTGCCAAACACGAAGCTTTGCACAATGGCCTAAAAACTATTTTGAAAAGAGTTTTTTTATTTTGAAGCTAGATTTCAATTGTTTTACAACCTACAAGAGACTAGATTGTTTTATTATGTCCTGGAATCTCTAGCAATAAAAGAATGCATACTTTTTTTCTTTTTACCAAGACTGAGGATTGATTTTGTATTATGTCTCCACATCTTACTTTGATTACCTTTTTACGTGGTTGTTTGACTTGCACCATTATGGAGAAAATTAGGAGTAACATCACTACCCCCGTGGAAATACAGATGATTGTTCCCTGAGTCTTTGTGATATGAAGGAAAGCAGCTTTGTTCTTTTTCTCTGGAATTTAGACATGAAGAAATATAAAAAAAATAAGAAAAAAATAATGATAAGAACAAAATATTAGATGTTCTACTGCAGTCGTTAACTTGTTACTACCGGTTGGTTTATATGAACCTGCTAAGTAGCAATTTGAAACCTTAACTGAATAATCATACAGAGATTTACAGTAAATTTCAACACAAGTTGACTACTTAGTCATGGTAAAAAGAAATATAAAATTCTCTGTTTTCACAAAAATTGTTTTCGTGTACTTTTCCATTCTGGTATTTTCTATATTTGATAAACATTGTAATGCTGGAACCTGCAATGAATGGTTTTGTACATTTTAAGTTAGGCTGATAACTTGGTGAGAATGCCAGATAATTTATATGTGGAAAAACCTAAAAATGACAGAGGGTACACTGTTTCTTTACCATGACTGTATGACCTTGAACGTTTTCATTCTTGTTTTGAATGAAAACAGCTCATGATGATAAGCTTGAGCGTTTCCCACAGAGAGGAATTTTCTAAAGAATTCCAGCTATTTATTGTTCTATGGATTTAGAGTAAAAATATTCATACAGCTCTGGCATCTTGGTGTAAGTACTGCATTACAGTACAGCCAGAGATCGCTGTGAAGGCTCAAAGGGACAGATTAGACACAGGCACGACATGAAGCGCGCTGCACAACACGACACCAATATCTGTAATACAGCACAAACAATGTTTCTGGCAGAGCTGGGCTACCTTGGCAGTTGTTTTCATCCCAGGGGAAGACACAGTTTTGTACCCCGTTGCACACCAGAGAGTTGTTGATGCACATGTTGCTGTGGCAAAAGAATGCATTGCCAATACAGGGAGCTAAAACACAAATAGAGCTGTATTGTTTAGGAAGTATGCAGACAAGCCAGCTATAGACAGTTTATTAATCTGTACTCACAAAGAACAACTGCCATGTGTAGGACAACCCATTCAGGACTTTTACATCAGCTTTAATTACATTTTTTATTTATTTATTTATTTTATTTTATTTATTTTTTTACAGATGGTCTCACATTTTTCTCAAGCACTCTCAGATACACAATATAATTTATGGTGAGCATCCCCAAACCATGACACTTCCAGCTCTTTGTTTCACAGTTGGTGAAACGAATTCCAAGGAGGTTTCTTTCCTAGACTGTTGTATACCAAGCATATCCTCTATTCTGTTGTATAAATAGTTCAGTTTTAGACTTATCTGTCCATAGGTCCTGTTATTTCCTTACGCTCTCTCTTACAAACTTTAATCTGGCCTTCATTGTTTTCTTAGAGAGGAAAGACTTCCTCCTAGCAGAAATCCTATTAAACTTAAAGTCATGCAGTCTCTTTCTTGTTGTACAGGTATGGACTTTTATATCAACTGCTCTAAGAGCCAGGTTTAGGTCCTGTAATAATATTTTAGGGTTTTGTCTGTCAGAATCTTGCGGTCTGCTGCTCACTGGATAAACTTGCTCAGAGGATCCGTGCTGCTGATGTTGGGAGTTGTTTTGGATGTCCTTCACTTGGAAACTCTGTTATGCACAGTGGAATTGCTGATTTGAAAAAATTATAGACCTCTGTAAATCCATTTTTCTTTCTGGAGGCTTCAGACAGCTTTTCCAATCGCAGCACTTTGGGCAATCACTTCAACAGTCAGAATAAACTGTTCAAGGTTCAAACATAACAAAGCTCATTCAAAATAATGATTGGTGTACTCATAATTTGCAACTGATGTGATATACCTAAGTGTAATTGCAGCCATTTTAAGTGGGAATAAATATGAGGGTGTGCTAATTTATTCTTCAACAGAAATTACACTTTTTTAAATTACACCTTGCTCAAGGTTTTAAAATGTTTTTTTTCTGTTTTACATATTTAGTTACATTGCTGAAATCTTCCAATATCTAATTAATGCTAAATATCCATATGTCCAAATATGTTAGAAAAACACATGGGCAGTCGTGGTGTGTCCTGATGTTCTCACTTGAATGTAACTTTGTTTTTTAATCTGAAAATTAGAGACCAAATGGTGTGTTTTAGTTGAACTGACCTCAACAACCTCACTCTAAGCTGCAGTGATGAAAAGCAACCACAGAGTGTGTTGTTATAAATCTAATAATCACATCACTGAACAATAGATTGAACTCCTCCTCAAACTCAATGGAAAAAATAGAAAATGCAACAAAAGACAAATTTAATCTGAAGGAGGAACTCACGGTCAGAGAAAACTGTGAAGAGCATCTTGAAACGGCTGAGACGGCTTGTCTCGTCTGCCCACATCCTGACCACTCCGAAACCAGTCTCCAGCATGATATCATTAGCAACTGTACTACAAAACTTGGCCTGTAAGAAACCACGTACCACTTTCATTGATAACTGTGTATGTGTGGCTTCACTGATGCCAGATGCTAGGCCAGCTACTCTTTATTCATCTGTCAAGTATACATTTATGGCAAGGAAACAAATTCAAGCCATGCAAAAAACTCAGAATGATAAAGTAAAGAAATACACAGTCACATTGAGGAGTTAAAAATTAGAGATGCACCTGTCTCACTTTTCCTGGCCAGTAATTATTTGTGCTTTTCTTTGAGATCTGGTCTGCTGATTCTGATACTGGCTAAATCCAAATCTTTTCAATACAGTGTAAAAGACAGATGAACAAAATGTGCACGATCGATCATAGAGGTAGAGGTTTTAAATCCAGAGAGAAAAACTGAAAAAGAAGGAATCACAAAATAATTCTAATTTATGCATCAAGACAAATTAGATACATTTTAAAATATTTTTTTGCAGAGCTCAAAAAAGTGCATTGGAGTAGGCTACATACTTAGGGTGGTGGGAGTTCTCAGTTTTGATGTATTTAATGAATAGAAAAACATAGACTTCAGATTTAAACCAATTACTGATCAGAGTCAATCGAAAGAAAATTGGCTGATTTTGATCACTGGCCAACTGACTTGTGCATCTCATATGCTAAAATGTAAGATAGTCTATTACCTTGAGGTCCTCAATGGCACTACTGCCATCATAAACAGCCACAAAATTCTTCTTACATTCATTTGAGTTTTCCATCTGATACTCCATGAATTTCAGGTAAATCTGGAAGAAATTTAAAAACAAGAACATTTTGGGGAATGTTGAAATCCGCTGGACTGTTACTGTTTATGCACATCACACATATGGTGTCACAACCTGTAAATCCTATTATTTTAGCAGAAAGGAATACTAGAGTAAAGCATGCATTGGCTGGAGACTCATAATTCGGTAATTTGTGTAGTTTTGTTCCAATAATAAATCCCATTTCAATTTCTCGAACATAGGTTCATATATACAGTCTATTCTCTATTTATATGTGTTTAAAATAAATACTTATTTGGGAGATAATTGATCAATGCATAAACTAAACATATCAAATGCCATACTCGGCTCTTTGTTGGGGCTTGTATAGTCCAGATGCAGTCCACTGCCTGGTCCGGCTTCACTTTGTTCTCCTCCTCAACCTGGTGAGAGCGGATGAAGCCATCCAGCCCATTTAACTCAAATTGACAATCTGAACCACAGACAGACAAAGGAGCATAAAAAGAGATAAGCAGACATGATCTAGCGTTTTAGGACATTGCTTGACTGTTTAATCTAAACAGGTATGACTTGTGGCTGCCCTACCAGGGATGGGGTTTAAAAGTCCTCCTACATGTAGATGAAAATCAGGATCTTTGCAGAAAATGACAGAGACACAGAGTAAAGTAAAAAAACAAACATCTTTCTGTATGCAAATCAGCACTTAGAAACAACTAAACCAACTTAATGGATTTCATTCACCTGCAGTAAACTTATACTGGACCTGGAATCCTTTCCCCTCAAGTTCATCATCACTGTAGAACCGGATCCACATGAAACGCCCGCTGGAGTGGATAAGGCCAGGATTGGCTGTGCCGCAGTAACGATTGATGAGTGGTGAGAAGCTGAAGGGACCATCCCTCACCTCGATGTGATCAAACCGGCATTCAAAAGATACCTCAACTTGAAAGATTTTGTTAAACTGCAGCTCTATCCTCTGACGGGGCAGGGCTGTGGAAAGATCGGCAGTGTTTCACTTGTTCTGAAACAAACCTCAGGATCCAGGATGTAACATTACTAAAAAAAAACAGTGCATTGAAAGAATAATCAATACTGAAAGTAAACTACACTGATTTTCCTGCCAGGGCAGATAAAATTAGACCTAACGTCTACTTTACATGGGGGATTTAAATAGGTGAAATGAAAGACAGTGACAACAGTAAATTGAGTTCAAGCTCATTAGTCTTTATAAAACATGTCCAGATGTAATAAAAAAAAACTCCACAGTGGATCTAAAAATGTACACACCCTGATTAACATTTGAGTTTTTGTGATGTAAAAAAATGAGAGCATGATGAATCATTAAAAAAGTTTTTTCTCCTTTAATGTGATATATATCCTAAACAATTTCCAAATAATTTAATAGGAAAGGGGCTAGTTTAAATTTGACTGTAAGGACATCTCGTGTCCCTGTTCCTTTACTACATTTCCTCTCGGTTGGATTCAGCTCTGTACTCTGATTGGCTAATCCATGATGTTAATTATAATTTTAAATGTATGCTCAGACTCACTGTGAGACTAAAAAATAAAGGCTCTCACTGTCTTCTGCTTTAAAAACAAGTTTGGGTCAAACCCGTCTGGCATTAGAGTGTTTCATTATTTCATCCATCTTGGGGAAAAAAACAACTTCATCTGAAAAAAGTAATCCCAGAGCATGTCACTACTACCACCATCATTGTGATTAAGGTTTTTCTATTGATGAATACTTAGTGTTGTCCCAAAGATCACTTGGAAAGAGGTAAAAAAACATCAAGCTTGGCTCCATCAAGTTCTACCACAAGGTTTTTGGAGCTTTTAGTTTATCCTGAATCATTTTTTTTTTGTGTTTACCAACCTTATTTCTTTCTCCACCTATGTAGAGAATACAACAAATTGTTATTGGGTGTAAATCCAACCTGTGATTGATATAAATTGCCATAAATTATTCCAGCTTCTTCAGTGTTTTTCCTGGCAGGCTTCCTTCTTGGCTTCTGTCTAATCTACATATTACTTTCTAAGAAGCTTCCAGTTTTGTAATAACACTCAAATTACTGGTAAAATATCGTGGATGTTTTTTAACCCACCTCCTGACTGACACCTTAAAAAAAATTTGATCATTTTTGATTCTATTCAGCTTCTCTGCAAACATTAGCTTCAGTAAAGTGATGCAAATAAGTAAAAATACTACAAAAATGCTGCTCAGCAACTGAGCTTTATATTAGGTTAATGAGATTCAGGATTAGTTATGATGTGTTGACTAAAAAAGACTCAATGCTATATTTTGTGCAAGATAAAAGTTGCATTTAAATTGTAAAGTTTTCTTTTTGTAAAGATGTAAGACAATCATTTTTTTTTACATCAAAGTGCTTTATTTTAATATCTGCTGTATTTCACAAAATTACTCATTCACTTTTTCGTGTGCAAATAAACTGATTAGGCTCACATGGTTTTTATTGGTTACCTTCCAGTACGTAAAGGCACTCCTTGTTTGGGGGGTACGTATTTGGGAAGTTTGGGGAGCTGAAGCTTCCACCTTCTAATTTTCGAACCCAGGTCCCACAGTGACGACTGCTCCGCGACTGCTCAGTGGATCTGCCCCCTTTAGGTCCTGCACCTCCATCTACAAGCGGTAAGAAATTATTCAATCAATTGAGAATGTGCAAACATCTGTGCAATCCTTCTATAAAAGAAGATAAAAGTAAATGGGAAGATAAAAATTACCTCTAATCTTTTGTGCAACAGAAAATCCCTCTTTGGTGAATAAGAGGAATATCCAGACTGTATGAGAAGCCATCAGTAAATGATGCCACAGCGAGGAGGGGTACAATCAAGGAATAAGAGAAAGATAGAGAGAGCTTAGCAGGATTTACTCGCTCATGGTTGATGTCTTGTTGCTTCTAGCAGAATCTCTTGATGTATATAAGAGGGCAGAGGTGAGGAGTTCAAAGTCCCATATGGAGCGTAAGACCTTGCTGCTTCCACCATCTGTTTCCTTTCCCCGTTCTATTTTTTGTCAACATCCATTTGTGTGTTTGTGTTTTGTTTGTTTCAGAGCTTACATTAAAGGCAGAACTGTTGACAATCTGCCCGCCTTGATTTAATGCAGTAGAGTCTCATAGTAAACAGAGAAACCACGTGCCATAAATTCAAAAGCTCTATTTTATAATAAAATGCTTCTTGAATAGACAAGTTTCCTGTGGAGCAAAAGTTGCTGAAAGGTCCTATAAATGTTTTTTTTACCAAATTCATATGGTCTTTTTTTTACTTATTTAACTTTACTTTATTTTACAAATTAGTTGGTATATGGTTTAAACCTTTTTTGACTTTCAATAACAAGATGGAGCATGACTAATTTGTGTATATTCATTTTTTTGCATTAGTTTTCTTCATATTAAGATATAAACCTTTCCTTCAATGCAACCATGTGCTGCACAGCTTAAATGAGCACAAATATGATTAAAAAAATGCAATAATGAAATAAGGAAAATAAGCTAAACTGTCATTATTCTGCATTTACAAGATTAATGGTTTTAGCTGAGTGACAAAGAAAACCTCTCAACACTTGATAAAAATGTATTTTTTTCTGTTTTTAAAGCCATCTAACAGCTCTAAACACATCAGTAGGATTGTGACTTTTAGATCAGAACATGCAAAATGATGGAAACATTGTAGATAAAAGCATGAAAAATAAATCCAAGAAGCTTAGACTAGATGCCTTGTAACCAGTGGATTTAAACTGCAAATGAAAAATACAGGTTTAAGTCTGAACAACATATATGTCAGAAGAGGAAGTTGTTGGACTAAAGAAGCCCCTTTAATCCACAACAATCGCTCAATCAAGAAACCATACCAAAAAAGCAGATCGATCTCACTCACCTGCATGCATATTTTACCTGGACTTTATTTTCAAACTCTTCCAACTGCCTGTCCCACACATCCCTCTTTAAGTCTGGGCTTCGGATTGGCGCATGGTGACATTACTGCTTTTTAAGATCCAGTTTCCACCTTTTCATCCTAAACTCTTATCAGAATAAGAGAGGCTTTGGGTGCAAAAAACATCGGAAGAACTTTGAATTCATAATCTGTATTCCCTGACAGAACAGGTTTTCCAGGGTAAACATGCAGCTCCCACAGAGCTCAGCTTCCTCCTCTCTGACAAACTGATGATCCCTCTCCAGATGCAGGAGGTTATAAGACTGAGCTCAGTTGGCGATGGATGAGGGAAATGATGATTGCGCATGTGTCTAGTCATAGCGGTGTTATGAGTTATTTGATAACACTGCCATGTCTTGCCTGCATTCCTGACAATGCAAACTGGGAATTCCCTATTTAAATTAATTAGAAAATGCTTAATCACTTTGTTCTAAATATAAAAGCAAACAAACGTGGAAAAACCTTTTTCTGAGAAAACCTGGACGTAATTCGGAGCTTTCAATGATTGATATGAATCAGTCTTCTGCAGGGTGAACAAAATGAAAATCTAAGGAGAATGGTAAATCTAAACAAGTCTTTTAAGGACATTTCTAGACAGCTGTGGATTTTAGGATCACCAGCTGAAACTGTAAGTACAAGTTGTGTAGATGTCTTTCAATTTGCCTAAAAAAAGAATATCCTGAACTGTCACATCTAAATAAAACTAAAATAAATTGTTTTAGATGCTTTGAGTCAACTGTCTGTTGCATCTTCAAACATCTGACTGACCCACAGCCCAGAAGGTCAGGTCAGGTCAGCCTTTGCCTTAAGTGGAGGAGTACAAGTTGTCTTGGTGTTTTGTTCACAAGTGATTGTATGATTGAGTGGGAGACAGATAGATGGATCGCGGTTTTGTCTGCAGTATTGTGGATGCAGAAGATTACCTCCAAATTATTTAACTATACCTCAAATCAACAGATAGGGGGTTAAATAGAGGGTTGAAAGCATCTAGTTTCAGAATAAAGTAGACTAACATTTAGCACCCCTGAAGTCTCAACCTCAATCCTGACTTTCTTTGACTCAGTGCCGCTGCTGCTTGACAGTTTCACCGTGTCAACAGATTGCTCAACTGAGAGAATGCAAGTGCTGCTTAGCAGCTTCCAAAGAAAAATTATTTAATGCTACTGTACAATCATGGGACTGTCGGCTTATCACTGTGCATTTTACCTTTTGTTGTCGATGATCAACTTTGCCAAGAATTCTCATCTTCATCATGGTGGAACAACTTCCAACATTCCAGGAAGCTCCCATTCCCCAACTCCTTCAGATGTTATTGTCTCAGAGCAACAGCTGTTACTCTGCACTCTAAAAAATTAAAGTTGAACAAACCTAAAAAAGTAAAGCAACCAACTGCACAGATGTTATTAGTAAACTCAACAAAGGGTTCTTGTGTTGTTTGAACCATAATTCAGAAGTTAACTCAAAGATTAATCCAAAGATGAACAAATTTAAAATATGGTAGCTGTTCAGTTCTATGCAACCTAAAGTCTCAAGTTTGTCCAGCTGGTTTGTCAGCGGGTCAGTTTGACAAATTTAAGACTTTAGGTCACATTTACTCATACCAGTGAGTTGAGGCAAAAATATGTACATAGGTTGCCTTAACTTCTCCTAAAGCATTTTCAACTTAACGTGGGTTGTTACAACTCAAAGAAAGGAGTAGAACCGAATAGCTTCTTTAAATTTGTTCAGCTTTGGATTCATCTTTGTTAATCCTTTGCTCATAAAAGCTGTGCAGCTGGTTGCCTTACTTTTTAAATGTTGTTCAACATATATATATTTTAGAGTGTGTAGATTATGTCACAACTAATCACCCTTATGTATGAGCACAGGGCAGTGAGTAATCCTACATTCAGTAAAAAAGAAAAACAGGGCAAATGCTAATAAGGAAGTTGTTTATATGTACAGTCAACAGATATTTTACATTAACCTTTTGCTTTACTTTGAGGACCTTCAAAGTTGTTTGTTAAAAAACATTATCCAAAGGAATTTATTACTCCAAATTTAATCATCACCATAGATGATTCTTAGATAATACCCGGCTTAGAGTTCAGAGCTACGCTGTCCCAGGAGGTCGAGCCCTGAGAATAAACACACACATCCTATTCTTAGACAGATGCAGACATATCATGAGGCAGGAAGAGCTGAGGCTAAACTCTGCTGTTATCTCAGGCCCATATGACAATAGATTAAACAAAGACAGGAAACTGACCACATAAAACAAATGCAAGACCTCCATACATCTCATTCTCCAATTTATCAACCATACTGATTTTTAGAGATGTGCCATAAAGCTGCACGAGAGACTCCTCTTGAACTTTTTCCTTATTTCAGGTACACAACACAACAGATTAGATAAAGTTATACAATAAACTGACCCCATTAGACAAATATCAGAAAAGAATCTGGTGGTTTAAGCCTTGAGAATGACTTTAAGTAAAATTGCTTATGGGATAAGGGTTTCTAGTTCATAAAGATTACTACCCCCTGATTTCTCTATAATCCTATGGTTGTGTCTTTATATTGACAATGTTACTTTGTGTATGTTTATAGGGTTTGCTAATGCTCAATTCCAGTTACAGGGGTAAACAAAATGCCTACACTTATTGGCCACTTTATTGGATACACCCGTTTAATTGCCTAACACAAAACCGGCGTAGCCAATTGCTGCAAGCAGCAACATAATACTTTTAGGTGTCTACACATGATAAAGAGATTTGCTCAAGTTCAAATTTACCATCTGGATGAGGAAAAAAAGCTGATTTAAGTGATTTTGAACGTGGTTCATGCTAGGTGCCATACAGGCTAATCTAAATGTTTGAGACACGGTGGATCTACTAGGATTTTTCACACCAAACCACCGCTCTGCCTTGCAGAGAATGGTCAGAAAATGAGAACATTTCCAAGATGCAGCAGTTCCTTGGACAAAAAGTCCTTATTGATGTATAAGATCAGAGATGACTAGGCAGACAAGATGATAGAAAGGCAACAGTAGCTGAAATAACCAGTACAACCAAGGAATGCTTTAAACCATCTTTGAACTATGAATCAGGTGGGCTACAGTAGCAAAGGACAACAATAAGTGCCCCTCCAGTCTGCTGAAAACAAGAAATAATGTGAACACACTCACCAAATATGGACAATAACAGTTTTGAAAAACACTGTCCAGTCTCATGAGTCTCCACAGTGTCCAGACCTCAATCCAATTGAGCAGGAGATTTTCATCATGCATGTGCAGCAGGAAAATCTGTAGCAACTATTAGGTAATGTGTCCTGTCTTCCATGAAATGTTTTGTTTTTATACCAGCATCCCCATGCAATGATATGATTCTGGATTTTATAAATAGATATATTTGATTTCACAGATAAAATATTTTATTTGTGCCAGCTGCAAAAAACTTCAATGAATCAAACTCTTTCTAAGCCGATGCTCTTCTGCACCATATGGACCGTCGCAACGAGGCTTTACGATTTTCTAGCTTTCGGAGACAGATGGCCAATGGTAATGACACTTTCTCAAAACAGGGATAAGTCTGTTGCAATAACTTCAAGATCAAGGTATCAGAAGCCCAGAACAGATTTAGAATAGATTAGGTAAAATGTGAGCAGGAAATCTCTCAATTAACTCATATTTTCCAGTCCTGAGAATAAAATATATCAACACGTGAATGTCTGTAGATCTGCATTTTGAGTCTCAGTTCCAGTTATTAACATTGTGACAGTAATATAAAATGTGTACTAAAGAAAACTGTCATGCTCTTATATAAGTAACTTTAAGACTTTTTGGTCATGTTTGAGCTGAAATTCAGCATGCAAGAAAAGCAGTGACAAGATTTATGCCATTAGTGCACAGAAATCTTCTTACTGCCTGATCTTTGGATGTGGCAGGAAGCCTGGGGGAGGATGAGTCCCATGCTAAACTCATTCTACAGAGATGGATGTTTCTTTCAATGTATTGATGTTTTTTTTGTTCTGGTGTTGACTGAGCAGTGAAATAAAAGTCGCATTAGCGATAAAATATTATATCTGATGTCTTTATTGTTTCTTTTAAAGAGGGGTTTTTATGGGTTTTTTTTCTGAATACAGCTTTGCACATGTCCAGCAGATCTACACTGGTAAATAGTTATCTATTTGTAGTTAACGTAACTAGCTTTTCAGCTTTCTTACATGAAATCAAACGTATTGACAGTTCTGGATCAGTGATTCAGTTGCTGAGTGCAATCTGCTGTAAATAATAACACAGATGTCGTCAGAGATTCTGAGGATTTTTTTTTGTTGCTGTTGTATTTACCAGTTCAAGCCGCTGATTATTTGTAGTTCCTAAAATGCACTAAACTCGAAAGCTTTAGGGGAAATTCCATTGTGCGTACAACATGCTGGTTGACTTGAGATTTCTTTTTTTTCCCACCCTTCTTTCCTCATTTTTAATTTAGTCAAATATACAAAGCTGCTCTTTGCAATCAAGGCCTAAGCACTTGCAGGAAGGAGCTTAAGAGAGATAATTAAAAGGGCCGAGTACAAGATGGCAGCTTTGTGTACAGAGTGACAGAAAGTCAAAGTCTGATACGGGACTGCTGGCTGCTAGGAGATTGAAGATGGGTGATAAAAAGATAGAGAGAGTTGCAAGGAGAGAATAGAAAGCGTCATGCCACAAGATGGGGAAAGATTATTTGGTGTATTAGAACAAGACACACAGACCTACAAACAAGCACATTTTCAACACACCATTCACACAAGGACCAACATTTTTTTCAATGATAAAAAAGGAATAAATAAAGTTACAGTTTTTCATGCAGTATCTTGAAAAGTGGGAACAAAAGTGCTATAAGAAAGTTGAGTAAGAGAATAACATAATGAGTGGCAAAAACTAAAAAAGGGTGTAGCTTAATACTAATCAGTAACAGCATGAATGGAGATGAGCAGAGATAACAGTGACTCTCGGTGGAGGAGACGCAAAATTAGATTTTCAGACTCAAATGCTGTTTTAATTCAGCATCATACTAAATGTGACCCTGATTAGTTCCCACTAACAACAGCTCCTGTGTATATTTGTGTGTGTCAACATCTGTTACAGACATCTGGGTCTCATGGTTGAAATATTATTGATTTAACTTTTTAAAATTATTTTTCTCAACCACACAACTTCTGTTTGAGGCTCCTTAATATTTATTAGCAGGATATATTCTGTAAGGAAACAAAGATCATAGAAATTAATGTCAATAGTTTACACATGCTGTGCTGTATTCACTGTCTGCTTGGTGTTTCAGTGGCATACAAAGATACACAGGTATAAAAAGAAAACAAAACTCTCCAGAATCGGCTGTATGTGTCTGATGCTGTAGCAAAATGTAGATTTAGCTAAATGCCACAGATTTTTAGGATGTCAAAAATAAAACTATTTGCATTTTTAACCTAGAAGCACCATACATAGATCAGGTTTCACTGCATCTCAAATTTTGCGGCACTGGCCCACAGAAGTTATGTAATCTTATGCTTTGCTGCACAGACACTTTGTCTGAACTTGCCTCGGCACGGGGAACATTTCAACAGAAGGACAGTCTGACCCTTTTCCTGTGTGTGAATGTGTGCGTGAATGGGTGAATGACTGAATGTAGTCTGAAGCGCATTGGGGTCCCCAAGGACTAAATAAAGCGCTATACAAGTACAGGCCATGTACCATTTTGCTTTTCTGACCACGCATGGGCAATGTATAAAGCATTGTCATAAATATGACATATTTATTTTAAAAAACAAGTAGCCTTTAGACCATGTCTTTTTCAATATTTTGAGAGTTGTATTTGCATTGGTTTTTGCTGAGAACCAGATAAGTAATAAGGAATCCAAATGATGTAATATATGAACTTAAACACTTTCATCCCATAATCAAGGTTTATTCAAGTTAGGCCATTTTAAATTCAATTTACAATAATCACAGAAAATAAGCTTATGATATACTGTAACATATACTTAAGAAATTAGAACTTAACTTTGTTTCCTAAATTTGTGGCTTAAGCAACCTGACTTCATCTCCTACAGTAAATGGTACATTTTGTAAGGGTTACTAATGACAGGTTTTAGTAAACTATTTTAAGCCATGATAAAAAAAAGGCCTGTAGAAAAAAACATAACAAATATGCTTTGATTTTTAACTATTACAATAAGGCACTTTTAGGAGCAGGATTCTTTTGCAGGTTTAATGTTAAAGCTGAATATCTGTGCATGAATTATTTTCGACTGGGTTTATTGCTTCCCTGCATCATGGAGCTTGTGGTTTCATCACCGTATAATAACACCCAAATTCCTCATCCAGTTTTACTGAACAAATGTATACCAGTGCATTCCACAAAAAGAAATGAATAAAGGATGAAGCAGGAAATGAACACATTGTGTGCTTATCCTTTTCATTTTATGTATTCATTTTAAAACAAACTTTTAAATTGAAGAATTCTCTTAAAATACTAAAGAGCTGGTTTTGAATTAATGAACAACTTTTTGAAGCATATTGTTACAATTAAATTTAAAGGCTTTTTATGACTTTTTCGGAACTTGCAGAAAGCTATTGTCATTTATTAAAGAGACAAGTAAAAGGAAGGACGAAGAGTTATAATGCAGTGTAACGGAGGAGCTGAAGTTTTCTCTAAACCATTGTTTTAGTTTAGCCGACTGTAAGTGTGTAAAGTGTTTGCTGATCACAGTGCGGGGTTAACAAGTTGCAGTACACTACCTCCAACTGTTAGTGGCGCTAAGGAGACCACTAATAGTATTTAGCAGAAGGACACCACGTTCTTTGATTCTGTTTCACGGGCAGAAATAATGGTAGACTGACAAATCTTAATCTTAAATCCGGTCTTAAAACAGGCTGTGCTCATCAAAGCGTCAAACATGGCCGAAAGGCAGCGGGCGCTTCCTTCGTGGATGGCAAAGAAAGAGAGTAAAGTGAAAGAAAAGACGCCATTGAAGAGTCAGAGAAAAAGAAGAGCTGCAAGGTAGCGAAAAAGAAAACATCAGTTGTATGATTCAGTTGTGATTAATGGTAGTCTGCCCAACTAACATATACGCACTGGTTGTCCTCAGAGCTGCGTTTTACTGTATGAACGAGGCGGAGCTGGTAGAAGCTGCTGTTTCAATTCTCACCAAGGTTTCCTGCGAGGATGCGAAGCCCCCGCTTCACCAGCAGGTGGCACTGTTTTGCATGTTTTTCTTTCCTTCTATTTCTGATACCGACTCTGTTACAAGTGTCACCCACAAAGGGATTATTATTGATTTATAAAAGGTAAAATAGACCTTTTTATTTAAAAAAACAAAAAATACAATATCAAAATTTTAACAAAAACCCACATTTTATTTTCTCTGCTCCTTAGGCCATTTTGTGTGAGGAGTATTCATAGGATAATTTCTTCATCAGAAGTTCATTAATGTTTGGTGTTAGGTTGTGAGCTGTGGAAACGTAATACTTTGGAGTTGCATATACACTGATCAGGAACAACATTGTGAGCTCTTGACAGATTAAGTGAATAACACTGATTGTCCCTTCATCATGGCACCTGTTAATAGTTGGGAAACATTAGAAATCAGGTGAACATTGTGTCCCAAAAGTTGGTGTAGGCACAATGGTGGTACAATGATACCAAGTGCTTATCTTAAAATACATGTCACCACAGGAAATTTGAACAAAAATTTAAATGTCCAATACGCTTCATATTTCTTTAGCTTTTTACATATTACAAGTAACTCCCTCCCTCTCAAACACAGGTTGAAAGAAAAGCAAAGCCTGCCTCCAAGAAGGAAGTACACCCACACCCCTCCGAGATAAAATCAAAGCCAGTGAAGTCGCCTTTAGAGCAAGAGTCCTCTGACTGCTGTAAGGACCTGGAGATGGCATGCGTTTCAGAAACAGACTTAGACATTACAAAGGTGGAAACTGTGCCCTACACCAGGAACCCACGGCATCCTGAGCCCGAAAGAGAGAGATCAGCATCTGCCCAGGGTCAATGTGAACCTAACAACAGCGATTTGCAAGCCGAGAAAGAAAGTGAACAGCTGCAGACAGCAGCAGAGGAGGACGATGCTTTACAGCTTGTGCGAGAAATATTTTTCACTTGACTGAATACGTTTTTAAAAGTGTTTGTAGGAAACTTGAATTTTTTTAAATACAGCAGCTAAACCTACTTAATTCAAGAGATCACACAAAATGTATTTACTATTATTGGTTTATGGGGAAGAAAATCTCAAACATGTTGATATTTGAATTATAATGTAATTGAAGTGACTGAATGTATCTGTGATGTTACAGAAACATCGGCAGACCTGTGGATTACTCAGCTCACTCTGTGGTCTGGACTCGTGTTTGAGTCTTAAACACATTATAGTAGTTCAAGGAAAATACAATTTAATATAAATGCAAATTTCTAATTATTTGTATTTTATTTGCATTTTAAAATTAGAAATACAAATTAGCCAAATGTTTACTGTGTTCACCACTCGTAATCGAGACTATTTCTTCATGTCATTATTTATGAAGCTAACATGTCAATTTGGTACAATACCTTGTATAATACTGCATTCCCCTGAAAGTTTTTAACATTATGTTGTAACTATGAACATTGATGTATTTCATTGGGATCGTATATGATTTGACAAGACAAGTAGGTATTACCTTAAACGGTACAGTATAGGTGTTATAAGATGACTTGAATTAACTGTTATAAAGGAGCTTGCAACATAATATATTTTAGGAATTTTTTAATAGACACTGTATGGCATCGGACATTTATCAGTACAAAATTGATGATGGTTTTGCTTTTTTGGTCACATTTTCATTCATATACTCTTATCTTTTACAAAGGAGTTTGTCCAGACACTCATCTCATTGGAACAGCAGTAAAAACAGCTCTTTAAACTTGATCTGTGAAAATAAATAATTTTGAAGATTTGTAATTATTTACATTAGCAAGACCAATTTTAACACAGACAATAAAAATAAATGTAGTCTTGTAGTCCAGTGGAAGCTGATGGCATCTGAATCCATTTATTCCCAGTCAGAAGTCAGCTTCTTTCCTAAAACCCTTGTAAGCACGGTTGTGATAATCAACTGTCCCTCCACACCAACACACAAATAAAACCAAAGTGTCATATCCTTCCAACTCAAATAGGAGCAAAAGCTTAGCAAAAACGTAATAATGCCTCCCAGAGTGAGCAGGCTTGATGCAGCCTGGCAGGCCATGCTGCATTGGAGTGTTGTTCTGTCTTTGGCATAAGCAGCTAACAGCATGCTCAGCAGGGCAAAGGCCTCAAGCACAACTGGAACATAAAAACACAGAGGGAGCACCAGTTCAGAAATGTCCGTCTTCTGATAAGCGTGACCAGAGGGTAAACTCCTTTCCCATCTACTACACATTTTTTCACCATGTTGACTGTTTAGACAGAAAAGTACAGGGCCAATGAGGACTTCATCGGAGTGGATGAACACACCAACAAAGTGCAGCAGCAACGTTTGAAGGAAGATGAACAGGAGCAACACAGAGATCCCAAAAGAGTTGAATCCTGGACTCCTTATTGAAAAACCAGCCATATGGATGGGCTCTGCACTCTGGATCTGTAAATTCAATATCAGTATTGACAAAAATCAATAACAGTGAGCATTTAAAACAAGAAAGTAGCATATGCAGTGGACCTAGCTATATGGGCGAACCTGAAATGGTAAAACATTTGTACAAGATGCAGTGCATTGTTTTCTTCTTAAAAAAAAAAAAAAAACTTTTATTAAGACATTACAGAACAATTCCTTGACATAGTCACACATATTGATTGACATTTGGGGTTGAAGTCATGACAATGAAAAAGACACAGCCCTCGCAGTTGATTTAAATTTAAATATTTAAAAAATTGTTATATTTCAATATAATAAAAACATAATAATGAAGTTACTTATTTTTTAAGTATGAAATCACAGCTGCCAATCTTTTCAAGTACAAATCTTTCTTGAGTCTTAAAACTGCAGTGATTTCTTCCATGCAGATGAGAGATTTCCGTCTTTGAGTCCATTGTTCCAAAGTAGGGGGGTGCGGTTTGAGCCAGTTAGCTGTGAGCAACACTTTTAACAGATACATTTTCTTTCACAGACAGTATTTTATCACTGAGAATTACTTGAAATATATGGAAGGATGCAATCAAGTTTAAGATATTATTTATCTCTTTTTTTCACTGTTTCCCAATACTTTTTTTATATTAGGGTATTCACGCTGCTTTTATAGCTGGCTACCATGATTAGAGTTCTGAAAAATGTCATTCTTAGCTTCCAGCTAAACTCTGTCCAGTTTGGACTATTGAGACATTTATGCCAGTCTTCCCATGATTTTTCTCAAACTGAATCTTCAATGTCTGTGTTGAGCTCTAGTTCCCATTTATTTTTGACTTGTAATGCATTTTCTTCTAATTCCGATTGAATAATGTTGTATAAAACAGAAATGACCTTTTTTAAAACCTTTTTGCTCTCCACCACCTATATTCAATATTGTTAAAAAATGGTTGCTTTGTAACTTTTTCTGAAAAAACAACAACAAACGAAATAGATAACTTCCTGGTAGTTTAAATTCACTTTGAATCTGGGAGAAAGATTTTAAGTCAGCTCCAATAAACAATTGGTTTATTGTTATTAAGCCATTTTCAGCAAACTCAGTTATAGTTGTTATTTTTGATGCTCTGGACAAAGAAAGGGGCAGCCTAAATTGTCTTCTAACCTTTATCCATACATTTAACGTGAACCTAACCCATTCATTCTGTATTTTCTTGTTGTCTATGGCGTTTTGTGTCCAGAAATAATAAGGTTGATATTGTTCAATCTGGTATCAAACTCTGTTCTATCTGAAAACATTTTGTGTCTGTATCCATCTTGATCCAAGTGACCAAAGCTTTGAGTTGGGCTGTCCAATAATAGCTTTTTAAATGTGAAAGTTTCCATCCTCCCTTTCCTTGTGGGAATTCAAAACTTTAAAGGGGACATGTATTGAAATTTTTTTTGCCCTTAAATGCTTTGTGTAGT
This sequence comes from Valencia hispanica, assembly GCA_963556495.2. NCBI lineage: Eukaryota > Metazoa > Chordata > Actinopteri > Cyprinodontiformes > Valenciidae > Valencia > Valencia hispanica. Next base: position 21,542,727 of record OY747706.1, on the reverse strand, counting down.
GAATTTAGAGTGTCTAGGAGTGCAAAAAACATAAATTTGTCACTCCGTGTGTTGTGGAGATATTTCTGAAAAAAATGGTCGTATTTTTTAAGCTGTTCAGTTTCTCTATTATCTATTACATTTTTTGAACTATTACATCACAGTACTTGCACTGGAACTGCCAAACTTGGTCATGGATTTCCGCTTAAACGCTGAGTGAATCCGCCATCTTTATTTCTCGCTGTGAGTTTGTAGTCCAAGTTTAGGTATGCCAAAAGTACAAGTGTCAAAATGTTCTGTTGTTTGGTGTATTAACCCACACAAGTTTTACAGAATCAGAACCGCTTTGAAGTGTGTAGTTAAGTTTTATTTTTAATGGTAATGTGCCGGAATCTGTGGCTAAAGTGTTTTTTGTTAGAGCCTACACTTTAAAGACGAGTGCTTTAGTAACCTCCGCCAGTTTTACCAAGGGTTTTCTGAAAGACTTCGTCTTATCGAGGGCTCAGTCCCTTCTGAATATGAAAATGGTGGACACAGCACACACTCCAATTATCATCAGCATCGGACTTTCTGCTTATGTTAGCGCTATGTGCTAGATGTTTTAGCTCCCCGATTACACGTCTTTTTAATACTACCAGCACAGGTAAAGGCAGAGTATAATTTGTTTATGTCTATCTGGTTACATACCCGTGTCTGTGTTTTGAAAGAGTTTGTTGACTGTTAAAGTGGACAGGTTCATATGCTACTTTGAAATTGCTAACATTTTCCCCCTTTCTTCATGTAGTATACCTGCTTAGAAAACAAAGTTGTCATGATTTAGTATCATCTTTTCTCTTTATATCGCAAGAAAACCCACTTTTTATAGCTTTGAAGTTTGTATTGTTTTAGCTGTGGTATTTCACATCGATGTAAAGCATAGCACAATACTATTTTTTAAACAAAGTTTTGGGTCATTAGACAGTCTTATTTTTTAGTGTCTCTTCTGACATAAAAAAATAATTGAGGAATAAAGATTTTCTGCAGTGCTACGTTGCCGGTTCTTTATCAAACTACAAAAATGGCTGAATGGGGTGGAGTGGAAGGTTCAACGACCTGGAGGGGAGCGTGGCATGCAGCACGTCCTACACATTTAAAGGGACCGCACCAAAACGAGTCATTCTGAAAACCCTGTTCAGAGGGTAGAACAGGAGCCTATTGAACTACTATAATAAAAGTTTCTGAGCTGATAACTGCAGTTCCACTATATATAGACCACAACTAAATGATTAAAATGTAAAAGGAAGAATTTAAAAGCATGATATGTCCACCCTAAGTCTGACACTAAGTCGTTTGTTTTGCCAAATAAATGCTGATATAAGCTTATCTACAAATTTGAACGGACTATTAGGCACTGTGACTGAAAGAGAGTAAAACAGAAAGAGAAACCGTGGTAATACATTCATCCTTATCTTTCGATTCTACCAATTAAAGAAACTGGACCTGCCCAGATCCTTGTTAACTTGAGACAGAAGCTTGCTATAATTAGATTTGTATAATTTTGAGTGATCACTCCAAGGTATTTAATTCACTCTTTTGACCACCTAAATTTTACAGCTATGTTAAGTTGAGTGGGCCAGTGCCCTGTAATCATCATTGCTTCCGATTTTTCTTCATTTATTTTGTAGGCAGATATACCACCAAATCTACTAAGACAGTGCATATAAGGAGGAATAGAAGATACTGGGTTTTTAATATATAGTACAATATCGTCTGCGAACAAGAATATTTTGTGTTCTTTACCCTTTCAATCTCGTTTCCTTCTATTTGTGTATTTACTCTGATCCATTCTGCTAAGGGCTTGATGCAGAGAGCAAAGAAAATTGGAGTTGTAGTGCTGCCCTGTCTTACCCCCCTCTTTATGTGGAAAAAATGGGAGCGGTAACTATTTACATGAATTCTTTACACTGGATCTCTATTTAGTGTATTAATCCACCTGATAAAAGTAGAACTTAATCCAAATTTTTCTAATGTATATTCCAAGTATGTCCAGTCCACCCTAACAAACGCCTTTTCCGCATCCAACGCAAGAAGCATTGAAGGGTGGATAGATTTTTTTAACAACAGATTCAATATTTAAAGCTCTTGCACTGGATTTTTAAATAGAAAACCAAGAGTATATTAATGTCAATTTTCTCATGTCATTATTCATACAGCTAATATGTCAAGTTTGCGCATTGCCTTGTGTAAGACTTAATTCCCCTAAAACTTTTAACATATTGCCTTGTTGTAATTATAAACTCTGGTGTATTTTCTTGGGATAGTCTATGATTTGCCGACACAAAGTGGTGTATTTTTGAAAGGAAATCGGGTCATGGCTTTAAACATTTTTTAAATATTGGCCTTCACATGCACTTATCCTCCATTAATCTGACACCCCTAGATAAAATCCAGTTCAAACAACTGCCTTCAGAGGTCACCTGCAAGTAATCCCATCTCAGATTCTGTGAAGGCCTCAAAAGTTTGTTAAAGAACATCAGTGAATAAACAGCATTTCAAAAACCAAGAAACGGAGCAGAGGTCAAGGATAAAGTTGTGAAGACATTTAAAGCAGGGTAAGGTTATAAGACAATAACACAAACGTGAGCATCTCGTAGAATAGAATAGAATGTTTAAGGTAGAAAAGACAGCAAAGCTATGGAAAAAGGCACTCTAGGCAAGGCAATTTTATTTGTATAGCACAGTTTCAACAACAAGGTAATCCAAGGTGCTTTACATGATTAAAAGGTAAAATAAAAATAGCAGTAAAACACAGACAAAGCAAATAAAGTAAAAACAGGAATAAAGCAAGAAGCACACATAGATACATCAAGGCATTACAAAGCATATCATGTAAAAACAGCAAGAATACACAAAACATGATACAGCAAAACATTACTCAAAGGCAGCTCTAAACAGAAACATTTTTAGTTGTGATTTAAAAGAACTTTGTTCCAGATTAGAGGAGCTAGAAACTGAAAGCTGCTTCACTAGTCTGAGAAGGCAAAACTTTTATTTTTTAGTCTACATGCAAAACTAAAAATATTTATAACTCTACTCAGAATCTATGGAAAACTTGAAAATCACTTGGATCCATCCAATATTAATTGAGCTATTTTGGAAAGAATAATATACATTCTCTATGTGCAAGGGTGGGAGAAATGTACCACAAAATACTTGGAGCAGCAATTCTATCAAGTTTCACAAATTCAGCACACTGTTTAGATTTTTATTTTGTAAAAAAAAAAAAAAGAAGAAGGGAAAAAAGAAAATAGAAAACCTTGCATCATTCTCATTCAACTGGACAATTCTGCACTACTTTTAATCATTGAACATTTCATAGGATGTGAATATTTTTGCAGGGCACTGTATATTTCAAACAAATAATGGAGGTAACCAGTCAGCACAGTTTTGTGGATCACAGACTAAAAAGTATAACTATCACTCTCTTGGCTCGTCTAATAGATCATTATTCCCCGAACACCCCTCCTTTCTGCACCACTTGTTGACTACGTAGCAGCTCCTCAAACGTGACATATGAAAGTGATAGTTCTTTCATGACTCAAGTGTCATATATGAATCAGCTGATCAGATGTTTACTTCAGATCACGACCCCTTTATACATTTTTTACTTAATCTAAAATAAAGACAGTTAATACGTTAACTTTAAATCGTTTACATACTATATAACTGCGGATGATTCTAGGTTTAAAAGTGTTTTATATTTCTCATTAACAAAATTAATAGGGATGTTCTTTTTCCAAAACGGACAGGTTAATATGTTGTAATATCAGAAAGCAGTATTTGATCTGTACCCATTAATAACCAGAGTAACAAAACAGTTTGCTGCAGTTTGTGTTGTTTACTTACGTTCACTAGAAGAGATCACGCTGAAGCTGTCTCGCGAAGCTCGGTGGGTTTGTGCGCACGCATTTGCCGCGCACGCGCACGGCTCTGGCTCTGCCCCTCTGGTGCGCGCTTCCACAGGCACTCTGGCGCACGGACCTCTGCTGAGAGCTGAGTGATCTTCTGCACTTTGATCAGCTTTAACTTCAACCTCAAGGAGTTTATTAAAGGTTAGTGGACAGTCTTTTTGTGTAACGTCATTTTTACTAGAAGGTTAAAATCGGGCCGCTACAGCTATTATTATTATTAATTGATTTTTTTTTCAACAAAACGGGAGGCGGGGTCGTCTGAAATATTGCGTTCCCCGTTCTACTTTATATATATATATATATATATATATTTAAATATTAGATTTTTGTAGTTATCGATGTTTTATAGCCATATAAAAGAGTTTGGGGCACATGGGATTGGTCAGACAGGTCTATGAAAGAATGTGCGGTTCAAATGTTTAGAAAAATCTGAACCTGAAGGAATTGTGACATCCATTTACTCATAACGGGGCTGTTAATGTATATTGTGAATGCTTTCGGGCAATATATTAAACGTTGTTTCTTAACTATGACTACATTCAAGCAAGTGGTGTTCCTTTAGAAAAAAGAAGCATGTAAAATATTTTGTTCAAATGAATAGAATTTGGGAGGCTATACTACTGTAAATCCTGATTACTTTAACATCCAGTATCATTTAAAAAAAGAAGCTTTTTTTAAGCCTTGCCTCAGTACAAAGCTGCCAATCAGAAAGTTTTTACTTTAAATGTAAACATTTTTTTAACTATTTCACTCTTTTATTTGGATGAACTGCACAGGTCCATCATGGGAAACAAGTTCAGCAGAAGGCGAGAGGCCCCTGTCAGCAGTGCTGCAGCTGTGGCCAGCGAACAGAAGCCTGCAGTGGAACATTCAACAGCAAAACCAACAGCAGACTCAGGGATGAAACAGGAGGTTGTTAGAACAGAGAATCTAGATGTGCTGGTAGAAGAACCACCAAAAGATGAATGTGCATCAGAGGTTAAAGGAGAAGAAAGTCCTGTTGCCTTGGCCCCAACAGAAGATGCAGAGTCAGAATCGCTAGCAAAGGAAAGTCAAGCTCCAGCGCCGCCTGAAGCTCTGGTCTCAAACACCAATCCTCAGGAGCCAGAATCGTTTGCACAACCAAAACCTGAAGCTACAGAGGAAGCTGAAGCTCAAGTTGCTATAAATCTGAACCCAGAGGATGTTTCAGAACGTGACTCTGCTTTGCAGTCAGAAGCAGACACTGACCCCATCTCTGAGCCCGTACCAACACCAGCCGAGGCTGTAGCGCAGCACGAAGACCAAGAATCTCTGACTGATCCAGTTCTTTCTTCACCCCCATTAATTGACTTTGGCGTCCCTGATGTGATTTGCTCACCAACCACCATCCCTCTCGATCCTGATGAGTCATCAAATATTTCGGCAAGTGAGCACAGTTCCACAGCAGAGCCAGAAAAGTTCACTTCAGACTTTCTGGAGAAGTCAACAGGGGTGGAGGCTGAAGAGTGTCTGAAGATGCTTGGAAGTGACATCAGCGTGGAAAATGTTGGCGAGCTCCTGAAAAGCTCTGAGCTGAAGGAAAATGACCTTCTCGGTGACATCATTCCAAGAGAAGTCAAGATCCCTGATGACACTTCCATCATAGACATGAGCACATCCATGGAGTTAATGTGAATGGATCAAAGACAAGCTTTGAAACAAGCAAAAGGACATTCTGTCAAAACCTTTTAAATGAGTCAACAAAAAATGTTTTCTTCACACCACAGTTGCCTTTAAGACAAATGCCAAATATCCTTTTTTAATTGAACCAAAAAAAAAACATGCAACAGGTTGGACTGCAGTTTTTTTCTTCAGTTCTTTATAAATTTAAGCAGCCAGTTGATTTGGCTTTGGGGTGTAAATAAGCTCAAAGACCACAGACTACAAATACTAAAGAAAGTAATGTCAGACAACAGAGGTCCTACTTTATGCAAACTCACTAACAAAATATTTAAACTTATCTCCTGCGCATTAAGGAATTAGTGAGCACCGCTTTAAAACAACTAATTGAGAACCACTGTGTACAAAAGACAAAGTTAATTCTTTTTTAGGAAAATATAGGTGTGTCCTTTAATCTGGTCATCATAAACCAACCAACGATGTCTTACCCAAACGACAAATTACAGGACTAGCAAACCAGTTTACAGATTGCACCACATACCAGGAAAGGAGTGACCAATAAATATTTATGCTATAAAATATTAGTGATTAAACTTTCAAATATTACTCTGAATGGAATGATTGTCATTTTTATTCAATAGTGACTTGCTTGTGAAAATAAAAATGATATATGTGTTTTTTGGTCCTGCTGCCCATTTTTTTAATGACACATTCATTTTGAGCAAATAAACTGCTCAAATACACTTTTCTTTTTAAATGACAGAGAACATCTTACCATACACCAGTAAATGCATGTGACACAGGTCAGGCATGCTGTTTAAATTATAGCTTCCGTATTTCATATCATGTAAGAAAACTAATGCTTTTCCAGTGTCTCGAGGGAGAGAAAACACAAGAAGGAGGGAGAGCCTGGGCCACATTCTTTCCAGAGGAAGGAGGGTTTCGGGGGGCCTGGGTCAAAAGTCTTCAGTCTAACTGCATTTCAGTCCATGAGAAATCTGCTCTTCAGATGTCTCTCCCACCACATTCCCCCTGCGCTCATTGCTATCCCAACATCTTGTACAAGCATTCAGAAAGCAAGTCTTAGAATTACAAACTAAAACTGAAAATTTTTAATAGAAAACAAGGGTGAAGAAATATTAATCAAGTCTTTTTTTCTAACCACAAAGACTGGGCAGTCATGCACTGATGCCGAGTGCAAGGGCTTCAAGTCACAAAGGTAATAGGAGTACCATAAAAAAATTTTTTGTTCAGAAATGGGTAGTTTGCCGGTCTCTGCCTTGAGGCAAGGAAAATGGTAAATCCCACAGTTTTGACAACATACTGATGAGTCCCCATAGAGAGGGAGAGGCAAACTTTAGACGGTGATCTCAGTCCAGCTTAGCTTTAGTAGAGGGTACAGTTTGCACACAGAGCCGCTTCTTGATGCGCACACAAAATAGATAAGCGGCACGATTTGCACTATTTGTGATTCCTGTCATACCAGAGGCTTTCGGCTCAATAAACAAAAGTGCTGCGCTGCGGTCCCCTCTCCCCTTGTTGATTTCCTGTCTCTCTACAGACTGCGATGGCCAAAGCATGGACATAAAGAAAACAGAACTTGGTATTTGCTTCCGTGAGAGCATGTGTCAAGAAACTATTCAAGGATTTCTAAAGGTGTACATCAGAAATTATTGAAAAATAGTTCTGATTTGCAATATTTCTGTTCTACAAAAACTATTTTTATTGCAGAAACACAGAATTAAAATTCCCTGACATGAACAAGTTTAAGCTGGCATCAATTATTTATGAATTTCCTGGATGAAAAGTTAAAGATTAAGAGGTCACACAAATTTCTTAGGCAAGAGGTTAAGGTTACTGTATGAACATAACTTTTTACTGCCACAATGCACCAAATATGCATGTAGACTCGTTGTTGTTGTGTACAACTAAACAGGAACTAACTGGTAAGTAGTTTTCCTAAAGGTTGTAAAGCTCACTGCCTCACATGTAAAAAATCCTTCCAAACACTTCAAATGGATTTCAGATTTTCTCTTTAATATCATAAAAACAGCAAAGCTATAGAAATAGAATATAAGTTATGACAACAAAAATGTAAACTGTAAAAACCTATAAATATCAATAAGTAACTTCACAAATTTACCACAACATATCCTTTCTAAGTTAAGCAGTATTTATAAAACATATTATTGTGAAGAATATTTAAAACTATATGCAGAGTTTTAAAATCAAAATAAATAAAGATGGTATAATACATTACACTATTATAAAAGTTATATTACTATATGTTGTCTCTTAAATAAAGTGCAATCTCAAACAGCAAAAGAATGAAAAGATTCATCAAACAAACTCATCTATACAGAAACAGTCTGGCTGGGCAGGCCTGAAATCGCAGGAGAAAGATTACACTGAACAACAACGTTCATTTTAAAAATCACATCACTTTATGTTTTACATTTTTCCCATTAATTCCTGTATTTTTTGGCCAGATCAACATTGGTGCGTCCAAGCTGGAAAGGATATGACCACAAGATGGGGTTCCAGGAGTAGCCATATTTCTTTACTCCAGAGAGCAAGTGATGGACTTCCTCACGGCTGAAGTCCTGCCTGTTTCTTCTCTGTCAAGGTTTAAAGAAAAAAACAAAAAAATAAAACAGAATTAACGAAAGTATCGATAGGTAATTAGCTCAAATGCAAAAAAATACACAACTGTACAGCACTATTCAAAGTTAAATGAACAGAGGTTAGGAAACAGGCGAGTAAAAAAATGTAGCCTTGTTGAACGCCACATGAAATTTAGTTTTTTCATTCCTAAATGGGACAAAGTAATTCTGGTTTGCCAAGTGGGATATGAACTGGTTAATCACAATACCAGTCAATGTCAGCAATTTTCTTAGTGAGGCAATCTACAAACATGGACACTTAGCATGACCTAACATTTTACACCATAATACTACCATGAACTACCTCTAATTTATTCTTTGCTAAACCATCTGACTGCTGTACTGAGTGAGTACACCATGAATAATGGTTTACTTTAGATTTGCACAATTAAAACCAAATTCAAGAAAAAATGTAAAATATTTTGAGTTGATTGCTGTTTTTGACTCTGTGTAAACTTAGTTTAGCATTGTCATGCCATTTTTTGAGATAGAGAAACCTCAAACACTTTCTTAAAAGCTCTTACAGAAGAAGAGTGGTCTGTGCTTATCTTTGACTGATCCTTAACACCATAATGCTTACTGCTATCACTTCCTCTTCTCTCTGTGTTTGAAACATGAAAAAGTTAAAATTTAAATAAAGGTAAATGTTTAGTAACTCATTCTGCTTACAGGCCCCCTACATAAGGCTTTGTAAATAGAAACCCATCAGACAGACAGAACAGTATAACTAAAACAGCTGCTTTAGAAACCAAATTTTTTTGTTGCCAGAAAACTGAAAACCCAACCCAGATGAAAAACATAATACGGAGTGTAGAATGAAGAACAAAATGTCTGAGCATGTTAAAAAGTGGAATGTGCAGCTTTCAAAGTGTTCGCTGGAAAATACATTTGGCTGAGAGCATAAGAGAAATAATAAAACACAACAGAGAGATTGTGCTATCCAGAAGCACTCCTTCAACGCTACAGAAACTTTTGGCCGAAATAATGCTTCAGGAGAGTAAGGGGCTAGAAAGAGGGAAGTTAAAAGATAAACATAATGAATAAAACATTGACAGTACAGACACACCATATCCTAATAGTTAAAGCATTTCCCACTAGTCTAAAATATTGAACAATATCATTATGGTATCTACTTTTATAGCACGGAGACACTGTGAAACCGCCTAATACAGCCGTGGTGCTCTGAACCAGCTCTGCCCTGCGCAGTGAGAATGCTGGCGACAGCTCAACATTCCTTCTGCTCTCTGGTTTGTCTGCTGCCAAGAATAAATGGCAGAGGACAGCTCCCAACACCATCTCTCAATCATAACATTCACACACAAAGTCAGAACTTGTAAATACCCCAACCGGATGTTTGATAGCTGCCTTCAGGTAGATGTGGCCTTTTTAGGGGAGTCAAGCTTGGACCTAAGAGGAAGGATGGAATCATAGTTGGTGAATATGGCTAAGTTTACTTTGTGTATCAATATAAAATATATATACTAATAACTCATACCAATCCTTTTCTTAGAGGTAAATGCCTCTTTTCTGGTTGTTTTGTACAGGGGGGTCAAAGTGACACCTATGAGAAAAATAAAATATAACATATGCGTAAAAGGAGTTTTTTATACATGAGGTGTATTATTTTCATCCAACAGTAAAAGTCTCAAAGTTTCAAAGCATTGATATAAACTCAGATAATCTCCTTGTTGAAAACTTACTTTATGTGCTAAACTCTTAAGACTTTTTTTTCCTCAATGTCTCAAGAACTCAGTTTACAATATGTATTTGGCATTATGCCGTACAATTATTTATGTTTTTAATGTTTTGAACTATGACAAAATTATGACATGTCATATCAGTCAAACCTTTTCTAAACAAAATGCATAAGAACTAAGAAACGTGAATTTCAATAAATTAAATGCCTTTCTACCAAACTTTAAAAACGTAACCATGAGTTTAATCGAATCCATGTTAGATTTATGCATAATTTTAAACATTGAACTGCATGTGCTATTATAAACTTCATTATCAATACAATTCAACATCAAACATAACCTTTAGTCTTTAAATGGCCAGAAAAGTGACAAGCAAAGTAAAAAAAAAAAAAATTTACATCGATTTTTTGGAAAATTTTTAAATGTTTTTTTTTTAACATAATATTTTTTTGTTTTGGCATCAGATAAATACGGTTTGAGTAAATTGTGTTATTTTGTTAAATCTAGATTTATTATTTAATTGCCTTGGAGACATTAAATATTCCACTTCTTTTGCTATGTAATTCTTACCATTATGCTTCCTCCAATGTTGTTGCAGAGAACTGTTGTCAAACTCAGCTGTCGGTAATGAAATATTTCACAAAAATTAGCACACTGTGATGTCTGTTATATGATTCAGATGATTCAACGCGTTGCTATAAAGTGAGCCAAAAGAAACAAAGACAGGGAAAGAAGGGGATAGGGAACAAGTTTTTACTACTTCCAAAATATTAATCTGCTTGTTGTTAGAAAATGTGCTGTATGGAAGAAAGCCACAGCACCTTTACCAAATAGTTTACAGAGGCCTCTTGCAAGCAAGTTTACACTGTAAAGCCTCTTACCACACAAGTTTTCACAGCTTCTTTGTAACTTTGTTGTCGAGACCTTTGCAGAGCTGGTGTCTGCATGCTCAACAGCGACGCTCTTTTGTTCTTGCCTGGCCACAAGCTTAAAGCGATGCATTCTGAATCGCGCCGTAGCCTCCTGGAGAACTCGGTGCATGTCACAGCTGTTCTCACAGAAGCTTTGAAGTGATGCAAAAGAACTGCTTGTCACTTCCTCAAATGTTAACACGCAACCTAAAAATGAAAAAAAGACAGCTGTATGATGAAGGGATTGTCTGTGTAAAATGATGTAAGTTATCTAATTAAGTTGCACTGATAAACAGAGGATTTCTTCTTGTTTATCCATAAATAAAGAATAAAAAAAACGAAAACAAACAAACAAATGTGCTCCTTTTCTTAGATATATATTGATATTTCTCTACCTGCACACCGGCCATTAGAGAGTGAGTGTTCGTCTTCTGGAATCTTCCCCATCTTGTTTAAGACACTGTCCTGTGACTCTACACAAAAAGAGAAAACTTAAAATCTTGATGGAAGCTGCATCCAACAAAAACTGATATTAAAGCATTTACAAGCTGTGGTATGATTCTGTCTCTTACCATAAGAACTCGTAATCTCTTTTGGTTTTGTCGACCACACTGACAAGGGACGTTTAAACAAGGAACTTGGCAAAAATAAACAGGAAAAGGATGCTATTAAGGAACATATTTTCTTTCTTATGATTAATAACTTCAATCAATGAAACTTCAATCAAACTTCGATCAATTCCACTGACTTGTTTGCCGTATGTGACTCACTGCCTCTCCCTAGTGACAGTACATCAGAAGACATCCGGATTCCTTCTCTCCTGTCCACAGAACACATCACATGTCCTCCACTGCTATACTGCATGGGCCTCAGTGTGCAGGTAGCTGTATTGCCTCCCCGTTTCTGTGGCGCTAGAGGTAAAGGTGGAGACTTTGGCGGCAGACACCTAATAATGTCTTCCTGCTCCTCTCCAATCTCCTAATAAAACAAAAGATAATTTGTACAAACAACTGTCTGTCCGTCCATGAACCATACTTTGTGTGTGTCTGTGGACGAGTACATCTAACCTTCTGCTGTCTTTTCTCCAGCTGTTCGATCCTGCGCAGCATTTCTCTGGCTGAACTCTTAAACTCTTCTATGTTTACAGGAGGTTCCTCGTTTTCAACTTGCTTTTCCACTAGACCCTGTACTCCCAAGCTCAAAGCTTTGGCAAAAAAACAATAGAGGCAATTTTGAAAGCGCGATGCTTTTATTTTCAAATATAATCACTTTCAGTAACGATGCATTTTGGAGAGAAGTATATAAATTTAGAGGGAAGCATGTGAAATACTAACACTGGTAACATCTCAAATACTACCAGGACCACAGTGAACCTATTAAGAGTCTGAAAGGAGTCCTACACTGAATAGACTTAACATTATGACCACCTTTGTTAATAGTGCCCTCCTTTTCTGCTAAAAAACCTGGATTCACCAGAACCCTGAAGGTGTGTGTTGTGTTATTTAACACTGAGACGTTAGCACATGCTCAAATAAATTCAGATTTGTGAAGTTTGGAGGCCAAGGCCACCTCTTAAACTCATTATTGTGGTCCTCAACCTTTCCTGAACCATTTTTGTTTAGTGACAGGGTGCATCATCCTGCTGAAAGAGGACACAGCCATCAGAGACTGTTTCAGTGAAGCCTAGATGGTCTGGGAAGCTGCTTAGGTAGGTGGATGGCGAGGCCCAAGGTTTCTAAGCAGAGCATCACCCAAAGCATCCTGCCCCTTTGTCATGGCGCCTCCTAGTGGCATGCATTTCTCAAATAAGCGATGAACACACTCACACTAGTATTAACCTTTAGAACAATTTCAGCTACAGTACAGCCTCTTGGGAACACCCCAAAGCAGTTTGTAGTTTTTCAGCTTGTGCCTTTTTTCTGTTTTAACAACTTTAAAGCAAAATGTTCACTTGCTGCCTAACATATCCCACACATTAATAAGTTCAATGATGAAGAGATAATCAATGTCATTCAATTAGCCTGTTAAAGGGCATAAAGTTATGCCTAATCAGTGTCTGCAAACATGATATCAAGGACTCTAATAATGTTTTCAATTTGCTAAAACTCTTTAACAAAATAATAGTAACAGTCTAAAAAAATGCCTCTTCTGACAACAAAGAACCTGCTTTACAACGACTAACAAAACTAAATCACAAAGTCCCAAAATATATTTTATAAGTTCTGTATGTGGAATTAAAATATCAACAGACAAACAAATTATACTTACTGGCCTTTTTGCAAGTCTGTAGTATGAAAGTAGCTGCCTTCCTAACCTCCTCACTCGAGTCCTCTGTGAGAAAAGTTATCATAAGTGGCAGTCCTCCACAATCCACCAGCTGAGACTGGTGCTCCTCTGCAAATACCAACAGGTGCAATGTTGTGAAAAACATGCGAGCTGAGAGAATCTCGACCAAATGACTGAAATATTTAGAGAAAAATCTCAACTCAAACAAACGTAGCTTATTACTGTACAGTCTCACCTGAGGCTTCAGTGCACTCCCCAATGGTAAGTAAAACTGAGAGTCTGTCGTCAGAGTCTAAGTGTGAGCAGATCAGCAGATAGAACAGCTGGTACACTAAGCCATACTGCGCCAAACCCGATGCCAGAGTGGCTAGAATGAAAACATTTAGAGTGAAGTTTTGCTTAGCTGCAACTGTCATGAGTAAGCTTTATGTTATTGAGAACACAACTCACAGTTATCGGTGATGCAAGCGGACAAGGTTTTGACTATAACAAGAGAGAGCTGACAAGCCAGCAAGCTTGTATCTGCAGCGGACACAACACGAAGCAGTGTGAGAGTAAGAGTTTCCAAACCTCCACAGGCAGCAAAACTCTCCTGTACATAAGCTGCAACAGGTGCAAAGTTAAGAATATTACGTAAGTATTAAATGGCATTAAGAAATGAACGTTATGTGTCAGTCAAACAGTGTTTTAAGCAGAAATTATTGTGTTTTGTTTCCTCACAGTTGTTGGAAACCGTCATGGCGATAAAGGAGCATATGGGCTGAAATGTTTCAGTGGAGGGCACAGCAATCTGCTGAAGCCACGTTTTTACGATGGGAAAGGCCGCAACGCAAACACGCTGACCTTCCTCTGCAAAACAAAACAAAACAGAAACGTAGTGGGATACAACTGGTCCTGTGTCACATGGATGGTTTGAAGAGTTTTACCAGCATGGGAAGGGAATCAGTGGTAAAATTACCCTGTACAGTAGAAATAAAAAGTCTACATCCCGCTGTTAAAATACCAGGTTTTAGTGAAGCAAACAAACTGAACGAAACAGATACTTTCAGAACATTTTCCATCTTTAATGTGACATATATACTGTATTATTAAACAAAAAAAATATGTTAGAACAAAATTCCGAAAGATATAAACGCTGTAAAAACCTGGTTGCATAACTGTGAACACCTTTTGTTAAAGCACTGATTGATTCAGTTGTAGTGTTCATTCTTCTTGGGTCCACATCCGCTATCAATTATTGTAAATCTGATATATCTGAGGTAAAGTTCGGCTTTTCGAGTTGTATTTTCTTGACGTTTGTGTAGTTGTATCTTTTAGCCAAACCCATAAGTTTCCAAACATGTTACAAAAAAAACCAAAATCATCTCATTGTGCCAGGGCATCAATCAGGAGAAGGTCACAGATAAAATTTGGAAGCATTATATGCACTGTCACGTAAAATGTTTTGTCCTGTGGACAGATTGGCTAGCAAACTGCAAGAGATTTGGGGGATTTAGTTATGGATTCTGGAGATTTTTTTAAATCATTCCTTTGTCAAATAAAGGTCTTTTTTGTCAACAACTTCCAAGCAGAAACCTGAATAATTAACGACAAAAGTTAATTCCATTTGAAGAACAATAAACTAAGAGGATGATGCTGCCACCGCACTACCATATTTAACTGTGGGTATTGTCTTGTTTTGGTAATAAGAACTTTTTATTTGGTGTCAAAAATACCTCGTGGAATTGTGACCAAGTGTTTTAAGCTACTTGCACCATAAATCATTCTTTCACATGGTTCTAGCAGATTTAAGCCGGCCTGGATGTTTTCTTTTGTTTATAAACTCTACTTCCCAGCCAAGATACATGGAGAACGCAGGAGGCTGTTTTCACACATAGAACACGACCAGTACTTTCTGGAAATTCCTGCATCTCCTTTAGTGTTGTAGTGTGGTCGCCTAACAATCTCCTAGACCAGTTTCTATCTTGTATTTTGAGCAAATTTGGAAAAACCTACTGTTTTTGTCACATCATTATAGTTGCATATGTATAATAGTCTTCACTGTACCAAAGTATATTTAATGCTGTAGATTTTTTTGGTACTCTTCTCTTGACACCTTTGTACATTTTAATCATTTGTAACTTCTTAACAAATTATAGCTTCAGCTAAAAATGCAAATAAGCAAATGTCAAGAAAATGCTACTAGGAGAGTTTAACTTTATTTCAGGTTGATGAGATTTAATAAGATTGATGGCAGGTTTGTTCCGAAGAAGACTGAATTGGGTTAAATTATGCTTCAACATAATTTGGTATGAACACTTATGCTACCGGGTTATTGTACCATTTCTGTGCTTTTATCTATACCAAATTTGTTTATTTTAGTTGACCTGTAAAGAATATAAATCATAGAGGTGGAAAAAGCTTTTAAAACAGTTTTCGTCACCACATGAAACAACAACACAGATTATGTTACCATTCTGGGGATTGTTGACAGATCCACATAGAGCACTAGACACAGATGTCCAGAGTTGGTAGGTTTGGCTAACAGTCCTCAAATTATCCATTGTTGAGAAGGGGAAAGTAGTCCTACAAAGAAACAAAGGTCACATGAGTCTATTCTTCAAAACTAAAAATATATCTACACATTAAGGGCACAATACAATACCTGAAAAGGTCCATCAGAATTTCCAGGCAGCCCGTGGTTTGAGCTAAAGTTTGCCCCAATTCTGCAATTAACACAAAGGCAAATGTGTGACAAGCAAGCCAAGTTAAAAGTTTGCAGAAGATGCTATATAATCTACAGCAAAGTGTAAATATCAACTGAAACAACCAATCATGTTGATAAATATATATATATAAATATATATATATATATATGTATTCATATATTCAAGGGGGCCGAATAATTTTGCAAGCCACTACACACACACACACACGTAGTGGCTGCAAAATTATTCGGCCCCTTTGAATTGTTCCACTTTTGTCACATTACAGCCACAAATATCAATCAATTTTATTGGAATTCCACGTGAAAGACCAATACAAAGTGGTGTACACGTGAGAAGTGGAACGAAAATCATCCATGATTCCGAACATTTTTTACAAATAAATAACTGAAATGTGGGGTGTGCGTAATTATTCAGCCCCCTGAGTCAATACTTTGTAGAACCACCTTTTGCTGCAATTCCAGCTGCCAGTCTTTTAGGGTATGTCTCTACCAGCTTTGCACATCTAGAGACTGAAATTCTTGCTTATTCTTCTTTGCAAAACAGCTCCAGCTCAGTCAGATTAGATGGACACTTTCTTCCACATGTTTGCTGTGTCCCCCACATGGCTTGTGGCAAACTGTAAACGGGACTTCTTATGGTTTTCTTTTAACAATGGCTTTCTTCTTGCCACTCTTCCATAAAGGCCAACTTTGTGCAGTGCACGACTAATAGTTGTCCTATGGACAGATTCCCCCACCCGAGCTGTAGATCTCTGCAGCTCGTCCAGAGTCACCATGGGCCTCTTGGCTGCATTTCTGATCAGCGCTCTCCTTGTTCGCCCTGTGAGTTCAGGTGGACGGCCTTGTCTTGGTAGGTTTACAGTTGTGCCATACTCCTTCCATTTCTGATTGATCGCTTGAACAGCGCTCTGTGGGATGTTCAAGGCTTGGGAAATCTTTTTGTAGCCTAAGCCTGTATTTGTACTGACATTAGATTACACACAGGTGCACTCTATTTAGTCATTAGCACTCATCAGACAATGTCTATGGGCAACTGACTGCACTCAGACCAAAGGGGGCTGAAAACTTACACACACCCCACTTTTCAGTTATTCATTTGTATTGTTTGGAATCATGTATGATTTTCGTTCCACTTCTCACGTGTACACCACTTTGTATTGGTCTTGCACGTGGAATTCCAATAAAATTGATTCATGTTTGTGGCTGTAATGTGACAAAATGTGGAAAAGTTCAAGGGGGCTGAATACTTTTGCAAGCCACTGTATATATATAAAGCAAAAATTGTTCCATATATATATATATATATGTATATATATATATATATATATATATATATTTATTTTCTTTTTATGCGTTAAGGAGGCAGGATCTTACTGTTGTGTGCAACCAGAACAAACAGCAAATAGACGGACACCCTCTTCTTATTCAGTGGGCTGTCTTCTTGCATCAAGTGTCCAGCAATGTCGGTGAATATCTCCTTTCTGCACAGCGAATTCTTGCAATACACTGCCAAACAAAATATATACAGGACATTATCATCCTATTCGCTTTTGGAGGAAATTGCAGTGCAGACGAATACAACATATAGATATAGCAACTGGATTTTTTTTGGCCTATAATCTGCACAAACATTTTAGTCTATTTTTTTAGACATAAAAAGTTGCATAAAAAATAATAAAACACCTGTATTACTTTGAAAAAAAGAAATGTGCCCTATAACTTGTAAACATCAGAATTTTACAATTAAATGAATAAATTATTTGCTTGGCCAGACAAATGCACCCACCATTAGCCTCAGCTAGTGTACCAAGGGTAAAGAGAGCAGTCTCTTTAACATCTGAAGGAACAATACTGGATTTGGACAGATTATACAAAAATTCCACTCCTCCTAGTTCTCTCAGCAGATCCACATTATCTTCTGAAAGAAAGAAAACAAAGTAAAACAGACAATCGATAAATACCATACTGAGGTATGGTTAGTTAGAGATGGGTATTATAACAATATTAAATTGTGAACCACTGCAACATGGTGACAAACTGTTGAAGCAAAAATTGTTCCATTGCTTATGAGGTACACTCTGTGACCTGCTGTTCTAGGATATAAGCAAAAAGGTATTTTATTTCAGTAATTAAATTAAAAAAATTTAATAAATATATTAAAATTCAGTTAATGAAAATGTAAAATGTCTAAGATATCATTGCATAATACCATAAAACATATTTTATACAGTAATTTTATAGCATGGACATGTTATTCCCTACAAAATCATGGGGAAAGCTGCTGATTGACTCCTGCCCACATGCAAACTCTTCACAAGCTGGGTAAGCAACAAAAACTCATTGCTAAAGAAGATGGCTGTTCACAGAGTAGTGTATACAAACATCCTAATGGAAAGTTAAGTGGAAGGAAAAAGTGTAGGAGAAATAGGTGAATAAGCTACAGACTTGCTACAACTGAAGCCTTGAGACGATTGTGGAAATTCAAGAGGCATGAACTGTGGTGGGAGTGAGCATTTCAAAAGCCACCTCACAAGGATGCATTCAAGCCATGAGCTATAAGTGTTACATTAACTGTGTTAAGCCACTTCTTAATCAGAGAAAACACCAGAAAAGTCTTAGTGCTTCCCACTTTCTGGGGAAAGTGGAAAACTATTTGGTAGTGATAATTTAGGGGAACCTTGTCCTCAGCTCGTATCGGTCCACTGTGTTTTGTCAAGTGTGAGGATCCTTTTAAAGCAAGCTGGGTTTCCTTAACACCTCAACAATCCCAAAGGCTGTGTAAAAGGAGCCCAGACCAAATATATACTGTATAGTGCATGAACATACTTTTCACAAGGATGACATTACTGAGGAAGAATTCTACTGTTTCATTGGTCTTTTGTTATTTTTTGTTAGCTGTAACTCCTAATCATCAAAATGAACAGAAATCAATGGTTGTAATATGTCACTGTGAATAACAAATGCATATACTTTTTGAACTGAATCACAGTATTTATGAAGATACACATATATGCAGGAAGCATGTACTGAAGAGTGTTATTGTTTGACTGTTTAATTAAATAAACATGGCTAAACAGCTTGAGAGTGATGGCACTTATTACGTATTAAATGCAGGACATACCTAAAAACAGCTGGGAAAAAATGCAGGCACAGATCAAAATTCTGTATTTAAAGACAGACTTCTGGCCAAAATTCTCTGTTATTTGGTTTTCTTTACGGTCTATATTTTTGACATTGGGAAAATAAAACTGCGTTTGTCATTTTACTGTATGAAAAATCACAATATGATATTTTTACACAGTGGCCAGCTCTCCTTATGTTTTAAAGCAATCCACCCTCTCTGCTTTCATTGTTACCTCTCTTTTCACAGATGGAGTGAATGGTAAGAAGTGCTTGCTTCTGTAAATCTGGACATTTCATCTGAAACTTCACACACTCAAGGAGCAAACTGAGATCTGTCTTTGTGGCTGAAATTGGAGCAACAAAATAAAGTCAGTTAAGCAACTTATCATATAACATAAAGTAAAACATGTTCAAAATCCTAAATTTAGCCTTTAATATTTGCCTCACTTACTGTTACGGTTGTTGCTGCAAAGGCCTGCCCTGTCCATTTCACTTTTTTTCAGAGAATGGTCATATACCTGGTTTACTAAATATTATAACTTCATAGGGCGATTGCCTATCCTCTAGGCGGCGAGAAAAAAATGTTTACTCCAATGGTAATGCTACATTTGGGATTAGTGCTAGCTTGAAAACAGTTAAGTGACGTAAAAAAATGTTAAACCAATATATTAATTACAGACGATTTTTTTTTTTACAATAAAAGCGCCATCTCTCTTAATATAATCTTTTTGCCCATATAACATTGCAACTACTCACGAACTG
The DNA here is from genome assembly GCA_963556495.2 of Valencia hispanica. Classification (NCBI taxonomy): domain Eukaryota; kingdom Metazoa; phylum Chordata; class Actinopteri; order Cyprinodontiformes; family Valenciidae; genus Valencia; species Valencia hispanica. Next base: position 21,523,008 of record OY747706.1, on the reverse strand, counting down.
TTTACCTTACAAACAATAAAGAACATTGTTGCTCATACGTTTTAGCGCTAGCTGTTGACTGCTTATTTGGGCTCGTGAGCTGGCTGAACTCCACGTTACCATAGCAACCCTGGAGTAGGAACCCCACTACTACTGCAGAAGTTGAAGTTGGTTTGCGCTAGAAAATCCTGAAAATTATACCTTATCGAGATTGTTGTATGTCAGCTCATTAGAAACATATAAAAGCTTTAAATGAATAAACATTTTTTGTTTATAGAGAACACTGACATAAATATGGATGTGACGAAAAGGACTAGACACGAAGTGGTGGTGATGGCGTGTTGCGAAAAAAGTAAATGAAAAAAGGAGGATTATCAGAGAACAAAGTGATAGTGAATGGAAAAAGGAAAGATCTTGAAAAAGCCTGGATGTTCAGAAGAAGAGGAATTCAAATGGAAGAAACAAAAAGAAGAACGCCAAAAGAAAGAGATCAACCAAAGGCGGGTAGGCACAGCTGTGTAGTGAATGAGAAGGAGTGGGGAGACATTGAGAATTATACAAGTGAAGATAGTATGGATTATGAACAGGAAACAATGAAGAGTAAAAGAGGGTACGGGTCAGAAGAGGAAAAGACAAGGAAGCAAAGGAAAACTGTTGTAAATAAGAGCGGAGAAGATGAGATAGTAAAAGCTGCAGCAAATCATTTGGATTTAAATGAGTTGTCATGGGAGGAAGTAAGACAAAATCTGAGTGCCCACTCAAGCCAAGATGGAGGAGGTCTAGGGTAAAAATGGTAAAAATCTTACAATGGAATGGGAGAAGTCTGATTGCAAATGGTCAAGAGTTTAAAAGATATATAGCAGAACAAATAGAAAAGCCAGATATATGTGTACAAGAAACATGGTTAAATAATAAAATAGAGTTTAAATTAGTTCCATATAACGTCATTAGAAGAGATAGGAAAGAAGGTAAAGGGGGAGGATGTGCTACATTTATTAAAAATGATATAAATTATAGAGTTGTTAAAATAGGGAAAGATGAAGAATTTATTAGCATAGAAATATGTATAAATAAGAGATTATATATAATAAACTATTATAATCCATCTAAGAAATTAGAATTAGATAAATTGAAATTAATGATAGAAGATAATCAATAATCAGCGTTACGTCCTCATTGCGTTTGGCATTAGATAGTGTAGCCCCATTAAAAAAGAAAGTGGCTAGCCATAGGAGGCTGACTCCTTGGTTTAACGCAGAGTTGCGTACTTTAAAGCAGAATACTAGGAAGTTGGAGAGAAAATGGCGCTTTACACATCTAGAGGATTCCTATTTAACCTGGAATAACAGTCTACTGCTGTATAAAAAGACCCTTCGACAAGCTAGAACAGCATATTTTTCATCATTAATAGAGGCGAATAAAAACAATCCTAGGTTTCTTTTTAGTACAGTTGCCAAACTTACACAGAGTCATAGCTCTGTTGAGCAAACTATTCCCCCGGCTCTTAGCAGTGATGATTTTATGAGATTCTTCATAATTAAAATAAATTTTATTAAAAATAAAATCATTGGCACCCTCCTAAACATGATTACTTCTTCCTCAGTAAATGAGTCAGTATCGGAAAGAACTGTAGAACCTCAGTATTGCTTAGGCTGTTTTGATTCAGTCGAGCTTTCAGAATTATCAAAAATATTAGCCTCATCTAAACCTTCAACTTGTATGTTGGACCCAATCTCAACCAAATTATTTAAAGAAGTGTTCCATTTGGTTCCTGGCCCCATTTTGGATATGATGAATCTATCCTTAGTAAACGGATACGTACCACAGGAATTTAAAATAGCTGTAATTAAACCTTTACTCAAGAAACCTTCCCTTGATCAAGATGACTTAGTGAATTACAGACCTATATCTAACCTTCCTTTCTTATCCAAAGTCCTTGAGAAAATAGTTGCTAATCAAGTCTGTGAACATCTAAACAGTAACGAGCTGTTTGAAGAGTTTCAGTCAGGTTTTAGAGCTCATCATAGCACTGAAACAGCACTGGTGAAGGTTACTAATGATATTCTCATGGCCTCAGATAATGGACTTGTGTCTGTTCTGGTTTTGTTAGATCTCAGTGCTGCTTTTGACACAGTCGATCATAATATTCTCTTAGAAAGGCTTCAACATGTTGCAGGGATCAAAGGAACAGCACTAGGCTGGTTTAAATCATATTTGTCTGATAGATTCCAGTTTGTTCATCTAAATGATAAATCATCTTCACTCTCAAGGGTTACTTGTGGAGTTCCACAGGGTTCTGTGCTTGGACCAATTCTTTTCACCATATATATGCTTCCAATTGGTAGAATCATTAGACAGCATGGGATAAATTTCCACAGCTATGCCGATGATACACAACTATATTTATCCATAAATCCTGATGAACCCAGTCAGTTAGGTAGATTACAGGCATGTCTGGAAGACATAAAAGCATGGATGACCCTAAACTTTTTGCTTTTAAATTCTGACAAGACAGAAGTTGCTGTCTTTGGACCAGAAGTTCTTAAACAGAAACTGATTAGTCAATCACTTCATCTGGATGGCATTAAATTGGCCCCCAGTAATAACGTAAAGAACCTCGGCGTTATTTTTGACCAAGACTTGACATTTAAATCCCATATTAAACAGGTTTCTAGGATTTCTTTCTTTCACCTCCGGAATATTGCTAAAATTAGAAACATCCTGTCCAGGAGTGATGCTGAGAAACTAGTCCATGCATTTGTTACCTCAAGGCTGGACTACTGTAATTCTTTACTATCAGGAAGTCAACAAAATGCCATTAAAAGCCTTCAGTTGATCCAAAATGCGGCAGCAAGAGTTCTGATGAATATTAAAAAGAGAGATCACATTTCTCCTGTTTTAGCTTCCCTTCATTGGCTCCCTGTTAAATCCAGAATAGAATTTAAGATCCTTCTTCTTACATACAAAGCCCTTAATAATCAAGCTCCATCATACATCAGAGATCTAATTGTTCAATATGTTCCTAAAAGAGCACTTTGCTCTCAGACTGCAGGTTTACTTGTAGTTCCTAGGATCTCTAAAAGTAGAATGGGAGGCAGATCTTTTAGTTATCAGGCTCCTCTCCTGTGGAACCAGCTCCCAGCTTTAGTCCGTGAGGCAGACACTCTGTTTACTTTTAAGGCCAGGCTTAAAACTTTCCTTTTTGATAAAGCTTATAGTTAGAGTGGCTTAGGTCATCCTGAGCTATCTCTGTAGTTATGCTGCTATAGGCTTAGACTGCTGGAGGACAGACTTACCAATTTTCTTCACTCTGCTACTTCCTTTTCTCCTACGACTCTCCAGTTGTATTACAGTACATTCTGTTATTTCGACTGTTAACTTTGTTTTCTCTCAGTGTTTTTCTCCCCATCGAAGATACACCTGGTCTGGTATCCTGCTTGGCTGGAATGCCCTGTTGGATGGGGGGGCATCGACTGGGATGATCCTCTCAGTAATTGAACATCCACTGTGTCCTGTTATCAACTTTTTACTTTCTGTAACATAGAAAGTTCTCTTATATCGGATCTTCTGTTCCTTCTGTGTTCTGCTCTGTCTTCTCAAACCCCCAGACGGTCGTGGCAGATGGCCGCTCCTACTGAGCCTGGTTCTGTTGGAGGTTTCTTCCTGTTAAAGGGGAGTTTTTCCTCTCCACTGTCGCTACATGCTTGCTCAGTATGAGGGATTGCTGTGGTTGGAAATCTGCCCAACCTCACGCCAATGACTGACGCAATCTGCTGGGATTCCTTAAATAGGAAACTTTTTAACTGATTGGAATGTTTGTATAATTGTATTGAAATGACTTCTTGTTAAGTGCCTTGAGATGACATCTGTTGTGAATTGGCGCTATATAAATAAACTGAATTGAATTGAAGATAATAAAAAAAAAAATCTGTTAATTTGTGGGGACTTTAATGCACAATAATTTATGGGGAGGAGAAAAAACAGACTTAAATGGAGAAGTAATTGAAGAGTTTATGGATGAACTAAATTTAATGAATTTAAATGACGGAAGAGGGACAAGAGTAAATATAAATACAGGGAAAACATCAGCTATCGATATTACATTAATATCAAATGAGTTGGCAGGAAATAGTATTTGGGATGTTCAAGATAATTTAGTAGGTAGTGATCATTATCCTATATTCATATAAGATAAATGAATTTAAAAAAATCATCAAATGGGGAAAGGGAAGGAAGATGGATCTTTAATAAAGCGAATTGGAGTACATTTAAAAATGTATGTGAAGAAAATCAAGAGAAAGTAAATTTGGAGAATAATGTGGAAAAAAATAGAAGAAACTTTTAGAAAAGTTATTATAGAAGCAGCAGAGGTTGTCACGGGGTGTGTGGAGAATGGACCCAAACGCACTCGCTGAAGGAAGGTGCAGGATGTTTTATTAAAGTGAGGAGATCGTGATGATGGTGGTGAACGGAGACACTGGACATCGGGCTGGAACGAAGAGGCAGGAAGACGACACACCATGGGGATGAAGACAATAGAGGACTAGGAGGAAGGAGGACTAGGAGGATCCGGCCGGGAGTGAAAGGAAGTGAGGGGTCTTAAAGGCAGGAGGTGAGTAGGATCAGGTGTGGATGATGAGACAGACAGGTGAAGACAATCAGGCAGGAATAGGGCAGCGTGACAGGACCCCCCCCCTTCAAAGGTGGATTCCAGACACCGTGGAAAGAGTGAAAAAGAAAGGGAAGAGAAAAAAAACAAGCACCCTTGCCAGGGTGGGTGGAGGGGGCCCACGGAAGGAGGGCCCCGAGTCTCTTTGGGTACGCCCCTGGAGGTCGGGCGGACGGCCTCGGCGGCGTCCTCTGGCTGGACGGAGGTCGGGCGGACGGCCTCGGCGGCGTCCGCTGGCTGGACGGAGGTCGGGCGGACGGCCTCGGCGGCGTCCGCTGGCTGGACGGAGGTCGGGCGGACGGCCTCGGCGGCGTCCGCTGGCTGGACGGAGGTCGGGCGGACGGCCTCGGCGGCGTCCGCTGGCTGGACGGAGGTCGGGCGGACGGCCTCGGCGGCGTCCGCTGGCTGGACGGAGGTCGGGCGGACGGCCTCGGCGGCGTCCGCTGGCTGGACGGAGGTCGGGCGGATGGCCCTTAGGTCCTCTTCTGAGGGTCAGGTAGTGCCAAAGATGCCTGGCCGGTAAAGGTCGGCCGAGACAAAGAGTCTGGAGGCTCGGACGCCTCCTCAGACGAAGGTTCTGGAGGCTCCAGCGACGGGTCCTCCCTGACCCTCCCTGGGAGCTTCAGCGACGGGGACGGGTCCTCCCTGACCCTCCCCGGGAGCTTCAGCGACGCATGGGGAAATGTCCATCGCTGGAGTGCAGGCCAAAGTGATGGCCAGGAAGACTGCAGGAATGTTGGAAGCTGAGACTGGCTCTGGAGCTGGAACTGGAACGGGCTCACGGACTGGAGCTGGAACTGCTCCGGAAGCGGCCCCACCTCGGCGGCGTCGCTGCTTGCGGTGAGTCACCAGAAGAGGCTCATGCCGTCGAGGACCAGTCCCCGGGGAACAGAATGCCAACCTTGTGCCGACGAATGCGGACGGTCAAGGTGCGGCGCTCCGCTCCCCGCTCCCGGAAACAGTCCCGGCGGCGCAGCGGGACCTACGCCGGCGGACAGATGGTGGAGACGGAGAGGGCGGATCGATGATCCGATCCAACGCCTCCCTGCGAACCCTCTCCGCCTAGCTCCGCAGCGCGGCGAGATCCGGAGCAGAGAACACCCTCCTGAAGTGAGGGAGCACTCCAAGGATTTCCTCAGCTCCGGAGACCCGCACAGGAAGGTGAGGAGAGGCAGCGAGTCTGACCAGGTTGGCCCAGACGTCCCGGCGGAGGGCGGCGATCTCCTGGGCGAGTGCTGGGTCCATGTTTAGGGCCGGATCATTCTGTCACGGGGTGTGTGGAGAATGGACCCAAACGCACTCGCTGAAGGAAGGTGCAGGATGTTTTATTAAAGTGAGGAGATCGTGATGATGGTGGTGAACGGAGACACTGGGCATCGGGCTGGAACGAAGAGGCAGGAAGACGACACACCATGGGGATGAAGACAACAGAGGACTAGGAGGATCCGGCCGGGAGTGAAAGGAAGTGAGGGGTCTTAAAGGCAGGAGGTGAGTAGGATCAGGTGTGGATGATGAGACAGACAGGTGAAGACAATCAGGCAGGAATAGGGCAGCGTGACAGAGGTAACAATACCAAAAAGTAAGGGAAGTATGAACAGGAAAACTGTTCCTAGGTGGAATCAGAATTGTGAGAAAGCAATTAAGGAAAGAAATATAAGTTTAAAAGTATTAAAAAAAACTCATAATTATGACAATTTAATAAATTATAAAAGATTACAAGCAAAGGTAAGGAAAGTAATAAAAAGAACAAAAAGGGAAAGTTGGAGAAGTTTTTGTGATAAAATTGGAAGAACAACTCCAATAAATGAAGTCTGGGGAATGATAAGGAAAATGAAAGGAATTTATAGAGAATGGAATTATCCAGTACTCAAAATAGGAGATGAGTTAGTTATTTAAAATGAGGACAAAGCAGAAGTATTAGCTAAAACTTTTGTTAAAATAAATAGTAATGAAAATCTATCAGAGGATAGAAGGAAGAAAAGAGAAGAAACTAGAAGAAAATATGATGGAGAAAAGGAGGAAGGGAATAAAATGTCATTAATGGACATACAGTTTAGTCAGGAAGAATTGGAAAAGTCATTAGGGAAAAGTAAAAAAACTGCACCTGGAAATGATAAAATCACGTATGAAATGATTAATCATTTAGGAAGTAAAATGAAGATGAAATTATTAAGCTTATATAATAAAGTTTGGATAGAGGGACAAATACCAAAAAATTGGAAAGAATCATTAATTATACCGATACTGAAACCAGGAAAAGACTCAAGTAAGCCAGAAAATTATAGGCCAATAGCACTTCTAATATAGGAAAATTATTGGAAAGAATGATTACAGAGAGAATGAATTATTATCTTGAAAGCAATAATTTAATGACAAAATATCAAAGTGGATTTAGGAAAGGCAGGGGGACAATGGATCCAATAGTATATTTAGAAAATGAAATAAGAAAAGCACAGAATAATAAAGAGAGCCTAATTGCAGTATTTTTTGATATAGAAAAAGCTTATGATATGGTTTGGAAAGAGGGATTATTAATAAAGCTGAAAAGAATAGGAATTAAAGGAAGAATTTATAAATGGATTAAATTTTTTTTATTTAATAGAACTATTCAAGAAAAAATAGGAGACAAAAAATCTAAAAGTTATTTAGTTGAAAACGGAACTCCCCAAGGCAGTATAGTTAGTCCAGTTTTATTCACTATAATGATAAATGATGTTTTTAATAATATAGGGTATGATTTTGGAAGGGCTCTTTTTGCTGATGATGGAGCTTTATGGAAAAGGGGAAAAAATATTCAGCACATACAGAAGAAAATACAAGAAGAAATATTAAAAGTAGAAAGATGGTCATTTGATTGGGGATTTAAATTTTCAGTGGATAAAACTAAAAGTATGGTTTTTACTAAGAAGAGAAATGCAGTAATAAATCTTAAATTATATGGAGAAAAGTTAGATCAAGTGCAGAGTTTTAGATATTTAGGAATTATCTTTGATAGTAAATTAATCTGGAAGGAAAATATAAGTAAAATAGAAGAGAAATGTAAAAAAGTAATAAATATAATGAGGTGTTTAAAAGGAACAGATTGGGGTACAAGTGCCATAGCATTAAAACAAATATATATAACAATGATTAGATCAGTGATTGATTACGGAAGTATAGTGTATAGTGCTGCTTGTAAAACTTTATTAAATAAAATTGAAAAAATACAAAATCAGGCATTAAGAATATGCAGTGGAGCTATGAAGTCAACTCCTATAGCTTCGTTGCAAGTTGAAATGGGAGAAATGCCAATTACTTTGAGATTCAAACAATTATTATTAAATTATTGGGCAAGTATACAGGGAAGTACAGAAAAAGAGTTTTTAATTGATAAAGAAATGTTTCTTTTTTGGGAAAATAGAAATGAAAAATATGAGAGTATGATTGGAAAAGCAAATAAATTAGCAAAAGTATATAAATTAAAGGAGATAAATTTTAAAAAGAAATTTATATATTCAGTATATCCAAAGTGGATATTTACTGGTTGTAGTATAGACTTTTATATAAAAAGAAAAATGGAAGAAAATAAAGTTAAAGGAAACTGGGATAATATTGTAGTTAACAGATTAAACAGTATTCATAAAAATTATACTCCAATATATACAGATGGTTCAAAGAACCCAGAAGATGAAAGAACAGGTTTTTCTTTTTATATTCCAAGTTTAGAAAAATATGTTAAAATAAGAACTCCAAACAATCTATCAGTATTTACAGTAGAATTATTAGCAATTTTATTTAGTTTAAGATGGATAGAACAAAATAGAATTAAAAAAGGAATAATTTGTTCAGATTCTCTGTCAGCACTAGTGGCAATCAAATCAATAACATCGGTCAGTAGGATAGATATTATCACAGAAATATATGAAATTCTTTTTAGATTGGATAAACTAGGAATAAACACAAGATTTATGTGGGTCCCAGCACATAAAGGAGTGGAGGGAAATGAAATAGTAGATTTTTATGCTAAACAAGCTACTAAATTAAATACATGGGTAGAGATTCCTGTTAGTAACAAAGAAGTAAAAGCAGTGATTAAGAAGCATATGATGAGTGAATGGCAAGAATTGTGGATAAGAGGAGAAAAAGGAAGACATTTGATTAGTATTCAAAGAAAGGTAGGCAACATGAAAATTATGGAAGTGAATAATAAAGAACAAACAATAATATCAAGATTAAGAATGGGACATACTGGGTTAAACAGTACTCTGTATTTGATGGGGAAGCATCCAACAGGCTTATGTGATTGTGGAAAAGATAAGGAGACCGTGGAACATGTATTGTGTTATTGTAGTAAATATATAACAAACAGGAGGATATTAAAGGAAAAGTTGAAAGAGAAAGGATATGAAAGGTATAATTTAAAAACATTGTTAAATGGGGAATGCAGTATCTATAAATTAGTTTTAGAATTTATTAAGAAAAGTAATCTTCTAGATAGAATTTAGTTTTTTTTTCTTTTTTTTTCTCACTCAGGGATCTTCTTACTCTGACTCACACTCCTACACAGTAGGTGGCGGAAATGCACCTGAAAGTTGGTTGCCACCCGCCAATAAAACCAAAAAAGAAGAAGAAGAAGATATGGATGTGACCAGGCTGGCTGTGGGGTGCTGCCAACAGTTTACTGACCATCAAGATAGATCGTCAGATCATTACGTCACACATTGCTGGACGCCCCCCTTATGTGTTGTTGTTGCATGTCAACAGACTTTGCTTCATTTGTAACAAAGTTCGTATGCATCCATGTAAGTTTTGTGTGTACGGGATTTGATACATTTCTTCAGCTACATAAATGTCCTCATATGCGGCTTCTTTAAGAATCGATCTTGGGTAATGTAGTGTCTGAAATTACCAAACGTTAGCGGAGTTAGAGCTAGCATGCTAACAGCTGTAAACTCGTCAGATCTCAATGTGTGTTAGACAGGCAGATACATGTAATAACAATAAAATATCGTGTTATTAGGTGAGCCGGAGTGCTGATGGCAAGCTAACTAACCCATTTACTGACTAGTTTGTTTATTATTTAAAGTACAACGGGGAAATCTGACCTCAGTTAAAACCGTGTGTGCACATTGTGATTCGTTTTTTTCTGCTCTGCTCAGACATAAAGGGGAATAAACAAGCATAGCACCAGCTCCGTTGCTGTAGCGATGTACGGACGTGTGTACTCCAGGATTCTCCATAGAGCTTCTAGCTACAGGCTGAAGGTTTGTCCCAAAGCCCCATTCCAAGTTTGTATCTTGACCAGACCGCTATATGTTGTGTATTATTCACATTACATCATATGCACATTCTATCAAAATTCTTTTATTGTGTGTACATGACACCAAACTTGTAGCTTTTTATTTTATTTTATTATTCCCTTTCAGGCAGCCCACAATTGTCCCTTTTCATTCTGGAGTCCGTATGGATTTTACCCAAGATTCTGCGCGGGTGAGGAATCTGGAATCTGGACTCAAAGTTGCTGTCATTTCTCAACACGCCAGGATTTAGACTTCCAGCAGACCCAAGTGCAGATCAATAGCATTCTAAGAAGCAATGAACAGGTAATGGAAATCACTGAACACCCAGTTTAGACGTGCAATGGTAATATTTTAGAGCAAAACATCCTGTAGCTAAGCCTGTTCCACAAATAGACAAGGAGCAGTGGAAGTTTTTTGATTGGGGTGATATGGCTCTCCATCCAGGGTGGCATTATCTGAGGGTTCCCTTTAGCATGTAATGGGGGGAAATGTCATTTGTTCCCCAAACATATTTTTTGTAAACAATTAGGCAGGGCCTTACAGCTGACTAATGTTGGGGAAGTTGGTTTCTAATCTACAGCTACTAAACTGGTTGTTAGTTAAAAGGCTATTTCACTTTTTAAAAGAATCTGTCAATAAACAAAATCTCAAAGTACATTCAGATTTGGTTGGATTATCTACAAACTCCATTTGCAAACTAGAAGACTGGAATAGAAAAATCCATATTTTGTTTTAATACCTGTTGTTTCTGATAGGTTAGATGAGACATATACAGTCATAATTAGTCAATTAAAATATTACTGAAAAGTTCATTTATTTCAGGGGCTCAATTCACTAAATAAAAGGCATTATATAGACTAGATACACAAACTTATGTTTTCAAGCCTTTATTCCTGTTAAATATGAAAACACTGCATTTAAGAGTAGAATAATAAGTCATAGCTTTACAACATGTTTAATATAGAAATGGCGGCTTAATGAAAAGTAAGTTTAAAACCCACTTGAGGGTTGTTATTTCTAAAAGCCACTTTTAATCTGAGAAAAGAGCCTCATTGGAATGCTTATTATAAATTTTGTTCAGGGTGGCCATCATGAAGGAACTACCACTGACAAGGACAAAACTTCTTTTTCTGAAATAGACTAGTTTATATTTAGAAATAATAATCTGGTTTATGTATGTCTCTGCACATTGATTGGCAATTTGAATCATGATTATGCCTTTCGGTTTCAGACTGTGAATGTGCCAGAGTTTGATGGGAGGGCACTCAGCGCTGTGAGAAAGTTTGACAGCAACCAGTTACCTGCAAATACACCTAATGAGGACCGTCGTAGTGCAGCCACTTGCTTACAGGTATGCATCTACTTCCCTGTATATTTCTCTTAGTTTCCCAGTTATAGAAATGCAAAAATATATATTTTTCTGTGATCCGCAGTCAAAGGGCATGCTGTTTGGAGTGTTTGATGGCCACGGGGGCTGGGCATGTGCCCAAGCTGTAAGCGAGCGGCTGCAGTACTATGTGGCAGTGGCAATGATGCCAAAGGATACCCTAGAAGAGCTTGAGAAATGCATGGAGCGTGGCAGACCTGTCCCACCCATCTTACAATGGTATAAACATCATGCGGATTTTAACTATCGTGAATCCGCCTCCCTGTATATAGACCACCTTAGAGTTTTCTGGCAAGAGTTACTGGACAATGAGGAGCATGTTGAAGGCATGAGGTAGGTTAAAATGTTTGTAGTTCTAACATGCTTGGTATGAGAGTGTCATGGTCTGATAATATTGAGTAAAAATATGAAGGTTTTTATGGTATTAACACAAAAATTTCAAACACAAATGTATAACATGATCCTGTTGATTTTATTTCAGAGAAGATTGTTATTTCTGTTGCCTAAATAATATAATTCAATTCAATTCAGTTTATTTATATAGCGCCAATTCACAACAGATGTCATCTCAAGGCACTTAACAAGAAGTCCTTTCAATACATTTATAAAAACATTCCAATCAGTTAAAAGTTTCCTATTTAAGGAATCCCAGCAGATTGCGTCAGTCATTGGCGTGAGGTTGGAAAGACTTTCCAACCAAAGCAAAAACACTGAGAGAAAACAAAGTTAACAGTCGAAATAGCAGAATGTACTGTAATACAACTGGAGAGTAGTAGTAGAAAAGGAAGTAGCAGAGTGAAGAAAATTGGTAAGTCTGTCCTCCAGCAGTCTAAGCCTATAGCAGCATAACTACAGAGATAGCTCAGGATGACCTAAGCCACTCTAACTATAAGCTTTATCAAAAAGGAAAGTTTTAAGCCTGGCCTTAAAGGTAAACAGAGTGTCTGCCTCACGGACTAAAACTGGGAGCTGGTTCCACAGGAGAGGAGCCTGATAACTAAAAGATCTGCATCCCATTCTACTTTTAGAAATCCTAGGAACTACAAGTAAACATGCAGACTGAGAGCGAAGTGCTCTGTTGGGAACATATGAAACAATTAGATCTCTGATGTATGATGGAGGTTGATTATTAAGGGCTTTGTATGTAAGAAGAAGGATCTTAAATTCTATTCTGGATTTAACAGGGAGCCAATGAAGGGAAGCTAAAACAGGAGAAATGTGATCTCTCTTTTTAATATTCATCAGAACTCTTGCTGCCGCATTTTGGATCAACTGAAGGCTTTTAATGGCATTTTGTGGACTTCCTGATAGTAAAGAATTACAGTAGTCCAGCCTTGAGGTAACAAATGCATGGACTAGTTTCTCAGCATCACTCCTGGACAGGATGTTTCTAATTTTAGCAATATTCCAGAGGTGAAAGAAGGAAATCCTAGAAACCTGTTTAATATGGGATTTAAATGTCAAGTCTTGGTCAATAATAACGCTGAGGTTCTTTACGTTATTACTGGGGGCCAATTTAATGCCATCCAGACGAAGTGATTGACTAATCAGTTTCTGTTTTAGAACTTCTGGTCCAAAGACAGCAACTTCTGTCTTGTCAGAATTCAAAAGCAAAAAGTTTAGATTCATCCATGTTTTTATGTCTTCCAGACATGCCTGTAATCTACCTAACTGACTGGGTTCATCAGGATTTATGGATAAATATAGTTGTGTATCATCGGCATAGCTGTGGAAATTTGTCCCATGCTGTCTAATGATTCTACCAATTGGGAGCATATATATGGTGAAAAGAATTGGTCCAAGCACAGAACCCTGTGGAACTCCACAAGTAACCCTTGAGAGTGAAGAAGATTGATCATTTAGATGAACAAATATGATTTAAACCAGCCTAGTGCTGTTCCTTTGATCCCTGCAACATGTTCAAGCCTTTCTAAGAGAATATTATGATCGACTGTGTCAAAGGCAGCACTGAGATCTAACAAAACCAGAACAGACACAAGTCCATTATCTGAGGCCATGAGAATATCATTAGTAACCTTCACCAGTGCTGTTTCAGTGCTATGATGAGCTCTAAAACCTGACTGAAACTCTTCAAACAGCTTGTTACTGTTTAGATGCTCACAGACTTGATTAGCAACAATTTTCTCAAGGATTTTGGATAAGAAAGGAAGGTTAGATATAGGTCTGTAATTCACTAAGTCATCTTGATCAAGGGAAGGTTTCTTGAGTAAAGGTTTAATTACAGCTATTTTAAATTCTTGTGGTACGTATCCGTTTACTAAGGATAGATTAATCATATCCAAAATGGGGCCAGGAACCAAATGGAACACTTCTTTAAATAATTTGGTTGGGATTGGGTCCAACATACAAGTTGAAGGTTTAGATGAGGCTAATATTTTTGATAATTCCGAAAGCTCGACTAAATCAAAACAGCCTAAGCACAAATGAGGATCTACAGTTCTTTCCGATACTGCCTCATTTACTGAGGAAGAAGTAATCATGTTTGGGAGGATGCCAATGATTTTATTTTTAATAGAATTAATTTTATTTATGAAGAATCCCATAAAATCATCACTGCTAAGAGCTGGGGGAATAGTTGGCTCAACAGAGCTATGACTCTGTAAGTTTGGCAACTGTACTAAAAAGAAACCTAGGGTTGTTTTTATTCGCCTCTATTAATGATGAAAAATATGCTGTTCTAGCTTGTCGAAGGGTCTTTTTATACAGCAGTAGACTGTTATTCCAGGTTAAATAGGAATCCTCTAGGTGTGTAGAGCAGCATTTTCTCTCCAACTTCCTAGTATTCTGCTTTAAAGTATGCAACTCTACGTTAAACCAAGAAGTCAGCCTCCTATGGTTAGCCACTTTCTTTTTTAAGGGGGCTACACTATCTAATGCCAAACGCAATGAGGACGTAACGCTGTGAACCAGATCATCAATTTCTGAAGGGTTAGAGATAGAATTGCTGCCATCCACTGTGTTACTCTGAGACACTGAGGAAAGTAAGAATGGAACAGATTCTTTAAAAATTGTTACAGCATTGTCTGATAAAGTTCTACTATAATGAAATTTTCTTTCAGATTTAAGATGGTCAGTTAAAGTAAATTCAAAAGTTATTAAGAAGTGGTCAGACAGGACCGGGTTATGTGGGTGGACTGTTATTTCCTCACACTCAATACCGTATGTCAGTACAAGGTCCAAAGTGTGTTTGCCCGAGTAGGTCGATCCCTGTACTTTTTGAGTAAAGCCAATTGAGTCTAAAATAGCACTAAAGGCTGCATTTAGGCTATCACTTTCAGTATCCACATGAATATTGAAGTCCCCCACTATAATGACCCTATCAGTATTTAATACTAAATCAGATAAAAAATGTGAGATCTGATCCAAGAATTGAGAGTAAGGGCCTGGTGGACAATACAAAACCACAAAGAAAAATGGTCTTAATGTTTTGCAACTTGGATGAGGAAAATTAAGGTTTAGATGTTCAAAAGAACTGTAGCTATCAATTGGTCTGGGATTAATTAGTAAATCAGAACGAAAAATGGTTGCAACTCCTCCCCCTCGCCCAGTATTTCTAGGAATGTGAACATTTAAATGACTGGAAGGAGTTGACTCATTTATACTGACATAATCCTCCTGCTGCAACCAGGTTTCTGTGAGACAAAGCAAATCAATGTGATTATCACCAATCAAGTCATTTACTAACAAAGTCTTTGAGGAGAGAGATCTTATGTTTAATAAACCACATTTAATAGATTTTTTTTCTGCTCAGTCAAAGTTGTATTTATCTTAATGAGATTTCCATAATTTGCTTTTGTTGGCTTAACTTTTAATCCATTTAATTTTGGCTGTGGGCAACACACTGTTTCTATAGGGTAATGGGTGGGTAACAGTACAAAAGCAGCAGAGAGGTGGGTTAAACTACGACTCTGCTTCCTGGTATAAGATCTAATTAGTATAGTATAACATGTCATCTGTAACATTTATTGACTGTCTGTCAACTGACTGACTGTCGGTTTTTGCAACTGGAAATATATCCAAACAGCAGAATTTCTCTTTTTCGTAAGCAAGCGGGGGGGATCATAATCTTCACTTAGCCAGTTGCTAAGCAGTGTGCAGATTGTTACTCTGCTCCATACAAGCCAGATGAATCTCCAGTCACTGGCACTTTCTCTGGTATCTCATTGAAAAGACTTTAAACTTTGGGAAGATGGAGGATGTTAGCTGTTCTGAAAGTTTGGTATACTTTGTTACCAATAAAAGAGGCATTTAACAGATGTTATGATTCCTTGTTGGTGATTCCGGAATTTTTCCGGAATTGCGCCGCTCAAGGTGGCAGCATGTTACTTTGGTTCATATTTGTTTCTTTTTTTAAACTTTAATTCTTCCATTTCTGGTAGAAACAAATCTTTGAAGGAACTTGCATAATGAGTTACAACAACATTTAATTTCCCTTTGGGATTAATAAAGTAATTTTGAATTGAATTGAATTGAATTCAGTGGATCCAAAACCTATAATTGTTCAGTTTATAACTTGACAACTTTAAATTAGTACAAATCCACCCTAATGTTGTCTGTTGTTGAACAAAAACAAGTTTCAAACTTTAATTGTGTTGACATCTTTATTACAGTATTCTGCTATGGGTCAGGGTTAACTCGGTTATTATGGTTCTTTGGATCTGTTAACAAATAGATTCTGTGAGATTTATTGTGCACAACTCTTTCCTTTTTAACCAGTTTGCATCTTATTGAAAGTTGCGTTTTCTGCCGTGTTTCTTCTGTGGCTCTCTTTTTGCGAAACATTTGTTGCCCTTTTTGAAACTTGCTCAAGATCTGTCTGTTCCTCCTCTTATCACAAAACACAGATATTTTAAGAGAACTTTGAAGCTACAAATATCTGGTTCCCAGAAGAACTTTATTGTTTCACCAAGGCACTCAATATTGTTTGCAGTAAAATACATAGTGAATTTTAAAGAACTAAACTTAATCTTATTATCTAGTCCTCAGGAGGCTCTGGATTGCGCTTTTAGACGCCTTGATGCTGACATCTCTTTGGAGGCTCAAGTCCCACTTTCCAATGATCTTATGAAAAGCACAGCCATCCAGGTAACTACATACGACAGTCTTTCTCACCGTAGTGCTTCAGAGGTTACACAGTCAGAATAATAGATGCTCAAGGAAATATGTCTGTCAACCACACCTCCTCCTCTCCTCTCAGTGGTGTGCTTTATGATGTGTTTGGGTCGATGTTTTAAGGCTTCCAATGTTTTTATATCCTCTGCTATCAGGCAGCTAAACCCAGACATCAGTAAGCTTGAACAAGAGTTCTGAATACATATGTTGCCTAACTCTGACTATGTTTTTTAGGTGGCATTTGCCGGGTGCACAGCCTGTGTGGCTCATGTTGGGACCGATGGGATCCATGTAGCAAATGCAGGGGACTGCCGTGCAGTTTTAGGGGTGCAAAACGATGACGGTTCATGGAGTGCTGTCCCTCTGTCCACAGACCACAACTCACAGAACAATGCTGAGCTGGAACGTGTTAGAGCTCAGCATCCACCTTCAGAGAGAGACACAGTGGTCACAGAGGACAGACTGCTGGGGGTGAGTTACTGTCTCAGCACTACAACCAAAAAAAATCAAATTTATGAAATAAGTTAGTTTTTCCTCTCTCTCTTTCAGGTTCTCATGCCCCTACGTGCCTTCGGTGATGTGAGATTCAAATGGAGCCTTGAGCTACAGCAGAGCATTTTAGCCAACCTCGAATCTGGAGTGGACCTCGACTCTCTGAACTTGTATCAGTACACTCCGCCTAACTATTTAACACCGCCTTACCTGGAAGTGACACCCGAGATAACCTATCACAAGCTGAGACCCCAGGACCGCTTCCTGATCCTCGGCACCGACGGGTTGTGGGACGAATTTGCAAGTGAAGAGGCAGTGCGACTCGTGGGAGAGCACCTCAGTGGAATTCACTTACAGGTTTGTTCAGAGAAAGCTCTTAATACACAAACCATACGTTTTTACACTATGTGTATTTAAATCTGATAAATTCCAATCATATCCAGTACTGTGAAAATGTATTTGCTCCCTGCAGCTACTTTTTGTTTTGTATTTTTTTCAAGTGGTGATTTCAATTATTAAGAAAAGAGCTGTCTAAGCCAATCTGGCCGTTTGTGAAATCATTTTTAAGGCTTTGGGAGTCCAGGAAACTAAAGTGAAATTCATTATTCACGTATGAAGAAAACATGAAACAGTGGTGTACCTTACCAGGAGTGGATGTCTCACCAAAATGGTTCCACGAGTGGATCTACTCATGGCTGAAATAAAACAATTCTGCCAACATGAGTGGGCTAATATTTTTATATAAGAGTCAGTGCCTGTTATTTCAAACACACGATAGCAGCAGATTACTTCAAGGCTGGTGCAAACAATTAGCAGGTTACAGGGCATATATATATATATATATATATGTATATATATATATATATAATAAATAATATATATATATGTGTATATATATATATATATATATATATATATATATAATAAATAATATATATATATATATATGTGTGTATATATATATATATATATATATATATATATATATATACAAATAAATAAGAGAACAAAGATCACACAGGGAGTTCCTCAAGGCTGAAATGGCTCGCAACTTCAATGTCCATATCCTCCATAGCTCAGATCATGTAGTACTAACACGTCTCTCAACAAATGCTTGCTAATGATACACAACTGAGTATTTCATTTTCGGCTACAGTCCAACAAAGTCATTTGGTTATTGTGTTTGTAATATCAATAAGTGGATGGGTCACAATGTCCTCAAACTTCCTCCTCCAAAAGACAGAACTCATTGTTTTTTGGTTCCAAAACTTCAATGGTGAGTAATCAGCAATGACTGTACTTAATTCGGGCCAAAATGTACGGAGCATGCAAGAAATCCTGCAGTGTTTTTATTGATTCAGAAAATATAACATCCATAGAATTTGGTTACTAAATCTGCCAAGTGCCATCTTAAAAGGTTGCTAGATTGAAAACAATACTGTTTACTGCAGCTTTCCTATAAAAGGTCAGAGACTACTGTATTTGACCGTTCATTCTATATTTATCATGTCCTGTTTCTGTATATGATTCATACATTTGGCAATTTTTCCTTAAAACACTTCTGGATTTTTCAACCTCTGTTTATTTAGGCTCCAGTTTCTCCTTCGGAGCTGAAGCTGAAACTGGGTCAGATGCACGAACTGTTGCTAAAGCGCCGAGCTCGTGCCTCTCCAGCAACGGATACCAACGGCGCCACTCATCTCATCAGACACGCTCTTGGAACTGGAGAGTATGGAGAGCTGTCCCAGGAGAGGCTGGCCTCCATGCTCGCTTTGCCCGAGGACCTGGCCAGAATGTACAGGGACGACATCACAGTTACTGTGGTGTATTTGAACTATGACCTGGCTAGAACCCACCACAGTTAGCAGACTGAGAAAGCGCCTAAAGACCTAGCTATGGTTGGTTACGTACAGTCAGTATTTTATCATGGCCTGTGTTCTGGCCAAAAAACACCTGTTACGTAAACTGTTGAACAGATGAAGTGAAAATGAAAATATAATTTTCAATGGTATATTATGTACAGGTATTATTTTACATGAATCACTGTTGATTACTTGTAATCCAGACTGAATATTTAAAATTTCAGACATAAAATCCTTGTGTTTCTTGGAGAAAATAGTTTCAAGTCAGAAACTCAAATATTTTTTGTGAATACAGAATGATGCACTTTTACTTTTGTCAGTATTCCTGTTTGTGTCTTGCACAGACAATCCGTCTTTGCCCTTTTTCCTGTTTACTTTATATTAATGTAAGCCAAGAAGTTTACCTTAAAATTATTCTGTTGATTTAATCAACTTTTGTTGTTTAATTATCAGTTCCCTAATGGGGAAAAATAAATATTTTTTAAATAAATAAATTCAAGAAAAGTTATGTTTTTATTTAAATATATTTTTGCAGAAATGTTTGGATTTGAAGTTTGCAATTCACAACCTACAAATGGGAAAAAATAAATATTTTTTTAAATAAATAAATTCAAGAAAAGTTATGTTTTTATTTAAATATATTTTTGCAGAAATGTTTGGATTTGAAGTTTGCAATTCACAACCTACAAACGAAATACTGCAAAAGACAGTTCAGTGCTCTAATATTTCAACATGGGAAGCAGAGTTTTTTTTCCACAGTTTTCAAGTTTTCACAATAAAGCGCTAACGTATGTTAACAGCTGAGTGTTAAGGGAGCCAATCTGATTCTTAGCTGTTTTGTAAACATGAGTGTTTGTCCTCAGTGACGAAAGTTCATCCAGGCTAGTCTGATTGTTTTGCAAACAAATTCTAAGTGGAAAATATCATTTTAGTTTATCAGTGTCACTAAAACTTCAGAAGATCTATTTTTTTTAAATAGTGGAGTAGAAATCCTTGTCTCCATAAACACACCTCTACGTTTAGCTGAGCCGGCAATCACCCCTGACTTCTGTTTTAAATCGTTTTTTCCCTCATGAAGTAACACGGTAACTCAGCATTACTGCTCTTATACAGTAAACACAGGAGTGGTGTATCTGCATGCAGTTTGATTTTACACATTAACGGCACACTCGTCTGGTAAAGAAGTAAATTCTCTAATTGAGGTGGAGCGCTAATATACAGGAGAAGTCCACTAAGAAATCTGGTAAAGGTTACAAACTTGATTAGAATAAGGCAGGGAGTACAGTGCAGAGAGAAGATCCAGTGACTGCAGGAGAAATTTGTTTGGTCTCAGAATGAAGGACATGACTAGAAACAGGAGGATTTTGAGAGTGATCCTTCCATCCATCCATCCATCCATTTTCTTCCGCTTATCCGGGGTCGGGTCGCGGGGGCAGCAGCCTAAGCAAAGAGACCCAGACTTCCCTCTCCCCAGCCACTTGTTCCAGCTCCTCGGGAGGAACCCCAAGGCGCTCCCAGGCCAGCCGAGAAACATAGTCCCTCCAGCGTGTCCTGGGCCTTCCCCTGGGCCTCCTCCCGGTGGGACGTGCCTGAAACACCTCACCAGGGAGGCGTCCAGGAGGCATCCTGACCAGATGCCCGAGCCACCTCAACTGACTCCTCTCGATGTGGAGAAGCAGCGGCTCTACTCTGAGCCCCCTCCGGATGACTGAGCTTCTCACCCTATCTCTAAGGGAGAGCCCAGACACTCTGCGGAGGAAACTCATTTCAGCCGCTTGTATCCGTGATCTCGTTCTTTCGGTCACCACCCAGAGTTCGTGACCATAGATGAGGGTAGGAACGTAGATCGACCGGTAAATCGAGAGCTTCGCCTTTTGGCTCAGCTCTCTCTTCACCACGACAGACCGGTAGAGCGCCCGCATAACTGCAGATGCCCCACCAATCCGTCTATCGATCTCCCGCTCCATTTTTCCCTCATTCGTGAACAAGACCCCCAGATACTTAAACTCCTCCACTTGGGGAAGGACCCCATCCCTGACCCGGAGGAGGCACCCCACCCTTTTCCGGCTCAAGACCATGGCCTCGGATTTGGAGGTGCTGATTCTCATCCCAGCCGCTTCACACTCGGCTGCGAACAGCTCCAGCGAAAGCTGTAGATCACGCTCCGATGAAGCCAACAGGACCACATCATCTGCAAAAAGCAGAGACCCGATCCTGAGGCCACCAAAACGGATCCCCGCAACGCCTTGGCTGCGCCTAGAAATCCTGTCCATAAAAGTTAGGAACAGGATCGGTGACAAAGGGCAACCTTGGCGGAGTCCAACTCTCACCGGAAACAAGCCCGACTTACTGCCGGCAATGCGAACCAAACTCTGGCACCGGTCGTACAGGGACCTAACAGCCCGTATCAAGGGGCCCGGTACCCCATACTCCCGGAGCAACCCCACAGGGCCCCCCGAGGGACACGGTCGAACGCCTTCTCCAAGTCCACAAAACACATGTAGACCGGTTGGGCGAACTCCCACGCACCCTCCAGGACCCTGCTGAGGGTGTAGAGCTGGTCCAGTGTTCCACGGCCAGGACGAAAACCGCATTGTTCCTCCTGGATCCGAGGTTCGACTATCCGTCGGACCCTCCTCTCCAGAACCCCTGAATAGACCTTACCAGGGAGGCTCAGAAGTGTGATCCCCCTGTAGTTGGAACACACCCTGTGGTCCCCCTTTTTAAACAAGGGGACCACCACCCCGGTCTGCCAATCCAAGGGAACTGCCCCCGATGTCCACGCAATATTGCAGAGCCGCGTTAACCAACACAGCCCCACAACATCCAGAGCCTTGAGGAACTCCGGTCGAATCTCATCCACCCCCGGAGCCTTGCCACCGAGGAGCTTTTTAACGACCTCGGTGACCTCGGCACCAGAGATTGGAGAGCCCGACCCCAAGTCCCCAAACCCTGCTTCCAGATTGGAAGGCGTGCCGGTGGGATTGAGGAAGTCTTCGAAGTATTCCATCCACCGACCCAAAACGTCCCGCGTCGAGGTCAGCAGCACACCATCCCCACTGTAAACAGTGTTGGTGGCAGACCGCTTTCCCCCCCTGAGACGCCGGATGGTGGACCAGAATCGCTTCGAAGCCGTACGGAAGTCGTTTTCCATGGTCTCTCCAAACTCCTCCCACGCCCGAGTTTTTGCCTCAGCAACCATCCGAGCCGCATCCCGCTTGGCCTCTCGGTACCTATCAGCTGCTTCAGGGGTCCCACAAGCCAAAAAGACCCGGTAGGACTCCTTCTTCAGCCTGACAGCATCCCTTACCGCCGGTGTCCACCACCGGGTTCGGGGGTTGCCGCCGCGACAGGCACCGACCACCTTGCGGCCACAGCTTCGGTCAGCCGCCTCGACAATGGAGGCGCGGAACATGGTCCACTCGGACTCGATGTCCCCCGCCTCCCCCGGGACGTGTTCAAAGTTCTGCCGGAGGTGTGAGCTAAAGCTAATTCTGACAGGAGACTCTGCCAGACGTTCCCAGCAGACCCTCACAACACGTTTAGGCCTTCCAGGTCTGTCCGGCGTCCTCCCCCACCATCGGAGCCGACTCACCACCAGGTAGTGGTCAGTGGACAGCTCTGCCCCTCTCTTCACCCGAGTGTCCAAAACATGCGGCCGCAGATCAGATGAGACGACAACCAAGTCGATCATTGAGCTGCGGCCTAAGGTGTCCTGGTGCCAAGTGCACATATGGACACCTTTATGCTTGAACATGGTGTTTGTTATGGACAATCCATGACGAGCACAGAAGTCCAATAACAAGACACCACTCGGGTTTAGATCGGGGGGGCCATTCCGCCCAACCACACCCCTCCAGGTCTCACTGTCATTGCCCACGTGAGCGTTGAAGTCCCCCAGCAGAACAAGGGAGTCCCCAGGAGGAGCACTCTCCAGCACCCCTTCCAAAGACTCCAAGAAGGGTGGGTAATCTAATCTGCTGTTTGGCGCGTAAGCACAAACAACAGTCAGGACCCGTCCCCCCACCCGAAGGCGGAGGGAGGCTACCCTCTCGTTCACCGGGGTAAACCCCAACGTACAGGCGCCGAGATGGGGGGCAACAAGTATGCCCACCCCAGCTCGGCGCCTCTCAGCGGGGGCAACCCCAGAGTGGAAGAGAGTCCAACCTCTCTCGAGGAGACGGGTTCCAGAGCCAGAGCCGTGCGCCGAGGTGAGTCCGACGATGTCCAGTCGGAACCTCTCAACCTCGCACACCAGCTCCGGCTCCTTCCCCACCAGAGAGGTGACGTTCCACGTCCCGAGAGCCAGCTTCTGCAGCCGAGGATCGGACCGCCAAGGTCCCCGCCTTTGGCCGCCGCCCATCCTGCACAGCACCCGACCCCTATGGCCCCTCCCACAGGTGGTGAGCTCATGGGAAGGGGGGCCCATGTTACCTCTTCGGGCTAAGCCCGACCGGGCCCCATGGGTAAAGGCCCGGCCACCAGGCGCTCGCCAACGTGCCCCACCTCCAGGCCTGGCTCCAGAGGGGGGCCCCAGTGACCCGCGTCCGGGCGAGGGAACACTGAGTCCATCTGTCGTTTTCTTCATAGGGGTCTTTTGGGCTGCACTTTGTCTGATCCCTCACCTAGAACCAAATTGCCATGGGTGACCCTACCAGGAGCAAAAGCCCCCGACAACATAGCTCCTAGGATCATTGGGACACTCAAACCCCTCCACCACGATAAGGTGGCAGCCCAGGGAGGAGTAGAGAGTGATCCTTATATCCTGCCAACTCCAGGTGAGTGTTTTACACTTTGTTTTGTTGTGACATATGTCTTTTCTAAATAACAATAAATGTATTTTATATTTGCAAGTCTTTTATTATTTTTATATATATTATACCGTCCTGCTATATGAACTATTAGATTTATACTTTGCAATGAAAAAGTAGTTATCCCCTTAAATATTACTTCCCCTTTTTGCTTTTTTGTTACCAAAAAAACACAAAAAGTGGTCTTCAAGTGGTGATTTCATCAAGGGAGGAAAGAAACTATCCACAACAACCTGGCCTGATGTATAAAAGGAATTCCCCTCTGAAGCTAATAACTGGCGCGGTCAACCTGGGCAGCAACAGCTGCCATCAAGCATTGTTTTTATTTTGTCACATTGAAGGGTTTTCAAATATGAAAGGTCTATTTAAGGTCATGACACAGCATCTTGATCAGATTTAATTCTGAACCTTACCCAGTCCACTCGAAAACCTTTGTTTTGTTTTTTGAGTCACTTAGAGGTGGTCTTGGTTTTGTGCTTTGGAACATTGTCCAGCTGCATAATCCAGGTGTGGTTGAGTTTAAGGCTACAAACTGATAGTCCGACATTCTCCCTAAGAAAGCTCACATAGAGCTAATACTTCATGTTTCTGTCAAGTACAGTGAGTTCTGTCCTAAAACAGTAACAATGCTCATGCCTTGTTTGCCACGGTTGACAACTTAGCAACCCTCATATGACTAGCATTTAAACTCCACTCTACAGGGGCCAGCAATGAATTTGTTAACATCTTTACAGAGAAAATAAAAAAAGTTAGGGGGTTAATTTGCACATCAGCATCAAATCTAGAACCAATGTCCTGTCCAGGTACAACAAATGTAGAGAAAATTACACATTTCTACCAATTTAACCATACAATCTTAGAGGAAATTGTACTTCAATTGAGCTCCATCTTTGGACCTAAAGATGAACGATCAAGAGTTAGTACACAGCTTCAGATGTAACAGCTAGAAACTACTGATTAGGCACGAAATCAGGGTCCAAGGATGGATTCAGACCTGAACCTCCAGACACAATTAAAGACAATTACAAAATCAGTCTTTCATCACCTGAAGAACCTTTCCAGAATTAAAGGACCAATGTCTCACCATGACCATGAAATACTCATCCATGCATTTAACTTTGACAGTGTCCTCACAGGTCTGCCTAAAAAGTCAGTCAATCAGACTGTTTTTATTCATGTTTGGAGTGTTTATAGAGACAGAAGAGACCCAGATGGCAACACAAAAGGATTAAAAAAGTGACATTTGCATTATATGTCCCTTTTAAAAACTCTTACTAGTTCATCCATCTATCCATCTTCCGCTTATCCGGGGTCGGGTCGCGGGGGCAGCAGGTTAAGCAGACACCCAGACTTCCCTCTCCCCAGCCACTTGGGCCAGCTCCTCAGGAGGAAACCCAAGGCGTTCACAGGCCAGCCAAGAGACATAGTCCCTCCAGCCTGTCCTGGGTCTTCCCTGGGCCTCCTCCCGGTGGGACGTGCCTGGAAAACACCAATCTGTCTATCGATCTCCCGCTCCATTTTTCCTCTCATTTGTGAACAAGACCCCCAGATACTTAAAGTCCTCCACTTGGGGAAGGACCCCATCCCCGACTTGGAGAAGGATCGGGGATGGGGTCCTTACTAGTTTATAATTCGCTAAATGGCTTAGTACCAGAATCCCAGAACCAGAATCAGAACCAAACATGGGGGAGAGGCATTCAGTCTTTATGCTCCTCTAATCTGGAACAAACTTCCAGAAAAGTGACAAAACTGCAATTAACACCAAATCTATTCTCGGAATTTTGTCGATGTTTCAGAAATTCAGTCCTGTCTAATTAAAAGTTAGTTTTAAACAAATTTTTTAAAGCTACACTTTTTTCAACATACATGTCTGCTCTGTTTTTCTCATGGACATTTTGAAATAAATTTAGTATTAAAGTGTTTGGATAACTCCACAGTATTTTGTATCTCTAGCTGCTGTAGGGACACAACCGAGGTTCTTACATAAGATTCACAATTCTACTAATCCAGAAGTTCTAAATGAGATCAACCTTGAGGTAAATTTAAAACAGCTTTTCATGACCTATTGAGTGCGAATCGTGCCCCTAATGCTACGTTGTGGCCTGCTTCAAACAGGATGACACTGCCCCTGTACTCCAGCTGTCAGAGCATCCACTGTTGGCTGGCAGTCTGAACCGGATGAAGAGGGAGTGGGTTATTCCACACATTAACTTTCCAGAAAACGACAGGGGTCCATATCCCAAATTAATGGTGAAGGTAAGTGGGTTTTTGTTTGTGAACCATACTGCTGTCAATGGACTTATATAGACCTCTTTAAAATATGTCAGTGTTTAAGTTTGTTTGTTTTTTAAAGCTCAAGTCAAACAAAGAGGGAACAGTAGCCATAACCTACAAGATCAGTGGCCCAGGTGCAGATAAGCCACTTGCAGGTATTTTTACTGTTGATGACTGTTAGGTAAAATAATAATGTTGTATTATTATTTTCTTAGGGTGTCTTTCTAATGTACTTTTTAATGTCATTTTGGTTTCAGTCACATGCTCATTTGCATGACATCCTGTTCTTTTAATATGTTAATGAAGTGTGACTAAATAAAGAGAGACTGCAGAGAAGGTGCTCTTTGAGACCAGAGACCAGAGACTTTGACACTGGGAGGCTGAGAACAGACAGACACGGTTGGCTCATTCCTTATAGTATTTTCCTGGTCTCCCTCTGCAGAACTGATTATCCACATCTACCTCTACACATCTACCAGAGCTTATTGACTCCATATTCTCTCCGACCCTTGTGTGATTCATTGTAGGTCAACCACTTTTTTAACCTAACAATGACCGATCTGGTGCAATGTATGTGACCCAGCAACTGGACAGGGAGAAAACAGCCACATACACTGTAAGCCACAACTAATCATCTCACGTTTGTTTTGTCATTTCCAATGCAAGACTGGTGGCATTGAGCAGATGAAATCTTTTTGGACTTATTTGTTACAGCTGTGGGCTCATGCCCTGAAAGAGACAGGAAATGCAGAGAAGCCAATGGAGCTCACAATCAACACCAATGACCAGAATGACAACGCCCCAGAATTCACTCAGAAAGTCTTCACCGGCAGAGTGAGCGAAAGTGCTGATGCTGGTGAGGAGTCAATACAGCCAGCTAACGAGATATAAGTATGTAGTTCAGGAAACTTTGACTTGATCTCTTCAACAGATGAATCCATTATAAAGGTAACAGCGGTAGATAAGGACGATCCAAAAACAAATAACGCTATAATTAGGTATCGACTAAAGTCTCAGACACCTACAATGCCCACAGAGGACATGTTTGCTATAAACGCAGTGAGTGGAATGATCAGTCTGAAGGGACAGGGATTGGATAGAGAGGTAATGAGACTGTTCATATTCTTCCCTTTCCTTTATTTCCCCCACAACTTCATTGTAAACGTATTTTATCATTTTAGACTCACCCAGAATACAAACTGATCATTAAAGCTGCTGATCTGGTGGGGAAGGGGCTGAGCACAACCTGCACTGCTGTCATTATCATTACTGACAGCAACGATAATGCTCCAAAATTCTCTGAGACATCTGTGAGTTGCAAGAATACTCCATAATATCATGAAAAAAGAGTTTAGTTTTTGAACTCACTAAGGAGTGTTTCATGCTCTTCCCCAGATTTCCACATCAGTTAATGAAAATTCGATTGGAGTCCAGGTAGCAAGACTAAAAGTCACTGACATGGATGAGTCAGGATCTCCAAATTCAAACACCAAATACTCAATCATCAAAGGCAACGAAGGTGGAGCCTTTAACATCATTGCAGGGTCAAATAAAATGGAGGGAATAATCATGACTTCCAAGGTTCAAACTTACACTTAAAGTTGTATTAAAGTCTTTTAAACGTCATGTTTACTTATTTTCTCTGTTTCATTTCCAAGGAGCTGGATTTTGAGAGCTTGTCTGTATACAGACTGTTGGTGGTGGTAACAAATGAGGTACCATTTTCTCTCCCTGTGCCCACCACAACAGCCACAGTCACAATAAAAGTAATGGACAGAAACGAGCCTCCTGTTTTCAGCCCAGCTGAGGTGCGCATTACCCTCTCAGAAGACGTAAGAATCGGCACTTCACTGGTTGAACTCAAAGCAGAGGACCCAGACACAGCCAGAAAACAGCACATAAGGTGATTAAAACACACACTGATTACCTAGGAGGGATTTCATCATGACAGTTTACTGAAAAACTGACAACCAAAACTTTTATACTGAGATCATGTTTACCAAATTGTGTCAATTGACTTTCTTCATTGAGGTTAGTAAAAAGGAATAACTTTAATAATATGTTTGTAAGCTTCATTAGAATCTTTGCTAAAGGGAAGTTTATAGGAGAAAAGAGAAATCCCAGTATGAACTATAGATGACAATTAACCAATAAAATGGCTAGTGGTTATAGATGCTCTGTTTTCTTTAGCTCTGATATTGAGATTTGGATCTGTGAGTAACATTTGAATCCTCACTTACTAAAGTTTGAAGACCAGTGAAATATGCTAACTGGCATACTGACTGACCGGCAGAGCTGTAGAGTGTAACTTAAAAAAGGTGAGTAGAGGCAGAGTAAGTTTGAAGAGTTTTGTAATAAAGTAATGCAAAATAAAAGACATACAAATGGTTTGGGAGGTAGAAGAACAATGAACTGCCAGGGTGGCATAAACAGAAAACCAGGAAACAGGAAGTGCAATGTAGGCAATGGAAGAATCCAGCAAGGAATGAAGGAGAGAGAGGGGAGCTTATGTATTGAGGGAGGGAGAGGCAGAAATGACAAAGAAGCCAGAAGAGGTAATCAGATGTGAGTGGTGGCAGCTAAGACAGAAGGAATTGAGGATCAGATCGGAAGCGGAGCAAATGGGCAGGCTGAGGGAGAGTGAAAACAAGAAGGAGCGAATATAATACTAATAGTAAACAGTAGAAAGGAATAAACAACAATGAAGAATCTAATCGGAATTACATAAAGAACTAATGAGAAACTGATCCAAGGAAAAGAACTAAGCACGGGAACAATAAACAGATGACCAAAATGCATCAAGAAGAAAACCAAAACAACCCTAAATCTGACAAATAAATAATAACAAGAATAATAAACTGAAATTAGGACTAAATCTATTTGTCATGTTTAGGGGCTTAGACTCAGGTGCAGACAAGCAGGTTTCAAGTGAAGGCATTTCTTTTAATAATGGAACTGGAAGGAAGAACTTACAGCATGGAGGCAGGAAGACCGGGTACTGGACTTAGGCAGCGACGAAAGGGATGAGGAAGACGCTGTAACGACGACAACGAATTGACAAGGAATGGCAGTGACATGGAGGTATTTAAGAGCAGGGCAACAATGGGAAGACTAATGAGGGAAGACAGGAAACAGAAGACGATAATAAACAGGCAAACAAAAGGAGGCAGGGAGTGAACGCAAACAGGGAGGAAGCTAACCAAACTAAGTAACACTAGGAACCTAAGCAAATAAATAAGGAATGAACACAAACATGAGAAACAAAACAAAAGAGCACCTGGGGGTAAAGAGGGTGAGAAAACATAGTGGTAGGAAAAACTCAAGTAACACGTAACAAAACACCAAGAAATAAACTAAAATGAATAAGGAAATGAAATAACTTAAACTCAAAACCCAAACACCTAAGGAACCTAACACTATTCTGTGGGTTTTGTAGATTTTTTACAAAATCTGTCCTGTTTAATTAAAAGTGAGTTTTACAATAATTTAAAAAAATGTACGCTTTATTCCAAATAAATATTTGGTCTGTTTTTCTCTTGGACATTTTCATATGAATTTAGTTTTAAAGCTGTTTGTCTTGACTACAGATACAAACTCTACAATGACACTGCCAAGTGGCTGAGCATCAACCACAGCATTGGATCAGTTAACGCTTTGAGCAGCATGGACAGAGAGTTGCAATACGTTAGAGACAACAAATACACAATTTTAGTTTTGGCTTATGATGATGGTAAAAAGGACATTTTTATTATTACCTTTGCAGAACCATCACAGTGTTATTTATATTGAATAAGTGAAATAACCTCTGACTCCTTCTCATTTCCTCCAGATCGTATTCCAGGTACAGGGACTAGTACTCTGGTTGTGAACTTGATGGATGTGAATGATCAGCTTCCTGTGATCAGGCAGAGAAAAGCCAGTCTGTGTAACACTGACCCTTTGCCTGCACTCCTGGATATAGTGGATCTGGATGGACCAGGTCATACTGGGCCATTTACTGTGGAACTTAGAGGAGCGCACAAGATGAACTGGACTGTAAAGACCAATTCCACAAGTAAAGTGGCTAGGATGCTGATGTAGTGTTATTTGCTGTGACAAAATGTTGGATAAACTCTCTTTTCTTTACTAATGATATAAACTGAAATGTTGTGTTGTAAAGTTTAAATTCTTCTAACCCCCCCCCAGGTGATGTGGCAGCTCTATTCCCCAAAAGAGAGCTAACTCCTGGGGACTATAATGTTCTCATGAGAATTTATGATGTTGGGATGCTCTATCAAGAGAGTATGCTGGCCGTAGAGGTGTGCCACCGTCAAGGAGCTGTGGATGCCTGTTTCATTCCACGTTCTGACCCACATTCAAACATTACTTCCTTTGCAACCCCTATTCTGGGAGCCATTTTTGGTGTTCTGCGTAGATAACCATTTATCATGAAAATAATTCCTCTTGTTTTGTCTTCTGCCTCTTACTTTGCATTTGATTGCAGTGCTACTCCTCCTGCTGCTGTTGCTGCTGAGAAAAAGGAGGAGGGTGGGGAAGGAGGCGCCTCTTCTTGAAGAGCTGGCCCGTGATGACATCTTCTGCTACAATGAGGAGGGAGGAGGTGAAGACGACAAGGTAAGAGAAGAAGGAGCAGAAGAGGATTCATAGCTCTTTGTTAGTTAAAAAATTTTCAGGGATTACATGACATTTTTAACCTTTGTTGTTACTTCGTTGGTGTAGACTCTCAGTCATCTAGGACATGATATTCTGGAGTGTTTAAATAAAGGCAACTGGACTTTTCTTGTCTTGAATACGTTTCGTCTCTCATCCAAGAGGCTTCTTCAGTTCTGAAAACTGGATTGGCTCTCAAGGACTTTTTCGTTATTATTTGTCACATTTGCCTTTAAATATAAAATACTTTTTTGTAATTTATAACGTATTCACATTACAGTGGCTTGCAAAAGTATTCGGCCCCCTTGAACTTTTCCACATTTTGTCACATTACAGCCACAAACATGAATCAATTTTATTGGAATTCCACGTGAAAGACCAATACAAAGTGGTGTACACGTGAGAAGTGGAACGAAAATCATACATGATTCCAAACATTTCTTACAAATAAATGACTGAAAAGTGGGGTGTGCGTAATTATTCAGCCCCCTTTGGTCTGAGTGCAGTCAGTTGCCCATAGACATTGCCTGATGAGTGCTAATGACTAAATAGAGTGCACCTGTGTGTAATCTAATGTCAGTACAAATACAGCTGCCCTGTGACGGCCTCAGAGGTTGTTTAAGAGAATGTTGGGAGCAACAACACCATGAAGTCCAAAGAACACACCAGACAGGTCAGGGATAAAGCTATTGAGAAATTTAAAGCAGGCTTAGGCTACAAAAAGATTTCCCAAGCCTTGAACATCCCACGGAGCACTGTTCAAGCGATCATTCAGTAATGGAAGGAGTATGGCACAACTGTAAACCTACCAAGACAAGGCCGTCCACCTAAACTCACAGGCCGAACAAGGAGAGCGCTGATCATAAATGCAGCCAAGAGGCCCATGGTGACTCTGGATGAGCTGCAGAGATCTACAGCTCAGGTGGGGGAATCTGTCCATAGGACAACTATTAGTGGTGCACTGCACAAAGTTGCCCTTTATGGAAGAGTGGCAAGAAGAAAGCCATTGTTAAAAGAAAACCATAAGAAGTCCCATTTGCAGTTTGCCACAAGCCATGTGGGGGACAAAGCAAACATGTGGAAGAAGGTGCTCTGGTCAGATCAGACCAAAATGCAAAACGCTATGTGTGGCGGAAAACTAACACTGCACATCACTCTGAACACACCATCCCCACTGTCAAATATGGTGGTGGCAGCATCATGCTCTGGGGGTGCTTCTCTTCAGCAGGGACAGGGAAGCTGGTCAGAGTTGATGGGAAAATGGATGGAGCCAAATACAGGGCAATCTTGGAAGAAAACCTCTTGGAGTCTGCAAAAGACTTGAGACTGGGGCGGAGGTTCACCTTCCAGCAGGACAACGACCCTAAACATAAAGCCAGGGCAACAATGGAATGGTTTAAAACAAAACATATCCATGTGTTAGAATGGCCCAGTCAAAGTCCAGATCTAAATCCAATTGAGAATCTGTGGCAAGATCTGAAAGCTGCTGTTCACAAACGCTGTCCATCTAATCTGACTGAGCTGGAGCTGTTTTGCAAAGAAGAATGGGCAAGAATTTCAGTCTCTAGATGTGCAAAGCTGGTAGAGACATACCCTAAAAGACTGGCAGCTGGAATTGCAGCAAAAGGTGGTTCTACAAAGTATTGACTCAGGGGGCTGAATAATTACGCACACCCCACTTTTTAGTTATTTATTTGCAAAAAATGTTTGGAATCATGTATGATTATCGTTCCACTTCTCACGTGTACACCACTTTGTATTGGTCTTTCACGTGGAATTCCAATAAAATTGATTCATGTTTGTGGCTGTAATATGACAAAATGTGGAAAAGTTCAAGGGGGCCGAATACTTTTGCAAGCCACTGTATGTTCCCAAGATAGTTATGTTGAAAAAAGGTTAAGGTAAAACCTAAGAAAACTGAACTTAAACATGCTGTGCTGTTCAAATATGACAATATAATATAGCACCTTGCCAAAGTATTTACTCCCCTTGACTTTGTCATAATTTTGTCATTTTACAACCACAAACTTTAGTAACTTAATTTAAATTGTATGTGATAGACTGACATTAAAAATGCATATTTGTTTATAGGAAAGAAAAGAAAACTTGTTTTTTATAATATTTTTCAAATAAAAATCTGAAAATGTGACATGCATTTGCATTCAACCCCCAGACTCGGGGGTATCATATACAAAATTCAAGTCGACGAGGAAGTTGGCAAATTTATTCAGCATGTGAGTGATCAAAAAACTGAAATACAACACATTAGGATTGCTTTATAGCTCCCCAAAATTAATGAATGCACCCTGAATCTTCATCTCTCATTTATCTGCTTTGTCCAGAACCTGCAAGCGGCAAACAGTGATCCCACAGCTCCTCCTTATGACTATGTTCTCGTGTTCGACTGTGAGGGAGGAAGCTCTGAGGTCATTTCTCTCAGCTCGATTGAGTCCTCAGATACAGATGAGGAACAGGACTTTCAGAGTTTGGATCAGTGGGGGCCACGCTTCAGCAGACTGGCAGACCTGTACACTGGGGGAAGAGAGGAGGAAGACAATGATGACCAAACACTGTCAGGAAAAACAGAATGGGTCTGACAAACCCAAATATATTTGGAGATCATCTAAACTTGGGGACGTCTGTCCTTGTCTTAGAATGATCTGTGGCCGTTTTCTGCCACCATACGTGTTTTGTATTTACAGATGTTGTATTCTTTCTCTGCTCTCTTTCTACATAACAGTTTTTCTTTGTGCGTGCTGTTTTGTTGCTGAATTCTAAAAGGACAATAATATTCAGACAAAAAATGTATTTAATTGTTTTTGATCCAATTCTTTTATTAAGGTATATTTTATGCCTGTTTATTGCCAATAAGTTTTAAGTGATTGCTTAAAGTGCTTTGGTAAAGCATTTACACTACTCAAACCTTTTCAGTTTTTACCACAGTACAGCATCAAATTTCTACGTATTCTATGAGGATAATATAGGATATATAGGAATGTAATAGGAAAATTAAAAGATTATTTTGAACCTGAATCTTCTAGTGTTTATAACTAACAAACTGTAGGCTGTATAACATCCTAAAATGCACCTAGATTTGTAGTTATAATATGACAAAATGGAAAAAAGTGAAAGTAGGATGATTACTTTTGAAAGGTTCTGTAAATGGTGTGAGTGTGGAAAGCACTTTATCAAGGATGTTGCAGAGTACACACAATACAAATGTTACATTACACCTCACCATTTTTAATATATCAAAATAAGACATTCTCAGGCATTATTTGGGAAACTTAACTATCTAACCTTATTTTCTGTGTTATAGTACTATTCATCAATTTGAATCTATTAGCCAATATGATTTCGTATTTTATTCGGTTCATAGGATGATGTGAACCTGACTTTTGCTACATTTTGTGAGTCTCTACATTTAATAGCTGGATGTAGAAATAAATAGCTCCAGAAATGAAAATCAAGACTCTGATGCTTGAGTAATCCTACTCTTCAGGCTGACATGCCCGATCCCTGGCCAATGATTGTCCTGAACCTCTGTCTTGAGAATGAACTTTAGTCATTCACTATCTTCCAGCTCAGAAGAACTTTGACACCAAATATCTACAATGCTGTGCCACACTGAGGACTTATGGAAACAATGAGAAAAAGTTTTAGATGTCTGGTCATTCGTACTTCCTTAATTAGATATTTTCTTTTTGTCATGAAGACCTGTGGATAAAATAAGTAAAAGAGAACAACTTGCAGCAAAGGTAAGCAGTAAATACTTTAAATTATGTGTGAAACATGTCTTTTTTCCCCCTTTATAGAAATGACAGTCACCTTATTTTGGTTATTTGAGCCATGTTAATGATTTTTCCTCCACAACAGATGATGCAGAACATGTTTCAGGAGGGGCTGTACCATGTTTTTTTCAAGGAGACGCCTCCAGCCGGCCCTACCACCCAGACCAGTAACACCGAAAATGAGGAACTAACAAATGTTAGGATTCATCGTTGGTTTGGGACTGTGGTTAACACAAGACTTTTAGTCACAGGGGTAAGGAGCTGCCTTCTTCTTCTAATCCAAACTACAGTACCTGTAAGAAATTCACATCCTGCACATTCGACAGGGACATGAATATCATTTAAATTTAAACTATGCATTTGAAAAACAATAAAAAACTTGGTGCACAACTCTAAATTCTGTTTAATTTTTTCAAAACCACATAGAGTCAAAATTACATACAGTTATGCTAATAGCTGAATATAAGTT
Source organism: Valencia hispanica (assembly GCA_963556495.2). Lineage (NCBI taxonomy): Eukaryota > Metazoa > Chordata > Actinopteri > Cyprinodontiformes > Valenciidae > Valencia > Valencia hispanica. The sequence goes on along the minus strand of OY747706.1, from coordinate 21,488,212 downwards.
AATATGATGCTGTGTGTTTAACCATTCTTTTTATTGAAAAAGGAAGAGATTATTTAAATAGGACTATTTCCAGGCATGGAATCCACTTTTAAGAATAGTCCTTACATTCTCACATGGGTTGGGCCATTCCAGCACCTTCTTTTTTCCAGTATAGTACCAGTCCTGATGTGTCCTTGGGTCATTGTCATACTGTTTCATTAATTTGAGGGGAAGCTTAAAAGTTTAAAGATCGTACATCTTCACTTTTCCTTCTACTTTGTGGAGTGCACCAGTACTGCTAGCATCAAAACAATTTGTAGACATAATGCTACCACCATACTTCACAGTTGTTACAATGTTCCTAGAATTCCTCAAAACATACAAAGTCATAGTGGGCAAATACTTCAATGTTGTCTTGCATTACTGCTAAACAATTAGCCAGAAGTTTAATTTCAATTGAGCTTGAACGTGTGGATTCTGGATCAGGGGCTTTGATCTCAGTCAACACTCTCCCACTCCATGTTGAGGTTAAACTTTTCTGACTGTGAACAGTAACCCTGTTGTCGCAGCATCTTACGGTTTGCACTAGTTTGTCACCAAGGTGGTAGCTGAATTGCTCCTGAATATTCTGATCAATTATCTTTCCTTTATGGAGGAAAATTTTGCTTAGAAAGTTGATAGTTGGACTCACGTAGGTGTTCAAACATGACAGTGACCTGAAAGCACAAATTAACACTTTTTGATGGGAAAAAAGCAAGCATTCAGTTTATTAAATGACACTAACCTCAATCCTATTGAAAATGTGTAAAATCATTCCATCTGATCAGCAGAACAGTTCAGAAACATCTTTAAGAAAGCCTAAAATAATATGACCTCCCTGGCTGTGATGAGTGTACGTAAACGTCTGGCTGGCAATGTGTTTATAATTCAGATTTGGCTTTTTTCCCAGGTGATTCAGGTCCTCAGCGCCTTGGCTAGCATTCTGACCACAGTGACTCATGCGTGTGTGAGGTATGGTTGTTCTATCATCATGGTGACTCCAGTATGGTCAAGCTTATCTGTGAGTCTGCATCTACTTTACAATGTTTTTACTAAGTGCAGTTAAACTTCAGAGAGCAAAGTTTTAAATCTAACTGTTGGTGATGTTACAGTATATTGCTGCTGGGTGTCTGGCAATGGAGGTTCAGAGGAAAGCTAATAACATAAAGGTAAACAGATTATTTTGTTATATCCATTACAGCTTTGTCTCTGAGTTCTTTTGATTTGTTTTTTGTTCTCCAAACAGGTCGTCATTCTCATGGTGCTGAACATTTTCAGTTTGCTGTTTGGATTTGCTGCTCTGCTAGCCAATAGTCTTGCATCTGTGCAATCCACAGCCCTGAGCTCTTACCAGCAGGTAAATGTAAAGAGCCCAGAAGCACTTTGAATTTTTTACTGACACATTCATGCAAGATATGTAAGGTTATGATGAGATGGTGAAATACTGCTTTGATTTCCTACTCTGCCCCCTTCCTGTTTTCATGTAACAAGCGGGCTGGTTCACATGTTGCAAAGGTGAGCTACATAGTGTTCACTTGCCTGTGTTTTCTGGGCACATTCTACATACTGTTCCTGTGCTGGAGAGGCCTGCGCCGATACAGTTCACGTAATATTAAGGCCTACACCCGCATCTCACAGGTAAAAAATATCTACTCAACCCCAGTAAATTTTGCTTATAGTTGAAACCAGACATTTTCATACGCTGTTTAAAAAGACACATAACTGACTAAACTTTTTCAGTTTTTGGGCCACTTAGGATGGCTGAACTTAATTCTTATTACTAAACGCCAGAATAGTAACAAAACATCAGAAGCTTGCATCACTTCGACTGCTAGGCCTATGAACTGTTATAGAAAGCCCAAACGATGATACTATGGCTTTGTAAGAATCTGATACGTTGTTTCATTATATTTGAGTAAATTGGAGGCTTATCTGTGGATGTATTGGAAGGCAATTCTTCCAAAAACAAACCCTCCATGTGTGACATTATGGAAAAATCCTCAAAAATCAGCCAAGTTATCAAGAAGATAATTTCAGACCTCTAGAAGTCTAGTTCATCCTTGTGTAAATTATCTTAATGTCTAAGGGTGTCATGTTAACAGAAATATGAACATTTAGTATAAATGTATAAGATAAACAGCATAGAAATGTCCAGCTGTCACACTGTTCAGGAAGATCGTTTCTATGTCCCACACATGAATTGGATTTGGTGGGTGGGAAATATTGCGTTGTTTCCACTGAGTGGTATGGCATGTGTCGATACGCTATTTGGTCTGTTTCCACTGTAGAAGCGGCCTACTCCACCGACCCATACAGCACCGTTTTTTGACCCCCTTTGGTTGTAGGTCCGTAGGACTGTACAATTCGGACGGAGCTACTACAACACAGACAGACAGACAGACAGACAGATAAATAGATAATTAGATAAATAGTACATTTTAATTATTAAAAGTAATTAAATAAAACTTCTGATAAACACAAATTTAAATAAATTGTCATATTTTCCTATATTTGTAGCAAATGACTAACAGTTAAATGATAATAATTGGTACATTTATTCATTTTTACTATTAATTATGTATTTATTTCCCATTTATATCATGCATATGACTATTTATTTAACAAGTTGGTGATTTATCGTATTTTGGGCCTTTTTGCCATTGATAGTTTAGTAGTAAAACCTTTCACATCGATCACAGACAGCTGGACTAATGTGGTTTTCATTCATTTTCTTAACAGGATCCAGAGGACACAAATGGGCTTCTGTTGGAACAAGAAGACCTGAATCTGTAAAACTCAATGTAATGAAATATCTCTAGATTCATTCTATCTGCATATAATCTGTAAGCTAAGTTATAGTTGCTAGCAAGGCATTTTGAATTCATCTGGACAAAAACAAAATGTTAAATCAATAGGATATGGACTCACTATCACCTCTTCTCTGGGATTCTACAAGAAAACACCAGAACTTAAAAGTTTCAAAACAAATTGATCTCAAACCATAAACGGGATATGAAATAAATATATGTGTTGATTTTTTGCTAAAATGTCTGTTTAATCCTTTGACATGGAGCAAGTGGGATTTTTTTCACCATTTCCCTGAACGTTGTGTTGCGATAGACACCAGAGGGCAGCATTGCTGATGTTGTTTATACCCATAAACCAGATTCATTTCCATTCTGTCAAACTGGAATTTGATTTCAAAACCTTCCACTAAATTAATGTGTATGAAGAAAAAGTATGACCAAATAAAAAAGGTTAAAAAAATAAAAGCTGGTTTAAATCTTCCCAATAAAACCTAAAACAAAAAATTCTATTAGTTTAAATAAATGGTGAATAGGCTTATGCTAAATGCTTTTATCAAACAATTTGAAGATGTCTACATTTAGGATACATTTGATTGGGCTGCAGATGTAGTGAAGGGTGTGGTGTGTTTGAGCATTTTGGTGATGGGGGATTTCATTAAGAACACATAACAAGGTCACAGACCATTCATGAAGCAAGTATGCAGACCCACACACACCCACAGCAATATGCACAGACTTATATGAGTGAAAAAAATCAGAGTGCAGCTACTTTCTCACGACATGTCTGACTAACAGCTTCCAGCTGTTGCTTGGTTGGGCAGGCTGCAATAGGAACCCACTGAGTACAAAGAGAAGGATGGATTAATGCAAACACGGACACAGAACCATAGTACAAACCGAAGCAGAGCATAGAGTTGATGTGCTGCAAAAGTGTTCATACCCCTTAAATCTTTTACATATTTTTTTTTATTCCACCACGAATCTCAATGTAATTTCTTGGGATATTCTGAGAAAGATGAACACAAAATAGATCAGAATTGTGAAGTTTGTGGTTTAAATGTTTTTAGTTTTTTTTTTTTAAATAAAAATCTGAAAAGCGCTGACTGGAATTCAACTTCTTTTACTCTAATACTCCTAAATAAAATAAAATCCAAACAGTTATGTTAGGGGAGGGGAAAACTAACTCTAGAAATCATTCTGAAAACGACATGCCCACAGCGAAATATGGTAGTGGTGGCAGCATCATGCTGGGGGAATGCTTTTCTCTAGTGGGGACAGTAAAGTTGGTCAAAACTGATGAGAAGATCGATAGAGCACAATATAATGCACTCCTCGAAGATAATCATTTAGGGCGGAAAAAGACTTGAGAACACGACACTCACCTTCAAGGAGGGACAACGACCCTAAACACCAAACACATTTTTTAAGATGTTTGTATACCCTGTATCAAAAACACAAAATACCTGTTTTTCTCACAGTCTGACTTTAAATCAGCCTAAACTTTTCTTTGTTTTGGGCCAGTTTGGATTACTAAAATTATTTCTACTTGCTCTGTGCCAGATTAATGACTGGAATTATTTTTAATCTTTAAATTCAGATGTTAAGGTACAGAATTACCCACAAAATCTCTATGGGTCTATGATAACTACTCTTTGTCATACTTTTGCTTAAGCCCCATTAGTTTCCAAGCTTTAACTTCCAAGGTAATGTCTTGATATGTTGCCTCAACATTTCCACCTAATCGCATTTCCCTTATGATGGGATGTATTTTGTGAAATGCACCAGTCTCTCCTCCAGCAAAAGTCCCACAACATTATTCTTCAGATGCCTCCATTTTTCTTTCCAAATTTAACAATGATCATTACGTAGAAACGCTACAATTTTTGTTTCCTCAAACCACAGGACATGTCTCCAAAAATATTATTTGACCATGGGTGCATTTGCAATCTATAATATACCTTTTTTTATGTTCCTTGTAGAGAAATGGCTTCATCCCCCCTAAGGGACTTTTCAGCCCATGTGAATGCCAGATTTATTTCACTGTAAATAATGACACTGTTACCAGTTTCAGCCAGCATCTTCAGAAGTTCAGTACATTCATCTCTGAGACACTGAACTTGCCTCCTTCCTTACTAGTATTATCAATAGTCATTCTCATGCTGTTTGTCATTGACTAAAATAGTTTGAACAGATAAATGTGGCACTTTCAATGTGGTGCTAGAATTGGGACTTTATTTTTGTACTTGTAACTTACATTTTGTAACTTGTAAGCTATGTTTTGTAACTTGCACACATTTTAAAAATACAAGTTAAAAGTTTCAAGTTTCAAGTTACAGATTTCAAGTTATAAAACATTTTGTACCATATTTGCATTGCCTGGAAGAACCTATGAGTTTCTGGTTTTGACCAACAAATAATTTTTCTCGAATTTCTATCCAATCATAGCAAGAGGAGGATGTCTGTGCTCCGCTCACAACCAAACATGATTACGTTCACACTCTTTACCAGTAGGTAGCGGTAATGGCCCTCACTAGTTGTCAACCGCCAGTAATGGGGGTATTTATGATGATGCAATAAACTCAGTATGCTGTGATGTATCCAATAACATCAAGGGATAATAAATAGTAATTATATAGTACATTTAATCCTTCATGAGTAAACATTATGTTTAATCAATTTCTGGCAAGTAAAATAGTTGGGTTTTTTACCATTTCGGGGGTATAGGATGATGCAAAAGAGCCTGTATGTTGTGAGGGGCACAATAACATCAAGGGATAATAAATAGTCAATATTTAGTAGGTTTAACCCTTCATGAGTAAACAGGATGTTATAATCTATTTTTGGCAAGTAAAAATGTCTTCTTTTTTCTGCCATTTTGGGGGTATTTATGATCATGCAGAGGACCCAGTATGCTGTGATGGGTACAATAGCATCAAGAGAAAACATATTTTTCTTTTATTTTTTATTGTAACCCTCCATGAGTAAACAGGATGCTATAATCAATTTTTGGCAAGTCCAATGATAATTTTTTTGTGATTTGGGGGTTCATTTGTGCGCATGCGTCGGTGTCATTCTACAGAGAGACTTGCCAACTTCGGCTCCCTAACAAACACGGTTTTAACTGGTTTTAAATCGTTTTTTATGACTAGTTTTAACCGATTTTAACACCACTGACTTTTAGCAACTTGTTTTTATCGGGGGCGTTTTTAATCCGAGCACGGACTACTTTTTATTTCGTCATGCCTTCACTCACCTGCACCCCCGGATGTGATGGTTGTTTTAAATTAACACAAAAAGTTCTGGAGTTGGAGCAGAGGATCTCCACGCTCCATCAAATCCAGGACCAAGAGCGCGACGTGGACATCATCTTCGGCCGGACTTTCACCGCCGCCAACAGTGCTCAGCTGGCGGACACAATTCCCTGCCAGCCCGGTGAAGCTGCGGAGGGGGAATCCATCGCTGGACTCGGACTGCTGAACGCCGGAGGTGCAACAACAACTGCAGAGGAGGACTGCTGGTTCCATCTGGGGGCTAAGCCAGAAAGCCCCCATCAGCTCAACACCGGTGCTCCAGGGTGTCTGGTCCATGGTCGGGGGGCCCGGAGCAGCCGCCACCGCTCTCCTTCATCCGGCCTACCATTGTCGAACCGCTTCGGTGCCCTGGAGCATGACTTCCCTCCTCTGACTGTCCCTCCGGCCGCCCTGAAACACCGCAGCTCCGCAGGACTGCCGCCCATCCCCTCCCAGCAGCCGGAGCAGCAGCTGGACTCCCGCAGCCCTCCACGTCGCGCTAAACCCAGGACTCGCCGAGGCGTGCTCCACTACACCCCGAACCCACGGAACGAGCCCTCGGCGCCGACTACACATCGCAGCAGTCCTGGGGAAGCTAATCCGCCCAACATCCAGCAGGTCCTGGACGGTGAGAGATCCTCTGCCCAGCATCAACTTGTTGACCAGCCGCCCACCACGCTCATCATTGGAGACTCTATTATCAGGAATGTAAGGATGAGAGGAGCGGTCACACTGTGTTTACCTGGAGCCACCGTAAAGGACATTGCTGAACAGATCCTGGACCATATCCAACATCACCCATCTGTGAGTAGAATTATTATTCATGCTGGAACCAACGACATTCGTAAACAGCAATCTGAGCTCCTGAAGCTGGATTTGATTCATTTGTTTAATCTTTTAAAATACACACATGTGTCTGTTTTTATTTCTGGCCCCACCCCCACTGTTGGCAGAGGTATTGGTCGTTTTAGCAGACTTTTATCTCTTAACACTTGGCTTTCCTCTGCCACCGTGATGCACAATATTGGTTTTATAGACAATTTTAACATTTTCTGGGGCAGGAGTCAATTGTTTGGTCCAGATGGACTACATCTTAATAGACAGGGTGCCCGCATGCTGGCAATGAGCCTGGCATGCCCTCGCCCCCCCCCCCCCCCCCCCCCCCCTCCCCCCTGTCTACCACACCAGCCCCAGCTGCACCTGCCCTCTCTGCCCCTTCTGCCACATCCTGATGTGTAGCTGGTCCCTGCTCCTACGAACTCAGTTCTGATATTAACAGTAATTCACATATCGGACTTGGACCTTGCCCTAAATCATCTATACCCGTTATCAGCAGAGAGCGGACAAATAATAAAGAACCTAGCAAATGCAACTCTAATAATCTCAAACAGTTACCAAAAGTCCTACCCCCAGTAAATCATACAGTCACTCCATCTCCAACCACTATTAATATGGCACTTTTAAATGTTCGCTCTCTGCTGAATAAAACTTTTATAATAAATGACCTAATTTTAGACCATTATATACATTGTTTATTTTTAACAGAAACTTGGCTGAGTACAGATGCCCCTGTTGTTCTTACAGAGGCCTCCCCACCTAAATTTAACTTCACTTATTCCACGAGGGGTTGCAAAAGGGGAGGCGGAACTGCTTTTATTAGTTCATCAATGCTTTCTGCCAAACCTGTTTTATTTGATAATTTTAGCACTTTTGAATATAATGCAACTGTTTTTAGCACTCCTCAGATTTTATGTGTCACAGTTTATAGGCCTGCTACAGAGAGTGGACTTTTTATTCAAGAATTTTCAGAGTTTTAATCAATTTTGTACAACTCCTTTGAAAGGATCATTTTAGCGGGTGATTTTAATCTACACATGTATAACCTTTTAGACCCTTTATCAACAGAATTTTTAAATATTTTGAATTATATGGATTTTAGTCAGCATGTCATGCAGCCAACTCACAACAGAGGACACAGTCTGGACTTGGTCATCACGCATGACCTGTCCACCCGTGTGTCCTCTGTTGTTGACTTGGCTGTCTCTGACCATTACTGTGTGTTTTTTAACATCACCAGTTTTATCCAGCAAGAGACCTCTGTGAGAACTGTCAGGAAGCGCCATCTAACCCCTGAAGTGGCTGCAGGTTTTCTAGAAGAGAGAAAATGGAGAAAAAATAAAACCACGATAAACCATCAATTATACACAGAACTTCTCAAATCCGATAATAATGCTGTAAGAAATTCAAGAAATGCTTACTTTGCAAAAATCATATCAGACAATAAAAATAATCCTAAAATTCTTTTTTCCACTATTGATATTTTTTTTTTTACCGTACTACTAATGCATTTCAGAAAACCCCCTCAAACAATCTTTGTGAGGAGTTTGCAGACCACTTCAGAGGGAAGGTAGACACCATCAGATGTAATATTTTATCTTCTCAAAGTCACATGGTTTTAGACAAATCTGAGTTTGTGACTTTACCAGAGAAAACACTGGACAGTTTTGTCCTGGTAGAGGCTGAGACTCTTGATAAAGTTTTCTCCTCAGTGAGGCCCACATGTGTTTTGGACCTGATTCCCACTTCCTTTTTTAAGCAATTTTATGGATCTTTTAGGGATGAGATTTTAACCATGATGAATTGCTCCCTTCAGACGGGGGTCTTTCCTGCCGCCTTTGAAGGGGCGGTAGTGAGGCCCCTGTTGAAGAAGACCAATTTAGATTTGAATGATTTTAATAATTTTAGACCGGTATCTAACTTACCTTTTTTAAGCACGGTTTTAGAAAAGCTTGTTTTACTTCAACTTAATGATGTTATTAATGAGCACAATGTCCTGGAGAAATTTCAGTCTGGTTTTAGGGTGAACCACAGCACAGAGACGGCCCTTCTGAAGATTTTAAATGATTTTAGATTAAACTATGATGCTCAGAAGGTGACAGTGTTGGTTCTACTGGATCTAAGCGCTGCCTTTGATACAGTAGACCACACTATTCTTTTACCTCGTTTAAAACAAATCGGCCTCTCTGGTGATGTTCACAAATGGTTTACATCCTATCTCACAGACAGGACTTTTATGGTAAGTTTAGATACCTGCTCCTCTAGGGTCCACAGCAGTGGCGGCTGGTAAATAAATTTGTAGGGGGGGCGCAGTTGCTTGTGATGGGTCAAAAGTCACGTCACCACCAGAATACCACACAAAATCTGAAAACCAGTTAAACTAGACCACTGGTATCAATACAACTACAGAGAGGCCTTGTATATTGATTATCTGAAATTAATGTTGAGGTAGAATATATTTCAAAAGTAGGCTACTTTAACACCAATTGCACTGAATACTTGTTAAACCGTCAATACAATTAGAGAGAGATATTGGATATTGTTGATCTAAAATGTTTTGGGGGAGAAAAGCTTTCAAAAGTAGGCTAGTTTAATAATAATAAAAACATTAAAAAACACATTATACCATAACACCAGTTAAACAAAATAATTGTTAAGCCATCAATACAATCAGAGACAGACATTGGATATCATTGAACTATTAATACAATTAAGTTAGAGAGGCGGAATATTGATTAACTATTAATACAATTAAGTTCGAGAGGCTGAACGTTGATTAACTATTAATACAACTAAGTTCGAGAGGCTGAATATTGATCAACTATTAATACAAACGATTAGTGGGGATTAATATTGATTAACTATTAATACAAACGATTAGAGGGGCTGAATATTGATTAACTATTAATACAATTAAGTTCGAGAGGCTGAATATTGATCAACTATTAATACAAACGATTAGAGAGGCTGAATATTGATTAACTGTTAATACACACAAGAGAGTGACATTGAATAATGTTGATCTATTAATCAGTCAAGACAGAGATACCGCAGGGGAAACAAAAAAGCGCATTACTTACTGGACATCCAGTTAGCCAACTGCGTTTAGTCTACGCATCGGAGGAGAAGCTCCGAGTGTACCTCCTGCCGCGATCTGTTGCCTGCTGCAGAATATTTAAATCCGGACTGTCAGGTCCTAAGTCCTTTACCCTTTTCTTCTTTTCATCTGACCGCTGAAAAAAAGGTATCTGGGGTAACGAAACAACCGAGTTTTCTTTTATCACAGTTTCCATGCTGTTGAAGAAGAGTAGGGATTGAGTAGCTTCTCTTTTCTGGTTATGAGGCACGGCAGTGAAAATCTCGGACTTGTGGCGCGAACGTTTGCTCTGATGATGACGGACGTATTGGATTCGATTAATTGTCCAATCACGTTAAGATTAAAAATATGAGCAAGAACGCCATTGGCCTGGGCGCACATAAATACGCCCAAGAAATAAATTTTCGTGCGCCAATGAAAAGCTGCCTTTGCCTGGGCGGGACCAAAAAGTTTGACAGCTGTCATAGACTTCAGCGTTACCGGCGCCCCTGAGGAGGAGGGATTTATATCTAATAACACAGCAACCCTAGCCGGGCGCAGAATGGTTAATGGTAATACCAATATTATTTGAGGATTATTATTCTAATTACACTATTACATGAGGAGAACATAGCATTGTTGTTGAATTCTTTTTATTTTTTTATTTGTTATGGTTTGTTTGACGAACTTGGTCACTATTTTACGGGTGCCAGCGCCCTCTACAGACCCACCGCCACTGGTCCACAGGATCACATGTGGTGTGCCCCAGGGCTCAATTTTAGGCCCAGTGCTTTTTAACCTTTATATGCTCCCTCTTGGCAGCGTCATCAGGAGACATGGAGTTAACTTTCACAGTTATGCTGATGATACACAGCTGTACATCTCCATGTCTCCTGACGACACACGGCCAATGGATGCACTTTTTAACTGCATTTTAGACATCAAATCCTGGATGGCAGAAAACTTTCTCCAGCTCAACCAGGACAAAACTAAAGTTTTAGTCATCGGTCCTGAGGCTCAGAGAGAGAAGCTTTTACCAAAACTACAATCACTGTCTTTTAATCCTTCTTTACTAGTGAAGAACCTGGGCGTGATTTTTGACTCTGAGCTGACTTTTATCCCTCACATTAAAAATATCACTAAAATAGGTTTTTATCACCTTAAGAACATCGCCAGAGTCCGCCCCATTCTCTCTCTGGCCAACACGGAGACGCTGATGCATGCTTTTATCACCAGTAGGATTGATTACTGTAATGCCCTGCTTTCTGGTCTTCCCAAAAAGAGTATATCAGATTTACTACTCTTACAAAATTCAGCAGCACGTGTCCTGACGAAGACCAGGAGACGGGAACACATTACACCTGTCTTAGAATCACTGCATTGGCTCCCCGTGTGTCTTAGGATTGATTTTAAGGTTCTTTTAATGGTTTTTAAGTGTCTTAATGGTCTTGGGCCTTCTTATCTATCAGAGCTGCTCTTACTATATGAACCTTCGCAGTCTCTGCGGTCCTCTGGCAGCCGTCTACTTGTCATCCCAAAAGTCAGGACACACTCATGGTGAGGCGTCTTTCCATTATTATGGCCCTCACCTCTGGAACAGGCTGTCTGAGGACCTTAGGGCCGCAGAGAACATTCATGTTTTTAAAAGGAGGCTCAAGACTCACCTTTTTAACCTTTTTAGCCTAGCTTTTAATTAACTGATTACTATTTACTGCCTGTTATTTGCTTTTCATGCTTTTATTGATCAGTGTTTTACTGCTTGGTCTTGTACTTATCTCGTTAATTTAATTTATTTATTAATTTACCTACCTATCGATCTATTTATTTATTTATTTGTGTATTTTAACATGTTAGCCTGTTTTACACGGATAAAAAAATCAAAAAAACATAGACACATCGTTCCAGTGTTTCCTCTATGGGAGCCCTCTGCCCTGGGAGCAGTGGTCGGCTATAGCTGCCTGGGTGCTCTCCAGGGGGTGCTGTACATCTGTACTCAGCCCAGTGTCCATCCTACTTTCTGTTTAAATCTCCTTTTAATGTTGCTCTTTAATGTGTCCGCACATGGGGATAGGATTTTGGGGGGGGGGGGTAGTATAGTTGTGCTTAAATGTTTAAATTTGTGGGGGGGGGGGGGTTATTCTGTAAAGCACTTTGAATTGCATTTTTTGTATGAAAAGCGCTTTATAAATAAAGATTATTATTATGATCAAAGATGGTGCAAAGTACTCAGTATCCTGTGATGTCTACAATTAAATCAACAAGAAATAAACAAAGACATTTTGAGGCATATTTAACCCTTCATTGGTAAACAAGATGTTCTAGTTCTAGTTCTTTTGATGTGCTGAAATGCACTATAAATATACTTGCCTCTGGTCACCTTTAAACAAAACTGGAAAGTATAACAGTGTATTTCAAAGCCATAGGAGCTTGATCATTTTGATCGAGTTTTTTCAAGTGAAAATGTGCCATGGAGAGTTTTTATAGTAGCAAAACAAAAAAAACATCAACAAAAAAACTATTAACTTTAAGCTTCATGTCCAACTAAATACAAATAAAAACAATGTAAACAGTGTAAAACGAGTCACAATCATGACAGTTACAGTCACAATCTTCCAACTGGCTTCGCTGCGCATTTCTTGTGATTTACAAAAAATAGTAAAAACAAAGTACCCCATGATGTGCATGTTTTGTATAAAAAGTGCACCCATTAGATAAATCACACAAGCAACGCCAAACATACTGAAGAAGAACACTAAAAAAAGAACAAAAAGGAAGAGCTACCGTAACCAGAAGCTGCTCCTGTAGCGCTATAGCAACTGGCAAGGATAAAGATGTGGGGTAAAGAAAGCAGTTAAAACATGAATTGAACCTCTTTCCCCTTTAATTATCATTGCATTAAGCAAATAGAAATAAGTGTGGTGACCTAAAACAGGAAACTATTCGTCTTGTTCAATGTCAGACAGTAAGACAAAAATGTGTATATTTCTACTCTGTATTTAAATATCTAAGTTTGGCTGTGTTCCATTAGAGCTTCAGCAAGTTTGGGAAGAAGAATGAGGGACGATTTTAAAACCATGTATCACAATCCTTCCACTTTGCAATTAAGCAGTGTTACACACAATTATAGTTCACATAAGGTCTAGTGTTAATATGCTGTTAGCATTCATTCAAGTGATATGAAAGTCAACTGGAAATGCCTTGTGGCTTCAGAGTCATGTCTTTTATGTTTGCTCTTTCTGTGACTCAGTAGCAAATCCTGAAAGGGAAGTGACTGCAGCCTGGATGTGATGACATGAGTGAGTGTGTCCATTGGAGTTAAAGGGAAGACTTTGTGTTGGGATTACTTTTTTTTCAAGGTCTTGTGGCCACATTGGCCTTTATTTGAAAGAGGACAGTACATAGAAAGGGGTAGAGAAGTGGGGGAAGACATGCAGCAAAGTTCCACTGGGATGGGACTTGAACCCATGACAACTGTGTTGAGGACTGAGGTATCTGTACATGGGGCGTCGGCACTAACCACTACGCTATGCGACGCCCCAGTTGGGATTACCTTTGATAAGTGAGATGCTGTGACCTTTTAGTTGAAGAGCCTGGAGATATTTTACTGGTAAAAGTAAAGAAAAAAATTTTAAAAAAAGAAACAGACAGAGGCATCATCTTGAGAACATTCATCAATAATTTATTTTCTTACTCTCAAGAACCACCACAGCTTCTCATCTTGAAAATTCATTAATTTCCAACAACACAGTTTTGCAAAATGTAAAGTTACTATACAAATTCTTAATAGAAAAAAGAATAAATTAACTGTGGAATTCAGTTTTTTTCAAATCCATTCCACTTTTTTTTCTACAATGCCTTTAATGTAATATTACAGCTGAAGAGAACTGTTCAACTCAAGTTACATGCTCTATTGTCTGGTTGAGGAGATGATCTAACATTTAACTGCCTGTTAAAATAAATTCATTTTGCATGTATCAGTAAAAATGGAGAGATGTCTAGATCCTACTTGACAAAGCAGTAACTGGTCGTTTTGTAGCACCTGAAAGGGTTTTTCAGTTTTGGGAGAAAAGAAAACAAATACTGGTTGATATAAAATGCCAACATTGCTAGAACAATGGATGTGAGTTAAAAATCCCACCAACCCCAACATCTCCCCTCTGAACATACATGAAAAGACCCCTCTGTGTTGGGAGTAATACAAAAATCTTCATACATGATCATGGAGCAGGAAAGGTTTGTTTTGTGGGACTACAGGAGGTTTTCACACTGGTTTACAACGAGCTCAGAGATAACAGGATCAAAACAGTTCTGTGTGGGGGTTTGAACAACACTATTAAACAACTGTTCATTTTAGCAAGAGGAAAATTTGTCTTTTTTGAGTTCTTTTGTCAGTCAATTTGCATGCATGAGATTGGGTCTTCGGCACACAAACTAATCCTAAGAGATTAACAAGGAGAAATCAAACCTGACTGCTTTCCTATAATGAATTCCTATCAGATGGTAAACTTGATTGCTGGTCCTAATCTTGCATAAAGACGTATTAAAATTGACAAGGCAATGATGGATGACTTTTGGAGGAATAGACATGCACGTATGGAGTGGAGCGAACTTCCTTGTGAAAATAATGTAGAGTTGGAAGTTGATTTAATTGCTTATGGCCACTTATAGAGGAAACACAACATTATGAAGGGCATCTTGGGATTTGTACCAATTGAACAATAGGACTAAACCATATTCATGTCATGAGGGTCATATTTGTAAAATAAACATTTAACAAATCACAGTTTTGTGCTACAACAAATATTGGAGGAAATTATTTTGCACCACTGGGAGACAAGTAGGAAACTGGTTTAAAGACCAGGTGTGCTTTTCTAACCCTGTTCTGAATGTTTGATTGGACTGTGTTGGACAAGAATTACAAGGATTTATAAATATTTCTCACGTCCAGCCATATCTTCTCTTTTGTACTGAAAGTGTCACCTGTTCTGCCCAAAATCAAGAGAACACAGTAACTGCAGGTCCAGCTTAAATATACTGTAAATGTTGTGCTTTCAGACAAGAGTATGAATTATTAATAAAGATGTTTCATTGTGTTGTGTGTTTTCTGGCTGCTGTTTAATGGAAGGGCTTTTGAGTGTGAAAACTGGATGGAGTCTGTTTTATGTCTGAAATAGGTTCAGTGCTAAGTTACAGTACAAATGCAGAGCACCAGTTTGTGTGGAACTTGCTCAGAGGATGGGCAGAAAGCAACAGCTCCATAAAGGGATTGATGGTCACTCAGCAGAATAAGAACCAGTTTGAACTAAAACTGGAGGAAATAAGTAGAGGGCACACCATAAAAACAGCTCACCACAGTCACTGCACAGCTTCACGGTGAAACTGCAAGGTCAAATTAACAGACATCACGAGTTATATCTCACTGAGGGATGATGATGAATTAAAAGGTGGAGAACTGGAAACAGAATTAAAACAAAACACTACAGTGTCTGTGACTGGATGTAGCCAGATCAAAACCCTGTGCTCTGATAGCATACAGGTGCATCTCAATGAAATACATTATTATTACTGAACAGCTATTACATTTCAAGAAGAGTGGAGAAGCATGAAATCCAAGTCACTTGAGTTCTGTAAAGTTTCCACAGTCTGTGATAGTTTGGGGAGCCATGTCGTTTCCTGGAGTTAGTTAGAAGACCCGCCTACCAGGACATTTTAGAGCACTTCCTGCTTCTCTGTGCGCACAGCCTTTATGGAGATGCTAATTTCATTTTTCCAGCGGGACTTGGCACCTGCTTCCACTGCCAGACGTACCAGTACCCGATTTGGTAACCGTGGTATCACTGTGCTTAATTGACCGGCAAACTGGTAGATGACAGGCTGTACAGTACATTTACATACTCTTTAGTAGGATGACAGTGCTGTGTAATTTTTTTAATCAATTTTTAGATAGTTTGAATTTTATGAGGAACAGATTTTGGGGTTTCCATTAGCTTTAAGCCGTATCATCAAAATGAACAGAAATTATATTTTAACACAATAACAACAGGTTTGTAATGAACCTATACATGAGATTTCTGAACTGAAATTTAGTGGAGAAAAAACCCCAACCTTTTTAGACAATATTTAAATGGATTGAGATGCACCTATATGTTCCTGTTCTGTGACTGATAACCTTGAGACCGAACTTCAGATCCAAAGAACTGCAGGTCAAGGTCACATCCAAAAAGATCCCACTCCAAATTCTACCAACAACGCACTAACGATCCTTCACTCCAAGCTTTAGGAAAAATACCTATTTCAGTTTCACTCTGTTGAACAAAACCACTTGAAAACCTTTTACAGTGTTCTTTATTGCTATAGTCCTTGTTCGTGTCTCAAAAATTCCCACGGAAACCATCTAATACAGTCACCAGGGGTTCACTCACATATTGCTGACTGACTGTTCTGTTATGAAACCTAACTGGGAATAATGTTATCAGTTATTCCAACAAGACTGAAATCTTCTGCTCTTTGAAGTATGATAAAAGAAATCAAGGAAACAATGCGTATGGGAACAATATAATGTTTGTTGAGAGCTAATGCGTTTTAAACCAGTGGCTCAAATCCAGCATGTATCTTCTGACCAAGTGGCAGTGCACTGGAGTGATGCAGGATGTGATATGAAACAGGTTGTGGACAAGCCGATGTTGGGTTTACTGTGTTTCTGATATTCTTTTGTGCTCTGTCCTTTCACGCTTTTGTCCCCCTGCTTGTGTGCTCCAGACGCTGAATAAAGAAAGGGCTCTATAGTGCTGTAAAGAGGAGGGAAACACTTTTCACACTTCTCAGTCTGTCCTGTGAAATCAGCCCTTATCAAAGCCCAGCGAATGTGTCTCTGTCCAGCTGAGCTGTGATAGTTGGGCCATAAAAACAGGTGGTGAAACTCAGGGAGGCATAGAGGCTTGTGTGGGGTCAGGTCTGGGCTGGATGAGGTGTGTTTGGTTGTCAATGGGTAGCAGTGAGGGACAAAGTCGAAAACAGGTTGTTTGTTGGCCATACAGGAAGGTCTCAGACCAAAGTTCCAGGTTTGGTCTTGTCTTTTCCGTACCACTGCACATCTGCCAGCTCTGAGCACAAGGGGCTGCTGAGAAAACAGCTGTCACTAAAAGACCTGCAGAGGAAGAAATCACAGGATCACTGACTGCAGAGAAAACTTTATAAATACTAAAATGACCAACAGGTTGTGAGTTTCTATGTTTCAAATGGTTTGATAACAGTGCCAGTTACTGGTAAGTATTTTATGAATAAATCCTGCGAGGAGTTAACCACAGTGAAGCGTCACAGTCAGAGCACAGCTGAGCACATGCAAAGATCAAGTACAGCCACAGAAACAGAACGACATGCAGGCAGTACCTCCACCAATAAAGATTAAGATAAGTAAACTCAAACTCCTCCAATTGTCAGTCCCTATTGTAGATAAGGGTTATGTTTACAGATTACTAACTGTATATCAAGTAGAGATGCACCATGAAATTACCAGTAGGTATGTTTCCACTATCGCATAATTTTACCGGAACTTCATGTTATGCACGTGTCTCCACATCACCGGGCCAACAGGGCCATTTTCGGAGCCATTTCGGGAACCAACAGAACGAAGTACCAATCTGGAGGTATGTACTAGGAAATGGCTGGTAGAGTCGCTGGGTGGGAGTCATACTGATTGGTTGTAATTCAGAGGGAAATGAGCAGATGTCGCCAAAAAACAGGCTTTGTAAAATAAGCGGAGTTAATGGCAGAGGGGTTTATAACGGAAATATGGCAACCATCCCTGCTTCTTTCATGACGATCTCTAGTTATTCTCTACTGCTGTAGGCGCCTTTTGGTGCTGATAAATGACGGTACTCCCTATTGAAACGGTCGTGATATGCGGACGTCTGAGCTGATTCCTTAAAGGACCAACTTTGTATGAAGACACGACGGCTGAGCGGAGCGGGCCTACAGATTTACCCCGACAGAAGAAAGTCAGATGAAATTACCCAGAAGATCCGATAGTGGAAACTATTGTGTTGTATTGAACAGCTTTGACTGGTGATAAGCCATGCAGAAACTCAAAGATCTAATGTTTCATCAACATCACTTTTCAATGTGAATGTCGTTACTAAGTGAAGAAGACAGTTACCTATTTTAGGCATCAATAAGTTGTTTAAAATGATCTGAGAGGAAGCAAAGAGATCTAAGAAGCTATTCCAAAGAAAACAATATTTTCTGAGATATATAGAGGCATGTTTGTGATAGGGAAGAACCATTACTGTATCGTTGATCAGTTTTGTTGAGAAAAAAATGTACTGTGATAAAAACTGTGGTTGATGATGATAACAATAAACTCTGTTAGTATGTTTGGGATAGTTAATTTTGCTGTTTGAGCTATTTTTTTTCACTGACGGTTTGATGAGAGCAACAATAAATTCTGCATTTACATTTCAAAATATGATTAATCACAAATATTGTTTACTGCTTAGCAGCAAAGTTGCAGTACTTGCTACTGTTTTAGAGCTTTTTAGATGAGATTTGTTTTTTTAGTAGCAATACTTATTTAGTGATGTTTTCACTGTATGCAGTTATGCATTAATAGCCAAATAAACTGTGATGATTTTTTAATAATTTTCAAAATCACCGCTATTGTTATGACAATAAATACCACAAATGATAAATACATATCATATTATCCTATTTGCAGTTCTTTCAGGCTGCAATGGAGTGAGAGAGAGGAAGACTTTCAGGTGATAACAGGAAGGATGAAAGGAAGCCAGAAAAGTTGTTCTGTTTCATGCTGTTGTGCTCTCAGCCTAAAGCCTAGTTTATACTTCTCCGTCAGCAAGTTTGCACCCACACGCACACATATTGACTGAGATGTTTTTTGGCGGCTCTGCCTACCATTGTAGTGATGTGTCTGGTCAATGACAGTTTATTTACTTTAAGCTTGTAATCACATTTCCACTCAAGGAGCAATGGCCAACAGAGAGCGAGTTTTGATTGAGCTGGAAAGCTTTTTAATAGAAGTGCAGCTCATAGAATACTCTAAAAACACATGTAATCAAACAAACACAGTGGTCTGTTTTGTTCTCTACACCTCATGGTGTCTAAAATCACCAATAGACCATATTAGTTCAACTGGCCTTGCAATACAAAGAATCTACGCCCCAAAAGCTCCATTGACTACTAATTCCATCGACTATAGAGCACCGTTCTGGTGAAATGATCTGGGGCGCTGATGTTGGGCTGACCAATCTCTTCATTGCGTCTGATGGGGTTAAAAAACTGGGCCCTACTCCGTGCATCCTTGCGTGAGTGACGCAGAGCCCTTGCATCGACAGATAATGACGCTGCGTGTCTCCGCACCTCCGCAGACGGAGATGTACAAACTAGGCTTAAGACTGTAAAGCTACATGAAGATTTGAAAATGCTAGCAGCTTTCTGGAAATCATAACATTTAAGTTAAAGATTAACATGATCTAGAATATACACATGGAGACTGCTGTTTTGGGGATGCTAGAAGCATTAATCGCTCATATAAGTTGCCAAAGTCCGCTTAAAATGTTTCACTTGGGTGTGAAGTTGCCTTTGGTCCTGACATAAACAATAAACAGCAACTAAACTAACGTCAGTGGTTGATGCAATCAGCTGGGCTTCATGAGGTACCGTTTATTTTTTATTATTAACTGGGATTATCAGCTGAATTTGACTGCAATGTATTTTAACTAGGATCACTGTATTTAAATGGATACTAACTATCACTAACTGTAAATGTATCTATTTAAATGGATTTTATTGAACTGATTTAATTTTATATTTTCAAATAACTGGATAAAATTTGATTCAGGCTCCATACAGATAAACTAAATGTAGTCAATAACCATGTACAGCTAGAAAAGGTATTTTTAATGCCAATTGTGTAATAAATCTATGGAAATCAGATTCAGCTAAATTTGGTATTAGCAGGTCAAAGCTTTATAAAAAAAACAAAAAAACATTGGTAATCAGTGCATCTCTAATATCAAACATTTCTAAATATTGAACTCATATACTATGCACAATTGTCTGATTCCTAAAAGATTTTGCAATACTACTACATCACTACTGGCCATTTTCTTTCAAAATTTTGCTATTGCTATGTTTTACTACCATTGCTACACGGTACCTCTATGCATCAGAGCTGGGCTGAGGGGGAGACTGACAGACGTCCTCAGTAGGAGAGCTGTCTGCTGTGCCTCTAAACCAGGAGAAAGGGCACACACACACACAGAGGAAGGGGTGTTAGTAAAGATAGAAAGACAAAAAGGAGAGAAATGACAAACATTGAGTGATAGAATGCATGTCCAAAGGAAAAAAATGAACACAGTTAGGGGGATATGATTGGGAAACGAAAAAAAGATCAAGAAAAAAGGAAAGAAATCCAGAGAGTTAGCAATGAAGATGTCAAACAGAAGCATATATTGGCTGGAGTTAAAAAAGCCGTTAAAAAGAAACCCAAATTACATAAAGCGTGTTTGGAAAACAAGAAAAGCTGACCAGAATAGAAACAGAACCAACGCTTGTGAGAGTGTTATTGGTCAAGTTTGGATACAGATGAAGGGACAGAAGCTAAAGATTTCTGGTTACCCTACTGAGGCTGGAGCATGTTTCTTACCCGCTTTTCCAGTTGATGATGTGCTGGGGGCTACAGGGTGGTGTGGGCGTGGCGGGGTGCTCGCTGGACGGCGTCAGACTTCTCTGGCTGTGAGGGGAAGCAGCTGAAGGGAGAACCGACAGTCAGCAACACAAATAAAGGTGACAAAAGGATGAGGGACAAAAAGGAATTCCAGCTATGCTTCACATGTGGGGCTGGGGGATGTGGTCTCTGTGTGACAAATGGATTTTGCTTCAGGAGTGAGCAATACATTCTCAATTTGTTTATTTTACAGGGGAATTTTCCTGCTTTTCTGGCATCCAGGCTAACTTAGATCAGTTCAAGTCCAAAATCGGTTTCTCTTTGACTTGTCAAATGAGATCTGTAGTATCCCGTAGTATCGAATGCTAAATGCAGATTTATTACAGCAGTTTGGGAACTTTAGGTCCTTTAAATGGTTTGTAAAAACCCCCATCAAACTATGAATTTGAGTCCCTTTTTGACACTAAAAATGAAACTAATGTTGTTTTAAAGACCAAAGAAGTAGTGAAATGGTCGTTTTTATTTTTGATTGCAAATTTGTTTGATCAGTAAATATTTTTTTTTTTTAAACCTACCACATTTATTAGTCGTTATTAGATTTATGGAAGGAGATAAAACAATTTTCTTTTTCTTACATATCCAGACTTGGAACATGATTAAAGCGACTTCCACTTTTGCAGTCTGCATAACAGCTCTGTTATTATCGCAGGATAACTGCTTTCACGATCATTTGGTAAACATTACAATATTGGAAATTTAAATCTTTTTCTACTTCTATTAATGTTTTTATAAGAACATATTTTAAAGGTGTGGACTGAACAATAAAACAACTTTTAAAACCCTTTTAAAATTGGACATTGTTCACAAATGCTTCTATCTATCTATCTATCTATCTATCTATCTATCTATCTATCTATCTATCTATCTATCTATCTATCTATCTATCTATCTATCTATCTATCTATCTATCTATCTATCTATCTATCTATCTATCTATCTATCTATCTATCTATCTATCTATATATATATATATCGAATGCCTTTTTCAAGAACTTGTGAATTTTACTTTGGAAATGTATAATTTTTCATGTCTATTGCAATTGTTACCCTCCATTTACTTCACGTTTCTTACATGCTGGCTTTCACCTCATACTAACACATTTTCCCTGCTGTAAGATGACTCTTACATGAGGCTTCAATAACCCGCCATCTCTTTTTATTGCATTTCTGTATCATCTCAAGATGTGCCTATGTATTTTTAAATTCTGTATTTTAATCATTAAATGTTGATATATTCTTTGAATAGAACTTTCTCTCTTAAGTTTGTTATAGCTGAATCCCTTTTTAAATTGTGGAGAAAGAATAGGAAACAAGTCATAATTGGTAGGTCAGTTTTTATCACATACTATATCATGTTTACTTGGCCTTAACTGCAAGGCTGAACGAAAATGAATACTGTTTTTTCTGTAATGGGAAACAGATGATGGTCAGTTAACTGATTATATAGAGTTTAATAAAAAAATAATTGAAAACATACCTGGTGAGCCCTTGGCGAGTGATCCAATTCTGCTCCCCCGTCCATGTCCCAGAGTGCCTTGCTGTGAACCAGTCTCAGAAGATGTGGATCCTGAATGTGAGTGGCTTCTTTCTTTAAGGCTCCCTGATGATCTCTGGTACCAACAACGCAGCTCCTCAGACACTGCTGCCCTCCCCCCTCCTCCACCACCCTCTCTCCCTAACGATGGAGTCCGTACGATCTGGGAACGAGATGGCGTAAGCCGCCCGCTTCCCTCTCCCCCCTCCTCTCCACCCCAGGCCTCCTTGTAAAGTCCGCCGGCGGTGTAGGAGCTGGAGGTCTTAAACTGGGCCTTGACGCTGTAGTGACCCTCCTGGTCGCTCTCCAGGCTGCGCACCACGACACCGTTGGAGCTACCTTCCACATATAGAGGGTATTCCTTGATGCGGTACTGGGAGGAGGGCTGGCTCTGGCTGTGGAGGTAAACTCCATGATGCCCACCTCCGATCCCACCTCCACCTGAGCCTCCAACAGTGCCGTTCTTAGCTGCCAGATTTGGCATAGAGCCCGAGTTAGAGGAACCCAAGTGACCAGCAGACCTGTGGAGAAAACATGTTGGTGTTTGCCTTAATGAGGACACATTTAAAAAAAATTAATTGTACAGATAATTGTACAGATAAAAAATAAAAAACGAAGTCCATTGAGAGCATCTCTTCACCTGTGCCTTTGCCTCTGCCTGGCTTTGGAGGGTGAGTCCTCTCCCAGAGTAGAGTAGTTTGGGTTGCTGCCAGGGGGTCCACCGGAGGGGCAATATTGTTCTGAGCTGCTTTGGCTGGTGCAGGATGAACAATCATCCAGTGGGTCAGAGCCATTGGAGCCTCGTCCTGGCCCAAGGAAAAAGTCGGGACTGCCCAGGGTGTGCGGATGTGCATCGGGATCGGACACCAACAGTTTGCCCTGGGACTCAAGGCTAGAGCTGCGGTTCCTAAAGTGCTGAGAGAGACTGTGGAGACGTGTGGGACTGATGTCCACTGACCTAAGAAACGAACAAGAAAAGGTTACAAATGACATTTTGACGTACAGAGAGAGTTTTTCTGTCTAGGTTTTGGACTCAATAGTACACTGACTGACCTGGTGGAATGTACATAGTGTGGAGTTCTGGTTCTCAGGTCTGGTGTTGATGGCATGCTGGATTGAGAGTTCCAGCGAGGCGTGTTCCTGATCGGGCTGCTCTGAAGGGAGTTACTGCCCCCTGCTTCTGCACTGCCCGAACTTGGAAAACGCCTGTGACTGAACAGAGGTGGAAAATGTTATCTCTTTTCACACGTTCAAGAGGCATGAGTACTTTATTAAACCCAGACAGTTGTTTTACATTTGCATAATTTACATAAGAAGAGTGAGGATACCTGGAGTGAGAAGAGCGTTTCTTTACTTTTTCGTAGGGCTCATCCAGTGACGATTCACTCCACATCTTGGGTTTGATGGGAGATTTATCATAGTCAGAGCGAGTGTAGTGCATGTGTCGCAGTCCATCCAGGGACTGCGGGGGCGGAGGCCGGCTGTGAGAGGGGGGCCGTGGAGGGAGGCCTTTATGAGGTGAAGCTACAGGAGAGAAGGTTGGAGTACCTGTAACTTGAGGATCATCTGAAATTTTGAAAAAAGAGGGGTCACAACTATGATGTATAAAAGCCAAACATTGAATTTAAGAAAAGATATAAAGGTTTTTACCATCATCTAAGACCAGCGCATCAGACAATGAACTGTCTTCAGAACAGATGTTGGCTTCTAAGGAAAGAAAGACAGAAAAAAATGAGAAAATATGTTGAGTGTTTCATTTATTGTTAGTGTCCAAACAATAAAAATAATACTGCGTATGGCAGTAAAAAAAAAAAGCTCAAAGTGTGTATAAAAATGGCTTCATGCTCCAGTAGTAGCTATAAGTGTTGTGGATAAAGTCAGAGATGCACGGGGAAATTGGTTAGAGATAATAAACTGCTGACTTATTATTAATAGGATAATTTTTATTCAGTAGGGTTTTGTCGGTTCCATCCTGGAGGATTTAACTGCATTTGCAGTTTTTCATTAATGCAGAGAGACAGAGCTCTGTAACCTAAGGCCATTTTTGAGCAATTACATTGGGACATAATTAATTTTAAACAAAATGTAGAAAAACATATTGCTTTTTTTATAACTCTTAAGACAAATTGAAACCAGTGATCAGAAAACAGCCACGAAATCTAGGATTGGTACATCTCCACATAAACAGGTACCTTCAATGATAAGTGACGCCCTCTGTGTAGGCTTCTTGCCAGAGCGGACCCGATACTCGTTGATAGAATTCTCAATTTCCTGGAGCTTCTTAAGTGCATTCAGATAAGAAGTCTTCCTCTGCTTCTTCAGCTTTTTGCTGCTCACGTGCGGATCGCTGGCGAGCCGCCTGGCCGCCTCCGTAATCTGCGACTGAATGGCAAACTCCCGCTCCAAACGCTCAAGCTCCTCCTCCTGGCAAAAACACAGAAGTGCAAACTTCCTATAAAAGAAGCAAAAATGTCTTGGATTCCCACAATGTTGTAGCAACAGAAACAAATGAAAACTCCAAAAACAACAAGTCCGAGCTTCCAGACACGAAATCACACTAACTCTCCCATGTCACACATTCGGTGAGACACGCACAGAGATATTCGTGCCAGTAAAAACACCCTGCGGAAATCATTTATCTATGCTGTAGCTGCACATTTTCTCACCACTGGATAGCCTCTATTAAGACCCAGTGTCCCCCAATAATAACACTCCAGCATCAATCTATCCACTCCTACATAGCAGCTCTCGGGAGACTTATGGAGCAGAGCAGGTTGACCAAGGAAAACATATTCAAAACAGTAGATAAATGCAAATACCAGCATAGTGTATGCATGCAAAGTCTGAACTGCACAGCACTGACTGGTAAATGGAATTGCTGTCTTTGACTCAAAAGTAGCTCTCCTCCTACATGGGAGTGTGGGAGCACACACATATGATTTCAGTTACCTCAACAGAGACAGGATTAATGATATACTACCTTTTGCTTCTCTTAATATTAGACTAAATCTGTTCTGAAGAATCCGTCTCACTAACAGTGGCTTTGCAGCCCTGCTAGAGCAGCTTCTATTTCTGTGTACACAGTTTAAGGTGCCCGGTGTAAAATTATGACATATCTTTCTGCTTGGAAGGCGGTTTTTGTGATACTGTGTCCCTGGATTCTTTTCAAAGAACACAACCTCAGTGAAACACACACATTCAGGCACGCACACAATTCTACTATCACCACTTCCTGTGGCTAAAATGCAGCCACACTATATTTAGAAGCTCTGCTCTGTCGGAAAAACTACCCGTGGCACAAAGAGGAAGCAAAAGAAAAAAAATCTAAACTTCTTCTAGGTGCAAGATGTTTTTAGATTGTGGGGGTTTTCGGGAAACAAACCTCAACAACAGTTTTAAATCTATTTGTTAAAACTTTATGATCTCATGTTTTTATTATGTTTGTTTGGATGAGAGGACAATCAGGACCCTACAGATAAAGTGCTGGTGAGGGGAACTGGGAATCGGCCCATTACCTCGCCCTTTGGTAAGATTTTCTGCTCATCCAGTTTGAAGGCGGTGCCAATCTTCCGCCTCACTGTGGGTGGTTCCTCACCAGGATCCAGAGGGTATTCCTTTGGAAGTTTTCCTGTCAGTTCCTGGAAAAAACATTAGGGTAATAACGTTTAAAAAATAATTCTAGGAAGTATTTTAGTTTCCTTAAATATTTGCTAATTCTGTGAGCCTTTTCCTCATACCGCTTCTCTGATACAGATGCTCTTGAGTTCCTCTAGTCTCAGCCGTAGAGTTTCCTCCAGAGCTTCCTGTCTGGCCCTCAGTGCTGCCAGCATGTCCTTCTTAGCAGTTTGGGAACTGTCTGATTCCTGAGAGCCTGCAAGGTGCAGACAACACAAAACGTAAGGCTGAGAGTCAGGAGCGGTCTCGTCAGGCAGATTGAAGAAGGGGGGAGAAGAGCTGCGTGTGCACCTGCTGCTCCTGCAGGATGTTTACCGGGAAGCGAATGGAACGTTTTGATAAGGAAGCTGTGTTTGTGCGAGCATGTGAGTGTTTAGAGAAAAGGGCAGTTAAGGACAAAGTCAGTGACGCACTTTTCCAAGGCCCGGAGATGTTGCCAGCCGTTTTTCTACTATGCCACGTTGAAAACAATGCAAACATCCACACAGATACCCTGTTACCCTTTCTGTTGCTTACTCACTGGCCTAATGTGGTTCACTCTGTGGCTGACCTTTCAGACAATACAAAAGTAACCAATGCTGAAAATGTTTTGCTAGGAAAAAAACTACAAAACAAGAACAGAACCCTACCGTTATAGGATGCATTATTTTTAAGGTCAAAGTTTGTGATAACAGCTGAGAACACAGATCTAAAACTTAACCGTGTGTAGTTTGCACAATTCACTCCGGCTTGTATACTGTTGCTCCAGCCTTTCTTTTTTAGTTGCCATAGTCATGTGCTGTTGTAGATTTACTGTGGTTTGGAACATTGTCCTTTTGCATGACCCAAAGTCAGCTTTTATACACAAACTATCAAAATTCACACAAGAATGCTTCCTCAAACAAAGACTTACAGGAATACCTAGAAGTAACTTGTGCCAGTGGGACAAACCCATAATGTCTATCTTTCACCACTGTGAATGATAGTGGGTATGTTTTTGTATGTAATGTTTTTTTCTTTTCTTTTGATGATTATTTTTGATGGTATCTTCTATTAGGTAAACAACTGAATCCAATTTTTACCAGGACGGTAAAGGTGACGGTGTAGCAGTCACCCACCAGGTAGCTAATCTTGAGTTCCTGATTATATTCTAAATGACTTTCTGTAGTTTAAAACTCTTATTTTAGTTGGAAAAAAAACCTCCAGTTCCATTCATTACTTGTTTAGCACGGATAAGCATTGTACTCATACTACCGCCCTTTCATTTTCTCAACCCCTAAATTTAGAGGAGGCAGGGGCTTCTGGAGGATGAATCTGTGACATGGAGGGTGGTAGGGGTATTCCATACATACTGAAACACACAGGGTGGGGTGTTTGTACAGTATATGCGTGAGAACATTGAACAGAGAATGAGTATTCTGTTTCCAGTGACAGCTGCTTCTGTCCCTCCAAAGCCCCTCACTGCCAATGCCAACACATGCAAACACATACAGTCTAGTCTCTTTCTCCTTCAGCATTTTTCAGATCTTTCCCTTTTTTTTTGTTTTGTTTTTTTCACCAACACACACACACTGACCTGAGGAGAGCAGACTTCCGCTGCTGCCACTGATAATCTTGCCCTTGCTCCCCATGTTGGCCAGTTTGGAGGTCTTTAAAGTTCCTGTCTCTGTAAGATCTATCGCGATCTCACTCAGACTCCGTGCAGCATGGATCTTTGACTGGAAAGATAACAAAATAGAAACATTTGCCAAAACATATTGTGTACAAATACAGATCAATAAATTAGGGTATAATCAATAACTTTATTTATTTTAGTATTTCAATTTCAAACTTGGGCAGAATTGTTACACAGAGTGATATATTTCAACTGTTTCTTTTATTTTCGATGATTCTGGATAGCAGCTAAAGAAAGCCCAAAATCAGGTTTTTCAAATAAGTAGAGTATTACATAAGACACAGAGAAAGGATTTTTTTTATTCACCTGTGTATCATATCTTTATTAATATATGTAATGGCCATGTTGGGGCCTATCCAATCAAGAGAAAGACTGCTGACTTTCCAGGTGTTTAGCAGACAGTCAGCAGACTTCCTCCACAAGAGGGGTAACCAAAAAAGGTAATTGCTAAAGAAGGAGAATTTACAAAAGCCGTATCCAAGCATAACATTTGAAAGTTTAGATGAAGGAAAAAGTGTAGTAGAAAACAGTGCAGATCACTGGAGATAACCGCACCCTCTAGACGACAGTAAAATAAATCTTGGGGGAAATTCAGAAGACTTGTACTACAGCTGGAGTCAGTGCTCCAGCTGACACCACACACAGAGGTATCAAGGAAATGGTCTACGCTAACTGCTAACAGAACCTTCAGAAAAATATAACCTGGACTAAATAGAGAAGAAGAGATGGACTGTTGCTCAGTGGTCCATAAATCCGCTTTTAGATTAAAGTAAATTTAGCATTTTATTTGGGAAGCAGGGTTAAAAGGAAGAGGAGAGGCAGCAACATCGATGGAAATGAGCTAAAGGCAACAGTAACTTTAAAGTACTGTATACTTTACAGTACTTTGACACACTTTTAAGAAGGCCAGCCTTTGTGTAAATATAACAGTCTGTGTGCAAGGAATCTATAAAACATGGATCTCATATTTTGTCTGAATAACTAAAACAAATTTTGATGCTACTCTAATGAGAGGAACCTGTTAGAGGGCTGTATTCTCTGAAGCATTGCTTTGAAACTGACCTTGCTCTGCTTGCGGTCCAGGTAGAACTGATGCTGGCTGATAGCCATGGCCCAGATGGACTTTATGAGAGCAGGACAGGCGTACCAGGTATGCACAGCGATGCCGCTGTGTCCAAACGTCCTTCTGGTTACCGACGCCCTACAGTAGAAGCGGACACAAGGCCTCCTTATATACACTGAAAACAAAAGATGGTTCGACTACTGTAGTGACTACTGAAGTGACTACTGCGATTATTGAAACTGACGAATAATGAGAGACATTTTTTTTTTAGCAAAGCCACACACAATGTCCCAAATTGTTTACTCATCCTCTTTTAAACACACATCTGCAGCCGACCAGCTCGCTCTAATGACAGCTTCCTTTGAAGAACACACCGCTGCTCCCTGTTTCACCCCGTCTGTCTTTTTTAAAACTCATTCCCTCCCTTTCTGTCTGTAGAATAACACTCCGTATATATATAGCCTTGTTAAACAAACACAAGAGAGGTCACTTCCTCTACAAAGAGCTATCATGCATCTATCTCTCCTTATCCTATAATCTATCAATGCTTTACTTTGTGTGTGTGAACCCAGACTATCCATCTGCTCCACCATGACATCCCCAACGTTCGACTCTGCTGCCAAGACAAATTCTACTACTTTGGCTAAATTAGACTCCAAGCTCTGTTATTCTGCTCCACACAGAATATACTTAGAATCTTTGCATATCCCTATATGTCTGAGAGGAAGGTGTCTACAGCATAGGCAACTTCTATCATTTAAATCAGCAGATGTTTTTTTTTTAAACTTAAGAGCTGAGATAAAAAAAGGACTATAATGACTCAATGACAGTCTAAAAACTCAAGATAATACAAAACAACAAAACAATAACTTCCTTCAGTTTGTGATATAAATTTACCTCCTGGGGTCATGAACTTCCACTGAAAACTTCTTCTCTCTGAAGTAAAGGTTCTCCAGCTGACGCCATTGAAACACCTGAGGTTTGGGGAAAAAAGACAGCCTTTAGAAGAGCTCACAGGAGACGTGCTTCAAATTAAATCCTCACAGCCTTTAGCCCAATCTCTTCCCAGAAGGGTTGTTTTTGTTTGGCAGGAACATGCAAAGGAAACAGAGAAGCAGGGAGAATAAGAAAAGCTGATAAGGAAGGAGCTGTTAGGAAACAGTAAGAGGAGACCTAAAATCTGGAGGTCTGTGATCAGGTCCAGACCAGGCGGTCTTTCCACAAAGGATCCCAGCACAGATGACTTCACTCTGAAGTAAGACAGTGTGAGCGGAAGGAGGCTTGACTTAGTTTTTTTTTTTACCCACTTCAGTCTCCTTCATGAATCATTTGCTTCTCTGTGAAATAAAGTCCAAGGCAGCTGTGTAGAAAAGCTTCCCTAAAGACGTTTTTCCCCACTAAGTGTGTAGGTTCAGTCCTTCCAAGCGTAAGAGGAAAAGAGAGGTTTGAGGTGGTGTGTGTTCACCATCTGGAGCCATGTGTGCGTGTGTGTGTGTTTGTGCAGAGAAAGTGAGTAAAGTCAAGTTTCCTCCTTTTTCTGGGAGGGTTTAGAAACGAGGAGAGTTTATCCCCTCCTCATGACCCCTCCCTCCCTCCCTCCCTCAGGGACTCTGTGTTCAGCTCCGGGCTGCAGTTGGGAGGTGTGTGTAACAACGATTTGGTGAAGAGGTTGTGGTGTGTTTGTGTAGACTGGAAACATAGTGAGGCTTTCTGTGGGCCTGGTGATTAAAATGCCAATACTTTGTTACTTAGAATTCTGAGTCTTGTTCTTGTTAATTGAGAAAATAGAATGAGGAGGATTTTCTGCCTCAATCAGTTTGACTGTGATGCAGAGAACAAGAGAAATATCGACAGTGTGAAAGATATAAGGTCAAGGGACCCCCTGAATAGGAATTTTAACACCTTAAAATAATAAACAGGAGATAAAAAGATAAATAATTCTAATGCTGATGTCTGTGCATCTATATGGATGCAAATGTCTGGATAGAGAAAATCAGCTGCCTTATCAAAACTCCCCCTATACCTTGAGCTTTCAGTGGAGTGTGAAGTGCTAATGTAGCATTGTGCTAAATATAGCAGACAGAGCAGATTCAGCATGTGTGGGTGCATTAGTTAGAAATGGGCCAAAGCTGTGGAGATTAGATAGATGTTTGAAAAAGGTCTTCTAGAGTCATGGTTCTCAAATGTGTGCTACTTGAGTGGCTGTTAGTGGTACTCATAACAAATTTGAGAATTTCACAGTGTAAATACAAGACTAATTAACTGTGACGTAGAGGTCACGCACACAAACAGACATAAAAGATAGCTTGAATAAATTCGTTTTAACAACTACTATAGAAATGCAGTCTCAGTTTAACCATGTTCTATTTACTGATGAATGAAGGCAGGTTAAATCCTGGCTTTCATGGTTTGTACGTCAAATTCGGACCCCACCATCTCAATGCAGAAGGTGAAATTTAGACTTAATAAACGTACATGTACTATTTCTGAGTTTTGGCTAATCTGTATAGAATGTTGCCACATGATTAGTACCCAGTGTGATCTTCTACTACTACAGACCATCTTCTTCAAGGTTTAACAGAGATGGTATTCTGTTTGCCTTGGTTGTGGTTCTTTGGGCCACCGCTGGTTTTTTGTTATCTCGAATCAATCTGACCAATAACCTCTGACCTCTCAAAAATACATTTTTGTCCACACAACTTTAGAACCATTCTCTGTAAATGTGAGAGATGAATGTTTGAAAAAATCTCACTAGATCTAAAATACTCAGACTAGCCTGTGTGGCATCAACAAACAAATCCCCTTAAACCTCCTATTTTTCCTATTCTGATGCTCAGTTTGGACATCGGCAAGCTGTCTTCACCACTTCTTGACGCCTAAAAGCATCAAGTTGCTTTGATGTGATTGGCTGATTCGCTATTTGTGCTAACAAGCACTTGAATATGTGTATCTAATTAAAAGGCAATATTTTAAAAATGTTGGGTTCTTCAGAGACTTGCGTAAAGTTCTGACTTCACATGATTTACTTGGTTTCCATATAAACTTGATATTTGGAATGTTTAAATTTTGAATTAAAAAAAAACACAATTAACGAGCACAGTTGAAACCAAATGTGCCATCCCAATGGATTTAATATTTTTTCTCCTTTTGTCTTCACAGAAAAATACGCTAATACATATCTGTCAGTATAGTAGAACTTGGAAACCTAGGTCTTTACTGACATGGTACTTGTCATCATAAGTCTTTCAGTATTTTTTCCTATACAGTAGTGTTTACTGTCATGTTGTCCGTTTAATATGAGTTTTACATGTGAACTGTTTATATTGTGTTGGATACTACTGTAACATTATTTTGGTACCCCTCTACAACCCTGTGGTTATCTATTTTCATTTTTCACCCATTTTAAAGTTATACAAGGCTGTTTATTTTTTTTAAAAGAAGAAAAAATTGTAGCCATTGTGATTTTTTTAACAGCTTGGTTTTTTTTCTAGGATTAGTGTACAGGCCACTGGGTGGTTCAGTTATTAGGGTTGTGCATGTACAGTACGTGTGCAGATTCTACAGACCCTCTTCCTCTTGGCAGCAGACTACTGCTACACAATGGCACAAACACACAAGCAAAGGAAGGGACTGGTCATTATTCATCACCGAAAAGAGCGTTCATGTGTACAGACTCTCGACTGTCTCATAATAATGTCAGCACAACCAAACGCACATCTATCATAGATGTAAAGGTCAATTCTGATAGAGTGCAAATGCCTTTCTCTGGTGTAGCAGACTCCCTGGAGATTACAGAAGAATAGAACATTTAAACAACGTAGGTCCGGACAGCTACAGTGACGTGATATATTATTGTTTTTTTGGGGGGGACTTGGACCTGTGAGCACGAAAGACAATAGTTTTGTCTATGGGTGGGGGTACTGCTGTATGGCACTATATCCAGCAGTTGCCAAGGAGCCGCACATCAATCTGGAGGCACTTCCTTTTATTTATGGTTTATTTCTGTTTTACATAAATTAAAACTTACAATAATCCACCTTAGTTTTTCCACAAAAACTATACAGTTTAAGAGAAAGCCTTGTCTACATTCTCTAATATGCAGCAGAGCGTATGATAGCTTGCAAAAGTATTTCAACTTGAACTGGGCTACATTTTGAGGGTTGCTGCCCTGCTGGAAGGTGAATCTCTTTAAATTTCTAGTTCGGTGACTTCTAAAAGCATTGGATTTAATTTTGGGCAATTAGACTAATATGCATGCCTAACTTTTCATTTTCCTATTTTAAAAAAAATGTTGAGAACATATTTAATTTTTTTTCTGCTTCAAAATTATGAACTTCTTTGTGTTGTTCTATCACATACCATCCTAATAAAATACATTGAATACACATACAGTTATATGTGAAAAAGCTCCAGGGGTATGGATTTTAAAAATGCAACAAAAAAAATCCCACAGTTTGCTAAGTTTTACTAGGAACATCTGATGACCTCCTGACAGTACTGATAGGTTAGTCTGAAGGTACTTAGTAAACATGCAAACTTTATAATTGTTGCCTAGAGGAATCACAAGACTCTAATGAGGCATCAGAGCAGTGTGTGATTATGCAGTAAACTGTAGATACGTCTGCATTTGCTGTATAAAACCCAACCCAAATAATGTGGTAGATGATGTGGCTAAACCCTTGTAAAAAAAGAAAGAAAAAAAGTACCAACATAATGACTTCTATGTGTACTTTTTAAACAAGACCATATGAAGTTCAGTACTCTTTTAGAAATAATAAAAATTATCGTATTGTGATTAATGATGTTACCCCACCTTCTTGAGTCAGAGTACTGACCACTGATGGCCAATAGGCTGCTCTCTGAGTCAGTGGATACTGGTACTAAACTCTGAGTAGCTAATCACAAAATCTGCTTTCCGCTAGTTCAAATAGTGATGACATGTCTAACAGAACATAAGCAGTGCTTATATTGTAAATGCTGATGACCTCCGTCTCTTTCAGTTCTTAGCTCTAAAAGCAAAACATCCTCCAAACTGATTTTTACTGTCTGATTAAAGCAAATCTGTGCTGTTCTCAGTGGGGTTTAACTGAACTTGTGATGCTGAAGCAGTGCGCAGTAAAGAGGTCCAGACTATCCCAGTCTCAGCTCGTGAATGCCTGTGTGTGTGTCAGTACTGAAGCTTAATGGACCAGTGACTCACACTGACTGTTGACATGTCTGCTGAATACTTGATAAGTCACTTGCTAGGACCTCTTTCTGTACTTCTTCAAATATATTTCATTGTTATGTGCTATTTTTTATTGTAAACTGGGTTAGGGGTGACAGGATGAATTCAAATAATAAAGGTTTGAATTTCCCCTTTGTGGGACAATAAAGGATTATTCTATTCTACTCTAATAACCTAAAACCTTGGTTGCTTCTGGATTCTTTAATGAGAAAACTTGGACTGAAACTGTCCAAATTAAGATGCAGGCACACTCACAAAGCACATTAGTAGAAAACAGGAAAACATTTAGTAGACAGGAAATAGTCTTCAGGATGGTGAGTTCAGTTTTCAGTCGGGTGATTGTGTGTATGTGCAACAAGTGTATGCCTGTGTTTATGAGCAAAACAATCAGTGCTATCATCGGTGAGTCTCTGATGGCCAGTAAGTTTGATACAGGGGTGAATGCAACAGTTAAAGACGCTGAACAGCACCAGTAGTGAAAGGTAAATTGAAACTGGGAGTTACTTCATGCAGAATACAATGACTTAAGGGGAGTATCCCTCAGAAAGGCAGAAATAAGTTCAGGACAGGATGTTTCATTCAAAGACCAGAGTCTCTCCAGACAGTTGTAATCATAAAACACTGTTATTTTTCTCCACAACCACAATGTCCTGAGTCACTGATTGGAAAAATGGACAAAAGGGAAAACTATATGTTACACACAGGGTTCCTAAATGTTTTTCATAACCAAATACCATTCTTTCCACTATGTAATGAGTAACTTTCTTAAGTCCTTTAAGAAGAAAGAAAGAATGTATCAATGAATTTATAGGAAAACATACATGGCTATATCTATATATGAAAAAAGCTAGAGACTGTTAGAGTGGATGGATGAAAGGAAGGAAGGAAGGAAGGAAGGAAGGAAGGAAGGAAGGAAGGAAGGAAGGAAGGAAGGAAGGAAGGAAGGAAGGAAGGAAGGAAGGAAGGAAGGAAGGAAGGAAGGAAGGAAGGAAGGAAGGAAGGAAGGAAGGAAGGAAGGAAGGAAGGACATACACTTCAATTTGTGCAGCAGAGATTAGAAGAAGCGCCATCTCACCTTCCTTGGTTTGACTTTGTCCTGGTAGTCATACTGAAAGATGCCTTTATAGCTCAAACCCAGCCACCATGGGATCCCCTGTTTGTCCTAAAAAACATAGCAAAACTTCCCAGATATCTGCTTGCAGGCCCCAAGGAAACAAAAATCTGTGCAGTGCATGTGTGAGAAAAAAAAAGGAAAGGCAGAGTAGTAAAACTGTACCTTTACAGTATAGTAATGCACTCCATATGTGGGGAGAGATTCCACAATGCTCATATAACTGTAAGGAGCAGAAAGACAGATATGTAATGAAAAACAGAAGAAAGTCTTCCACATACAAGATATAAACAAAACCAGATACACATAAACACACTTACTTTACAATAGCCTGCCCTCTAGACTGCCCACTGAGCTTCTTGTAATGCTCTATTACCCGGTCTTCACTTTAGGAGAGAACAATAGGAGAAAACAGAACGTTATTATGGAGACAGACAGTAAATAAAGAAACAAGATGGTTAACTGAGCAGATTCTCACCAATAAGCCAGAGATGGGTGCTCCTTTAGAGCTTGAGTGGGCAGAGCGGGAAGTTTTTTCAAATCAGACCTGGTTGCATCATCGCTGAAAAAAAAAAGAAGAAAGATTTAAAAAACTTCAGTTAACGCATTTTCTCCAAGTCCTATCATGAGTTGAAGATGGCCTAACAGATGCCAACAGTTACTGAAATAGGAATATAAAATTCATCATAAATGTTCAACTGTTTTAGAACCATTTTGGGGGAAACAGGGGTGTAAGAACTGCATCCAGTCAAAAAAGAAGAATAAGTGCTGATGGCCAAAAAATGTGCTCTATTTTAAGCACTGGGTGTGGTCTAAGTCTAAACAGCTGCTGGAAGAAAAAGAGCAACAGAAATACAGATGTGAAATCAAATGATACATAAAGATAAGAGGGGATAAAAACTATCAGGGAAGGAGCTGGAACAGATTAAGACCCAGATAGAGTAAATGAGACATGGAGCCATGCAGAAAACTACAAGCACTTGGCCCCAGATTCAGTTTTCAGACCTCCAGTGGCAAGATTTCCTAATGCTTCACTCTAATCCCCAGGCCTCACTCCAGCCTCCACCAAAGGCCCCAGAAGATTGGGAAAAGCCCCGGGAACATGACAACCTATGAGCTAGGACTCTGGAAGAGATCCCATCCACCCAGCCTGTCTGTTCTTCGATGTGTGAAAACAGCTGTGTCTGCTTTTGTTCATATCTGCTTGTGTTGCCAATTATCAGGTACGGTGCCCTGCAAAGATGTTTAAACCCTCTGAACTTGTTCACATTTTGTTCTGCTAAAACCACTAACCTCAGTGTGTTGTATTGGGATTTTATGTGACAGACTAACACAAATTAGCAAATTACTTTTCACAATTCTGTTAGAAATAAACATCTGAAGAGTGTGGCATCCATTTTCATTCGGTCTCTTTTAATCTAACGCCCCTAAATGAATTGCCTTTAAAGGGAAACAGACTCCAAGTGTGTGGAAATTAATCACAATATAAATCCAGTTGTTCTGTAAAAGTTTTCGAGACGTGGTAGAGAACATCAGTGAACAAACCACATCATAAAGAAAAAGGAATCCACTGAACTGGTCAGGGATAAAATTGTGGAGAATTTTGAAAGACGAGTGAGGTTAGAAAATAAGGTTTCAAGCTTTAAACATATCAGGAAATAATCTTTAATCTCTCATCCAAAATTGGAAACAGTGTGACTCAACTAAAAACCTGTCCAGCCATGGCTGTTAAGCCTAAACTGGAAGCCAGTGATGGGGCTTGTAGTCACACTGGAGAAGATGCAGAGATCCACACCTCGTGTGGAAGAATCTAGTCTAAATGTCCCTTTTATGATTAAAGTTTGTCACAAGCCATGTAGAGGACACAGCAAATAGGTGGAATAAGGTGCTCTAAGTTGAACTTTTTGGCCTCCATCAAAGCTCCATTTGTGGACGAAAACTAACACAGCACGTCATGCTGAATAAATCATCCCTATGCTTAGACATGGTAGTGGTTTAGGTGGAATCATGCTGTGGGGATGCTTTTTTTCAGGGACAAAGAAGCTGGTCAGAGTTGATTAGAAGAAGGATGGAGCTAAATACACGACAACAATGAACTAAAGAATGGGGGGGAGGGGTGTCACTTTTCGAGAAGACAGGATAAGGATCTCATTTGTAAAGTAAATAATTGACAATCTACAATAATACGAATTTTCAATTGTATACTATTTTGAGTTGGTCTATTACATAAAATCGCTATGAAATGCAGTGATGTTCATGGTTACGACACAAGTAAATCTAAAAAAGTTGAAGGAGCAGGAATCATTTTACACGGGACTCTATATCAGGTTTCTTTTTTAGAAATCTACTGGAATATACATGCCGCCATGATCAGAAAACACAGTCATTGCATAATGATATTTTTGCAGTTCCATGAAACCAATAGTTTGGCCCTTTTACTTCTAAAAGAAACAATATCAGAAATGTATTTGGATTTTAAGAAGCAAACAATGATCATTTTAGAAAAAAATACTCTCACGTGTACATAGAACATTTTATTAGAACACAATATCAACATGGTAGTGTATGGCCTTGCGAAGGGCACAGTTTAAGGACTTTTAGAAGCGTAATACTTGTGTGTGTGGGAGGAGGTGGTGAGTAAAGACAAAAAAAGATGAAAGGAATGTCTCCAGAGAGTGTTACATTCCAGCGCTCTGTAGGATGCTTAGTGTATTTGCTTCTCTCACAGGCGGAAATGGGGTCAAAGGTGATGGCTGCTGTAGTCTGTTATATATGATGCATATTTAGGGTGACAAGAAGATCCTCTTTATGGTTGTTGCTTAGATGAAATATTACAGAAATAGATAGCTACAACAGCTTTTGAGTTAATCTAATTTAAGCTAAACGGAAAATGAATGACGTCTCACATTTTTCAACACTTCCTAACATTACATTAGGAAGTCTGTCCATTTTTAGCTCCAACATAAGTCTTCAAGTCATGTGTTTGCTTTTTATACAGAAAAGGCAGAAATGAGTGAATCCAAGATGAAACGATTTGAGAAGGAAATGAGTTGCACGGGATGTTGAGTCACTTAAGGAGTGATAAAAACTCAAAGGAGAACACGAGGAGATTAACAGGTGATATCATCATCTCCATTGTCTCCACATTTTGGCTTCTGCTTTCAGGTTCAACACAGAGAGCACTTTCTGACAATTACAGGCAAACTAATATGTAGATGTAGTTAGTTTTAGGGGTTTTAATGTATTTAGTGCCTACTCTCTCTTAACAAGAACTGAAAGGGTAGAAAGATTATTTAGGTATGTAAATCTGATTTCTTTCCTGCAGCGGAGCTTACCTGCTAAAATCTCCTTTAGCTTCCTGTAGAAGAAAAGGAGAGTAATAAATTAAAACATGTTATAAATATACGAGTAATAACTAAGCAATAACCATAAATACTATGTTTACGTTCTGCTTGTGGAGGTAAATGAGTGATAAAAGGTGCACTGCTGGAATAATGGGGAAACATTACACATCCATTTAGAGGGAAACCTTTGAAGTGGTGCAGAGGGGATACCCGATACTATACATCTGCACCTGCACAGAGGGGGCGAGCGTACTCAAACACACAAAGATATAAACGATTCAGTCGTGTGTGTGTAACAGGACCTAGCATAATCACAGTTAATGGACTGACCAACTCTGAGAGAGGGGACAAGAAAGAGAGAAAGATGGAGGTGAGAAGGAGTTTTGATGTTGAAAACATGACCTGATGTTATTTTCCAAATCCTCATAAAATGAATTTGATGGGAAAATATTTACTGCCAGCCATGCATATTTTATATGCAGTAATATGTAGTCATAAAATGATGACGAAAAGTTAAAATTACATAAAAGATTTAGTCGGAAGAAAATAAACTTTCAACAGGCAAGACAATTTTGAGGTATTTGAATACCCGTAGCGCCCTCCCACACGTAATAAAAACTGATTGGTGACCACATTAGATAATTTGGGTATAATCTGTTAATTATGAAACCAGCAGATTATGCAAGATCAGACATTTGAAGCTGGGATCAAAGGCTGTTGGAGACATTTCAGTTTTTATAGAACTGTTTCATGTGCATCCAACATCCCATGGAATATCTATATATAGTGCTAGGATCAATGTGTGGGCTAACAAAAAAGAAACAAAAAAATAAGCATCATGCAAGCCATTCACGAACAACTGACAGACATTATAACTCGTACAAAAAACACTTTCTTACTTGCAGGATGTAGGACGCTAATTCAAAGACTACCTCACTGTCCACTTCAATGAGCTCCTGCAAAAATGAGAGCAGATGAAATCAGAATCATTGAGTGACACATTGTTTGGAAGACAACACATCCTTAAATAACAAACTTTGTTATTCAAGGTACACGAGGAAATTCTCCGTCCTTTACAAGCCAAATTTTTCACTCTTTTATAATATCTCCAATCCAAGATAAGAGGGGAAATAGAGTAGGGATTGTATGAAAGTGTGCTCTGAAAAAACCCCAACAGCAAACAATAAGCTTATCAGGTCAAGAGATGCAAGAGGTTACGAGCATAGAAGAATATACATATGTGTGGTTAGTTTGCATTTTTACCAACGATGTTTGAGATACCTTCTCCGTACACAAGAGTGGACAAAGAAATAAAGGTCAACAGGATGTGAGTAGTGGGGGAGGAATGCTAGGAATGCTGCTTCACTATCCAGTTCTTAATTTGTTAGAAGTTCAGACAGTCTGGATGAAATACGAGAATGAGAAAACCCCACAGTGGGTGTACCACCCAGGGTGACTACAAATCACCCGTTTCTTTTTCCTCCCCTAGTGTATGCTCTTTTATGGTAAAACAAAATGTTGCCATGTTCAAAACTAAACATAAAAGAACAAATATACGTTGAAGTATTTCTATTGTGAATGATCAAAATGTTCTGAATATGTTCTGCTTTACCTGGAAGCATCAGCACTACTGTTCAGTTTAGAGTCCCCGACATGCTGCGCTGCTTTTTACCTTTAACAGTTTTTACTTTCTAAATAAAACTATCGATTTTAATACAGATAATAAAGGATACTAAGCATTTTGACAACTTTTATATATAGGTGCATCTTGATTAATTAGAATATGATTGAAAAGTTTTTTGTTTTTTTTTAGTTCAAGTGAAACTCAAACATTATATAGATTCATTAGAGAGTACTATATATTTCAGGTCTTTAATGATCTTATTTGTATTTTTGCAAGCAGCTAATTAAAACCACAAAAAAGATCAAAGAAATGTATTGTATTACATAAGATCAATAATCTATTTAAATACAGAGATGTTGCTTTGAGAGTTGTCCAGCAGTCACTGATATCCTTAATAACATCCTTAATATCCTGTCTCTACAGACTGCTTTATCTATGTAAATTATTGGAAAGTTGAGTGGAAGAAATACATGTGGTAAAAAAGCTGGATAACTGGAGGTTTGAGTGGATTCTGAAGCAAACTTCATTCATTCACTTTGGGTGGATCAAAGATATGAGCTCAAACTGTCACACTTCTTCTACTGAGCCAATCCTGAATCGGAGATAACATCAGAAGCATCTTACCTGACCTATAGAAGAAAAAGAAATGGGCTGCAGCTGAATGGACTGAAGTTCTTTTTAAAAGTAAATGTCGCATTTCATTTGGAACTGAATTCCCAGGGTTTGGAGGAAGTGTGGAGACGTACACAGTCCAAGCTCCAGTGTGACGTTTCCAAAGTTAGTGATGATTAGGGAAGCCATGTCATCTGTAGATGTTGATCAGTTGGATGAGGTTGATGGATAACAGTCTGATTTCATTTCCAAGCAGGACTTGACACCTGCCCACTGCTGCTAAAAGTACTATATATACCATATGTCTTCTATAATGACTACGGTATCACTGTGGTTTATTGGCCAGCAAACTGCTTTGATCCAAACCTCATAAAGAGTCTTAGGAGTTTTGTAAAGAGCAAGATGAGAGACACCAGACCAAACGTAACAATGCAGACAAGCTGAAGGCCTCAATGAAAGAAACTTGGGCTTCCTTAGCACATCAGCAGGGTCAGACTGGTCACCTCCATGCCACGCCACATTGATGCAGTAATTCATGCAAAAGTGGCCCTAACAAAGTATTGATTGTATATACTGTACAGTGCATGGATAAATTTTTCAGTAGTCTACTAATTCTGAATTAAAAGTAATTTTGTTTAATTGGTCTTATGTGATATTCTAATCAAAAAAATCTGTGGTTTTTATTAAACAGAAATAACAGAAATAAACACATTATATCCCTCTGTCTATGAGGAATCTGTTTATTATGATTTTTTCTTTATTAATTAATCGTCTGAAAAGAATAAGTTACTTCTTTAGGATAGAGACGCCCTCTTCTGGACAAAATAGAAAACTGCTTGACACAGCTGTCAAACGCAGTGGTGGTTGAGCAGACTACATTCACATTGGGCAAGCGGTAATTTATTTGCAAAGGGTTTTCAGCAGTTCAAGTTTTCTCCCTCTGTAGCTCTTTGTCATGGTTTACTTTAGCACATATTTTCGACTGCCATTTGCTAAGCCTGCATAAATGTGCTTCAGCAGCGCCATGCGGCAGTAAATGTGTCAAATCATTCGCTAACTGCTGGAATGTGGAGCAGCACACAGCGTGATGGCTAACAGCTGATGCAAACTGTTCACATTTTCTGCTTCATCAAATCAGAGTGCAGGACGAGGGTCCAAGCTTTCCCCGTGTGGCATCTTTTCATTTAGGTCAGTAATGAGGCTACAAGGAAACATGCCTCAAAAACAGGAGGTCACACATAAAAAGCTCCACCTCGAAACATCCTCTAAGCATCTTCTGGGACTAAAATGATTTTAAACCAAATTAGATTTTTGCCATACAATTGCAGTCATGATAATATTCATTTTAGAAATGAACTTTTAAATTATATTTTAATTTACTCAATATCACGGTGTAGACAAGCTTGAATACATACATACCGTTGCAACTATATTTGGTTAAAAATCACTTAGCAAGTGGCAGAAAAAAATACATGCTTTTTAAGGCATCATCAAGGTTCTGCCATAGCTCTATCTGCTAGAGTGGGTTATCACTCTTTTTATCAGAAATGGTAGAGGTCATTTAAATAGTTTTAGGTTTATTGGCACAGTCCAAGCTTTTAAGCACAATCCATACATTTTCAACAAGGTTGAGTTCAGAGCCATTCATTAATTCATTCATCTGACCCCAACTGTCGCTCCAATGAAAAGATCTATGTAAGTGTGCTTAAGAACAACCCATAAACCTCCAACATAGCTCAACCTTTTCATATACTGGAAGATGTTAGGGTGTCAGGATGAAGTGAGTTCATCATCATCTTGCACAGAGAGGATGTCGACCAAGAAAGAAGCATCTGCTACAAATTTGACCCCTTCAAGCTCAACTGAAGCTTGCAGAGGCCCATTGAAAGAACAGTGTGCCCCCTGTCTAACATAGCGGTAATAGCATCATGCTGAGGAATACGTCACATTTTTTCAATTTAATACTTTTCAGCAGCTTTCATAGCATTTTAGACATTTGAGTACAAAACATTTCATTGCTGACTCCAGTATTAGTAGCTGTAGTATTTGTAGGTTTCAAAAAACATAAAAACAATAAAAATGCTGAAACTAGTGGATAGCTACTGGACGTGTGTGGTTTCTCTGCAACTTGCTTAGGGGCAATATATTCTTTGTTTCTGGATGCATAGAATTGATTTTAGAAAATGCACAATAAACTAAATCCATTATAACCAATATTTTTGCCTTTAAAATTGATTGAAATTGTTTGTTGTAGAATCATTGCTGAAAATGCATCATTAAAAGCCAAAAAGTAATAAGACATAGTTTTTAATGCACAGTAAATACATAGAATTTGCACAACCCATACAAACAAACACATCCACATATGATGTCATTGATATTTGTAATGTAAAATTAAAACAATGTAAAGTGTTTACCTTGTATATGATGGACTTTGCATTGAGAAAAAACAGCTCAATTGTTGCATTGTCCTTCAGGTAGGAAATACTTTCAATGTAAAACCTAAAAGCACAGAAAGAAAGTTGAACATGAAAATTCTGAAGCACGTCAGTTGAGTTGATGAATAATATCTGAGTTTTATTCTCTACTGTTTTTAGCTCTAAAAACTAACGCAAAAAATACAACCTTATGTTTTTTTATGTTCAACTGTGATAAGAGTGCAGTGATTAAAATCACCAGAAGGGGGCGCGCCATAGCAAAAGCCAAACCAGAGCGACAAGCATCTCTTCTCTCTCATTCTGCACTAAATATCCCTCTCACCATGTTGGCTGGCAGTAGTCCACTATTAGTCTGTTATCGTCTGCACATTCCCCAATCTGAATATGTAGACACCTGCAGTCTTGTACGCTGACAGACTTTAAATGTGCACATTATGTCTACCGCTGTGCAACACCAGCTAGTGATCCCGTACAAAAAGACACACACACACACACACACACACTGAGAGAAGCACAGTAACCTACTTCTGGCAGAGCGGTGAGCAGGGTACTAACATAATAATGCCGACTAAATTTAGCTCATGAATGCATGAAGACCCAGAGGGGAGCAAGGGTGGTGCAACTGGGAGGCTACACATTGTTACCTACTCGAGTGGAAATGCATCAAAAAGATTTTGTGCACTACACATGCTCTCACATGCCCTTTCATATGTTTTTATGTGATGCATTATCAAGCCTCTCATAGGCATAGATTATTACACAACAGTGTTCACACACATCTAAATCATTAATACATGTTTAACTTATTCACACTTTGGCCCATACAATCTTCAGTGAATTATATTGGAGTTTTATGGGATAGACCAAGAAAAGATAGAGCATGATGCTGAAATTGAATGAAAA
This sequence comes from Valencia hispanica, assembly GCA_963556495.2. Taxonomy (NCBI): domain Eukaryota; kingdom Metazoa; phylum Chordata; class Actinopteri; order Cyprinodontiformes; family Valenciidae; genus Valencia; species Valencia hispanica. Next base: position 21,444,255 of record OY747706.1, on the reverse strand, counting down.
TGATGGTTTTAAATCTTTGAAGATAGATTTCATATGCATTTGTATTCAACCCCTCTTACGGTTATACTCCTGAATAAATTCCAGTGCAACCAAAGGCCTTTGAAAGTCACCTAATTAGTAAATATAACCCCTCTGGGTGTAATTTAGTACAAACACAGGTGTTCTGTGAAGGCCTAAGAGGTTTTTTAGGTAGCATCAGTCAAAAAACAGCATCATAAAACCAGAGAACAAACTTTAAAAATCTGCCCTTTATGAAAGAGCGGTTTGTTGAAAGAAAGACATTGGAAGCCTTACATGAAAATTGACGCAAGGTATGTAGGGCACAAAACAAACAATTCTAAGACAGTATTTTGGTCAGATGAGACCAAAGCTGAAACACGGCTGTGGCAGCATTATGCTGTGGGAATGCATTTCTTCAACAGGGACAGGGAAGCTGGTTAGAGTTCATGGGAAATTGATTAGAACTGCAAAAGACTTGAGACTGGACAGAGGTTCCCCCTCCAGCTCGACAAAGACTCTAAACATACAGTTAGAGCTCCACTGAAATGCTTAAGATTAATGACCTACATCTAAATTTCATTGAGAATTGGTGGAGACCCACCCCCTCCCCCATCAAACAAACACTAAAAAGAGAACCATGTATCATTATGTTTCACTTCATGATTAGACTACTTAGTGTTGGTCTATCTCTTGAGATCCTAATATCGTAAAACCTAAAATACATTGAAGTTCAAAGTTGTAACATGATAAAATGTGAAGACACAAAGGGTATAAATACTTGAAAGGCCCTGTGATAGTGGGATAGGTGTGTATAATGAGACCTAAGCACATACTGCTGTAAGTACATGTGAATTGGTGGGTGGATGCGTATGAGTGTGTGTAGGTAGTGAGTGTGAGGGGTTGCAGGGGAGATCAATAGTTGAGGGTTTGAATCGCTTTTCTCATTGAGCTGCAGGAGAGAATGAGAGGAGCTTCGTCAATATTTCGTGTGAACATTTAATTAAAGCAACAGCGCAAAGGAGACACACACAAGATCACCTCCTGAGGAGGGCATGTGCCACATGTTTATAGCAAACAACACATAAATGCCACATGAGCATGCAAAGTGTGTGAAACCCACAAAACCCAGAATATTGTGCCTATTGGACTATATGGTGAGACTGATAATAGATAAAGGCCTGACTTTTGGGATGATTGCTTTTCAAGCAAACTCTGGAGTGTGCATGTCCACTGAGTGAATTTAAAAAATGTGGCTGGGAAGTATTTGAAAGAGGTTTCACCCAGTGTGACATTTGCAGAGATTGAGGTTAGCGACTGGCTTGAAGTGTGTATGGGGGTGGGATGCAGCCTCAAAATGGAGTCAAAGTTCACAGTATCCCCACCCCAACCTCAAACACCCATTAGTCTATGTAAATACACAAAGAAAGACCCTCATCCTTCAACCTGCCCAACCCGCCGCCACCACATACACACTCGGTTGTTTTCAATGATTCTGTGTTTGACATTTTGTACAGACAGCGTCTCGTATCAGCAGTTATGAATTAAATCTGCACATTTAAACCACATCACCGTTGCGATGTGTGCCAATGCCATTGTTCTCTAAATATGAGCATGTGCAGAGAATGGGGGTTTGGTGGACATTCGGTTAATTGTGTCAATTAGCTGTGTTGTACTGTAAATGTCATCCAGGAAATATCGAAACAGTTACATTGTTTAAGGTCCTAATAATGTGTCATGCTACTATGTATGTTTCTAATCAGATGTGTTGAATCTCTGAAATAAATCGTAAACAAGGACAAATGGTTTTACTTTTAGGATTTCTTTGTTTGTGAAAGTGTTGGGTGTTTTATTTCAAAAAATTTTTTCTGTTTGTAAATATCTCACAGGAAAAAAACATAAAATACAGTAAAATAACAAACAACATTCCCCGCGCTGTATTGCTGTCACTCACAATGCTGAAAATTGAGGAGTGTTACTTGAGAGTTGGCCCAATGTATGAGAAGGACAAAGGGCCAAAAGAAGAGAGGAATTTAGTTTTTCAAATTTGACACAGCATCACAGAAATTAAAAAGGACTTTGACTTTCAACTGAACTATCATGTGCTGGTATTTCAGTGTTTTATCTGTGAAAAAGTGATCGCACCCACTCGATTTCTACAGTTTTTTTCTTCGTTTTCAAAGTTAGATATTCAAACTGGCTGTATTCAACATTATAAAGAATCCCCACCCTTAAATTATGAAGTAACTGTGATCAACCACACAGCTAAGTTCAATTTCTCCAGCCATATGTAAGGCTGGTAACTGTCTCAAATGTAGGAAATGAATACATAGAAAATGGAGAAATCCCTTAAAACCTCTGATAACATCAAGTAGGCTAAAATGCAACTACAATCTAAAAACATTCAAAACAAATGGGAAATAAAACAACTATCAGTTTGGCAAGGGTTACAAATCCCTTTCTAAAGCTTTCGGACTCCAGTAAACCAAAGTGAGAGTTATTATCCATGAATGGAGAAAACAGCAAAGAAGCGAATCTTCCAGGAGCGCGCCGAAAATCCTGAAAGGAGACTATCTGGCCATCAGTTTGTGGCCTTAAGCTCAAGCATACCTGGATTTTGCCGGAGAACAATGGTTAAAAAAAAAACTAATTAGGGTTTTAGATTGAGATGCTGTAGCATGGCCTTAAAAAGACTGTTGATGCTTGAAATATATTACTTTTGGCTGATTCAGGAAAGAATAGTGGGCAAGATCCATCCACGACAATGTAAAAGACTCATTGCCAGTTATTGACACTGCTTGACTGAAGTTGTTGCCTCCAAGGTTAGAAAAGAAGTCATTAGGCTAAGGGGCCTATTACGTTTTCACAGTATTAGGTTGGCTTGGATATCTTTATTACTTTAATAATAAAATTAATTACAAACTGCCTTTTTTTTTTTACTCAGGTTATCTTTGTGTTATCATAAAATATGTTTGATAATCTTCTCAATAGAAAAAAAATGTTGTCGTCTTTTTAAGCGCATTCTTGGTTCCATAAGGCAATCTGCATAAGATTACCATACTGATGAGGTTTAAGAGGCTCATGATTGGCTGAGAGACCCTGTGGCAGGAGTTAAGCACTGAGGTCAAACCTATTTCATAACTAATCTTATTAATCCGCTCCTACTACTCATGAATCTACTGCATCACATATTTACTGACACACTCAGTCCTCTTTCCCTTTTTCACAGCTATTTAAAAGATGAGTGGTGAAAGTGAGAAAATTGTTAAAGAAAGACTCACCTGACACAGAAGTAGAGAACAATAGGACCAGACTTTTTGGGGAATTCATGCTCTAATACCCGTCGATCCAGCTGAAGCCAACTGAAGTGGCCCCTGATGAGGAAAACACGTCAATGCCATTAATTACAGATGTTAGTCTATATAGTAAAGATCTATACACATTCATCAAATTGCATTGAAAATTAATTTTATGGTCTTTTAAGGTAATTTGAGACCATTACACAGTGGAAATGTAAATAACTTTTCAATAAACCAGTTTGCACCATCTTTTTCTTGGATGGATATTGTCTGCAGCAGACCAACAACAACAAAAATCATTTGGATTAATATCAGATACAAATTCAAAGTCTGATCTGATCTGTTATGGTATAGAGTTGTATCGGTATTGGCCAATGGCTATTTATATTTAAATGATCATGGCATTACAGCAGAAAATAATAACAATACCTTTGCAGTAATTGCCAATCTATGTATCTGACAGGATAATAATTTTCTTCAAATTTACTTTTCAATGTAAATATACAAAAAAATCAAAAAAAAAAAAAAATGCAATTCAACTGAAGACAGAAATACCTCTCATCAGACAGAATCTAACTCACTCCTCCAGATTTTCATCTTTTTTTACTCTTACATCAAAAAATTGTTTTATATATTTAAAAACATGTCAATCAATTGCATGTAGGACATATTGAGGAAAAAAAATACTGTTAGATTACTGTAAAGGTATTACTTTTTTTTTGTACATGTACAAAGGTAATAATAATAATAAAAAAACATTCTTGCATTTTTCAGCTTGCTGCAAACTAGGCGTCACAAAATAATCTAGGCTTAACTATGTCAGCTATTAAAAAGGCCCAGCAAATCATTCTACAGGTTAATGAGCAGGAAAGTGAAAAGCAGACTTATCTTTTTTAGAAAATAAATATTTTCTTTTGGAATACTCCTCCACCCTTCTTTTGACTTTCTTTTTTAAAAACCTACAGTATAGAACAATCATCTATCTTTTACATTTCTTTACTGAGTTTTCACTTGGGCTGGATGATAATTCAATAAAAATATCGATCGATAGATGTGTGGTGCGATGGAAAAAAACGGTTGATAAAAAACTTAGATTAAAAAAAGTTTCCCTTTCTTTTTCATTATAGCCCATCAGGTAGCTTAATACTACATTCATTATTTGCACAAAACCAATCAAAAATGCAGACCCAGGCATCTCCGTCACTGAGTCCTCTCAGACCACAAAAAAGAGCAAATGACTTGAACTGCAAAAGATGTTACAGCAAGGAAGTTTCAATAGTTCACCAGCAGGTAGATGTTGCGCCCAGTTGTAAAACGATCCGCGACACACATCAACACTAAACGTAACAATAATTAACAAAATAAAATTCAGGAAATACTACGGTCAGCAAAGTTGCTGTTGCCATTGCTGCTGTCACGTTTGCACAAAGACGAGCACAACATTTTAAAATGTCCACCCGGTTCTCCATCACGTCCTCAGAAGCAAAACCGCTTTCAAAAATACAATCGGGGGTGGAAAGATCTGCTGGCTGCAGCACTGAGTCACTGGACTGGGCTCCAGTTTTTTGGGCGCTGTCTATTCTCGGCATCGATGAGTAGCTGGTTAGCTTCAGGAGCTGAACTGAGAATCAGCTTTATTGACCCGGTTTTTACACACAACCTAAACCAAGGGTCTGAGCCATTAATATAAAAGTGTCATAAAATGTTTAAAAGATATAAAAAAGCATCAAGATAAGTCTTCAATTTAAATTACTAACATAATAGAAAAAAGATAATATAAAGGTTAATAACATAAATTTTGTCTGTATTTACTGATGTCACTCAGGTCTCTTAACTTGATTTGTTTTTGTTTCTACAAACTTTCAGTTATGGTAATAAAAAAAAGAAGGTGTTTGAATTTAATTATTGATCAAAATTAGCCCATTAAAGAATTTTAAAAAATGGCACAACAGACAAAAAGGACAACCCACAATTTATTTACACATATTATGTGATAAAATGGAAAAAAGCAGTCTGTCCCTAAAATCATCAGCATTACATGAACATGGTTACATTAGTAAGTGGTAAAAACTTTACTATTCTTCTGGAATGTTCTGAAGAAAAAATGCAGGTTTCTCAACATATACCGTAAAATAAAGCCAACAAGCCACAACCTGACATGTCGTGAGGTTTGTGCTGTACACAATTAATCTTAAACCAAGAATGTAAGAATGTAAAAGAAATGGTGAAAGTTGGGAAGGTAAAATGACCCCCCTCACTCTTTTCTCCTTCTGTTTCCAACTGGGAGAGAAAAACTGTAGTGACAACTTGTCACCCTGGTAACCCTACTCGGTCCCCTGAGCAACATCTCTCTAAAACTATCCTTCTTCTCTCTCTTATCTTTGGTCCGTCCTCCCACCAACACAACCCTGCCCTTCTTGACAGCTGAACAGCATAAGCTGAATCGTCTGATCTCTCTCTGGACAAATGTAACAAATCTCTGTATGATGGGATTCCTCCAGAAGAACGCTGATGCTGCTTTGCTGGGTTTGCATTACTTCAGTATCTATCACATATCCAGAAATGCAAAAAGCGGAGATCAGTCCTGCTTGATATCAGAACTTGCACTTGGGCGAAAAATATAAAAGATGTAGAAAGAAAAACCTGATGTTTGTCTGTATGAAAATCACAGACATATTTGCATGGCAATCATGTCATTGTACTTTTTCTTTCTAGGCCACAAGGTACAACTAATTTGAATGTCACTTTTGCATTTCAAAAAATAATAATCCCTATCCAAAAACAAACCTGATAGCATCACTGCCGTACCATAACACTTGAACATTTCAAAACAAGGTGGTTTGCTCAGTAAATTTGTTTGGTAGAAAATAACACACCTATTTTCTGTGTGTTATTCATTTCTTATATTTATTTTCTATAAACAATTTTTTCCAGAGACTGTTGAAACACACTATGTAAGCAGTTATCTCTTGGAAGTTTTCCTTCTTTTGAATATTTAGCTGTACAGCTGAAGGCCTCATCTAGAGCCATGTTTGTTAACATTTATCGGCCTCCAAATTACTGTGCTGACTTTAATGATGATTTTAGTGAACTGCTGTCTATAATCTGTGTTGATTTTTACTGTATAGTTATTGTTGGTGATTTTAACATCCATGTTGACAATCCCCAGAACAAAGGGTCTAAAAACCTGAGTAACACTCTGGACAACTTTGGGCTGACTCAGCATTTAACAGAGCCCACACATAATAAGGGTCATGTTTTGGACTTACTGATCTCGAAGGGTCTGGGCATTTCCAAGATTAATGTGCGTGATGTGGGCTTGTCTGACCATTGTTGTGTTTTCTTTGAGAGTATAATTTCGGTTCACATAAATGTTTTAACAGAGGTTATCACAAAACGATGTATAACTGAAAACACTAGTGACATCTTTAACCAGGTCTTCTCTCTAACACCTTCCCTGTCAGGGGGTTCAGTCAATGAACTTGTCAACAGCTTTAATGCTAAAATATTAAATGTTATGGATACGATTGCTCCCATTAAGGTGAAGGTTATCTCTGGAAGGAAAAAGTCTCCATGGAGAAATTCCACACTGGTGAGAAATGAAAAAAGGGAGTGTCGGAAAGCCGAGCGCAGATGGAGAAAAACAAAACTTCAGGTTCATTATGACATCTATAAAGAGAAACTTCACTCTTATAACTTACAACTGAGGAATGCAAGGAAGTCATATTTTTCTGACATCATCACCAGAAATAGTCATAGTGCTCGCGCATTATTTGCTGTAGTCGACGGGATAACAAACTCTCCTGTGTCAGTAGCACCTGAACTCCATTCCACCAAGGCCTGCAATGACTTATGGTTATGTACAGTGTCCACGGAAAATCCGTTTAAACACCATGAAATAGTTTTATCTCATAAACAGCAAAGATCTGGAGGACATCTTACGTCAACTGAACTCCTCCTCTTGCTGCTTAGACATCCTGCCCACAGGCTTTTTCAAAAAGGTCTCAAAGATCTAGGAGTCAGATCTGTTACAGATTGTGAACTCATCTTTATGTCGGGTGTTTTCCCAGAGCCCCTGAAAACAGCTGTAATTAAAACCCTGATGAAAAGAGACAATCTGGACAAGACACAAATGAACAACTACAGGCCCATCTCCAATCTTCCATTTTTAAGTAAGATCATTGAAAAGGCTGTTTTTCATCAGCTAAATTACTTCCTAAGACAAAGCAACTGCTATGACGTCTTTCAGTCAGGTTTTAAACAGCACCACAGCACTGAGACTGCTCTGACCAAAGTCATCAATGATATCCGTTTGAATACTGACAGTGGAAAAATGTCAGTGTTAGTTTTACCGGATCTCAGTGCTGCATTTGATACTGTTGACCACATTATTTTACTCAAACGACTGGAGAGCTGGGTGGGTCTCTCTGGCACTGTACTAAACTGGTTCAAAACGTACTTAGAGAACAGGAAGTACTTTGTGTCAATAAGTAACTTTACATCTGAGCAGACGGGAATTACATGTGGGGTTCCATCCTGGGACCTCTTCTGTTTAACATCTATATGCTCCCACTGGCACAGGTAATAAATAACAACAATATAAGTTACCATAGCTACGCAGATGACACACAGATATATATTAGAATGTCACCAGAAGACCAAGGGCCTGTACAGGCTCTTGGCAAATGCTTTGAGGAAATTAATGACTGGATGTGCCACAATTTTCTGCAGTTGAACAAAAACAAAACGGAGGTAATTGTCTTTGGAGCTAAAGAGAAAAGATTGAAGGTCACCACAGGGCTTCAGTCCATACACCTAAAAACCACCAACCATGTCAGGAATCTGGGTATAGTGATGGACTCAGACCTAAACTTTGAAAAACACATTAAGGCAATCACAAAATCAGCCCACTATCACCTGAAGAATATCTCAAGGATAAAAGATCTGATGTCTCAGCAGGACCTGGAAAAACTAGTCCATGCATTCATCTTTAGTCGTTTTGATTATTGTAACAGCGTCTTTACAGGTCTACCTAAAAAATCAATAAGGAAACTGCAGCTCATCCAGAACTCTGCTGCTCGAGTTCTCACTAAAACCAAAAAAGTGGACCACATCAGTCCAGCTCTGAGGTCTTTACACTGGCTGCCTGTCTGTCAGAGGATAGACTTCAAAGTTCTGCTGCTGGTCTATAAAGCTCAGAATGGTTTAGGACCTAAATACATCAGTGATCTCCTGACCCAGTATGAACCTACTCGACCCCTCAGGTCATCTGGATCCGCTCTTTTATCCCAGAGTCAGAACCAGACATGGAGAAGCTGCGTTCAGCTTCTATGCTCCACATGTCTCGAACAAACTCCCAGAAAGCCTCAGATCAGCTGAAACACTCAGTTTATTTAAATCCAGGTTAAAGACCCACCTGTTCTCAGCTGCTTTTGATTAGATTTTTATCCTAAGTTTTAAATCTGCATGGCTTCTTTTAAGATTTTTTTTTTCTCATTTTAATTCATGATTTTTATTCCTGTACTTTTGCTTTTTCTGCACCCTGCTGTAATGGTTTTGATGTTTTATGTAAAGCACTTTGAATTGTCTTGTAACATGAATTGTGCTATACAAATAAACTTGCTTTGCCAAACTTGCCTATATTCCATATTTTATTAGTGTTTAGTTTTTTATATAACAGCCAACATTAAAATAAACACTGTCACTTCAACAAGAAATTATACTACAAGTTTTATGTTCAAGGGAATTTACTGTTCATCAAGTGTAAAAATGCCTTGTTTTTCAAACTTAAATACTAACCATGATTTCTATATTGACCAAAATAATTGTGACTTTGATCTGTTGCTTTTGTCCTTTTTGCTTTATGTACATATTACACATATAAAATAACATTTATGATGGTAAGTTTCTTTAGTTCCACTGTAAACAGTTTAGTGTATATGCAGTTATATTAGAACTCTGCAGAGAAAAACTTAAAACATCAGACTAAAAGAAATAGTTGCAACATCAAGGATGCATGAAATTTCCAATCTTTTCGAGATTTTTTTATTTTTTATTTGGGGAGTTTTTCCTCCTAAGCTCGACATGTGTAAGTAAAAATGCAGAACATCACCATGAAATTATATACAGATATTTCTACTTTAAACAAGGAAGGAAGGAAGGAAGGAAGGAAGGAAGGAAGGATGGAAGGAAGGAAGGAAGGAAGGAAGGAAGGAAGGAAGGAAGGAAGGAAGGAAGGAAGGAAGGAAGGAAGGAAGGAAGGAAGGAAGGAAGGAAGGAAGGAAGGAAGGAAGGAAGGAAGGAAGGAAGGATAGGGAGAAAGTTTGCAAATGTAAAAGAAATAATCCCATTAAAGTCCAGCCTTGGAAAATACTTAAAGTTAAGACTTATCAGGACTGCGCAGGAACCCTTTCTGTGGAGGCTGTTTTTAGTTGGATACATTTTTTAATATGTCTTACGTATCATCTGTGTATGCAATTCCGAAGTATTCCTTCTCCTTCAGGTTAAAGTGGGAAGCCACAAGGTCCAGCAAGTCCTTCGCCATCAGTTTGGGCTGCAGAGAGGAAAAATAACATAATTTTGAGTTTAATTATGAATGCATTTGTCAGAACCTGCTTACCGCAAGTCTGTGAGAATTGTGATTTTATCACTTAATAAATCAGTTGGAGTAAGTACATGTGGCAAAACTTAACACGGATGCCGTATCAGCTATTGATTTACCACAATGACTATGCAATTCAAAAAAAAAAAAAAACACCTGACAAAACTGTAAATGGGCTGGTGTGAGAAGATAAGTAAAAGAGAGAGAGAGAGGGGGGGAGCACAAAAAAGATGGATGGAGTGTGTAGATGCCGCTGACAGTGCAGGTACCCTGCCCTCCCTCCCTCCTTCTACTCCTCCCTCTGACCCACACCTCTACTGCAGAGTCATGGTTTAAAGCTGATTCACTGTGTTGCAGACATGACTCCAACTAGCACCATAGATAATCCAGTGAAATGATGGCTAGGCTATATGTGAGAATAACATTTATTTACCATTACACCAAAAGGAGAGGAATGATCATAAAGCAAAGTAGAGGCGAGGGACCAATGCCATATGGTAGCTGGTTTGTCACATCCTGAGTAACAGCATGCCCAACCCTGAGGTTAACCATGGGTGTGCCTCACTGCCTACATCCATATATACACACACATCTCCATGCACGTACACACATGTGAACCCAAACACTCATCACGCCTTGCACACGCGTAAAGAACACGAGTTGTGCTATTTGAGAAAAAAGAGAACATGAGGAATACATCCTATTTAAAAATAACAATGTAAAAAATGTCCATACAAATACATTACGGTGCTGATGAGAACAGTTTCAATAACCTCCAATCCATTCACTGCCTCACTAGGTTTAGTGTCAGAAGCTACTAAGAGCTATTTAGAGAAAAGGGAGTGATGTCATACTTACACACACACACCACACACACACACACCCCACACACACACGCACACAAACTTGCGCATCTGCATTGACCTAGATTGAATAAAGGGACAATGCCTACAGTTATAACAGTTATCTTGCTACACATAAAGGCTCTTGAGAGATATGAACTGAAGGAGAGGTTAAGACGAAGATAACATGCAGATTCATTCTGCCTTTTACATGCATTTATTGGAATAAAGTTGAGCATGACATCACAGTAGACAATTACTATATAAAAGGTAACTATGAAAATGCTGCCACTAAGATGTAATCTAAAAGGTAAAAACTTAAAATGTTGTTTGTTTTTTCTTCCAAAAAGGTAGTGAAATGGTTCATTAATCCAATGTAAGATTCATTTAACTTTGTTTAGGTGGGATTGTGTGGCGTAGTCATGAGCAGTCAGTATCTTTCGTAAAGTAGATAGCTGTTAAAGCGATCTTCATTTTGAGAATAAAAATAATAATGTTATTTGACTGACAAAACACCAATGTAAATCTCTTATAAAAATTGATTGGCTACAAAGCTGAATTAACATAAAGCATTGTGAATGCAGCAAACTGCTTCTCATGCTTGTGTGTGTTGCATGACAGTTGAATGGACTGCGCCAAGCTGACTGCTCATCATAATCGCAGTACATACCATACCATGCATGCCGCAAGTTAAAATTATTTAATCACACCGAGGCATTGCTGGCTCAAGATTCTTTTGACTCAGGGCCACTGTCCCTAAAATGTCGCCAAGCAGTCACATCTATGCATTTTCAGAAGTCACTTCTACAATAAGTCCACAAACATGACCCCGTTCTGTCCATTCAGAATAAACAACTTGAGGCGGCACAATATATTGGGAATATTTCATGATGTTAATATCAGTGTGCACTATATCAACATTGCAAAGAACTGTTTGGAAACATACTATAGGTATTAGGCATTATAAGTGTTATAGGTGGTATTATAGTATAGTCTGGTGGTGGTCAAAGGGCCCGGTGGCCCCGGTTGCTGCCCGCTGGAAGCACACAAGAAAGAGTAAAGTGTGGATCTATCACAACTGATATATTCATCACAACATAATACTGGCATCGCATGATGTTCTAATGTTGTGCAGCTAAAATTGGCATTTCCTCTGACACTGTGTACTGAGCGAAACCAGCACTGTGAAAAAATACAGCACCCTTGGTCAATAAAACTTCTAACGTTTTTATGTAAAATCCACCATTTTCATAGGAGGTATACTTTCTTTTTACCACGACTCTACATGCTGAGTTTGAGCTGTAGTTTGGACGATGGGGCCCAAAAGTTATATCTTGATATTTTCCAGCTGAAATGCGATTTTTGATATATATCTAGATATTCTTCTTCCCAAAAAGTATTGACAAAAAAGCAATTCAGAATGTGAGCTACATGTCTCAAATGTCACACAGGCACTTTTATTGACAGAAACTGTATCAAAAATAAAGTATTGGAAAATATTAATGATATTAATTTCTTGAATAAAATGATGTTTTATTCTGTCGAACCAAAAATAGTTATGGCTTTGCAATTAAAAAGTATTGTTTTGGGCAATGGTGGGCTGGTGTTGAAATTCAGCCTAGGAGCTTGGTTCTGAGAGGCCAAAAAGACTAAATTAATAGAGATTATTGTTTGTTTGTTTTTCTTTTTTAGTACTTTGTAAAAGTAGGGCATGTTTAGTATGCATCAAACGTTGCTTGCCAACTACCATTAAACAGAAGTTTATGGCTTATGGTATTATTTTCCGTGTTTTTTGTAATAGGTGTTAAATGTCCAACGTTATTGAACCCACCATACATCCAAACGTTCCTTGAAGTCACCACAGGTGTGCGATGTACAGACAAGCTTCTGGCGTTCTGCACATTAAGAAGGGTTCTGAAAATTCGAGAGGAGAGCTTGCAAAAGGATTACAACAGACGCACTAATGAGCGAAGCGGGACTCTGTGAGAACGTTCTCAGCGCTCTGAGAAGTGGTGGAACTCTAAAGAGCTATTTTTAGAAGTGGTGATACTAAGCACCATTGCGTACCCGCCCACTTAAACCAGTGCTAACCAGCGGCTCCCCTTCCACACTCTCCCTTGTGCCTTCGTCTGGCTCCATGCTGCTGTGACTTCCCGACTGAATGCAGCAGTGGGGTTGCGGTGAGATTCACGTTCAGTGAGGACGTTAGGTGTAGCAAGGTGAGGGTAACACAAGAGACAGACGGAGGGGCGGGAGGGCAGAAAACTAACTGGTCTGTTTATATCGATATAAACAATATTGGCTCTTTCTTGTATCGTATATGAAAAAATTGCGATATCTTTAAAAAACCCAAAATATCGTCCAGCCCTACTGGAAAACCTCAGTTCAGGGAACTTGATTTGCAATGTTTGCCACCTTCCCTCCATCACAGCCATGGCGAAAATAACACTTAAATACAAAGGTCCCAGAAATGCCTTATATATTAGCATTTAAACAGAGTTGAGTTAGAAAATATTTCTATGGTGGAATTTGGTTCTAAATGGACTTTGATATGAGAAGCAGTTCGCTTAATTGTCGAGAATTTTGGCATAATTCTCTGAACGAAATTTGCTCTGATTGCCGCCTACTGCAAAATAATTCCAAGTTCCCTTCTCTTTAAAAGTAAAGTTATAAAGCTATACTTTTATTTCTAGGTCTTTTTCTAAGCAAAGAAGAAAATGAGCATCTATTTATTCTGAGTACTGACCACGGTGTTTAAATCTGACATGTCTGACTCAGCATAAATTGGTACTTCCCTCTACATCTTGATTGGTACTATTATTTCTCCAAATAGAAGATCAACAGTATACTCTTTGAAGGGCTCAACACATTTCAAATGTTTATGGTTTAGAAAGAGGCTATCTTTATAGTATTAGCAGTAATACATGTTTTGGTTCAGTCTGAGAGACAATGAGGTGGTCTCTCATTACTGCACAACAGTCAACTGCCTTGGCAACAACACAATTTAAACAACCTCAACCCTATGGTAGCAACCAGCAAGGAGGCAAAGCCACATCAGGAAACACGCAAGTGCACAGTGGGAAAAAATGATACAAAGATGAAGGACACCCCAGTTATACTGTTATACGTGAGGAATAAGTCAGGAAAGGTGAAAAGAAGCACCAACGGCTCTGCTGTGAGTTTTGTGGTGCTTCGTGTCTCCATATTGGTATAAACACCAAGCAAACTGTAGATTCCCATCCAAAGCACATGACAGCTAAATCGAGTTTGGTTTCCTCTCAGAGTGACGATACCAACCTTTCCACAAACACGCGCTGAATTTGATTCGCGGCACTGAACGTATCAGATGTGTAATATTATTGTGAAATATACCAACAGTGACACAGACAGTGAATGACAGGCAATGCACACACAAACACACACTAGTCTTTTATCAGACTGAACATCTCCTTGCTAGCTTAGACAGCATTACCTCTAATAGACATTCAGCCAGTGCCTTCTCAGCATCACAGGTAATTAACAGTGTGAGAATTACAGGGTGCTGAGTGTAAGGAGAAGACACACTCAAGATTACCTACAGACAACTTACAAACACACACATCTAGCTTGGATGCCTTCTTGGCAGAAAGTAGCAGCGCTGTCTGTGCAAAGAGCCACATATAACCTTCAGAACTGTTTAGATTTATGATTCACTTACTAACATTATCTATCAGTGGCATTCTTAGGGTCCTTAGCTATGAAAGAGTTGGGATTTTCAGCTATATAACGTACGCAAAGATATTCATAACCCGATGAAATTCTTCAAACTTTGTGACGTTAAAACCACTAACTTTAGTGTATCATATTGAGATTTTCTGTGATATTCTGTTAAAAAATATAGTTGCCCTGTGTGTGATTTAATCTCCTTACGAATGTATTTGTTCTTTGAAAGCTTCAGAGTTTGTAAGGAAACTTTACTGAAAAAGCTGAGATGAAGGAACATACCAAACAAGCTAGGAATACATTTGGGAAGAGGTTTAAGGTAGGATTAGTTTACAGCACAATTTAAACATCACACTAATCACTTTTCAATCTATCATCTGAATTGGAAAGAACATGGCACAACTGGTAATCTACCAAGACATGGCTGTCAACCTAAACAAGGAGAGCATAAATCAGAGAAGTTGCAGTTTGCCAAAAGCCAAAGACAGATGGAGGTAATAAGACTCAAGATTGGGGTGGAGGTTCACGTTATAGCAGGGTAACAACACAGAATTTACAGCCAGAGCTACGATGGAAGTTTAGATCAAAGCATATCTGCGCAGGGGAACGCCCCCACGCAAAATCCTGACTTTAAAAAAATTATGTTTACAGACACTGCCCACCCTGACAGAGCTTGAGCTATTTTGCATAGAAAAACAGGCCCACGTTACACTCTTCAGATGTGTATCATCAAGTGGACATTTTCTTTTTTTATCTAAGAACAAAATATGTGAGAAGGTTGAAGGGATGTAAACATTTTTGCGAGGCATAATGTCTGACATTAAATTGATTATTTTACATTTTAAGAAGTTTGGTACAATATTTACACCATGCTCGGTTTGTGAGATGTTCTTCTGCTAAATACTCTTGAAATACAATGCATTACATCCAACACAAAAGATGGCGGCCAAAAGAAGCAAGATATGTGGTGAAGTGAATGAAAACTTCAGGACAATCAGTTCAAGACATTGGTCTATCGAGGACAAGACTGCAGCTCTGAGATGGTCAGTGAGGTTCTTGGTTGCATCCTTTTAATTAAACAGCCGACTGTTTGCAATGCTTTAAAGGTTAAGTATCAACATCATTTCTAACTCACGCTTCCTTCATTGAAAAAGTAAGAAAAACAGAGTTATTATCTTTGATACGACTAACAGCTCACCAAATTACAAAAAAGACACACAACAAAGAGACACAACAATAGACAGAGGGACAGTTGCTTGTTATTAGAATCCACATTTCAGACCTTAGTCTCATTCCCTCTTGTTGCCAATTGTACTTCCACACTATTTTATATACATTGAAGGCAAACAAGCCATTTTAATCCTTTAGATATCTGGAATGGGACCTGCTTATATGCTACTTAAAAATTAGGTTTGTAACAAAATGATTACTTTCTAATGGTTAAGGGAATATAGGATAAGTGGATAAAAATATGAAGGAGATACGTTTTATTTGTATTCATAGACTGTGAAAGAGTAAAGAAAATCAGATGAGAATGAGAAGCGGTGGCAACGGCATGGGACAGAGAGTGATGAGTGGTAAGTCAGGGAGATAGAGAGACTGTAAGAGGGAGAGGAGCAGAACAAACTACCAATTTGAAAGAGCGGATCAGTTCTGGCAGAGTAATCAAATCAAAAAGTCAGCAGACCTATCCTTAACCCTGTCCTTCATTTTCTCTTTTCTATTTCCCTCCTTTTGGCCATCTTCTTTCTCTCTATTCCTCAGCATTCATCTTACATTTTCCTCTTCCAGATAAATCTTTTTATTTTCTCTTTCTTTCTTTCCCCAAAAATCAGGTAATGGCCAGTCCACAGTGAGCAAAGGGACGTTAGGAAACATGCAGGAAGCATAGACGAAATACATTTCAGTCTTTTCAGCCAACAAGTAAGAAAGGAATAGGGAGGTGATTAGCAATCCACAAAAAACACAGATTTAACCTCAGAGAGAGTGGAGAAATGCAATGTGAGGACCTATGAGAGCTGAAGCATAACTTTGACAGGATCAAATCCGTGTTGCAGTGTTCGTCTTCTGCCAGGAGCAGAGAGATCAGGTGAGCAGGAAGAAAGTGCAGCGTCACCTACTGCTGACCAAATTTCCCCTCGTCAGCAATAATCAAGCCCCTTAAGACATGGAGAACTGCATTTCTCTTGGGTTGAAGAATGTCAGGATGGGTAGAAACATGAGAAACAGCAAGAAGAGAAGAGGCACTCACCTGTACAAGGAGTTCCAGCTTTCTGTCGTCCAGTAGATGGACCTGACACCGCCTTCCCTCTGTCATCTAAGAAACATAAAAACAGACAAGGTTGCTTTTATTATTGTTGCTTATGAATAAATTATACTCACTCATTTCAAAACTCAACTGGGTCTCTGTGTGCTACAAATCAAGAAACAACAAAATGCTGAAGTTGGCTTGTGATTTAGCAGTGTGAAAAAAGGGCTATTTACCTTTTTTGGAATCATAACCTACTCAATACAACTCTTTTTTTTAAATCAATAACAACAAATCTGGGCTTAATGATCATCCACTAAGTACAGATTCCTTTAGGCAATCTTTTTGATTGTTTCTACCTTTATTCTGTTTGCAAACATTCACCAAAAAGAAAAAAATCAATTATTTTATCCATTATTTAATGCTTTGTTTGGCATCTAAGCTAGATGTAATTCAAGCACCACAGGTCTACTTTAAAACTGCGATCTAACTCTGATCTAAAACTGTGCTCTTAGATGGCATAATATCACTAAATACGTGTGCATTTAGTAGCAAAAATGAAAGAAGTTATTTAAATATCTATATAAGCAAAAGGGACATAATTTATCAGAAAGGATTGGCTATATCTTTTAGATAAGTTAATAATTCAAGATGCACTGATCAGGCTTTCTTGGGCCAATACATACAGTATTTCTGATTCTCATTGAGGTCTAATTCTGACTGATAACTTTCTTTATTCCTAGAAACTAAAAGACATCAATGACAAAAATGTGCTGCGTGGTACTTAAAAAAGAGAGTAAAGAGATTTACACATCAAGGCGTATGTCCCACAGCCTTATCTGATTCTTACTACAGTCAAAAAAGTGCATCAATGTACCTACTGTGGGTTGATAAATTTACATCCTAGCAACTGTGTGAGATCTTAGTTTTATGCATTTAATGAACTACGGAAAAAAGGTAAAGTTTGACAAATCTAATCCCTACCCAATAGATTAGTGCATCTCGAAGAACATGGGTAAACTGTGAAAGCTCTAACATCTCATCACATTAAATTTTCTAATGAAATCTTTCAAAGAAATGTCATATTTTCCAGACTTTTTCAAGCCTGCATAGAGACACTAATTACTGGAATTACAATATGACAAAAGAGACTTCGTCAACAAATGCGTTACTGATTTTAAAATATTTTAAGATTTATTCACTCACATATGTCGGTGTGTTAAACATCTAAAATCTTTACACCAGTCAGTACAGTATGCCGAAACCTATTTGATGCACTAACAGAAAACTTTCAGTGAAGTTTTACCAAGGTTATCTGAACTACACACAATAAGCCAACAGAGACAGTACCCCGCTCTCTGTCCTTTTCAGGCATTTTTAACATTCCTCCTCGAGCAGGAAATCCATTTCCCATCAGTACACCAGCAACCAGAGTTGCAAAACTATAGAGTTAAAGTGTGTGCTGCTGACAAAGCTCACAGGAGTGTTTGTCTGTGTTGCTGACATCAGGTTTGCTGAGCTGAGCTGCAGAAACGAACAATAATCTGCTGTTATATCTCTGTGTGCTAAGTTCCGATGTAAACAGTGACACAGACCCAAAGAAGCCGCCACTCACTGTGGGAAACAACAAGTTACAGCAAATATTTCATATAGAGCCAACTCAACAAACCTGTTAGAAAGGTTTTCGTTGTACACTGAAAGCAAAAAAGGGAAAATCACTGCAGAATTTTAAATCAGCAATCACAGGCCAACTCTTTTAAAAGCACAGCGAAGAGTACGCTTATGCCTGTATATATCTGCTGCAGCTTCCAGCACATGTGTGGAGTTTCTCCACGAATTTAAGAGGAAACAGGCACCCCAAGGACCACAAACACCGTCCAGTTCCTCCCACACTTCCCTCACATCTGGAAGATGGGGGGCAGCGATGGCGGGGGGGACGGGACGCTGGGGTTGGCTCAAATACCTGATGAGAACTCCTTTCAAAACCATAGATAATCACAGCGAAAGCGCTAATGGTTTGTATCTCCTCTCTACGACACCACCTGGGGCGCATGCAATTTAGTAAGGGTGTGTCAAAAACACCACTACTGTAAGAGTTAAACAAAACCACTTTCTCACAGTTCATCTCATCTTGCGTAACAGTTTCAGGCTTGGGAGTGACATTTAGCAAAGAGACGAAGGGGGAGAACTGCCACTTGGATGTCTTATTCCTCATCCCAGTGTGAGCTGTCCGAAATAGTATGTGCAAGTGTCCACTGGGCTTACCCCCCACCCCAACACACACACACACACACACACTGGTCCCATGCGGTTTGATTTTTTAGATTGGGTGCACCTGTGCACACAGTCAGTGACATATACACCCTTTTTGAACTTTGCTTACCCCTAATATACATCCACTGAGGAGTTGATCAGTCATAGTCAAATCCGAGTAGCATACCAAGAAAGAATCGGCATGACTATGAGTAGTTCCTGGAGAAACTACTGAAGAGTGTAGAGTGTGTTTAACTGCAATGCGGACAAACACACACTCTCACTGGCAATCACCTTCAAGGTCCTGGGAAAAGTGCAAACCTTAATGTCAAGGTAACAAATCACTGCCCTGAGGCTTAAATTAGGGAGTCCAATCTGCCAGAAACAGCAGCCGCTATTGGTTTTACTTTAATAAAATTCCTTGTGGTATTGGGCACATGGTACTGATCTTCTATCCACCACCAAACCAAATGTAATAAAGTCTTTATGAATAGCTTGCTGTCATTAAACTAGAAAATTAGGCATTATTCAACTTTTTGCAATGTCAGAGCTGTAAAACAGATTACATGATTACATATAAAAAAATCAGATTAAAACTGAAGACTGGATATGACATCCTAACATATACACAGACATATGCTGTAAGTCCGGGTCAAAAATACAATGTAAAGTCACTGTTGGGATTGTGACGAGCATGTAGAAGCTAGATCACCCCATCCTGGTTGCTGCTACATTTCTCAGCCATCACCTGACCGAAATGAACAAACATTCACTGACAACAAGAGCATAAACATGAAATACCGTTTGAGATACACATGTTCGAAGTGTTTCATAATTTCCAAGAAGCTGACACCAAAATAGCATCTACTCACAAACACACACAGCGAGCTGAGGATGCTGCTTGGTGACTGTCTGCAACAGAAAGCAACGTTATATATTATTATTACCACATTACCTTGCTAACAAAAACGCTCCCTGTGAGGTTCCAACAGAGACACTTGTACCCGAGGAGAGAGAGACAGAGAGAGGATAAACCTGGAGAATTAATCCCAGAAAGACACGAGTCGAGTTCCTGCCACAAAATAATCGAAAAACATCCGTTTTCCTGGCCGGCCTAGAGGAGGAGACACATCAGCATCCATGTTTGAGCCTTTTTAGTTAACGTTTAGTTACGAGCTGGCTCCGTCCTACAGCAGTGCTGCCTCGCGTATCTTCGTCATTCCAACTTCAAAAAAAAAAATACAATGTATGTTTTAACTAGACGCTAATTAACCGCGGCAGAAGCAGAGGAGACTGGCTTCTCTCTCATCCCTCCTTCGGAAAACAGAGAGGCTCACGCTGCTAGTTTCCCCCGCACCATCACCTCCTCCTCCTCCGGTCAGGCAGGCAGGCAGCCAGTCCCCCCCCCGCTCCCTCTAACTCGTTACCGGCGGCGGCACCGCGCACCGCGCACCGGAGAACCAGGAGACCGTACCAACACCAGAGAGCTGCAGGGGTGCAAAGGAAGGAAGGAAGGAAGGAGGGGAGGAGGGATGCGAGCAGTTGTTGGCGATCCTTCTCGTTGTCACCGGAGGTTGCTCCACAAACACGGGAATAATGGAGGCAAGATGTGGGGGCGGGGAGAGGAGAGGAGAGGAGAGGAGGAGATGAGGGGGATTTTTCTGCAGCAGCTCCCAGCCATGAGAAACTGCAGACCTTTCTGAGCAGCGTGTGTAGAGAGGTGTGTGCGCTCACGCCCAGACATCTGAGTCTGCAGAACACCAAGTCTGTCTTTTTAGCAAGAGAGTAACATAACAATGAGCTTTGATTCCAGCGTACATGCTTTACCAGATTGAAGGAAAGGAATAAAAAGGAGACTCAGCTGATTTCACATGTATTATGAAAGCTATTGATTTAAAAGGACAGTGGTGGGTTCTAGGATTAATGCCTCCCTATGCGAGCCCCTCATTCTGCGACCTTTATCTGAACTGCGAAAGATTCTGTAATGTAGAATAATAGTCAATGGTACTAAAATAATAAAGCAACCCATTCAGGCTGCCAGAGGGCAAGACAAAGCAAAACTTTCAACTGGACTGACTGGAGAATACCAAACTACTTCTGTTTTATCCTTTTGAGCTTGTCATGGAGGAAGCTGGATTTGGACATGTTGACAGTTTTCAAAGTTTGAGTAATGTGTGTCTTCAACAGGGAATACACACAGAGACTGCTGTTTTTGTCGTGCTAGCATTGCTAAACTGTTGCTAATCATTCCTTGAAAACCACATTTTAAACACTGTTCTTAACTCTTGTCGAGAATTCAGAATGGGCTAAAATCCCTATGGGTTAAATCGGCATCGACATTGAATCAGTGCAATTAGCACATCTCTGAATTTTTCATGAATACAGAATAAATACTTAATAAATCTCAAATTTGATTTAAATGAATATCTGTTCAGCGTAGATTTTGATTAATTGTGCTTGAGTATCAGAGCTGTTTAAAATGCACACACTGTTCAGTCTGCATCCTCATTGGCTAGGAGTTCAACTTGATGTTTTCCTCTCCACACCAAAACACAAACCCTGCTCTCAGGTTTGAGTTCATTCCTGGCCCTCATCCCACTGCAGCCGTTAGTCTGAGATTTTTTCTATACCCGAAATTGAGCACTTGTTTTCACTTTACACAGCTGTGCAGGAGCCGTTGAAACCACAAGCTGGTAAAATGCCAAAATACAACCAGTTTTATGGTATGATAAATAAATAGAAATGTGTAGGATAGAAGAAAGCTGCCGAGTGTGAATGACTCGAGTAGTCTTTCTCATACATGAAAATGTCCTTGCCTTATGAAAACAGTGTAAGGCCGTATGTAAAGCATGCAGCATCAGAGACCAGTTTATTTGTTTGCCTTCTCCAGCTAATTTGTTTTTAGCCAAATTAAGTTGCAACATGTCTGAAATTTGGACTTAATCTTCACCAAACATATTCCCTTCTCTGACATTAAGCAATAATAGACGGTAAAATTTAATGTTCTTGGCTTGCTGTTGCTGCCATAGAGTGTTCTGCAATCCAAAAATCCAGCTCAGTTTGCTAAACCTAGTGGGTCACATGAGAAATGAGGAGGAGTATCCTCTCCTCCCCCTTGCTGGATTTTTCTGTTTCTGGATATTTTTGGCCTGCTCCAGACACCAGAAACTGGCCTGTCCAAGTTAAACATCTCCAGATGACTCTTTCTTTGGCTTTAATATAAACACTACCTTCTCTTTTTCATCCTCCAACTAAATACATATCTCCACTTTTATTGGTAGCTTCCTCAGTTTTATTTGACAAGGACCCAGTTGTTAAACAGAGGAAGATGGGGGGAAATGAGGGGAAAGTCATCTGTGGGGGAATGGGACAAGGCTTGTCAGGACAGCGGAAAAAGACACAGTGAGCTGATGGTTTCTAGTTCCTGTTTAAAATGGATAAGAGTAAGAAGTCTGAGTGAGAGGAAACAAATTCAGGAACTACAACAAGGAGAAAAGACAGACTGACATCTTTATCCTTCACTGCTTGCCTTTTCCACGACATGTAGAAAGTAATAGGGTGAATGACTTACAGTTGTGACTGAATTTTGCTATGGAGGCACTGGACTTCTATTTTGGGCCAGTCTGTTGTTGTTATGAGTTGCTGATCTGGTGTATTTGAACAGAAGATTGTGTCCAGAGTGAAAGGATCCGAATGTGTGAGGTGGTTAATAACAATGGGAGCATATAACCATCCTGGCAGGTCAATATACAGCCTATGGTCTATGCTGGAAAAGTTAACATCTGTTGGTAAAGCATTTTATAAACACAACAAAACGGTTAATTGATAAAGTATGAGGAATCCCTTCGACCCTGTCCGTGGGACGCTGCGGTAGGCAGTGAGACTGATACACTTGCTTGCTCTCTGACTTGCTCTGTCTTTAATTTTCTGCTTTCCCTCCATATTTATGGAGGCCAAATAAACAGTTTTCAGCTCCTCAGACTCTGAGCAAACACAGTCTGATACCAACAGCATCATGATGTGATTTATCACAATGAGATTTTTAGAGCTGAAGAGGCTCGTCAGTGCTATTAATGGTACAACACCCACAATCAGTGGGCTGCTGGGGAGATTAAAACAGAATATGCATAAAAGCACAAAACATTTCAATGGGATCTCATTAAAAATAGATTAGGGGGAAAATCCTGCCTTTTTCGTTACCTTGCTTTTCTGGAGGTGGCATAGTGCGACGGAGCAGGGAGGGTCATGGAAAGGCAGCCAGGAATGTCTGGAGAAACGACTGACCGGGATAGATCTGTTTTGCTTGTTTAAGTGTGCACATTCATCCGTGTATATGTGTCTCTGCACTCCACCCTTCCTTACCCAGGAGTGTCCTTTGGTCAGAAATGTGGTTCCAGTTAGGCTGTTTTTGAAAATCAGAAACATACTGGCTCTTCAAACAAACTGGAGGTATTTCTGTATCCAGCTCTGCTTTGTTCTCGTTTTACAAAAAACCTTCATTCCCAGACTTTAACCACTTTTTTGTGAAGCTTTGACCTGCCAATATCAATTTTAGCCAATTCCAATTGTTCATTTAAACAGTGATCTTAACATAACTTAACAGTGATCGAGTTCTTCTCTGGTTATCCTGCTGTGAGCGGTCATTGATCATTTATATTAGGAGCAGCTACAACATGTGAAAATGCAGTTTTAGGATTTTACTACTTTTATACAAAGACAACATGATGAGGAACTGACATATTTATGACATCATTAACTTTTAATGGCAGTATTCCCATACCCTACCATACCATACCATACCATACCATACCATACCATACCATACCATACCATACCATACAACTTTTGTTTGTATAGCACTTTATACACAGCCATACGGCTGACCAAAGTGCTTTACCAGTAAGGGAAAATATACACCAAATAAATAAAACAAGACACAAGAGAATTAAAAGGATTGAGAGCAAGTAACACAAGAAATCAAGAGCAGAAAACCGACCTGCAGCTGAATTTTAAAAGTCAGGGGAAAATAAAAGGTATTTAACAAAGATTTAAAAACAGCTAAAAAGGACGCCTGCCTGACTGCAAGAGGGAGTTCGTTCCACAATTTTGGGGCGCTGACTAAGAAAGTTCCCCTGACATAATCCATGCCTTAATTTAGGGATTTTCAAAACATTGGCAACTTTTCCAAATCCATCTTTATGATAGATAGAGGTAGAAAGCTCCTTTCACTTCCTTGAAATAGGAAACCTCTTGTTTAGGTTTGAAACAACCAAACCTCGCTATACGTAAAAATGACCATGTGGAAAATGACCAGCACCGACTGAAGTCTGAATGAACCTCCACAGAAAGTATATTTTTCTTTTAATCGTCCTCTTAGACATCTAGTTCTTCCTTGGCATTTTTAAACACCTCACTGACACAGATAGCTAATGCTGAGTTTCATCCTGCAGTGACAACTACCATGCAGAAGAGTGCTGTGGTAACTTGGTACAGCCTACGTATGTCGTATTTTAGTTTCTGACCAGCCGGTCAATCTGAACCTCATCCACACTCAGTCACCAATCTTTTTTTTGTTGCATCTCTACATCCAATTATTAAACAGAAGATCACTGGACTTCAAGGATTTAGAATAACCGTAACCAAGAGTTTGCTCAATAAGAAAGGAAGCATGGGCATAGAAAATAATTTGCATTTACTATGAAAAACCTCTGCACAGAGGCGCAGTTGGTAGCACTGTTGCCTTGCAGCAAATTCTGGCCTGGGGTCTTTCTGCATGTTCTCCCTGTGCATGCGTGGGTTCCCTCCGGGTACTCCGACTTCTTTCCACAGTCCAAAAACATGACTGTTAGGTTAATTGGCCTCTCTAAATTGCCCTTACGTATCAGTATGTGTGTGCGTGGTTGTTTGTCCTGTGTGTCTCTGTGTTGCCCTGCAATGGACTGGTGACCTGTCCAGGGTGTACCCCGCCTCTCAACCAATGATTGCTGTAGATAGGCACCAGCCTCCCCACAACCCTGCAGAGGATGGACGGGTATAGATGATGGATGGATGGATGGATGGATGGATGGATGGATGGATGGATGGATGGATGGATGGATGGATGAAAAACCTCTGCTGAGTTAGTTCATGTGCATAATACAGGTATATACCATAGTCATAAGGTTAACATATCCTTGTTAATTAAGAGATTGATTAAGTCCTCACTGAATTCTAATGTTTTAAGAGTCTGGTTGGTAATAAGTATTTTGTCTATGTAAAATTCAGATTGAGGTCTTTTCTGATTGTCTAAATGGAATATCCTACTTTACTAAAGATCATTACGAAATCCATGCAAAGTCTGTTAAAGGTCACACTTGTACCACAAGTGCTTTCATGTCTATATATGTTCTCTTTCTATGATCTTGTTTTGATTATGGTTTCTGTTGGATTCACTAATGTAAGACAAATACTGGGTCACATCGATGAACACGTGTGCATAAACACTCATGCAGCGCCTGGATTTATTTTTAAAATAGAGAAAAATGTCAAACAAGACCACAGCACAAGTCTCCTGAGATGCTATCCAAGCCCATAAAAGCCTTTCATGAGCACAGCGTTATGACACAGCGCCACAGTGCGTCCGCCTAAGTGCAAATGACCACTTTGGGTCGTGCACATGCAGACTCTTGCAGCTTCTCATAATTTAAAGGATTTGCACATGATCACCACCCATACCTCTTTTAATTCTGCTACATCTCCATGAGAACAAGTCCAGTTGTGAGTTTTCTTTCTCCCCTGATCTTTTTCCTTCTCTTACATGTGTTTCAAATGCTAGCTACTCATAATGTGTTTTCCATCCTCCGTGTTTTTGATGAAATGGATCTGAGTGGACCTAGAGCCAAAGAGTAAGGCTAGCGAACAAATTGGTGCTGAGGTAACAGGGGTGCACACACTCCAGACATACTAATTAGGGGGGGCACAGTGGTTTAAGAAGAGTAGGTACCAGTGATGTAATGTGCTCAGGACTTTTATCTAAATGAAACACAGTCTTTAGTGATTATTGGGGCTGATTTGCCAAGATGTGGAGTGGCTGTTTGAGCCAGTCACAGGGGAAGGATCTCTTACCCCTACACCTCCTCTTTTCATCTATAATTCATACAGGGAGAAATCACTGTAGACCCGAGTGACCCGGTGTTCACTGATACCACTGGCAATGCATGCATAGAAACACAGTGATGAAGATTGTCTTTGATGCTGACACATAATTCAGTAAAATGTGCGCGCTTTTCTCTTAGGATATAGAAAAACTTGAATTTTAGGACAATCCTCCTACTTGACCTCTTCTTCACTTTAATCTTTTCTGTATTAGCTTGTTTTTATATATCAACATAGATTTACTCCCACACTTGCATCTTCAAAGTTGGACACAAAGCTTGTGTTATAATTTCAAGGGCACCAATGGAAGCAAAGCAGTCAAGCTATGATAGCCTGTATTCTCGACCCTTTGACTGAATAGAATCCCAAAAAATCAAAGACTCTACTTATTTTTCTTGTTGAATAACAAATAAAACTGTCTGCAAACTCCAATCTGAACGTGCCTGTCACAGTTTTAATTTATTCCACTACCCTATTAAACATGTACCCTGGGACCTAAATAGCAGAAAAGCGCAGGCAAAAATCATCCCAGCTCTCTTTGTTCTTGGCTGATTTCACCATCATGTGTGATTGAATGTATATATGCATGTATGTGGGTGGTAATAATTAGAGATTCACAGAGGAATACGCCAGTGCCACGTAACTGAGCCAATTTCCACCTTGATCGAATCTCACCAGTGACTTGCAGTACCTGCAGGAAATCCCTAAGACATCTCGCAGCTGAAAGGGCAAGTTTTTCTCAGACTGATGACTGCTAGATGGCTACAAGAAGTGTCACTATGAAGTTATTTCATCCAAAGGAGGTAATGGTGGCCATTAGGGCATAGGGTGTGCCCAGTTTTTCTATTTAATGAGTTAAACAGGGTTCAGTAATTAAACAATGTTTGTTTCCAAATCTGAAAAAATAATGAGGACATCTGTATATAAACAATTTTCAATAAAAAACTGAACGGTGAATATGGTGTCATAAATTTCACATATGACTGTAGCTCATAATATTTTTATGTTTTCAAAGACCTTTGATTTCACTGGGTAGCATGAAAATAACCCTTAATTTACAAACAGTACCTATCAGTACAGTACATCCACACTGGGATGTTCAAATATGTACCGAGTGGCGACCTCCCCCTTTAAGGCAAACAAAAGTTGTCATGACAATGTTTTAGAAGGCCTATCCAGCTCTGCATACACACTGTGCCAGAAATGTCGGACAACCTGCAGGAGGAGGCACTGTAACACAAAAAGAACTAAGATATCCAGAAAAGGCTTCCCTCACAAAATGATTCAAACAAGCTCATGACAGTATCACAATCCCCAGATAGCAAAGAGAATCTATAGAAAGTGCTTGAAATTATGCCAAAAATAGACCATCTTCTGCTCATTCCACCTACTCCACCGAAACGCATGTTTCAGCAGTAAAACAAAGAGGCGAGAATTTTACAGGGGGTGTCTATGGAGGGTGAAAGAGAACAAAAGAGAAAAAAAACTGCAGATACAGTAGACAGACAATATAGAAGGAACATCATAAATAATAGGAATTTTAAAAAGCAGCTGCTGATGAGAGAGGCCAGATATGAGGTGACAATGTGAGCAAAGTGCAGACTGAGGCTTTCCTTCATCTTCCTCCAGTATCTATTTTGAAGTATTGACAAACAGTGGAGCCAAAAGGAACAGTTATCCCATCCACAGCGCTCTGCAGTCAAGATTTATCAATCCATAGTGTTGGCTCGTCACAACTGAGCTCCATTTCTACACGCCTGATTCCTCTGAGGTGGGGTAATGAAAAATGACCCAGCTCATCTGTAGGGAGAGCCCTTTGGCAGCTGTGTGTGTTCTCAGTGCGAGTGTGGGCGCAATTCCTTCTGTCTAAGGGGAATCCCATCACCAGGAAAGGTATTAAATGTCTTCCATTCGGCTGTTTGGCCTCGAGGAGAGTTAGAATCTGAAGGTAGTAGGCAGACAGTGTCAGCTCAGTAAAGAAAAACACAATAAATCAAGTGTTTGCATGAGTCACACTTTTTTCTGTTTTTGTTCAAATTGTGACAATTTCTATTGCCATTTTTTAAACTTATGTTTCTTTAAGGCTTAAAGTTATTTAAAAAATGTAACATAGATATTGACAAGTGTATAAATTCACGTGCTCTTTTTTTCTGACCTACAGAAGGAGGAACTTCAGACTGTTTAAGGGTATTTTGCACACCATATAGTTGCAGTCCAAAACAGGCTTCCTAATACAACCTTAAAAAATTCCATATTGATGTTTATGGGAAAACCTATTTACTTGCCTTGGTAAAATTTTGATAATGCAGGATTTATCTTTTAAAGCTGACCAAACGACTGCTTGGTAAACACACATAGACCCAACTTTGGAGGATATTATATCCATGGAAATAAAAGATCTGGGATTGCCTCAGAGGGATTTCCTCAGATATTTACCAGATTCCTACGGTAATCCTCTTGGATTACCCTTCTATACCGAGTCCCTAACCTCTGAACTTAAAACATTGTAAACTCTTATAACCCCACAAATAACGCCATAGTTAAGCTTATCAGATCACTCAACAGGAGATGACCACCTTTAAGAAACCTCATATCATACCCACTTTGGTCAAGATTCAGACACACTTAGAGGATTTAAAAGGATGCCTGCCAGATATATCCATCATGGTGTCTGGCTGCAGTCTGCATAGGCTTTGTATGTATCAGTGCTCACTGCACGTGTCAGCCAAATGTGACACCAGTCATTGGTCATCCCTGTTTAAACAGCAGATTCAAAGCAACATGGCACACATGTTTGCTTTGCAAAAGTCTGATTCACTATTAACGAAATTATGTTTATTTATATTTATTTCCAGCTCAGTCTCATCATATTTGACATTGGTAATGTGCAGAAAATCCACACTTTTTTTTGTTGTGCATGTATAAATACATTTTAGGGTTTTTTTTGGTCATGTAATACATAGGTTTTGTTCTTAAAAATACAAATCATTAGATAAAAAGTTAACTGTGAAACTATGTAAATAAGATGAATTAGCTGGTTAGATTGAGTAATAATAATAATAATAATAATAATAATAATAATAATAATAATAACAATAATAATAGAATAATACTTAAAAAAGATGTCATTAGTGTTGACAAAGTAACCAGCTGATACCAGCCAAAAGAATCAGAAACTTGATTCTGGTTGCAGGATGTGGATTAAAGCGCACAAGCATATACTGTAATTAATCAAACAAGTTACCATCCCATCAAGGAGTCTGTCATACTGTCACATCACCAGAGAAATTAGAGTCTGGGATAACAAAGAAGCTTACAGTATGACGTTACTATGCTGATTCAGTAAGCTATATATACAGAAGGGATGTAGCTGCTTTAATATTTAAAATGCTGAGAGGCTGTAAATCACCAGGCGATTCATAAAACACGTTACATAAAAAATATGGATGAAAGATTCATGTTTGATCACTATTTATGATTTATTAAGTGGCCTACATAAAATAAAATGCACACTTTAACTTCTGAGGGATCTCAACAGGAGACATTTTCTTTACCCTGTGTTCAGATGCCAATAAACCTTGGCTTCAATTTCACACACTATCTCTCACAATTACTCTCACACGCTAAACATGTGATAAATCTAGGAATGGAGCAGTGGAAATGTTTTCCAGACAAACTATGCAAATAGGTCCGTATCCCCAGGGGGACACTGTAAATGGTTTCAACCATCAGCTACATGGGCTTCAGGGCTGGTGTGTGAATGTGTATGCAGGGATATCAAACACAAACATGCCTCAAGGTAGTTGCCAACAAATTAGAAAATTGTAGATAAAACAAACAAAGGGAAAAGTTGGGAAAAATGGCCTCCCTTTTGAAAAGTTCCCACTGCTGGTTCTGGGAAAAGATTTTCTCACATTCAGATCATGACTCTGGCAGGGAGAGTAAAGACTGCTGGGAGACAGAGGTAATGATCAGAATGCCTCAGTAGGAAGTCACAAGTTCATCGTCATTCTTTGTCCAACAGCTACTTGGATGGGAAGCATGGAAAAAACAGAGGGAGGCTGGGAATTAGCACAGATTCCCCTATTCTGGCTATTTGCTTACTTCTTGCCCGGTTATTTTTTGGACTTTGCTTCAGTGGAATATGAGAACAAAGGGATGATAAAGTGAATATGAGGGGCAGATGGACTATATAAAAGTAAGCAAGCAAAGGCTGCTGACAATCACCAAACATTAAAGAAATCCACTTGCTTAGATAAAAAAACCCACCATGGTTTGACTGAGAGCCCAGAGTTTTCCAAACCACAAACAAAAGGACTTAATTGAACAGCTACAAGTGAGCCGAGACCATGACAGAAGAAAAATTGTGGAACTTGAATGCTTTGTGTCTGTTTGTCTCTGGTTTGTATCGTAGTGGCACACATCAGTGGAATAAGGAATATGATTTATGACAGAGCTTTTCTCTCAGGAAACCAGACCAGATGAGTTTAGTGGGAGTAAACTGGCCTGGTTTTCAATTGTGCACGTCATGCAGGCCAACCTACAAGCAAACACAGTGGCAGGGCATAATGAATAGGCATGATCAGTGGGACATGATGTGAGACTTTAAATATGTATAAAACTTTTCACTGGGGTACCATTGCTAGGAAACAGATTGGCTCTGAGTTTGTTGTTTGGCCTCTGGTGGAACCAGTTTCCTGCCAGCTCCTGTTATTAATAATTGTATAATAGGAAATAACAGGAAATAAATGAGTGTAACTAGGATGTTTACACTTTAGAGTTTGTTCACAAGTCACTTCAATTTCGTAAGAACAAAATAATATCTAGCTGTTGGTCTTGTAAGCTGCAAGATAACGGTGAGTTGAGGTTCAGCACCTTGCAAAGGTATTCACTCTCCTAACATTTTCATATCTTGTCATGAACAGCCACAAACTTATATGTGTTTTGTTGGGATTTTATGCTCCACACAACACAAAGTAGTTTATACCTGTCAAATGGAAGGGAAATCCCACATGGAGCTGTAGTTGCAACAAAATGTGATTCTACAAAGTAAGCAAACAAATTAAAACCAAGTCTTTCACCACCTTTACATTCTCAGATTGGAGGAAGAACATCTGTGAACATCAACTGTCAAGTCTTACCCAAGGGGCAAACTTCGCAGGCCAAAATTGAAGCTTACTCGGAAGTAGGGATGAAAGAAAATACCGATACGCTGATATATTGTGATATTTTATGTCACAACATTGTACTGATATTCAAAAGCAATGTATCGATTTAAAAAAATAAATAGAATTTGAATGGAACCATTAATGATGACAGTAATTTTGGAAGTAAAATTAAAAGTATGACTGGTAGTTGGTGGCTTCTTTTTTCACCTTCTTCATTCCGGTGGATCAACTAGATCTAGTAATAAAACTGGATGTGTTAAATATGAAACAGGTTGGAGTGTTTAGAATGTTGTGACAGTTTTTATACAGTTGAATTCAGTTTTAAAAATCACAATATATAGTCTTACTCATAGTGTCACAATATATCACAATATATCGTATCGTCTCCCCTGTACTGTATTGTGATACATATCGTATCGCCAGATGTTTACCAACAAACATTCCTACCTGGAAGTGACAAAAATTGCAGTTCCCCCTAGGGGCTGGCTCCAAAAAGGAGCAAGTTCCCATTGACTCCTTACTGAATATTTACAGTCTGGTTCAAAAAAACCTTTTAGGGTTAATAGGTCAAGTTTACTGCCAGAACTACTCTGATGGGAGTGATTTTTTTAATAACTCATTTAGATGTAATTTAAGCTTCAAATTATGAATAATAAAGGGCTTGTCCTTTTCATTGACAAGTCTCAGATGAGCCGTCAGCGCTAGCATTGGTGGCTAGAGGCTTGCTCCCCTCTGCTTGCTCCAGGGAAGGTCGCATCCTCAGCCTCACATTAAAAGTCTAAGGCCATTTCGTCAGTCTGAACTTGACCATCAGTTGCGTCCGCAATGTTTATTCGTGTTTAGATATGAATCATGCACTTATTGGACAAATATGGCTTGCTGTGGTAATGACTGCACTAGCAGAATGTCCAAGAAGTCTCTGCTCCAATTCTTGTGGTAAGTAAAATTATATTTCTGCTGTGCATTTAAGATAACGCAGCTTGGTCAAAGATGAGTTGAAATGTTCACTTTTCTTCTTTACATATTGATTTTTAAAACTTGTTTTAATTAAAATTCATATAGTTTTAGTGAAAGTTATCGACCAACAAGGCTTCATGCTTTTATTTGACAAAATTATTGAATCTGCCTAAAGGCAGAGGGGTAGCAGTGTCGCTCAACTGCAGATTTCTGACTAAAAGCGCCTCCGTTAGCTTCGGTTAGAAATTTCTGGGCATGACAAGATGTGTGATGCGGCCATTATGGTGGTGGTGGGAACTGCCCACTGGGCTTAAGTTCAGCTCATCAGAAACTTACGGGTGACGTCACAGAGGCTCCGTCAATCTTTATATACATTCTATGGTCTTACAACGAATTCTTAATTATGTTCAGGCCTGTAATTTGACTGGGCCACTCTAACATATGGATACGAATTGAACCAAACCATTCATTGTAACTCGGTCTCCATGTTGCTGAAAGGTGAACGTAAGCCTCTTGTAGCTTCTACAAGGTTTCCCTGCAAGATTGCTCCATATTCAGCTTCATCTATCTTTGCACCACCTTGTCTGACTTCCCAATCCCTGCTGAAGACAAGCATCCCTGGCATGATGCTGCCATCACCATGAATGTAGGCCAAAAAAGTTTAGCTTTGATTTAATCTGACCAGACCACTCCCTTTGACATATTTGTTGTGTCCATAAGGCCAGATTTGTGGAGTGGACGATAAATAGTTTTCCTGTCCACAGTTCAGATCGTGGCAGGTTTTCTGTTGTGCAATACTCTTTAGTTTTCAGAAGATGAGTTAAACCTTACTTAATAAGATGTTCAAAGCTTGGGATATTGTTTAACAACCTAACCCTGTTTTAAATTTCTTCACAACTTTATCCCTGACCTGTCTGATGTGCTCCTTGATGCTGTTTGTTCACTAATGTCCAACTCGTACAACAAACCTCTGAGGCTTTCAAAGAATGGCTGTCCTGACACTGAGATTTGTACTCATTGTTCAACTTCTGAAGGCAAATAATTGCACTGGAGTTTATTTAGGGGTATTAGCATAAAGGGGTCTAAATATATAACCATAAAAAATAAAACCTTGAATCCTTTTTCTTCCACTTCAAAATTGTGCCCTACGTTATATTAGTCTGAGTGAGGAACCTAATTATTACATGGAGGTTTGAGGATATGACCTGACAACATGTGTTAACGGGTATGAATACATTTGCCAGACACTGTAAATATGATCCTTGCAAGTCAAAGGAAGCCAAAACACCTGTGTTTGTTATGGACCTTGCACTTGCTGCTTTCAGGATATCCTTCCTTTGGGAATGGGGGTGGGGTCTGCTTTGCGAGAAGGGGGGACGGGGGCGGAACAGAGGACATATACAATGCACACAGCTGAGATCGGTCCAAAACAACACAAGAAATGACAAATAAGTACCCAGAGACATTGTCTAACACAACATAGCAGAGCACCGGCCTGGCACGCCTGCTGATTCTAACCCTCTTTACAGGGTCACAACACAAGAGGAAAATGTGTGACTGGAGGCTGTTGAGTCAATATTACTCAGCCTGATGTATGAAAGCGTAAACACACGGCTGCACTCTCTCAAAAGGGAAATAAGTGCACGTCTGTGTGAGCAAAGAACATTTTACAAATTGTACATTCTGCTTGTTGGTGTAGCAAAGAAGCTTTATCACACAGGATGCTGCTTCACACAGAAGCACTACAGGTGTAATGGACACACTTAGGTGTCGTAAAATATCTTGACCGGGGACATGCATGTGGCTCCTCGGCTGCCGGACATGAATTTATCTGCCAGTCTGGGCTAAAAAAGTGAAAGAATATAGGTAGGAAAAACAAAGTTTGCTGTAGGAGAGGAATCAGAACAAGTGTGGAAATGTTTTGTTCACTTTAAAAGTGCAAGAGAAGAGGAAAAAGATTGAAAGGAACTAACTGACAAGATATTTAGACAAAGTTAAACCCCTCTCAGGCTATATCAGTGTTGCTCTCCTGTGTGGCTCGATTGTGTAAAGCTGTGTTTCTCATTAATAGTAATATAGAAGGCAGGAAGATCTCCATCCTGTTTCTTCACACAATGACCCTCTACTTCTCCACCTATGCAACTCCCTTCACTATTAACCACTCCACCTTGGAATATATCTCTGTATTAAAGCCAGGATAACTTGTCAAAATACTCCAGCAGATGTTTGAGAAATTACCCCTAATACTGCAGATGAAAGTTGATTTACTATGCCTTCCATTGGCGGTGTCTCTAAAGCAGGAGGGGGTGTTAACTAAGGATGATGTTTAAAATAATTGCAGCTTCCTCTGATTGTGTTCCCCTCCCTCAGGATGCTCAGTCTGAGGATCTACATCGGACCACATTCAAACACAAAAGTTAGAACAACAACTCAGCTTCTCCTCTCGAGAGCAAAAAAGAATGCATAGGAAAAAAAGCAGGAAAGCCCACATGGCGTGTGAGTTTATCTTAAAGTGCATGTACTTTTGAAACCAGATATATACAAACACTGTACAAAGGCACCTTTTCCCCCCTCACTGTCTGACATGAAATTAGATTCAATTAGATTTTTTTGTAAATTGTTGTTATAACTTTCTTCAAATTCAGAATTTTCCATACAGCTGGATTAAAGTGCATATCATCCTGAGAACAAGCATGTCATGTACTGACATGGGCTGAAAGGCTGCTCATCAAGGAAGAACACAGGGGCATAGACCTTCAAAGACACGTTCTGTGGTCTGATTGAGCTAAAATTGAAATATTTGGATTGAATGACAATTGCTACATTTGGAGGTAAAAGGGGGAAGCTTGTAAACCAGAGCACATCAGCCCAGCTGTGGCACAGGTGCGATAGCATGCAGTTGTGTGGGTGTTTTGCTACAGGAGGGGCTGGTGTAATTAACAAAATACACTGCTCAAGAAAATAAAGGGAACACTTAAACAACACAATTTAATTCCAAGTCAATCACACTTCTGTGAAATCAAACTGTCCACTTAGGAAGCAACACTGATTGAAAATCAATTTCAAATGCTGTAGTGCAAATGGAATAGACAACAGGTGGAAATTTTAGGCAATTAGCAAGACATCCCCAATAAAGGAGTGGTTCTGCAGGTGGTGACCACAGACCACTTCTCAGTACTTTCTGGCTGATGTTTTGGTCAATTTTGTATGTTGACGGTGCTTTCACTCAAGTGGTAGCATGAGACAGAGTCTGCAACCCACACAAGTGGCTCAGGTAGTGCAGCTCATCCAGGATGGCATATCAATGCGAGGTGTGGCAAGAAGGTTTCCTGTGTCTGTCAGCGTAGTATCCAAAGCATGGAGGCGCTACCTGGAGACCGGCCAGTACATCAGGAGACGTGGAGGAGGCCGTAGGACGGCAACGACCCAGCAGCAGGACCACTACCTCTGCCTTTGTGAAAGGAGCAACAGGAGAAGCACTGCCAGCGCCCTGCAAAATTTATTCCAGCAGGCCACAAATGTGCATGTGTCTGCTCAAACAGTCCATGAGGAAGGTATGAGGGCTGACGTCCACAGGTTGGTGTTGTGCTTACAGCCCAACACCGTGCAGGACGTTTGGCATTTGCCAGTGAACAAGATTGGCAAATTCGCCACTGGCGCCCTGTGCTCTTCACAGATGAAAGCAGGTTTAGACTGAGCACATGTGACAGATGTGACAGAGTCTGGAGAAGCCATGGAGAACGTTTTGCTACCTGCAACATCCTCCAGCGTGACCGGTTGGCAGTGGGTCAGTAATGGTGTGGGGCATCATTTCTTTTGGGGGCCACACAGCTCTCCATGTTCTTGCCAGAGGTAGCCTGACTGCCATTATGTACTGAGATGAGATCCTCAGACCCCTTGTGAGACCATATGCTGGTGCGGTTGGACCTGGGTTCCTCCTAATGCAAGACAATGCTCGACCTCACGTGGCTGGAGTGTGTCAGCAGGTCCTGCAAGAGGAAGGCATTGATGCTATGGACTGGCCCACCCGTTCCCTAGACCTGAATCCAATTGAGCAGATCTGGGACATCATGTCTCGCTCCATCCACCAACGCCACGTTGCACCACAGACTGTTCAGAAGTTGGCGGATGCTTTACTCCAGGTCTGGGAGGAGATCCATCAGGAGACCATCCACCACCTCATCAGCAGCATGCCCAGGCATTGTAGGGAGGTCATGCAGGCACGTGGAGGCCACACACACTACTGAGCCTCATTTTGACTTCTTTTAAGGACATTACATCAAAGTTGGATCAGATTGTTGTGTTTTCTTCCACTTTAATTTTGAGTATGACTCCATATCCAGACCTCCATGGGTTGATAAATTTAGATTTCCATTGATAATTTTGGTGTGATTTTGTTGTCAGCACATTCAACTATGTAAAGAACAAAGTATTTAATAAGAATATTTAATTCATTCAGATCTAGGATGTGTTATTTTAGTGTTCCCTTTAATTTTTTGAACAGTGTATTATTCTAAGAATATTATTCTTGAATTTATAAATAATTTGAGTAATCCTAACTGACATAAATCAAGACGAGTTTGGTCTGATTTAATGTCAGACTGTAAGAAAAAAAATGATTGTGTTTTTATATATGGTGTATGGAGAGATCTGGTTCAACTTTATGTTCTAATGACCAGTCTGGGCCATGCAGTACAGCCTCGTCCTCCCACAGACCCAGAGAGTGCCTCTCTCTCTGTCTGTTGCGTTTGTTCTGGTGGTATCATCTGCATAGAGGGCAGCCGGAATGCTCGGGGAATACTAATTGCTCCATGAAAGCACAAAGTACCGATTTGAACATGCTGAAGTGAATGCTGATTAACCATTTTGCTGAAACATAGCTTGAAAAAACAAAGAACCAAAAGACTTTGTCACTCCCAAAATGAAATTAGAACAATGAAAAGAAATGAAGGAACTTGGGAAAACTGACAAAATTTGAATCCAAAGTTTTTAGGTAGTAAAAAAACTTTGGGCAAGAAAACTGTGTAATTGTTAAGTATCTACCTTTTCATTGACCATAGTTACACTTTCCTGCTTAACAGCTTGGTTACCAACTCCTTTATGGTGAGCCTAGCAACACAACTTCCTGTTAGCCAAACACAACAACAAAAGAACTTTACAGAAAGAGGCAGGAAAGTAAAAGCTTATTTTAGAGTTGTAGAAGAACACAAGTGAAAAACTATAATCCTGATCTGATGTTTAGTATAACCAAATTGGATTTATTCTGATTTATACCTCTTGAAGCATAAACCTGGTCTGCAATTTTCCACTCCCTCTGTTGCTCTTTTCTTAAGCTTCAAGGCTTGACACTAAAGAATTGCACATCATCTATTAATAATAGTTTGTTTTTTAGACACCAATGTATTCAATTAGCCACTGCAATCCCTATTTTAAACTGGTAGAAAAAACATTTTGGCAATGAAAGGACAGTGAAAGATGCCAGTTTGAAACCTTGAAGAAGCACCATTTATCTTGTGTACTTGAGGTACTGCCTACCTGGTAAAGAGGCCTTGAAACACATCTGTGAGCGTGAAATAGATGCAGGGACCCTGGAAGATTCCTGGCATGCACACAAAGTCGTTGGACAGCCGTAGAGGTGAGAGTCCACAGCAGACCCCGCCGCGTACAGACTATGTCGTCTAGACCCAATAAAACAGCCTCCATTATCAAATTAACTCAGCGATGTTTATGACACAATGAGTTTATTGCAGATAGAAATCCAGATGTCAGAGCTTTATTTTCCCAGGTGAACCTCTCAGAATAACATCCACTGAGGGCCAGCAAATGAAATAAGTGTAATAGCAGCTTTCAGGGTCCTCCTGGTGCCATTTAATTCCTTTAGATAATATTCCGGTCCTCCCTGAAGAAAAAGTTCATACTGGTCATCTCTGCCCTTCGTGGTCTGTCTCTCTCGAATATATCTGATGCCTCCTGAAGGTCAAAATAAGTTATTCCCACTGTCCTAGTCTCACACAGTTAGTGGTCCTTGCTGTTGTCTCTTTTTTTCCTCCAACCAAAGCAAAGCAGCTTTTGCCTGTTGGCCTGAGCGTCACAAACACAAACATTCTCACTAAGGAAATGCAGTCGCTTGCTCAGTTTTTCTCTGACGGGCACTTGGTTTTAAAGTGACATGCACTCTGTCGTACTGCAGAGTGCAACCAGTCCTCTCACTTTCTCTCTCACGGTGTTGGTTTTACACAAGAGAAGGATGTGCTTACAGGTTGAACACCTCTCACACACCTGCTTTGACTGGACAATAACTGTTCATTCATCCTTCTCAGACTACAGTGGCGACACAGATTCATGCATATTTATACATACAGTGTTTTGGAAAAAGAATTCACACCCTTTGATCTTTTCCACTTTGTTTTACTTTACTACCACTGTATTCTGTTAGAATTATATCCATGGGTGGTTCGTTCATAAGCAACACACCATACAAAATATTTTCTCTATCCTTCTTTTTTTCTATCTAGTTCTTTAGCACATAACTGAGAAAACTGCCCTGGTCTTCGTCATACCAGATCTTCTCATTGACTTTATTCCAATTTATTTTCAACTTTCAAACACAGCGACACATTACCTATAGGTTCCAGAGACTCTCCCTATGTAGTTTTGTCATAAATATGAACCATTAAAGCCCAAACAGTAACTGTACATGTGATTGCATTTAATGGTAATATAGGTGGTGCTCAGAGCAACCCAGTGTTCTGACCAAAAAATTAAAAAAAATATCAATTTTGTCATCCTGGTAATAAAGAAGAATGGTAACTATACATTTAGGACCCACAAAACCAAATTTAAATATCAAATAACTTTCCACCAAAGACTTATTATCAATGATTCTCACAGAGACTGTGAGGTAGCAAGTGCCCTATTCTGCTCCCCCTGCATTCTGCTTTACTCTGATGACGTTGCAGATAACACAGCCTGGGCAGCCGGAGAAGTCACCAACACGCAGCTTCGGAAAAGGTGATACATAGGTCATCCAAGATCCATATGGACAATTTTTATTGCTTGGACAGATGAATATAGCCACACGATTGGATTAAAGCTATAGACTAGAAGTTCGGCATCAGAATGATGAGGTGAGCTGAAACTGTCACATCCTAGCACATCTCATAAACTGTTTGAAGTTCTGTGGAGTGTTTGAATTAGCCGTGCAAGGAAAAGATGAAGATGAGGGCTTAGTTAATTTCCTGGCCTTGGTTGATGGGGTATTTGAGAAGCACCTGGAAAACTGCCGCTGTTTTTAGGGGCATGTCAAAAACCATGTAGAATGAGCTGCTGGAGTGCATGATGGCGGTCAGCAGGGGATGTATATCGGATGAAGTCAGTGCTGCCAGATATGTCACCATCCAAGCTGATGAAGCCACTGTTGTTTCAACACAGACGCAGCTGGTCTGTGTGTTAAGATATTTTGATTTTCAGCATGCAGTCCAGGAAAATGTTTTTCTCTTGCGAGTGCGACGTTTGATTTAATACATACCATGCTTTTGGAATGTCTGGGCGGCCTTTTTTTCAACAAGGAGAAACTCATTGCTCAGGCATATGATGGCACTAGTGTAACGAGAGCTACTCAGACTGTACTGCTTCAAAAGATCTTTAAACATTTTAAATGTTCAAGGGGTATGACTGTTTTAGCATTACACTTTATACAGAATGAATGGAATGAACCCAAACACTGTCATCTGGCCTCAAGCACAAGAACATGTTGTATCTGACTGCACTGGGAGTTTGGTCAGGATGTTTATAACATGAAAAAAAGGTTTTTCCCTTCTCAGTCAGAATTACCAGGCCTGAATATCCTCATCTGAACTACTAAATAGGAAAATAATGGTATATTGTCTTAGCCAGGAGAATAATGCTTTTATAATGACTGTGTTTATTGAGACATAAATTAGCAGTGGATCCTGTCTTATAATTGCTTACACACACCAATTTGCAACAATGGCCACATGGAGGCAATGCAAACCTCGATACATGATTTGCGCTCAGCCATCAGCGGTTGTGTGTAACGTGTTAAATTTGCTCCCAGTTTGCTGTAATATCTGTCTTGATGGTGCAGCTACAAAAACATGTCCTGAATTATAAATGGTTGCTGTTTTATGTGTTGTGAAAAGGCTGAAATACTAAGACCTCAGTACTGACCCAGAACTCATGTCCTGTAAGCCAGTGGGATCTCTTTTATGTCAGTTGTAACATTTAAAATAAAAAAGACACAAAAAAAGATGATTAATTTCTTTCTTATTTCTTCTATAGTATTATTGGAGAGACTTGATCAATAGACATTTTACTAAATCTGTGCTGTACAGTAATTCTTTGCTCTTTCTCAAATCCCAGTTTGACTCTACATGGCTTTAGGGGGATTTGTAGAACTCTGTGATTCATGATATGGTTTATCAGTGAAAGAGGGCTATGCCTTTACTGCTGAGCTGGAGTCTGCATATATTTGTAGGACACAAATAGCATGCAAACGGTTCTAAGAGGCTGAAAATAGTAGCCAGAAGTGTATTTAAAACATCATTATTTCAGGCCAGATACAAATTTTGATTATTTTCATCCCTTTATATTTTTCAACAAGTTTAAAAGTTATAGAAAGTAAATGTTTTTAATCACGCATTTAATTTATTGTTCTTCTGTTGTACCCTCACTAGTGTCTTGAGAAGCCCATGAGTAATGGAAAACCTTACTGTGTGAATTTTCCAAAATGAAGTGGGCCTTGACTGGAGATGCTTTAGCCCACTGTTTTATAATAGGGTGTAAATATTTGCCCTGATGGGGAGGAAGGCGAGAGGTTAGCCATGACGGCGCAATGTTCCCATGATTGCACATGTTTACAGTGTCCCGCTGAATCCTGGGAAAGGTCAAAACAGCCCTGTGACTTAGACAGAAACGGAGTGTCGGCTGGCCGAGTACAACCATAGGAACAAAATGGAGAGGAGAAGGCAGCTATTTGGGGCTTTAATATGGCACAGTGTTGTGGCAGACAGAAATAAACTTTATCTTTAACAAGCATTCAATTCCTTAAACTTATCACGTCTACTGCTTTAAAAAAAAATCACCTTGAAAGTACACTTAAGCCTGAAATTATTTATAGTCCTGGCAAATTTTGATTTAAAATAATCCCCCCCCCCCCCCCCCCCCTTTTTTTACCAACATGTACTTCTATTGGAAACAAACTTCTCCGGTGAATGAAAATGGTTTAAAATCCAAATTTGCAAGCCGTATAAATAAGTTTGAACCTATGTTCATTTATTTTAATTTCAATAAAACAAGTGAACTAAACTGTTTACTAATGATCAAAATGGTATTCTGTGGTTAAAATACCCAACACATTGTACAGGGATGCATAGCAGTGACATCTAGGATTTAATGATAAATTGTGAGGTCATCCTAGCCATTAACACAGACAGGACACAGGAGAACCAGGAGCTAACTTTCACCCTGTAATCTCCCCCTGCCTTCTACTTCTCCACTGCCACTCTCTCTCTCTCTTTGCCTCTTTAATCTTCCCCTTTCTCATATCTCCCTATCTCTCAGTCTTCCTCCTGCTCTGATCTCCACTCATGCACGCTATACTGGTGTGCAGGAAAGAGATGAGGGAGAATATCGGAGAGCGGCGGAGGGAAATGGGTCATCTTCACGTAACATTATCAGCTGAGACGCACATCCACCAGAACAGTTGTCTTTCTTTTCACCTGCGACAATACGGCTCCAGCTTGAGCAGGTTTAATTTGTTATAAGTTTGTTCTCAGCCCACGCCACGTTAGCTGTCAAATAAAGAGAGATTGTAAGTGACACAGAGCCTGGGCTGAAATTCAATTCCAATCAGTTTTGTTTAATGTGATCGTATTAGAGGTGCAAGCAGGGAAATCGATGACATAATGCAGCTGAGGAGAAACATGACAGCGGGGGGATTCTGTGTGTGTATTGTTAAGGAAAAATTTTCCATGAGCTTCAAGTTGGAACAATTTGAGTAAGAAAAAAAAACCCTGATGTCATAAGACCTTTGAAAAATTGGGAGTTGTTTGCCTCTAAGTGTTGAAGATGACCTAGTTTATGTGTTTCAGTCTTTAATATAACACAAGCACACCCAGAAGGGGGTTCACTCAGGAAAATGCGTACACGCACGTAAACAAACTCTCCTTCACGAGCTAATCATTCTCTCCACTTTGCCTGGCAGATAAATATTAATGAGGATTACCGTGTTACTGCAGTACACCCACTGGAAAACAACAGACTGCAACCCTTTCCCCGCTCTGTTTCCCTTTGTCACTCAATCAGACACACACACATACACACACACGCTCCTGCTTCAGCTGAGTCTGAGCAATCTTCATAAAAATATATTTCTCTTTTTTTCCCGCTCCCCGCCTCTTCTTTCTTATCCCTCTTACACTGTCACTGCAGGATTGACACACACTCCAACTATGAATAAACTCCTTCATGTGAGTGAGTCAGAGACAGTCCCTCCGTTCTCAGAGAGACATGTTATCTCTGCGGAATAAAGGGCACAGATTGTGCCGGGGATATTTAAGGAACATTTTGGGTTCTCCACATC
Source organism: Valencia hispanica (assembly GCA_963556495.2). Classification (NCBI taxonomy): domain Eukaryota; kingdom Metazoa; phylum Chordata; class Actinopteri; order Cyprinodontiformes; family Valenciidae; genus Valencia; species Valencia hispanica. The sequence goes on along the minus strand of OY747706.1, from coordinate 21,401,451 downwards.
CTGTTTCAGGACAGACAGAATTCAGATTATTTCCCATCAACTCGTCAAGTTCTTCTTTTTTGTTTTGTTTTTTGGCTTCCTGCTCTAACGGTCCTTCTTTAGAGGGTCCCATGCTGTCATCTGCGAGAACATAGAAGAAGAGACAATGAGGAATATGTTCTGAGCTCTGCATGAAGGTGGCTGAGCAGGGGGCACATCCATCCATCCATCCATCCATCCATCCATCCATCCATCTATCCATCCATCCATCCATCCATCCACTGGGGGATGTTTTGACAGTGGACACAAGAGTCCTATCTCACCATAGCTACCCTGATGACAGTCTGTCTCCATACAGAAAACACATTATCTGCAGCTCACCGCCTTAATCCTGCACCCACAGTCAGTAGGAGATCATCTCCACATTTGATCAGGCTGCGTTTGGGTTTACTTTGAACTTGCACGCAGCTGTGTCATGTCCCTATAGGTCTGTGGACTGGTGTTGGATGGGGGAAAATGAACATTACCTCAGAGTGATGAAAGAGAAGAGGGTGGGAGTCCCCGGCATCCCGTTCCCCCCTCTTTTTTTTTGCCCTCGCTGACTCAATAACATTTCTCCCTCTGAGCCTTGGGGGAAAAAAGGGGGGGGTCCCTTTTCATGCCAAACAGGGTGTGGTACAAGACCTTCAGGAGGTGTCTCTCTTTCTCTCCTCAACAATCTCTCCCCTTTCTCTTTGTGTCTTTAATTGGACCGGCTGACCATAGCCCTCACCTACAGTCCTACGGGCATTTTGAAATCCCAAGGAATCAATACTGTAGCAAGGCAAAGCAGAGCTGCAGGGGCAAAAGCTCGAAACTGATCCACACTAACGGGAGTGGGGAGGGGGTGATACATAAATTAACCCTCAACTTATGCAGGGGGATATTTTAGAGCTTTAGCTGCCATGTTAACTTTACAGGAGCTTCAATGCATTCTGACTAATGTCGAGACAATGTTATCAGCGGCTTGACCCATAGATTGCCGGAGTCCAGCGCTGACCTTCTCTGCGATTGGTGCAGGAAACACATTTTAAGTTAACAAGGATTGATTGGTACTCCTGCCTCATCACCTGCCTGTCTGCTTCTAGCTTTCAGGCGTATAACCCTAAATCACATTTGTCTGCTTGCATCCCAGTTCCAAGGAAGCCTTATAAACATGTGTTTACGAGGGAACTCCTACCTTCTTACCCTCAAAGCCTAGCTGCTTCAGTGCCCTGACAATAACTTGTTTCCATGGAGAGCGGTTCGTCCTAAAATTTAGACCAACACAAAAACACACACATATAAACACACATGTCTGACTTATTCACACCCCTGCTTCCCTTTGTTTGTTTGTTTCCACCCAAAAAAGAGAGCTAGGAAGCTTAACATGATACCAGGATAACAAAAGCACAAGATAATCCTAATTCAGACTGCTCAGAGGCAATCTAAACACAAAACAACCCCCTTAAAAAGGAGCTGTTTTAAAATGTCAACACTGACTGGACAGTTTGTCATTATATTAAACACTGGGCTTTCCAAGGACTACATCTAAGTACTTTTAGCTGTTTTGTTACCACTCTTACTTAAAGGTTCTGTGAAGTTAAATCAGTCTGTAGTAGACGAACGTCCTATGTGAGTTTATAGAAAACGGGCTAGTCAGAGAGATATGCCCCATTTTAGCAGAGCTTAGCAACATAAAACAACTCGAAGCAGAAAACGGCCGGCTTATTTACTGATATTAAATCACATTTGCTAGAGACCATTAGGTTTGTTGCTGTTTTCCTATTGGAACCTCTGTGTTACTATGCAAAATTAAAGAAATAGTTAAGATTTTATGAAGTGAGGTTGTGTAAAAATGTTATTAGGAGTTTGTAGGAGAGCTAACACAATCTCAGAGCAGTGGAGGGCCAACAGCTAGCAGCCAGTTTGTTTACTTTTGTGTGGGTGCATTCCTTAACGTCAGGATCACCCAGGGAAGAAGCGAAGACAAGGTGGTATAGAAAGAAACTACCTCCTAAACGAAGAGCAAAGCTTTTGCAAGTGGAGCAAGGTCAGAGGCGAACTGTCAGAGCCATTTCAGTTTATTATTTCATCAACCTGTGCAAATATGCACTAATGAAATATAGTAAACTATTAATCACACACAGGCTGGAATTTATCATATTACACCCTGGACCCAGAAAAACACAGTGATGTTTATATATGTCAAAGTGGGTGTCCACTATTCTAGCAGGTGGATTGGAATGGGACTATATGGCACAGCTGAAGCTTCACTGGAAATCCTGTGCAAACCACACGCCAGCTGGGGCAGTGGTTCCATCAATGGGTTAGGATATCAGAGATTGCCAGCTGAATTAGCCCAATAGATAAACATTAACGTTCAGCAATTGTAAAAAACCATTTGCAACCCTGTTCCAATAAAATGTAGATGTAAAAATGGCTAATAAATAGTTTATAACTGCAACATTGACTACATTTTACTTGCATGGCAGCCATATTGATTACTGAACTCAGGGTTTCTTGGTAACCCCTGACTTTCCGGTGGAATATCCAACTTCAGGGGACTTTTTGTTGGATTTGCTAAAGGCCACTTAGAAAATCTGACTTCTGAGTACAGGTAAGACACACCATTAGCATTAAAGTAAGCTAAGAGAGCTGTTGCTGATAATAACATCTCAGAACATCCTCTAAAAACGATTGAACAGCCGCTTTAGGACTGCAGGATTAGTTAAAGGGAAGGACCATGACATGTTATGAAATGTAAGCTCAAAAGATTATTTGTAAATTATAATGCCTGGAAGAAAATGAGGGCAATCAACTTTATATTGTATCCTACTACATGCTTTTCTCAAATGTGTCATAGCTCCACCATGAACAAAATGGCTCTTCTGAGCAGATATAACTCAATTAAATCTCATAGAAGCCAACATCCATCACATTCTATGCTGACAAAAACATGAGGCAATTTATTTGATTTAGAAAAATGACAAGGCAAAGATGACATTTCTCCCTGCAGTCTGGGAGAAAAAAATCAATCTTGAACATTCGGTTTTAGATATTGTTTAAACAAGCTAGTGAAGGCTAATGAGTTAGAGAGTTTGAGGAAAGTATTTAGCCAGAGGGATGAGCATTCCAAAAAAAAAAGTCATGCATTGCCTTAGAAAAAAGCCCAAGGATATAAAAAACTAGGCTGTTAATTTGATGATCTAAGTTCGCAGTTAATAGATTTCCATCACAACCACCCACTCTGCCAAGTCAGTTGCTTACATGAAAAAGGTATATATATATATATATATATATATATATATATATATATATATATATATATATATATATATATATATATATATAAACCCTTCATCAACTGCTCCCAAAACTGTTGACTTAGTCCAAGATTGGAAGAGATTGGATTCATGCAAAAAAGAAAACTATCTAACATGACAAGTCAGAGCACGACAAAGCTGCAGCTGTGTATAAGAGTGAAAGTATTTTAAGTAACTCAGTACATACACAATGCCTGCTTGTCTTTTTCAACTTAGTGTATTTGCCATTGCAGAAGAAAGAAAGAATCCCTTTATCAATTTATTGAACAATTTGTTTTTCGTGTGGTCCAATGGAAAACTGCACAGAAAATCTGTTTTGTGTTTACTATTTGATGAAGCAAATGACTCAAAAGAATATAGCCCCAACTTCCTGTGCAAAGAAAAGATATAAACATAAAAAAATAAATAAAAACAAATTTATGTAAATCACTGCAAGTAATCTTAGTCTTCAATCTGTCAGCACACAGCTGGTTACAAGAATAATGGGAGACAGGAAAAGGGAATGCAATCAGTGAAAGAGCAATGGAGACCCTTCCTCTCAGTATGTAGAAATCTGCTTTTCTCCTTTAATTAAGGTGATTTGTGCAACTAGGTTTCAGTCAATCAACCAATGGCAATTACAACTTAAAGGTTAAGTAATTCTCACGGATCATGAAGAGACATGGGTGGACAGAGTGGACAATATAGAATTTGATATATGTAGCAAAATTGCAAAAAATAAAATAAGCACTGTTGTTGGCAAACATATTAATACTAAAATCCTAAACTCTGTACCATTGTCAATACAGCTGAATGTGTTTGTAGTATTACAGTTGTTATAAACATCTTTGATCTATTGTACTAATTAGTCCAAAACCGGTAAGTAGTAAAAAAGGCAGCAGATATTTAGATTAAAGACTTTACTTAAAAGTGTGGCTTAACATTACATCATGGAACTATGTTCTTTGGATTCAGTTTAACAAGTAATTGGAAAGCAGGGGACAGTTCTGAGTCTCTTTTGTATCACATTTTCTTTGGTGATCAAACACAGTCAGCAGATTAGGTTGTCATGATTTCTGGTCAATTCTGGTTAGCTTGACCCTTTAAACAAAACATAAAACCTTTTATTGTTGCTGAAATCTGTAGCACGAACTATATAAAGTGTAAAGTGCAATGATACTAGAGTCTGTAACTTCCTGCACCAGCTCACTGTTTTGATTATCAGCCATCATTGTTCAGGTAGGCTGCTGCAAGGGATGGTAGGGGCTAAGGCGTCTGAGTGTCTGCAGTGTGCGAACTGCACACCAACTGGTGAAGATCACAATGCTTCACTTTGTATTGTTTTTGATGCAAAATAGCATTTAACATTTTTTCCTTGTTTTGGCAAGCACTACCTCATAAATACTCATTTTTTGACAACTCTCATAGTAAGCTGGTTTACGTCAAATTGAAAAGGAGACTGACTCAAATCAATCAAGCAGAACAGTTTCGATCAACTTTGTGGTCAGATTTGTTCAACTCATTATTCCTCATTTCATCAGACTAAACAAAAAGAAGAAAAACAGTAAAACTTATCTGAAGTAATACTGAATCTGATTACTTGAGCACAGCTCAAAGACAAATAACTGTTTTAGTGCTGTTTGTATTGTGTGTGAAAAGAGGAAGCTGGGAAGGGGGGAACCGAGCCTGGAGTTATTAAAATGAAAGCTGTTTCCTCGAGTATACACTCTCAAGCTGTGTGATTTATGATCACATGTAGCCTACAGTGTGTGTGCTCTTGTGCACACATTATCTCACTTTATCTTTGTGCAGTCAAAGAACCACAAAAAGAAGCGGGGTAGATCTCAAAAAGCTTTTTTGGAGAGACAACTCTTTCAAACATGAACAAAATCACATCACAATGCATCAAGAGACCTAGTCTACAAAAGAAAGGCAGTGTTCTGTTCTGCTTGCTCCAGCAGGCACCTCAGGATTTAGAGCCTGCAGCCTGGCAAGACTTAAGCCCAATCGCTCATCACCTGGACGCAAGCTCTGTTTAACTATGATTCACTTAATACCAGTGTATTTACGACATGAAAGAGTGCTGGTGTGCATCACAGAATGAACACATTTGGAGGTAACACACTTATTCAGCTGCAAACGTTTTTGTTTTTTTCCTCCTCACTCACAGGTACATAGCTAGCTCTCTGCTGGAGTAAACAAGTTTTCCAAAGACCTAAAGACATGGCACGTTGCAACCTGTCTTTTGAAACTGACATAAAGCGCAACCTTGAATGCACATTCCGTATCCAAGCTTAACTATTATCTCTGGTCCTCAGAGCACGCCCACCAGACACACACACACACACACAAAAAGCACCTAAACACTGAAGCTTCTCCTCCACAACAGAGACAAACTGACTTCCATCAAGTAATGCGTTCAGCACTCAAAACCAAGCCGGACTTCAGGCTACGTGTGGTTTAGGTTGATAAAAGGTTCATTTAGGTTCACGTCTCAAGCCGGTTTACATGCACTGTCAGAGAGTTCACTGTAACCTTGGATCTGAGGACAGCAGGGGAATACATCTGACTGAAATGACTGACAGGCTCATCCTGACAGGAAGGGAACACTGAGAAGTATTGTCCGTTGTAGAGATTAAAAGCTTTGCTCTTCACTCGCCTTCCACCAACTCAACTCTAATACGGTTCCCTAGATTAGCCAAGGGACCTTTTTCGAATCCTGTTTCAGACGCACAACAGAGCAGCACAAGTAAACACTATCCCACAAACACAAAGACACCCAGAGACACAAAGTTGAGGTCGAAGGGTTGAAAGTGCATCAGATGAACGTCTTACCCTCTCTCCGCTGTTTCTCCGGAGAGTCCCCACCGGCAGCTTCAGCATCAGCCGGCGGGTTCGCCCGGGTGTCACAGCTCCCTGGACCACCATGGTACGCTCCAGAGTCTGTGTCTCTGTGGGTGTGCGGGCATGGGTGTGAGTGTGCGAAGTGGGTGTCCGCGCCGTCCCGTCCAGCCTGACAGCCGTGCTTCACGCGAGCTTTTACGCGTGGGTGTGTGTGTGTGTGTGTGTGTGTGTGTGCGCGACAAGAAGGAAAGTGTGTGTGATGTGCAAAAAACTCCCAACTCTCGTCCTATTGAGAGCCCCTCTCTGCTCCAGTTCCTCTTCGTGTTAAAACACTGGTCATTCTTCTCCGCTCCAGCTCTGCTTCAGTCTGCCGCTTACGAGGTGAATGAGTGTGTGTGAGAGTGTGTGCAAGGGAGGGGAGACGGAGCGTGCTTTGTCTCCCTTCTCTTCTCCCTTCTCTTGCTCCGACAGCTTCCCCTCCCTCCCACTCAGACTAACTTCCTTCAGATGGGGGCTTAACCAGGTCACTGGATTAATGTGACGTTGTAGCTCTTATTAGCATACGCAGTTGTGTCACATGACACCATAATAATTTTTGGAGCAAAAAAAAAAAACCCACCCCCTCCCCACCACTTTTTTCTCTCACACACACTCACACATACCCAGTCCTTACAGAGGGAATCACGTGGGGAACCTCAAAAGGAATATGGGATGTTTTGCCATCTGGTGGGGAGATTATCTCTGAAATCCCACATCCAGCTTTCTCTCCCTGCACTGTCTAGGCTATTGGACACAATGGGGGAATATGCCATATACAGACAAGCATAGGCATACATCCTTGCAGTCAACCATGTACATTGCTCATGCAAGCGGAACCAGATCCCAGAATGAGTTTGTCGAGGGGAAAAATGAAGACATTTTTTCTTACAGTATTTTGTTCTCCAAAAAAGTGGTGACACTAGCAGTAGCTTTTTCCAGGGTACCTTCAGTCAAAGAGAGCTGCAGGGAACCTCCCCCCCTCCTCCCCCCATTCAGCCGAGTCAGTCTCCATCACTGTACTCTTTACATGTTCATTAAAGCTATTGGAGTCATGAGTTACAGCCGCGCCAAGTGACTTGCTGTCATATTCCCATCATCACTCACTGGTGGGCTCTGTTCTCCCGAGCACATCAATACTCAGCTGTCAGCTGATTAACTAAAGTCAATCAGCCAAGTATTGATACATATCTTACACAGGAGCAACGTGGTTGGATGTTGACTTGCATGCTTGGTAAAGGAACAAATAGACTGTGTAAAGGGAATTTAAAAAGTCTTAATAACTTTAATTTTCCCACTTTGTCACAATAAAATCATCAATTTCAATTCAATTCAGTTTATTTATATAGCGTCAATTCACAACAGATGTCATCTCAAGGCACTTAACAAGATGTCATTTCAATACATTTATACAAACATTCAAATCAGTTAAAAAGTTTCCTATTTAAGGAATCCCAGCAGATTGCGTCAGTCATTGGCGTGAGGTTGATCAGACTTTCCAACCACAGCAATCCTTCAGCAATCCCTCATACTGAGCAAGCATGCAGCGACAGTGGAGAGGAAAAACTCCCCTTTAACAGGAAGAAACCTCCAACAGAACCAGGCTCAGTAGGAGCGGCCATCTGCCACGACCATCTGGGGGTTTGAGAAGACAGAACAGAAACACAGAAGGAAAAGAAGATCTGATATAAGAGAACTTTCTACTTTACAGAAAGTAAAAAGTTGATAACAGGACACAGTGGATGCTCAGCCACTGAGAGCACCATCCCAGTGGATGCCCCCCGTCCAACAGGGCATTCCAGCCAAGCAGGATACCAGACCAGGTATATCTTCTATGGAGAAAAAAACACTGAGAGAAAACAAAGTTAACAGTCGAAATAACAGAATGTACTGTAATACAACTGGAGAGTCGTAGTAGAAAAGGAAGTAGCAGAGTGAAGAAAATTGGTAAGTCTGTCCTCCAGCAGTCTAAGCCTATAGCAGCATAACTACAGAGATAGCTCAGGATGACCTTAGCCACTCTAACTATAAGCTTTATCAAAAAGGAAAGTTTTAAGCCTGGCCTTAAAAGTAAACAGAGTGTCTGCCTCACGGACTAAAGCTGGGAGCTGGTTCCACAGGAGAGGAGCCTGATAACTAAAAGATATGCCTCCCATCCTACTTTTAGAAATCCTAGGAACTACAAGTAAACCTGCAGCCTGAGAGCGAAGTGCTCTGTTGGGAACATATGGAACAATTAGATCTCTGATGTATGATGGAGCTTGATTATTAAGGGCTTTGAATGTAAGAAGAAGGATCTTAAATTCTATTCTGGATTTAACAGGGAGCCAATGAAGGGAAGCTAAAACAGGAGAAATGTGATCTCTCTTTTTAATATTCATCAGAACTCTTGCTGCCGCATTTTGGATCAACTGAAGGCTTTTAATGGCATTTTGTTGACTTCCTGATAGTAAAGAATTACAGTAGTCCAGCCTTGAGGTAACAAATGCATGGACTAGTTTCTCAGCATCACTCCTGGACAGGATGTTTCTCATTTTAGCAATATTCCAGAGGTGAAAGAAAGAAATCCTAGAAACCTGTTTAATATGGGATTTAAATGTCAAGTCTTGGTCAATAATAACGCTGAGGTTCTTTACGTTATTACTGGGGGCCAATTTAATGCCACCCAGATGAAGTGATTGACTAATCAGTTTCTGTTTTAGAACTTCTGGTCCAAAGACAGCAACTTCTGTCTTGTCAGAATTCAATAGCAAAAAGTTTAGATTCATCCATGTTTTTATGTCTTCCAGACATGCCTGTTATCTACCTAACTGACTGGGTTCATCAGGATTTATGGATAAATATAGTTGTGTATCATCGGCATAGCTGTGGAAATTTGTCCCATGCTGTCTAATGATTCTACTTATTGGAAGCATATATATGGTGAAAAGAATTGGTCCAAGCACAGAACCCTGTGGAACACCACAAGTAACCCTTGAGAGTGAAGAAGATTGATCATTTAGATGAACAAACTGGAATCTGTCAGACAATTATGATTTAAACCAGCCTAGTGCTGTTCCTTTGATCCGTGCAACATGTTCAAGCCTTTCTAAGAGAATATTATGATCGACTGTGTCAAAAGCAGCACTGAGATCTAACAAAACCAGAACAGACACAAGTCCATTATCTGAGGCCATGAGAATATCATTAGTAACCTTCACCAGTGCTGTTTCAGTGCTATGATGAGCTCTAAAACCTGACTGAAACTTTTCAAACAGCTCGTTACTGTTTAGATGCTCACAGACTTGATTAGCAACAATTTTCTCAAGGATTTTGGATAAGAAAGGAAGGTTAGATAAAGGTCTGTAATTCACTAAGTCATCTTGATCAAGGGAAGGTTTCTTGAGTAAAGGTTTAATTACAGCTATTTTTAATTCTTGTGGTGCGTATCCGTTTACTAAGGATAAATTAATCATATCCAAAATGGGGCCAGGAACCAAATGGAACACTTCTTTAAATAATTTGGTTGGGATTGGGTCCAACATACAAGTTGAAGGTTTAGATGAGGCTAATATTTTTGATAATTCCGAAAGCTCGACTGAATCAAAACATCCTAAGCACAAATGAGGTTCTACAGTTCTTTCCGATACTGCCTCATTTACTGAGGAAATAAGTAATCATGTTTGGGAGGATGCCAATGATTTTAATTTTTAATAGAATTTATTTTATTTATGAAGAATCCCATAAAATCATCACTGGTAAGAGCTGGGGGAATTGTTGGCTCAACAGAGCTATGACTCTTTGTAAGTTTGGCAACTGTACTAAAAAGAAACCTAGGATTGTTTTTATTCGCCTCTATTAATGCTGAAAAATATGCTGTTCTAGCTTGTCGAAGGGTCTTTTTTATACAGCAGTAGACTGTTATTCCTGGTTAAATAGGAATCCTCTAGATGTGTAGACCGCCATTTTCTCTCCAACTTCCTAGTATTCTGCTTTAAAGTATGCAACACGCGTCAAACCAAGGAGTCAGCCTCCTATGGTTAGCCACTTTCTTTTTTAAGGGGGCTACACTATCTAATGCCAAACGCAATGAGGACGTAACGCTGTGAACCAGACCATCAATTTCTGAAGGGTTAGAGATAGAATTGCTGCCATCCACTGTGTTCCTCTGAGACACTGAGGAAAGTAAGAATGGAACAGATTCTTTAAAAATTGTAACAGCATTGTCTGATAAAGCTCTACTATAATAAAAATTTTCTTTCAGATTTAAGATGGTCAGTTAAAGTAAATTCCAAAGTTATTAAGAAGTGCTCAGACAGGACCGGGTTATGTGGGTGGACTGTTATTTCCTCACACTCAATACCGTATGTCAGTACAAGGTCCAAAGTGTGTTTGCCCGAGTGGGTCGATCCCTGTACTTTTTGAGTAAAGCCAATTGTGTCTAAAATAGCATTAAAGGTTGCATTTAGGCTATCACTTTCAGTATCCACATGAATATTGAAGTCCCCCACTATAATGACCCTATCAGAATTTAATACTAAATCAGATAAAAAATGTGAGATCTGATCCAAGAATTGAGAGTAAGGGCCTGGTGGACGATACAAAACCACAAACAAAAGTGGTCTTAATGTTTTGCAACTTGGATGAGGAAAATTAAGGGTTAGATGTTCAAAAGAACTGTAGCTATCAATTGGTCTGGGACTAATTAGTAAATCAGAACGAAAAATGGTTGCAACTCCTCCTCCTCGCCCAGTATTTCTAGGAATGTGAAAATTTAAATGACTGGAAGGAGTTGACTCATTTATACTGACATAATCCTCCTGCTGCAACCAGGTTTCTGTGAGACAAAGCAAATCAATGTGATTATCACCAATCAAGTCATTTACTAACAAAGTCTTTGAGGAGAGAGATCTTATGTTTAATAAACCACATTTAATAGATTTATTTTTCTGTTCATTCAAAGTTGTATTTATCTTTATGAGATTTCCATAATTTGCTTTTGTTGGCTTAACTTTTAATTCATTTAATTTTGGCCATGGGCAAGACACTGTTTCTATAGGGTAATGGGTGGGTAACAGTACATAAGCAGCAGAGAGGTGGGTTAAACTACGACTCTGCTTCCTGGTCTGGACCCTGGGTTGTCAGTGATTTGGAGGACTACTAAATTCGGCCATATTCCTAGAAAGAAGAGCTGCTCCATGCAAAGTGGGATGGATGCCGTCTCTCCGGATCAGACCAGGTTTTCCCCAAAAAGTTTGCCAGTTATCAATGTAGCCCACATCGTTTGCAGGACACCACCTAGACAACCATTGATGGAATGACAGCATGCGGCTAAACATGTCGTCACTGGTCCGATCAGGCAGGGGACCAGAAAAGATTACAGAGTCTGACATTGTTTTAGCAAACTCACACACCGAAGCAACACTAATTTTAGTGACCTCCGATTGGCGTAACCGGGTGTCATTACCGCCAGCGTTACAACTTAATTGTATTTATTATTTAATAATTGTATTTCTTTTATTTTATAAACGAGCCCATGCAAGTTCACAACTCTAAAGTGGATCAAAAACAACATGGAGTTTTTTAAAGATTGTTTAACAAATAAAAATCTGTGTATTAACCCCCCTTTCCTTGACACCTCTACATTGAGTCCCGGGCAACCAATCACCTTCAGAAGGTTGGATGAGACAAAAAAGTAAAATAATAATAACTTCATGGCCTACATAAAAAAAAAAAAGTCATAAAATAACATTACCCAGGAAACACGACCCCCAGCCCCTGATTGAAATATGGTAATGGTGCATCATGCTGTAGGGTGGCTGTTCTTCAGCAGAGGCACATACTGTAAGCTGATCACAGCTGAGGGGAACATGAAAGGATGCCAACTGTTATAGGCTGCAGAAGACTTTAGACTGGAGTGGAGGCTAACTGTGCAATGGGACAAAAACTTTAAAGCGACAGCCAGGGTGATGAGTTCAAATGTTAAAATGGCTCAAAGCCCAGACCCAAATCTGATTGAGAATTGTTGCATGACTTGAAAACTGGTGTTCACCGATGCTACCCGTTCAATCCAACTGAGCTTGTGCTAATTTACAAGGAGTCTGCAAACATATTTGCCTTTAGATTTGCAAGGTAGAGAGATACTCCCAAAAACCTGGAGCTGTAATTGCAGTGAAAAATGGTCCTAAAGTTTTATATACAAATGCTTTTTAGAGTTTTTTTATTTGTAAAAAATTCAGATACATTCAAGTTTCTTTTTAGTTACAGAAGACTGATCACTGGATCTCAGACTGAAGCCACCAGATGTACCCCTACTTCCTTCCTCTTGAGTAAGGTCCCCTCTGCACTATGGCTACATGATTTTGTGTGTGTCAAACATTGGCTCAAACACACATTTTGCTAAGGTGTAGCGACCAACAGGCAGAAATAAAATAATCTGCACTGGTAATCCCCAGTAAGCATTATTTATTCAACACCATGTCCTACATCTGTGAGTGAGTCACTGTGGCCTACATGAAAAATATCATAGAGGATATTTATAAACTCGGTCTGCACACATACAGGACTCAGAGAAAACATGCATAACTGGAGGAAATGCAAATTCTTTATTTGCCTTGTGCACTAAAAGCAGCTGTCCTCAAAATGAACCAAGAGCTAATAATAGAAAGAAACCATGAAGATGCAAATAGACAATAAAAGAAAACAAAGGATTTACTCCCTGAATATGAGAAATGTTAACAAGGGGAAAAAAGCTGCTGGATTGTCTGGGTTTTATTTCTGCTATGTATCTGCTGAGTCTTTGTTTGTAGCTGTAATAATAAGATGCAATGGTTCTAAATTGTACCATTCTGGCATTGTTCTGCATTAATTTACCCCGATAACTGCTGCCTGCCTCTGCCCACGGGTGCCTGACTCATGCAGCTCTTGATTGCGTTTGTGTGTGGGAGTTAGCGCGTGTGTTTATGGAATTGCCCTATAGTTAGACTCAAAATCAGGAAAAAGAAGGAGGGGAGGGGGGGTGCTGCTGAATGTTTGTATTTCGAGGTTCCACAATTTGCAAAGTATTGTGGTACGGCAGCATTGCAAGGGTAAACAATAAACAGTTCTGTCTTAACAGTTCCACCCTTACAGTGTAATTCAATTCATTTTTCGCTGTATGTCTCCATCCGTGTTCTTTATCTCTGTTATGTTTCTCCATCTCTACAGACCAAGATGAGCAGAAAGAGGGGGCCTCCCACCCTATTATCGGGCCAGAACCAATCAAAGTGACTTCTCCGCAGGGGTGTTTCCACTTCAATTATCATCCTCAAAGCACCGTCTGCATAAGAAGGCTTGGGAAAGAAGTTTACAAGCTCAGAAATGGTTGCAGATAGGCCGCGAGGAAACAGGGACATGTGTGTGACTCACTGCAAAATCTAGGACAAATTTGTATTTTTTATTTTTTTTGGGAGAGATTTGCTGGATCTCTGGGACAGGTTGTCCTGGTCAAGTTGTTTCGCTCAAAGCTCACATCTGCTCAACCTGCCACAGCATGGATGTGTGGGTGTGATCAACATTTCTATTTCTGCTGCTCTATCTCTCAGTGTGATTAACATTTTAGACAAAGGGACCAACAGAATAAAGCAATACTGAATGTACTCTGTTTATAACTCTGATATGGTTTTATAGTACCTTGACTCACACTCCACAATTTTGCAATCATCTATGCCTTATAATGGAATTAGAATATATCATTCCAATGGGCCAATCAGCAGTCTATTATATTGGTAGCTGCAGATTTGAATGGGGTGCTAGATGTGCTTTTTGCCCCATTGAATAGAATTCATAGCTTTTGAATTATTCACATGAGTCTCCTGGAAAGGCAGTGTGTGTTGGGCCAGTTAAACATCAGAATCTAAACTATCCAGGCAATAAAAATTAAAGGATGAATGATTATAGCAAAACGGTTTATGGATACGCACATGAAAATGAGATAAAGCTGACCATAATTCTCTTTTCATTTATTTTTCATTCATTTTTGACTCTAGACGGAGTCAAATAAATGACACAAGCTAACAATGTCATTCAAATCGGATTCATGTGGACCGCCCCTCCCTTTCAAGTATTAACAGTAATAGTAATTGATCACATTTAAAATCACAGAAGGACATCATTCCGCGAACTGACTTAGAAACCAGATGACGATGGTAATGTTTTTCACTACTCTGTTCTGTTTCCCTTTTACAGACCTAACATTCTCACTTCATGTTACAATGTTAATTTAGGGCGTTGTGTCACATTACAGAAACAGAATGTTTAACATTGCTGACCCAAAGCAGTGAACACATACGTGATTTGTAAAATAAAGGCAATCTTACTCAGTGGCAGAATATGATGCACCTTCATTCAAAAAGGAAGTTAATTATTCAGGCACAGCCTCTCATTACCATATTTACATCTTAGTTTGTATGTTGTAATATCCCCAGTAGTGTGGACCTTTGTTATGCCAATAGAAATGGAATAACATACTTGTTACAAGGTACTTTGGTACATTTTCCTTCAGGTATTCTGGAATAATCCGTGTAAGAGAGCTAATGTGACAGACTTTGAGTGCTTTCCACAAATATTGGCATCCCCTTGTAGCATGAACATACCTTTGGATTTTGCTATTTTATTTCTAGAGACTCTCCTGCCTCTTTGCTGTAGTTCTGTAACTGTGATGTGCAGAGATTTTTTCCTTCCTTACTATGATCCTTGTGCAGCAATGCTCGTCACCATTCCAGTTCTTTAAAGTTTTGGATTTTTGCTCTGGTTGTACTGCAGATGTAGGCAAATTTGGCTGAGGGACTATTTTCTTGTAGCCATTACATGACTTAGAATGACTTGTGTCATACTTCAGCGACAAATTTACCTATAACTTCATCGTCATGTTCTCCTGTCTTTCCTACTTTTATTAGCAGGTTATTAGACACTCTGCCCCAAAAGAGAAAGAATGAATAAAAAAATGTTACAGTTATATTTATTTCATAGAAATTTGTGCTCGTAAAAGAAGTTTTTATATGATTTATAGAAATTATGATAAATGGCTGCAAGAGAAAGTGAGAGAGCAAGACAGCAGAAGGTCAGTGCTCTTGTCATTGGCAGAACAAATCTATTACACAACCTAATTTTCCTACACAAGTACCAAAGTCAATAGCCACTACACCACATGAAAAGCAGCATGGTAAAATCAGTATAATTAAGTGCTTTACACATCTGTGTTGTGAAGGAAAGCCCAGAACTCCACAGTGTTTTAGAGTCTGACATACTGAATGCTCTCTAACACCACAGGCTCTTTATAGAAAAGAATCTCTCACAGAGATATAAACTCCAGAGGTGCTGAAAAAGAGGGAACAGTGAGGCAAAGAGCAGAGCAGTACAGCTGTGATGGCAACAATCCCATCCAGCTGAGGTCTTTTTTCTGCCAGAGCAGAACAGGGGGATGGGAATAAGTAAGAGAAGCAGTGTTCGGAGTTTCCCCCAGGCCTTCATGTCAGAGGAGATGTACAGGGAGATGACTGGGGGATTGCAACGTTTGTGGGTGATGTGAGGAGGAGATTCAATTAAACTACATACGGAATGAATGCATCTTTAATTGAGCAACTTCATTTCCCGATGTGACTGTCAGGCCTTTGTGCACGACTATGAGGCATGTTCAGAAGGAGGAGGTGCCACCTCTCTGTTTCTCTGTTTGTCCTCCCCTCACAGCTTTGCAGATCAGCAACACAACACAAAGCAGCTTTGACAGTGGGTAAGATGACGTCACCTACGGGGCCTTTTATGGCAAATGATCCAATCAGCGGAGACAGATCCTGTCATTATTTCATTCAAATCAAAGGATGCTTTCATGTCATTTGGTGGGTAATGTTCCTTGAAACATATTAGTTTTCTTTAACTTTATTGTACAAAGCACATCAACATCACAAATCTGACCTTTCACCTAGAGATACCTGCTTTTCTCTGGGTCTTTTCAAAATATTCTCACCAAGGATATACCAAAAGAAGCCTTTTCTTCCATGTAGATTGTGTTGTAAGATCTCCAAAGTATGATAATTTAGATGTGTTATGCTCAAAAAAGTTTTCTTTCAATGCCTGTCAACTAATGTCAAAGTTTATCGTACACTAACAATCTTACTTTGCTTACTTGGCAAGTATTTAGAGACTCGACCCAAAAAGTCAAAAAATAAATAACTACAACGCTTAAATTACATTTTAGAAATTTTAGAGCTGAGTTCATGGATTCCGAGAGAAAGAACAAGCAAACTCACCAAGAGGCTTTCTCCACCTGGTTGATTAGGCCTGATCAACCTGTCATTTTTGTAAAGATTTTTATTATTTGAGTTGCACTGTATGTAACATTAGTATATTTTGTTTAAAGATCTGTAAGATTCCGATTAAGTATCTTTTGTTGGGTAGTAAACCTGGGCCAGAACCAACAACTGACTAGTTTGATTGACCTTCCATTCGATGTCCTATTAAAATTGTGAGAACCTTCACACCTGCAAATGTCCAGTCAGTTACTAGTGTAAAATTTTGACATTTTGGATTATAGTAAGGTGTTCAATTCTTTCTTTGGTGGCAGTTATACTGTTGAAATTTAATGAGTCTTAGTGGTTCTCAAACTTAATTTATTCTCCTTGTTCTTTTCATATAGTAGGAATTAGACTAAAAATAACTTCTTTCCTTTTAAATTGATAAACCTTTGATACAGTTTTGTAATATTTTGAGCCTTTGTGTATTAGCTTGTAGAGTAGAATAAACGTTGGGATATTTGACCTTTAGATTTGCCTTTGTGTTTTTGTTTATGCCTCTAAAGCATTGGTAAATAGATATCATTAGTAATAATATATATAATTTTGCTTTCATAGAATGTAAAAATATTTGTTGAACATTTTAGTGTTGAGCCTAAATAAATCTTAATCTTGAGAAATAAACTAAAAAAACAAACTAAAGTAAGAAAATAAATGTGTTTAGTTCATAATTTCTTTGTTGTAACAATGGTATTGGCAATAAATCTTATACCGCTATACAGCCAGTTCATTTCCTTTTAAACTGTGGCACATTTTTAAGGAAAATGGATTTGTTGGTCGAGTAGCAGAGTTGAGTATGTGGGTTACAACCAATAAGTATTTTATTCTTCGACTCTTGTTTGGTGTTTTTGGATTTGATGAATGAATTTTGAGAAATCTATACATTGGCAATTCAAGTTTAAAACTAAATTTCCTAATTTTATAAACCGGATCCTCAGTAGTGCGTAGAAGAAACATACAAAACCGCAATTGCCTGGCATCGACTCATGCTGCTCACCAGCTTGGTCACACACTGCTGTTGGATTTCACCCCATTTGTTAACAAACATTTGTTACAAGTCAGTCAGTGTTGGTGTGTTGGCCACTCTGGAATGAACTGCTCACCCAAGCTAATTCCATAAATGTTGGACGGGTTGAGTTTAGAGCTAAAGGCAGGTCAATCCATCCTCTCCAGTCCCAAGTCCTGGATGTAGTCTCTGATTAAACCCCCTGTGTGGGGGTGAGGGTTGTCATCTTGGAGGATAGAGTTTGGTCCCAGACTGTAAAAATATGGGATTACCACTGGTTGCATAATCTTATCTCCATATCTCTTTGCACTGACTTTTTCCCAATAATTAGTCTTGTTTTTCCCAGTGAGGAAGATGCTGCCCCACACCATCACACTGCCTCCACCCAAAGTTATTTGAAGATTTGCCAAGTTTTCCATAAGTGCATCCCACATACTCAGCACTGCTGTTCAACCCACAAATGGATTTATAAATGTGGCTTAAGTTATTGTAAAACGAACTGGCTTTCCAAAGGTATAAGATTTGTTGAGAGTGAGGACTGTTACAACAAATAATAGCACACATTTCCTTGCTTTTTGTTTTTATGCAGAAAGTTCCTTTTTTCTTTATTTGTGTAAGAGAACACTTCCTCCAGACTGATTTTGAGATGATACAATTTAAATTTTTTGATAGATGATTAGAATGATTATGACAATAAACATAATTAAACAGAGCTCAATCATGTCACAACTTGTCATTTTCTCTCTTAGGTGTTGAGCTAGTGTATTTAGAATACTACAGTGATGTCGGAGAATTCTTTTTTTTTTTATTCAGTCTTGAGAGGATTTACTCCAAATTCCTACTGAGACAAAACATCAGTGACCTGCTTTTCTTGTTGAAATGAGGGAGGGGGGCGCTACAAAGTAAGTTCTTTCCCTCTGATCCTCTCAGCTCTCCTGAATCATTCATAAGCACTGGTGTGCTAATGAAAATAGCTGTGCACTGTTGTATGTAGTAATACACCGCTGCTGCTGCTGCTGCTGCTGCTGCTGCTGCTCTGAACCAATGAGCAACAGCAGCAGAAGAGAGATATAGGGCTCTGGGGGTTCCTCTCCGCTAGAGGATGGAGAATCGCTGTCATTATTCTAATGACCCTTAATATTCCTTGGTCTCACACAGTTCAGAGTCATAGATACTCTACACCGATAATTCCGCCCCGTATACACAGTACATATTGTGGGTAAGGTAATTGTGCCTTAAGAATCTCCAAATTTAAACATTTTCACAAAAATTAGATGTCTGCATTAAGAAATAGTCTGCTGGTAAGCATTACCATAATGGTTGTTAATTTTCCCTGCCTTCATTTGATGGTTCACTAAAATGAGCTCATCTCTTCATGCTCTGTGTGTCAATGGAAGTCAATACAATGTCAACACAAGTATAGCAAGACGTGCGTGTGTGTGTGTGTGCCATATGTGCACATGTTCATCCACCAGACTGGAAAGGTTACGTGAAATTTGAATATTTCTAATTTAAGTATGCAAAGTGGGCAGATAACCCTCTGCTTTCCAGCCCTTTTCAGCAATTAAACAAATAAATAAATAAGCAATCTAATTAGTGGAGAGGAAAAGCAGAAGGAGGAAGCATTTTCCGTTTTTTCATGTCACAAGCAAAGCATGAATAATCCAAATCCAGTTCTGGCCTGCAAACGCTAATCTTTATCACCTCGGTTATAAATCATCTGTTAAATGTACGAAAATGGCCAAATCTCCAAAATAGGCTGATGGATTGGGGCATCAGATTTCTGCATATATATATATAACAGTGACATTTCAGCCCCCTGCAGCAGAGGATTGAACGCTTGCTAATGCACACCAGAGGCAAAGTATATTTGAGGAATAAGGGCAGATTACAGCTGCTTCCAGCAGATGCCGGTCCCTGTAAACAATGTTAAAGGGAAACAGCAGCTTAACTACCAAACTCATTACAGCAGCCGGGTACATCAAAGGGAGCAGGGACTCTGCCGTTACCAAGCCCGCAAATGTGCCTGGGCAGAAGTAAACCACGCACGCCTCCAAAAACATATATTTCGGGATATGAACGTGTGGGAAGGTGCATTGGTGTACCCAAATGTTCCAGAAACCATCGGTGACAGAACATTCTCCCTCTAACCATGACTGTCCCATTTGTTGATCTTTTATGATTCATTTCATATTGTCCAGGTCTCCTAGCACAGTTAAATATTCACAAAGTTTGAACTCGCAAGGCTTATTCTGTGCTGAGTCATGTGTTAGAAGATTCAGTCCAGGTTGGATTGCTGGTTCTATCCCAGATCTTCTTGTTATGCACAGAGTTGCATGTTTAATCATCTGTTTTTTCCCACTTCTTGACCAATTATTGAGCAAACATCTGGGTGAGGCATGAACATATGTTGCCCCCTGGTCTCTAGATACAATTAGAAGCTGGAGAGATCATCCACATGAAGTACAGAGAAAAGCAAGACGAATGGTGGCAAATTTGAGCTAATTTCAGTTGTTTGAAGTTAAACTATAAAAAAGGTTGAAATAAAAGTTAACTTACAAAAACATCCATAAGCATGTGCTCCAGGGTCACTTCTAGGTCTTCGAGACGAGCCGCTAGTGTCATCTTTGAATTGTTTAAGTAAATCCCAAAAAACAAGCACAATTTTTCAAAAAATTCTCCTTTAAACTCTGACTTTAAAGTCCCTTTTTGTTACACAGAAATTTAAGCTTTGTTAAAATACTAAACCATTTCAGTCATAAAATCCATATTCTCCAAAGAACTGTGTCATGTTAGCTTCTAAAATTGTCTGCTTCCCTTCTTTCTTCCAGGACAGATTCCCCAATCCAAATCCGATCAGTGAAACATGTCTGTCTGCTGCAGTCTTGGCTCCAAAACCTGGCTGTGTTTCGATCAGTGCTCCAAAGCTTCCTGATAAAAGAGGTGAGGGTCCCGTCAGGATGCTTGATCCGCTCTCTGAACAACTTGTGACTAATGATGAGGATACGGCGAGTCAGCCCAGATTACTCTTTTAACTTCTAAATCTGAGTTGTGATCCATGAGTGAGATGAAGATACTGACACATTCCTGTCAGAGAGAGGGCAGCTCTCTATGTTCCTGTTAGGATGCACAGTGGAACGAGACTGATGTAAGAGCGTAGATGATGGGGAAAGTAATACTCTGAGAAGCAATTTCCTGAAGTCATGTGTCTCATTAGGTTTTTCCCAACATCTTTTAGTCTTACATTTTTTGACTTGCTTGCACTGTTATGCCCACCCCTCTTTCCTTCTATCTGTCTCCATCATGTCCCCTTGCCTTTTTCGGGTCTCTGTCCACAGTGTGCTTCTTTGTTTTGAGGGTAAGCCTGAGGCAGCTGATGCACAGTTCTGGGCTCTCTCGGCTGGGGTCATCCTCTCTAACACTGGGCCCCTCATCAATGGGTCTTTGTGGCAGGCTCATTAAGGCTTGGCCCTGGTTGCTGCGACTTCCATAGACACACCAATACAGAGCGAACAAAAGCGATATGGCCTGAATCGATGACTAGAAGCTTATGTAACAGTAGCAGGGGAGGGGTAGGAAAGGGGTGGTAGACAGGGCATGCGGGGTAGAGGAGCAACTGGAAAAAATAAGGGTAGTAGGCAAAGAGGAGGATGGTGCACCGCAGAGGGGCTTTGGCTACAGGAGAGGAAAGAAGAAGAAGGGGAAGAAGAAGGCAGCAGGAGGACGAAGGATGTCGGCAGGGCATCCATAGAGAGAGCTTGTTTTTGTTTTTCTGGAGAGTGCTAGTGGAATGTAACCCCCCCCCCCCCCCCCCACACACACACACACTTGTAACATGACATACAATGGGAAAGGAAGAGACTGTCTGAAGTCTAGCTGGGCTGAAGCAAACAGGATGAGTGTAAGAAAGGAGGAACTGACCAACTGCATTAGTATGCATGCAATATACCAAGAATTCTGGGTGAATTCAGAAAAGGGATTTGTGCTGTTTATGCAAAGCACAGTTCTCTGATTGTCAGTGCACATTGACTTGAAAAATGATTCATACCGCTAAAACATTTTCAGTTTGTGATGTACAAGTTCAAGATTGAAGATCTTTCATAAAGATTTTCGGTGATCAATAAACAAAACGGATTGGATCATTGTGAAAGGGGGTTTTCTTTCTTCCAATTTCATTAATTATATGGATAAAAATCCTAAAAGTGTGTAGTGCATTTGTATTTGGTTTCTCTGCTACCTCTATAAAAAACATTTCCTATGGATTCCTTTCATCAAACATTTTTTTGCTACCATCTCATAAAGACTATATTTGTGAAATGTACTACTTATGTCCAATCAAGATAGATTCTACTACCTGAGCTGTAGATCTCTGAGGCTCATCCTGCGTTACCATGGGCTGTTCATTGATTAATCCCCTCCTTTTGCTTCTTTCTCTTGCCATTTTCGGATGATGTATTAAACAGTGCTCAGTGACCACAACTCTATCTCTGATCTGTCTGCTGTGTTCCTTGGTCTTCATAATTCTGTTTGCTCACTAATGTTCACTAACAAACCTGTGCGATTGGTCACACAAGATTTTGATTTGGGAGATCAGAGTAAAGGAGGCTTAATACAGATGCATGCCACACTTTTCCGGTTTTTATTTGTAAAACATAAGAAAAACAGTGTATACTTTTCCTTGCACTTTTCACAATTATACACTGTTTTGTGGTGGACTGTCTGACAAAATTCAATTGAAGTACATTATAGTTTATGGTCATACCTTTACGACATGTTGACAAAGAATGTTTAGCAAGGCAAGACGTTTATTAAAACTTTTCATATACTTCAGCATCTCTTGTAAATAAAATGCAAAAAGTAGCAAAACATGTGAGAGGAACTACAGAATAGGCAGTGATTAAAAGCTAAAGTAAAATGTATTCCTCCTTTTACAAATTTCTTTGTTAACTTGTCCTATCCACTCCTTCTGTTTCATCTCTCTGACTTCTGTCTCAATTCTATTCCTACCCAAGTTCTTTTTCTCAGCCGCACAGACCTTATCTGTCAATGACCTTTGCCCTCCCACCCCTTACAGCTGTGAGGTCACCAGTCACTCATCAGTTCTCAGATCAGTTCTTGGAGCTTAGAGCACCGGGGTGTATCAGAAGCTTTTGAACAGCAACGATTGAGTGCACCCGTTAGGACACATATATACACACTGACACAATAATACACACCATTTGGTGTTAAAGCGAGTACATCCATCAGTTTGTTGTTGCCCACGGGAGGCTTTCCCATCTTCCTTATGTTGCTCCTAATGCTGCCTGCTGTGAATATGTAACAACCAGCCATTAATAACTGAGAATTATCCCTCTGATTCTCATATTGCACGTTGCCCATGCAGTATTAATACACTTTTTTTCATCTTGAAGATGGACAGTATATGGCCACTAAGACTTGTACAGGGGACAGCTCGTGGATCATGAAAGCAGAGTGGAGCGTTGAGAGCTGCAGGTAGCTTATCCAAACCGGCATTCATCAGTAGTGAAGCTCTTAACCCCCAGCAGAGTGCCAAGATAGGACAGCATGTCCCAGCGTGACTCCTGTCTTGGAGTGGTGAGGGTTAACCCAGATTTCTGTCTATAATCCAGAGAGTTTATGTGGTGATAGGGGAAGCAAGTACAAAAAAATGCATGAATGTGACTGGTTATTTTCGAAGGAGCTGAATGCAAATTACTTAGGCTGCATCTAATGTATATAATGGTATATAAGTGCACTAAAGAATCCTCATAAGAAGGAAACCTTGTAAAATTACTGATATCTTCAACTTGCAAGTTTTTAATGTAAGTAACCAAGACAAAGTACTGCAGAATTGAGAAATGGAAGGAAAGTTATACATGGCATGAACTTTGTTTTGACAGATAAAATCTGAAAAATGTGGCTTGACTGTAAATTCAGTCCCACTTAGTCATGTACTTTATAGAACCACCTTTCAGGGATGCTTTAAAAAATAAATAAGTAAATAAAGAAAGAATTTTTTTTTATTCTTCTTTGCAAAGTAACTTTAGATAAGTCAGATTAAATGGGAAGTTTCTGGGAGCATAAAATATAAAGTCTTGCCAAAGTTCTCAACTGGATTCAGACCCAGATTTTGACTCTTAGCCCTTCTAACCCATGAAAAAAACTTTACGGCTTTATGTTTAGTGTCATCCTGGTGGAAGGTCAGTCTCATCTCTTTGAAGCCTTTAACTAACGTTCTCATATAATTCCTATCGATTTAACTTCCAACCAGCTCTGACTAGCTTCTCTGACATTGTTGGAGAGAAATCTCTATGACCATTGCAGGTTTTTCCAAATATTTATTGCGTCTTTTATATGGTTTGTGGCAAAATGCAAAAGGACCTTTTGAACAGTAGCCTTCCTCTTACCACTCTTTCATAAAGGTCATATTTGTAGATGAAAAGATTAAAGTGTCCTGTCCTGTGCAAAATTTTTATTCCAACTTATCAGAGAAAAATATTTAGAATACTGTGTACTCTTTTTAACCATGTATAGTTGTTTTCTTTCCCTTTACAATCATGTGCCACTGTGTGTTGGTCTAACACACAAAAATAAATCCCCAGATCGAACATTAGAAATATATGTTTGTAATGTGACTAATGTGAAAAATCAAAGGGTGTGACTACTTTTACATAAATGCACATAAATGTGATTGAAAAAAAAGTCATTTGCTCTGTTAGCTACTTTCTGTACAGAGGAAGGTTTAGCATCAGGAATCCTTGCCACGCTTAATCATCATCTCATGTTATTATACATACATAAACAAACATAAAGCTCCATTTTAGGTCACAACTGCCATGTAAAAACTTGCATTAGCTTAAAATGATCTTACTAGATTCAGCCCCCTGGGATCAATCATGTTGAAGAAGTCAAGGTCTGAGATGTATTTCCAATGTTCGCCGCCACCAGTCTCCTCCTGAAAGTTGACTGTCCCAGTAATCCGAACAGGTTTGAGAACATGAGAGCTGTGACCATCACAGCAGTCCATGCAGTGCATCTCAGCCGTATTATCGCCCCAACAAGCTTCTCTGATTGTGATTCATACTAAAAGCTCCGAGGACACTTTCCCCCCCTTAAATCTAACTTTCAGCAAGAGAGGGGAGCACAGATCTGAGAGAGTCTGATTGATCGTGATGTCCACCTGGTGTGGAAAGGAGGGATGTGTGTTAATCAAATTCTTGGAGGTCTTCCAAGTGATTTCAGCTTGGACACACACACACACACACCCACACACACACATACACACACACACACACGCACACACACACACACACATTGATGCTTCAAGACTGTATCTACTCAAGACATGTTGATAAATCCTCTTAAGCACCTGTTCCCATCCAACTGTGAAAAGGTTCACTATCGGTCTTCAAAATGGAAAAGGAGGTTCTAAAATGCTACACTTGCAAACTTGATCTAGAATAGTTTTATAGAGCAATTGGGTGGAATACTATAAACAATATCTTTGATAAGTATTTTTCTATGCTGAAGAATTAAATCTGCTCTGTTATCAGCGGTTATTCTATATTTTCCAGTTTTTGCATCTTTACACAATCTTTGCATTAGAGGTTGCTGCACAGCAACTAGAGATGAAAAAGATTCTGCTTAGTCATTCTCTGGAGTGCTCTTTGTTATTTGAACTTTGCTGTCTCACCCTGAATCCCAAATCTGTCATTACTGATTACTGGTGAATGGAGCTGTGCAATTTTAGTGTGTCATCAGGTGCATGTGTGAGTGCTGTTTTTTAGAAAAACATGTGAAGAGATAGACACAGGTGCACTTTTCCTTTTTGTGTTATTCTTCCTGCAGTGAAGGTCACCTTGGGTTTTACAAAGACCTGCTCATACTCAAATTAAAGATGCTATCCACTAATAGTTTTTCAAAAAAAATTGTTTTGTAATTAAATATGGATAACCTATGCAGGATTTCACTAGATACAATGTTATCAAATACGCACTGAAAGGATAACCAGCTAATTCTCCTTTATTTGAATTTTGGCTGAGGACATCGCAAGAGGCACAGGAATCAAGACTTTTAACATAGATTTCTACATCAATTTGGAGGCACTCAAGCTCCATTGTAGTCTTCCCTGGCTCTTTTCGTAAATTGCTTCCATGTGCTGCCATTTTTTCTGAAATCCATAGTTGGTTCTCAAATATGGCTCAAAAATTTTGCTTCAGCTGTACAGGATACAATCATCAACAACCTGCGAATAAAGAGAACAAAATGCAGAAAAACAAAATGGACATATCCTTTTGTCAATAATGAAATAGAATTCTCTTCATTTTATGGAAAATACTTATTGTTACATGTAATGCAATGTTATTTTTTCATCTTATTAATTGAATATTTGTTTTTATTGACAATTTATGTTGATTCTTTTTTAGTTTATTATTAATTTCTCAACTTTATTGAACTTATTTCAACTTTTTAATATTTTACAAAATTACCCTTCACAGTCTGATCACATCTAAATAATTGTGGGACAACTGATCGATGGAGGGTTTGCTTGGATGGCAAGCCAGTACAGGAATGTACGCCACTGCAGATGCTGACCCTGACGAAGACCAAGCTCGGTCACAACATGTTGGTCAAGAATAATCTTAGTCAAATTGACATGTGAAGTAAAGACACTGAAATATTATTCACCTTTTTGGTTGTGTGCCTTTAACCAGTTTTATGGCCACTTGCTATTTTCAGAGTGGGACTTGTTTTTACTGAAGGCAGGAAGCCTCTTGTATTACTACCTACAGGATGTATTCAAAATAAATTTGATCGGATGCTTTATATGTCACCAAAGGCTTTTAAACATTGAAGCTTTTTTATGTGGGTAGATCTTGTTTTACCACAAAATAGCAAACCATGTGAAAACCGAAGGTGACTTATTGTTCTGTGGATGAAAAACGACATCTTAATTAAGTTTCACAAATTCTACAGAAAAATATAGTTAGTAGGTTAAAAAATTGCAGCAGAAAATGAGAAAACTTTGAATTTAAATACATAAAAATGGCCTTAAAAGGATAAATATATACACGACTTATGTAGTTCTAACCTTATCTTCCCTATGCTGCCCAAGCCTCTTACAGCAGAAGAAGTGCATGTTTGAAAGGTACTGAGCACACAGAATGCGACAGAGGCATATTTTAGAGGCTGGTTGTGTGGAGGCTCTGGATTGAGTCACGCTTCAGCATTTTCTGCCCCAGTAAACCTAGCCCACTTTACACAGTGCTGAGGAGGCTTCCCAGCCTACAACATGCCCAGAAATAGACACAGCGTAGAATCAGTTTTTTAAGGAAGAAATCCTGACAACTTCTCTAACACTGAACAATTCACACTATGTTAAGAAGGCCTTAATGTCTGCATGCAGGTACAGTATACACAACTTTTAGGACTTACCATCTTGTACAAGCAGCTTACTCACATTAAGACATGCACGTGAATCCCTGAATTTTCACACAGGGACAGATAGTCTGATTTGTAGCAGTGTGAACCATGAGTAAGGTATTGTTACATGTTAAAACTTGAAATGGCTTATATGTGATCCTGCTGTCGATGGAAGTACAGCACTAGGATAAAAGGCAATGTGAGATTAGCCTTTTATTGGGTGTTGTTTACATCTGTGTGTTTCATTACTGTGGATTGAATAACTGATAAAAACCTACATTTGTTCGCCAATATAGTTATTTGTAGGCCAAGACATCTCTTTTTCAGTTCAGTCAGCTCAAGGGTTTTTATTTAAACTTATACAGTAATGTTTGCTTTCCTTCGCTGTTTCCTCATGTGGTGAACAGTTCTCATTTTTAAGATGTTTTTCTCATGTTGTCCGATAAGCAGGATGCAGCTGTCTTTATGACTTTCTATAAACTAAGTTATTTGTGAACTCTGGTTTTTAGAGACAGTGAATCATTATGATCTCGCCTTCAAAACAAAAGCACAAACAAAATAAGAGGACACACCTGCACACATCCCCAAACACTCACTCAGACTTGCGTATCCCATCTTTGACCAAACCAAACATGAACTACTCACTCATATGCACAGTTTTTCCCCAGGGTGCAGTAACCCAAGCCAGGCTGTTTCAGCTCGACCTCCTGCTTCAGGCAGGAGACTAATCTCCTTGTTACTGTACAGATGGGCCCCACACCTCGGACAGGTGCGGCAGCTCCTCAGTTGCCACACAAACCAAGGCTGAAGCCACTCAGGCTTATTGTCTTTGTTGACTTGCTGAGAAGGGGGAGGAGAGCCTCTGGGGCTCAAGGAAAGGGAGAGGTAATTTGAGGAGTGCATCTCTACCTCCTGACACTACCTCAGGCCATTATTTTTGCCTTTCATTAAGTTTTTTTTTAAAAATAGGAACTGACAGTTTTCCACTATCCTGTGTATTTCAAGCCATCACTTTTGTCTCATTTGTTTCAATGTCCTTTGTGGGTAAAATATATTGAATAATGTAGGCTGTCGAACTGTATTGAATTCGGAAGGGAGGGCTGGCGGACCCCCTGAGGAGCCAGTCCCTGTCTGCTAGACAGACCAGTTACCTTCCATCCTTCTTCTGCCTTTGTCATTTCTGCTTCTTCTTGTCTACAACACAACAAAGACATGCATCGACTGACATGGTTGGAACGCATCTAAATCAAAATCTCCCCCCTTTATATTTACCAAATTGTAACAGTGCTTTGAAAATTATTCCTGATTTCCTGTCAAGGACGTAGAATCAAGAAATCGTTTCAATAGTACCAGTCTGACTAAATGAAGTATGCTAAATGATCTAGTTCAAATAAAAACAGATGAGAACTCCAGCTGTATATGAAAAAGTCGTTGAACCCCAAGCCTAATAACTGGGAGACCTTTAACAGTCTGGAAATCATTACTTCAATTCAATTCAATTCAAAAATACTTTATTGATCCCAGAGGGAAATTAAGTGTTGGTATAGCTCATATAATCAATTCTTTAAGGAGTTGTTGTAGATAATGATGGCTGTGGGCAGGAAGGATTTCCTGTAGCGGTCTGTATTGCAGCGAAACTGAAGAAGCCTCCGACTGAAGATGCTCTGTTGTTGTGTGACTATCTCATGAAGAGGATGCTCAGGGTTGTCCATAATTTTTTTGATTTTATGAAGAATCCTTCTTTGCATTATCATCTCCAGATTTTCCACAGTTGTCCCAAGAACAGAACCAGCCTTCTTTATCAGGTTGTTGAGCCTTTTTAAATCCCTGGCTCTGATGCTGCTACCCCAACAGATGACGGCTGAAGAGATTACACTCTCCACAACAGACTTGTAGAAGATCTCCAGCATCTTGCTGCAAACCTTGAAGGACCTAAGCTTCCTCAAGAAGTACAGTCTGCTCTGTCCCTTCTTGTAGACGGCTTCACTGTTGCGCCTCCAGTCCAGTCTGTTGTCAAGGTGAACTCCGAGGTATTTATACTCCTCAATTCTAGAATTGCGCTGCTCTGGGTGGCTGCATGTTGGAGTGGCTCTGTTGGCTACATATTAAGTTTTGTTTTTTTGTACATTGGTTCCTCTTTTTTCTTAAAGAAGATTGCATTTTTTTGACCTGTACACTTTCTAGTTTTTGGTGCTGTGAAGCTGGAAGGATTTTTGCTGTAAATTTTTCCCTTTTTGACAATTTGTTATGATGCGTAACCATGGCAACAATGTGGTTTACAGCCGGGAGCAGCTGATTAACATCGCAAAAGCTGAAATAATACCTCAACTGAAACCACAAATCGCCGATGAGTTGATAAGGAGGAGACGTGGATGCAGAGCAGGAGCGAAACGGAGACAGAGAAAGAGGAAGTTCAAGCCATCTCTTCCATCGATCATAATGGGTAATGTAAGATCACTGGCTAACAAGATGGATGAACTCCAAGCCCTTACAAGGACTCAGCCAGAGTTCCGTGAATGCAGTGTTATGTGTTTTACGGAGACGTGGCTGCTGGATCATATCCCCGACTCCAACGTCTGTCTGCCAGGCTTCCTGACTGTACGAGCAGACAGAGATCTGAAGTCGAGCAGAAAAAGGAAAGGTGGTGGAGTAGCAGTGCTTGTAAATAACAGATGGTGTCATCCAGGACATGTTACTGTGAAGTGTCGTCTCTGCAGCCCAGATCTCGAACTCTTGGCAGTGAGTTTTCGTCCATATTATTTGCCAAGAGAGTTCACCAGTGTAATTTTGGCAGTTGTTTACATTCCACCTTCAGCCGTTGCTGACAATGCATGTGATGTCATCAGTTCCATTGTTGCTAAGCTACAGACACAGCACCCCAATGCATTTGTGGCAATATCTGGTGATTTTAATCATGCCTCGCTCTCTACTACACTTCCAACATTTCAACAATTTGTCAGCTGCTCTACAAGAGAAAATAGGACCTTGGATTTGTTTTATGCAAATGTAAAGGATTCATACACGTCCAAACCAAGACCTCCTCTGGGACAATCAGATCACAATCTTGTTTTTCTCTGTTCAGAATATAAACCACTTGTTCAGAGGCAACCTGTGACAAAACGAACTGTGAGAAAATGGTCACAGGAAGCTGAAGAAGCCCTGCAGGATTGTTTTGCAACCACAGACTGGATGACTCTTTGCCAAGCACATGGAGAGGACATCAATGACATGACTGAGTGTGTGACTGACTATATAAACTTCTGTGTGGACAACATCATCCCCACCAGAACAGTGAGATGCTTCCCTAATAACAAACCCTGGATCACCAGTGACCTGAAGGAGCTGCTAAACAAGAAAAAAAGAGCCTTCAGGGAGGGAGACAGGGAATTACTGAGGAGTATACAGAAGCAACTTAAGGTCAAGATCAGAGACAGCAAGGAGGCATACAGGAAGAAGCTGGAGAACAAACTACAGAGGAACAATATCAGAGATGTCTGGTCAGGAATGAGAAAGATCACAGGTTTTAAGGACAGGAAAGATTGGATAGATGGAAGTCTGGACAGAGCCAATGAACTGAACATATTCTTCAACAGGTTCAGTTCTGGAACTACCTCAGCATCCCCCTCTCCTGTTCCCAGCCAAACAGACATCCCACTATCCTCTGATCAACAGCTTTCCTGTTACACCTCGGATGTTTTATCCTTCACCTCAGCCATGGACTCTTCTAATTCCACAAGTTTGACTTCAACCAAGTCAGGAAATGCTGCTACCCCCTTTGCCTCCCCCTCCCACTTGTCTGTCTCCAAAAGTCAGGTGAAGAGGCAGCTGGAGAAACTGAACCGGAACAAGGCTGCAGGTCCAGATGGTGTCAGCCCCAGAGTCCTGAAGGCCTGTGCAGAGCAGCTCTGTGGGATTCTGCAGCACCTCTTCAACCTTAGCTTAACTCAGGAGAAGGTTCCAGTGTTGTGGAAGACATCCTGCCTTGTTCCAGTACCCAAAAGAACTCACCCATCAGTCATCAATGACTATAGACCCGTTGCCCTGACATCCCACATCATGAAGGTCCTGGAGAGACTCCTGTTGGCACCCCTGAGTAAGCAAACAAGAACGTATCAGGACCCACTGCAGTTTGCTTATCGCTGTGGAGTTGGAGTTGAAGATGCCATCATCCACCTACTTCAACCAATCCACTGTCATCTGGACAAAGCAGGCAGCACTGTGAGGATCATGTTCTTTGATTTCTCCAGTGCATTTAACACAATTCAGCCTGATTTGCTTTGTCAGAAACTCCTGAAGACACAGGTGGAGCCCTCAACAATCGCCTGGATCAATGACTACCTGACCAACAGACCACAATTTGTGAGACTGAAGAATTGTGTGTCAAACCAGGTGGTCAGCAGCACAGGAGCACCACAGGGGACCGTACTCTCACCATTCCTTTTTACTCTGTACACCTCAGACTTCCAGTACAAATCAGAGACCTGTCATCTGCAGAAATACTCAGATGACTCTGCAATTGTCGGGTGTATCAGAGATGGACAAGAAGCTGAATACAGAGAGTTGGTGGACCGCTTTGTGACATGGTGTGGAAACAATCGTCTCACCTTGAATGTGAACAAAACAAAGGAGATGATTGTAGATTTCAGAAGAAACAGGGACAAGTCAAACACTGTTTCCATCATGGGAGAAGAAGTGGGGGTGGTTGAGGAGTATAAATACAAAGCCATTATAATTATAATGGCTTTATACATTATAATTACAAAGCCATTTCAAAGGCTTTGAGCCCCTAGCGAACCAAACTGAAAGACATTACCCTCAAATGGAGAAAACATGCAACAGCGGTGAATCTTCCCCGGAGTGGTTGGCCTACTGAAATTATTCCAAGAGTGCGTTGATGACTCATCCAGGAGGTCACAATAAACCTGTTAAGCTCTGCAGGCCTCAATTACCACAGTTAAGCCCAGTGATCATGAGTCAATAATAAGAGAAAGACTGGGAAAAAAATACATCCATGAGCTACTGGGTAAAAATCATAGTTAACCAGAAGAACATTATAGCCCACCTCACACTTGGATTATGCAGGAGGACAGTGATCCGAAGCACAGCAGCAAGTACATCTCTGAATAGCTTGAAAACAAAAAACAAAAGGTTCTGCTCAAAAACTCTTCAGTGTGTCTGAAATGAAACAGCGACATAAAAGACTCAATCCCAGTTGTCGTAAACACTTGGTGGCAGTTTTTGCTGCCAATGGTGGCCCAGGCAGTTATTAGATTTATTATTTAGGTTTTTTAGGTGCAACAACTGTTTTACATTGGGTTTGGATATGCAAAAAAATGTTTGAATAGCTTTTTTCGTTAATAAATATCTTTAAAAAGTGCTTTTCTATTTACAAGGGTCAGCCTTGTCTGATTTTAAAAATTGATCAGAAACTTAAGAATGACAACAACAAAAAACTAAAACAGAAGAAATCTGAAAGGGGCCAAATACTTGAATGTAACTAATACAGTTTCACTAAGCAAAATGTATTCTGTTTGCACAGCACAGATGCTAGGCAATTTATGTATTCTTTCAGCCTCCTTTGCGCTTTATCATGATTTTTTAAAACTGCTTTTTGTATTTACTTAAGTTGGTTGATATGAAAAAATATTTTTGATTCAAATTTATGTGTGAAAAACAAGGAAAAACAGATTAAATCTGTAAGGGGAAATACATTTGTCATATTTCACACCAGCCTTTGTTTTTTGACGCTGGAACACATCCAGCGCTTAAAACAAAGCAGAAAAAACAAATAGGCTGAGACAGTTTCATAAAAAATGAAAGACAGTATGGGGGCATAGAGGGTGAACCCCTCTTAATTGCCCCTCAAGTCGACAGCAGGAACAATAGGAAGGCCACTCAGTCACTGACACAACTCGTAATTATTAATCAAGCTCAGCTTTAACATATGCCCCCCCTTCAATATATTAGCGCCTCTTTTTCTCTCTGCACCATCTTGTTTCCCTTTATTTCAGACCTCCACTTGCTGCTCTATGTGTGTTTGTTAGACAGCCGGAGGAGCAGGATGAGGTCATTAATTATATACCCACCAGATCCCTGGTCGCCACACGCACTTCTTTCCGCCGCCTGATCCCTCTGCTTGTATGTCTGTGGATGTTGAGATGACAAATGAGAGAAACTCTGCTGTTGTCTGTGTCTGCTGGGGCCAAACCGCCAGCACTCAAACGCAGCAGCAGACAACTGCCCATTAGAGCCAAAGGTCTAGTTTATTGTCTCCATTTATCACAAAGGATACAATAAAGAGAAGACTGGGTGCATCTAACGGTAGCAAATTTTAACCAATATGAGGATGTTTTCCCTCTCGAGTGCTGACCTTCTCACTGCAGCCATGAGGTGATTCTTACAGCTTTCTCTTTACAAGGGGAGCTGCAGGACAACAAACATCGCTTTTGGCCACAGGACCTGGAAAAGGTAATCTGCATCAGCTTGTCATTCAATTGATAAAACTCATTATTAATAGGACCCTTAGGCAAAGCAAATACTGACATCTTGTAGCGCCCTCTGGTGGTCTGAGAGGAAGTAACATCTGACAAAATGCCCTGGAAAAGGGAAATGGGTCCAAGTGCCAGGCAGCTCAGCTATCTTTAAAAAAATGCATTTAAGGGCAGCTGACATAAAACGACACAGGGCTTCATCTAGGGTTAACAATCTTCTCTTTGATGGACTGGTACAAGAAACAGTTTAAGGATTTATTTTGTCTAACATACATACAGTGGCTTGCAAAAGTATTTGGCCCCCTTGAACTTTTCCACATTTTGTCACATTACAGCCACAAACATGAATCAATTTTATTGGAATTCCACGTGAAAGACCAATACAAAGTGGTGTACACGTGAGAAGTGGAACGAAAATCATACATGATTCCAAACATTTTATACAAATAAATAACTGAAAAGTGGGGTGTGCGTAATTATTCAGCCCCCTTTGGTCTGAGTGCAGTCAGTTGCCCATAGACATCACCTGATGAGTGCTAATGACTAAATAGAGTGCACCTGTGTGTAATCTAATGTCAGTACAAATACAGCTGCCCTGTGACGGCCACAGAGGTTGTCTAAGAGAATGTTGGGAGCAACAACACCATGAAGTCCAAAGAACACACCAGACAGGTCAGGGATAAAGTTATTGAGAAATTTAAAGCAGGCTTAGGCTACAAAAAGATTTCCCAAGCCTTGAACATCCCACGGAGCGCTGTTCAAGCGATCAATCAGAAATGGAAGGAGTATGGCACAACTGTAAACCTACCAAGACAAGGCCGTCCACCTAAACTCACAGGCCGAACAAGGAGAGTGCTGATCAGAAATGCAGCCAAGAGGCCCATGGTTACTCTGGATGAGCTGCAGAGATCTACAGCTCAGATGGGGGAATCTGTCCATAGGACAACTATTAGTCGTGCACTGCACAAAGTTGGCCTTTATGGAAGAGTGGCAAGAAGAAAGCCATTGTTAAAAGAAAACCATAAGAAGTCCCGTTTGCAGTTTGCCACAAGCCATGTGGGGGACACAGCAAACATGTGGAAGAAGGTGCTCTGGTCAGATGAGACCAAAATGGAACTTTTTGGCCAAAATGCAAAACGCTATGTGTGGCGGAAAACTAACACTGCACATCACTCTGAACACACCATCCCCACTGTCAAATATGGTGGTGGCAGCATCATGCTCTGGGGATGCTTCTCTTCAGCAGGGACAGGGAAGCTGGTCAGAGTTGATGGGAAAATGGATGGAGCCAAATACAGGGCAATCTTGGAAGAAAACCTCTTGGAGTCTGCAAAAGACTTGAGACTGGGGCGGAGGTTCACCTTCCAGCAGGACAACGATCTTTAAACATAAAGCCAGGGCAACAATGGAATGGTTTAAAACAAAACATATCCATGTATTAGAATGGTTCAGTCAAAGTTCAGATCGAAATCCAATCGAGAATCTGTGGCAAGATCTGAAAACTGCTGTTCACAAACGCTGTCCATCTAATCTGACTGAGCTGGAGCTGTTTTGCAAAGAAGAATAAGCAAGAATTTCAGTCTCTAGATGTGCAAAGCTGGTAGAGACATACCCTAAAAGACTGGCAGCTGTAATTGCAGCAAAAGGTGGTTCTACAAAGTACTGACTCAGGGGGCTGAATAATTACGCACACCCCACTTTTCAGTTATTTATTTGTAAAAAATGTTTGGAATCATGTATGATTTTCGTTCCACTTCTCACGTGTACACCACTTTGTATTGGTTTTTCACGTGGAATTCCAATAAAATTGATTCATGTTTGTGGCTGTAATGTGACAAAATGCGGAAAAATTCAAGGGGGCCGAATACTTTTGCAAGCCACTGTACAGTGCCTTGTAGGGCTTTGTAGTATCAAATATGTTTAAGCTTATTGTTTGAAGCAAAACAAGCTTAAGCTCAGTTGTTGGATGGAGAGAGTCTGTAAACAATTATTCTCAATTCTTGCCCCCACAGGGGCTTTGTATATGCCATCCATAAAATAAACATGCTTTTATCTTTTTTTCCTTCGCTTTTTTAACGTGTCCCGTTTGGCAGTGTGGAGCTCAGAATTGGTGTCTGAGTACCAAGTAGAAGCCCAACAGATTTACTTTCACAAGCGGAGCAGTACAACTTTTGCTATATTACTCCACTTGATATATGTGTGAAAAATCTTTATTATGAATTGCTGGGGATTTTATTTCCTTATGTTATGGACACGGAGACGGAAAATTAGAGGGAAGAAAGAAAGAAGATGAAGAAGAGAGGTAGGAAACAAAAAGTAATGAGAGAGAGAGTGAGTTGAAAATACAAGAGAGGAAGGGGAACAAAGAAAACACAGGAAAACATTGAAGTCTGCCTCCATACCCACAGGCCGGCAGAGAGAGGGGAAAAAACTAAACACGAAAAAGGAACATTGATAAAACAAACCTAACATCGTGAACTAAGAACTACACAACCACATCACACAGGAATGGATATAAAAATACAACAACAATGTCACAGAAAAACTCATGGTTCCGATTAATCAAGCTCTAGTAATGATAACCTCAGCCAAAGAATATATCTTTAAACACCAGAGACCCCACATCTATGTGTGTGTGTGAGCATGCTGGTGCATTTAAGGTTTCTCCATAAGAGTGTTCGATAGCTGGTGTGAGCAGGCATCAATCCGTCTCCCAGGAATCGATGCAGACATGAAGGAGATCGGAGCAAAGACGTCCAAAGGACCCCCAGAGCCCCAGGCGGACCCGGGCAGGGCCGACCGCATCCCCCAAGAAAGGAGCAAAGGAGAACCCCAGGGGAATGTCCAGCGGCTACTATGCAGGGGCCCGGGGGGCAGCAGTCATGAGCCCACGGGCCCCGCCGGCAACCAGCCGCACCAGGGAGAGCCGGGGCCCGGGGCGGGGAGTGACGGAGGGGAAATAGGCCCCCCATTAAATGTAAGGCCTGAGGTGCGCCAGGCAGAGGGCAGCCCAAGACCCAACCTGACAGGCAGACAAAGACATACAGACTGTCATACGTTCCCTCCCTCTTAAACACATACATTCTCACTAACTCACCAAGAACACCCAAGAAATGACGCTGTATTGAACCGCTCCCCCACTGGATGCCAAAAAGTGTGCCCACCCCAAAGTCCCTACATGTGTGTCGCATGAAAATGTTATAAGTGGGAGTGTCTAAGTTGTATATTAAAATTGGGACCCAGGACGCCACGGGATAGCGAGGAGGTAAACCCCTCCTCGCACCCCAGTGATGTGCCCATGCCCCAAGACCCTATATGAGTGGTAAAGTGATGGAGCGGGTGGACAGAGGTGTTCGGGGATGGGGAGGGAAGGACTGGGAGACAAAATGTCTTCCCAGGGAGCCAGCTCCCCCACTGACCCCAATAGGCACCGGTGTTCACCGGGATCCACCAGGGGAGGGAGGCCATGGCACGTTCGACCCGAGGCCCACGGCCACAGCACCACCAAGCCCCACGGACCCCAAGGCAATCCCCCCAGCCCCATCCCAGAAGGAGAACAAAACCCACCCTGACATTTGCTCTGCTATCAGAACACAAAAGACACTAGACACCCAGGTTGAGTTCCCCCCCCCAGCACACCCCTCCCCCCCGTCTAAGTGCCCTCGTAGGGGGAGAGCACCTGTCGCTAGTTAGCAATAGCCTCCCCGCCAGCAAAGGAGGCCCCCAGCGCAACCTGCGCATCGGAGGCCCCCGCAGCCCAAACCCTGGCGACGTACCCGCCCAGATCAGGAGCAAACTGATGAACCGGGTGGCCGACCCACCAGGCCGACATCCACCATCCCCATTCCCTTGTGGAGCGACCACTGCTGCTCAATGGCCCGGCAGGCAACCAAACCCAGCGCCCCACCCACCTGCCCTGCACGCCCACTACCCGGCCAGTCCACCTGCAGGTACGACCGAACCCGGGCAAACGCCCGACCCCAGCGCCCCGCAGCGCCCCGCAGCGCCCCGCAGCGCACAAAGACCAAGACCCAGGAGCTAAGTCCAGTGCGAAAAAGGAATGATCAGGCCCATCACCCAGCTGCCGCGACCAGCAGCCAGGCACCCCAACCAGCAAACAAGGCGAGACGCCATACAGGGACCGGCGATGACAATCGGCCCAGAGAAAAATAGAGAGGCGGCTGCACATGCCGGCCCCCGGCCGGCCCCGACCCCCACAGGCAACAGAGACCACACGCCGGCCGACCACCGGCCAGGACCACAGCTAGGGGGTGCGGCGTCCCAGAGCCCTGAATCCCCAGCAATTGCAAACTACCGGAAGGAGATCATCTGTAACCTAGTTCTGAGGTGAAAGAAAATCTCTACAACAACAAGCTTTGTTCTGCAAAGACAAATGTATATTTAAAAACTGGCATGTCAGACAACTTGGAAAGACAAGTTACATATAATCAGTGCAGCAAATAACAGCTGCAGCAGTAAACATGCAAACACCTCTAGACGTGTATTAATAGTCTTAGCAGCAGTGGCAGATGCTCACATCTGTTCAGAATAAAACACAGGCATACATGTGCAAACCCAAATACACACACAAATGTGAGCTATAAATCTGACACACGTCACCTTTAATTGTTTTAACAAGCCATGACGAGAGCACAGAGGGTCAGAGACACATTTAGGATGATGTAAGTATCCCTGGGAGGATTGATGAGCATCAATCTGGAAACTGGGATCTCGTATTTGGGTTTAATTCAGCGTAATGGCAGCTGTCTACACATGGGAAAGAGGTGGTAACAGGATATCTGGCAAGCACTTCAAAATGTTAAGAAATGCAAAAAGTGTGTTGGTTGTCAGAGTGGAAAAATACTAACAACAGGAGTTCTGTAAAGTGCATTGCACCATAGGGTGACAAGACTCCAAACACACCAGATTCACCCAGAGGAAGCAAAATATTCTTCGGACATTTATAATTTGTTATACACACACACATGCAAGAGAAAATTTCATTTTTTTCTTCCAACCAACTGTAGATGAAAATTTCCACTGAAAGTCTCAAAGTTACTGCTGTAACTTCTAAAACGAAAAAAGGAATTAAAATTCAGCTACAGTCAGACCACCCCCCTCTATCAATACATCCATCAATCCTTTCAGCAGCTCTGGATTCACTCACCCCAGTCTGCAGCACTACGCAGCTGAAAAGTCAGATTTAATAAGATGTGGGATGGCAGCATATGTCTGAGAGCTGAGCATGTAGACGACACAGAGTATGCAAATGAAGCAGCAACGCATGTGCGTGTTTTCTGGATGTAGATAATTTGAATCTGCCATGCATTTGTACAGTGTTCAGCGTCTCCATGACCAGTCATGTATGGAAACCATAAATTAGTCATTGGCTCACCAGAGCATGAAAAATGTAAATGTAAAATGGGGACATGATGGTTTAGATAAAGACTCTTTAAATGAAACGAAGCTCTCAAGATATGAGTACAGCTCAAAAAGTAGAATATAGTGAAGAAGTTAAAATACTTTTCTCATTTATTTCAGAACATGAAACTCATATATTCACTACACAGAGTAAAATATTTAAAGCCTTTATTGTAATTTTGATGACTATGGCTTACAGATAATTAACATCCAAAATTTGGTGTCTCAAAAATTTGAATATTGTTAAAATTAGAATATTACTATTAATAAGATCATTATAAAAAGGGTATTTAAACAGCAATGTCAGGCTTCTGAAAAGTAAGCTCATTTTTATGCACTCAATACTTGGTTGTGCCTCCTTTCATATGGATTACTGCATCAACTGTATTACTGCATGGGGAAAAATATTAAGGAAAATATGTGAGACAAACAAAGATGAACGCACACAACACAAAATGAATTATTTGAATATTATTGCATTTAATTGTAGTCATCCAAGCTTACTTCCTTTTGAACTGCATTTTCTGCTGCAGCTAGCATGTCTGAAAATAGTTGTATAAAAAAAATTAGACCATAAGTAACTTCATCTTTCAGGTAGAAGCTTCACCTAGAGGCAGTTAAACCACAAATGAATGCCTATAGCCAACCATTGGAGGCCATTAGTACAAAAAAATACTCCTTTGTGGCTTTAAGTCTCCCACTTTACTAATTACGCTCAAAAGAACACGAAAGCCAGAAGCTAGAAACAATGCAGCCAGGGACTGAACCCGAGTCTCTGTGGTGTGGGAGGAGTGATGGCAAGTTTGAGCTGCAGGCTGCATTCGTAATCATAATAGTATACCTCGCTTCGTGTGCTCAGGTCAGAACTGGAACAAAGCAGTTGCTGCAGGAGACTGAATGTAAATGTTGTCTTTCAAATGATGAAGGTTTTTTCAGCATGCTATTCCAAGATAAATTGAGCTGTTTTGGCTTCATCTTGTTTTTTTTCCTTTCACAAATTCACTTCAGTAAGACACAACCAAGACGGCAAGGTAGTGATGGCTGCCAAACTCTTTGTTAAAGAATGGCATTCACATCATGACTAAACTGGCCAGAATATAGCCTATATATCTATGTTGGAGATGAGAAAAAAAACTATAAAAAAAGAAATTAAACTGACCAAGTAGATAAGGAAAATGGAAATCAGTGAATGATGATACGTTTTCTTTTCCATTTTGCAATAAGCAATTGTCACAGTAATGAAAAGGGCAAAACAGATATGTTAAAGATGAAAATTGAAATTTTTGGCCCAGTTGCAGAATGCTACACACATCATCCTAACTACATCATTTCCAGTGTTAAACTTGGTGTTGGAATCATCATGCTGTGGGGATGTTTTTCTTCAGTAGAGATTGGGAAGCTGGTCCGGGTTGATAAAAAGACGGATGGAGCCAAAAACAGCACATTACTGTAAAAAATGATGACCGTCTAGCAGGGCAGCAACCCTACAAATACAGCCAATGCTACACTGAAATGGTTTAGATCAAAGTGTATTCACATGTCTAAAAAGACTAATAAAGGTCCAGACCTAAATCGACTTGAGTGTAAGTTACAATACTTGGCAATTGCTCTTCACAGACATTCTTCATCCCAACTGACTGAGATTCTACATTTTCCGAACGGGTCTCAAGGGAATGCAAAGCTGGTCAAGATATAAGCCAAGACATTCAGTTGTATTTGCAGTAAACAAACTATAACATATTGACACTGAAAGGCTGAATATATGTGCACATCCCACTTTTGAGTGATTAATAGAGGTAAATACAGGGTTATTTTCTGCACCAAATTAGGTACTACTGATCTTCTCTTTGCTTAAAAGTTATATGCATGTCTGGTTTTTGAGTGTGAGTGCAATTATAATTGTAATCCAACACGGTAAGCTTAACTTTGCAATTACCATTCCCTCATGGCTGCCCTATAAAACTGTCCCTTGGGACCATTTATTTGATGCAATTACATAGATAGGACCAATGTACATACAGTAATAAGACAGCTGAAGGCACTTCCAACACTGGTTATAACACGACACACCAAAATAAATGCTTTAATTCAAGTATGGTATTAAGTTATTATTACAATTCATTTATTTGCATCCTTATTGAAAATTATTTAAACTTGCCTGCAGATTGATGTGGAACACATTCACTCTTACATTTCCATTGCTGCTGTCCTTCAGAGGCTCAATTTTATTCTGGTAGATCTTATCTTTTATGCTACTTCAAAGGGACAACAGACCAGTTGACATGCCTGACCCAGCAAGGTGCACTCACACACACATTGACACATTCATATAGACATAATTAGAGAGGGGACATGAACAACAGACCACCTTTTCAAACAACGTAAAAAAAAATGTGAGAGAACCTTATTTTCTTTCTGCTTCTTGCAAGGTAGTAACAGTAAATGGGGTGTGATTATGTCCAAAAAAGATTTAAAAGAAAATGAGCTCCACTTATACCAAATTGACTTGTTAAAACTAGGTATTAACTGCAAGGTATTTGATTGAGATTTTATGTGATAGACCAACACTAAGTAGTGTGAAATTGTAAACAGAAAAATCATACATTGTTTTCCCAATACTCTTTATGACATTTTTAAAAGTACAGTGTCGAGTTTTCTGCCCCCATTACCTTTAGGTTTGTTTGAGGACATTAGTAAACAAACAGCAGCCAAGAGAACAAGCTCTGGAGGAACTGCACAAACCCTCAGCTTTTGTGGGAGAATCTTTTGACAACTGTTAATTTTGCACAACACAAATCCGCCCTATAAGAAAGAGTAAAAAGACAAAGCAAACAATTACAAGAAGATATTCTGGTGAAAATTAGCTATTTGTCCGCATCATGTAAATTAACACTGCACATAACCCTTAACACATATCTCTTTTATCCAAATAAGAGAATTTTGGCACTCTATCTCTTGCATCCATCATTTAGTGTCTGTTGGCTAAGTTTGGTTTATGTAAACATGAGAAAGTAAGCTTAGCAAATTTCCTGAAATAGAAATACAACTAAAACTTTTCAGACAGGAAATTGAATCTCTTTGGTGTCTTGTCCTAAACTAACCTCGACAATTAACACGATAGTGGCTGAGATGACAGCTGGGAGATGAAGCTCTACATTCAATGAACATATGTGTGCAATAGTGTGTTTGTTCATGTCTGTGCCTCTGTGTGTATGTTTGTTTGCATGTGGCGCATGCAGTCCCAGCCACCAGACATCGCTCTGCTGTTTTCTTTGGCCTTTAAATGCTGCCAGGTAACCTGCTGTGCATCAGCAAAGTATGAATGTGTGTGCCTTAGTGCAGTGCCAAAGACAATCCTACCTTCTGCGACAGACCCCTTTGCCCACCAATCCTGCCTTTCTCTCCTAATTATTTTCATCTGAGCAACGAGGCGGTTGGGATTCAGGGCCGTGGGTCTGGTCATTCTCCTTGTGGCTGAGTTTTGTTCTTCTCCCTGACCTTAACTATCAGGACAGCTGCCTCTTTGGAATGAACCACATGGAAGGTTTGACGCAGAGGGAAAAGGGGGAGGAATTAAATAAATAGTTTTTTTCAATGACAAAAGAAGAAAGGATGAGTAATCATGATTATGACTTGCATGCAGAGATGAGATATGCAATATATGAGAAACAGAGTAGAGAAGAGTCTATAATTTAAAAAAAAGTCTGTTTTGTAATGAAAAAGGTTCAGATTTGTGACAGATACCAGAAGATAAGACAGGAGGCACTAACAGTGACACCAAACAACAAAAGCAAAAGAGAAGCAGCAGAGGATTTATCTCTGATTGGACTGATAGAACACTGACAGGGTTAATCTCTAGAGAACAACTCCCTATTGATCTGCTCGCACACACGAGCCGATTAGAGAATTGATACACAGCGCACACACACACACACACACACACACACACACACACACACACACACACACACACACACACACACACACACACACACACACACACACACTGTGTGCTACGACAGCACATATGTTCTCCAGAGAAGACTTTTATGAAGCTTCAGATCCTTGTCCTACTGACCTATATGCGGATATAAACCACAAGAGGGGTTCCCACTGGGGGTCTTTTCTTTTTTAAGAGTCTTTGGATGTTCTGTTTGTTTACATCTACGGTTTCGGGATGTGAACAAGTCCCTCATTTTTACGACAAAAAATAATGAGAAGTGTGTGTGAAGTTAAGAAGAAAGAAGTTATTAATGTTTGTGCTGCACTTTCTGAGGAGAGGTTCTGCTCCCTACATTGCGACTGAACAGAGACTCAAGCATTTGAGCAAACATAATGGGACTGGTAATACTAGGAATTTAGAGGCACTGCTGGGTCCTTCCTATAGTCTGACATAAGAGCTATTTTGATACTTCAGGTACCCTGGCCTCTCCAGATCTGTTATGATCTTTAGATGTTTGTACTTAGTTTTTTTGTGTGTTTGTTGTTTTAACAATTGTTTTTATTTAAAACTTATTTTTTTAGTTTATTTCTTTAATTCTTTTGAGCTTTATCATTTTTTTTAAATTACTGACTTTGTTTTTGCTTAGTGTTTATAAAATTATATTTCCCTTCCCTCTTCCTTCCATCCTTAGTTTCTCCATCCTTCTATTCTGACCATTTTTTAATTACTCCAGTATCTTTATAGGTTTAGAATTACCCTTTGTTTAGAGTTTCATGCTGTAACCCCTATTTTCTTTCTATGTTCTGTTCCTCCTTGCCATTTCTGCTTCCCTTCCCAGCTGCATGTCATTTACAATCTACCTCTGCTCACTCACTTAACCTGCGTCCATTTCCCTTTGATTAGTTGTTCAGGTTCCTCTTCAGTATATTTAAGCTCTCGGGTTTGCACTGTTCTCCTCTGGCTCCTGTTTATTCTGTTACCTCCCTGTTGCCACAATGTTTCAGCTGTTCTAAGTTTTTGCCTTTTATCATTAAAGTCTTTTTTCATCCAAGCTCCATTAGCTTTTAGAACCTTGATCAAACTCAGTATTATGACAAGATCAAGCATTATACTTTTTGCTTTTACACAAAGAGAACACAGAGTGAAAAAAAAACAAATTGGTATTTATTCATTATTATTCAGTATTATTGCTAAATGAATAAATTTGACAGTAAATGCAACACATAAAATATAAATAAGCAAATAGGGGACAGGAAAAAAAAAAAAATGAAAGTCACAGATATTGAATAATTTTACTGAAAGCAAAAACAGTGCATGCTTGATCCAGATAAGAATTAGGTATTAATCTTTTTGTCTCCCAACTTGCTTTTTTTGCTCACCATACTTTTCACATTGTTTGGATTGACCTGCCTTTATGGTTACATGTAACTGCAATGCAACGCCAACACATACAGTAAAAAGCACCACTACAGCTTATTTAATTTAATTTATCTGCATTACCTGCATCCTGAATAGAATCACAGAGGAAGAGAT
Organism: Valencia hispanica; assembly: GCA_963556495.2. Taxonomy (NCBI): domain Eukaryota; kingdom Metazoa; phylum Chordata; class Actinopteri; order Cyprinodontiformes; family Valenciidae; genus Valencia; species Valencia hispanica. The sequence continues at coordinate 21,357,145 of OY747706.1, read as the reverse complement.
GCATTGCGAAATAAACAATGATGAAGTTGAGATAAAGTTATGTTTAAGAGGATGTAGGAGACAGATTGTCACGAAGTTGATAGCTACAACTTTGTCAAATTGATGCTAATTTTTTTCCATGTTTTCATTTTGAGATCAAAGACAAGTCTGGTGCATCTCAAAGTTTCCTTTTCTTTTGTCATTTGCCCTAAGAAAACATTACTGCTGCATTAAAAACAAAACAGTAGAAAACAGTTTGTGGGGGCTTTTGTTTTGCTAATGGATGGACAATAGTTATGTTTGGCAACATAAAGCTCAATATTCCACAAAGACAAACCATTACCATGTCTTAAATGTAAACAAACCAATATTAGTAGTAAGGTTACTTGACATCCAATGTTGTAAAACTCTGTAATTGCCATTAATTTAATGAAATAAAGATAGCCAAAATAAGAATTCATGTCCACGCATGATACCTTCTTTTATCTCTGAAGTCAAGTGAAAGGGCATTAAAAGAAGATTACCTAGGGCAAACTTTGACAGACTCCTCCGCTTGATCATCATTCCACAATTCACAAATCTGCTTAGCTCACTTTGATACCAAGACTGAGATGATGACTGATGAAGATAAATGAAAAAGACATTTAGTTATTAAAAATTACTTGGAAAGATTTGCCGAAGAGCAAAATCTGGCCAGTGTAGCAGACGGCACAGTCTTGATTCTATGCTATATTAAAGAAGCCAAATCTATCTTGAAAAAAAGGGGGGGAAAAAAACCCTGCTAACGCTTCCCTTTGGATTAGATGATGGCCGATCTGCAAACACCAATTATAATGCTCATATTACCTGCCAAAAGCAGAAAAAGGGCAGACAAGCAGACGGGGAAACAGACAGGTGGGGAGGCAAGCCCAACTCTTGGCTTGAATGCAAAAAGGAATTGTGCAGCATGTACTGCGGTCAAGTAAAGAAAAAAGGAAAATTCATAAAAAAGGAAAAGGAGCTTGAGTTGTAGAGGTGAAAGAGGAGAGATGAGCAGATGGTGGTCATGCATGATAACACTATCAATAATTTAAGCATCTCATAAAGTCAAGGCTAAAGAAGTACTATTTGTGATTCACAGAATAAAATCTGAGATGGCATAAGAAGAAAAGTGAGTTTTTCCATTTGAAGTGCACAGAGATTCTTTTTTATTATTTTTTTGTAGGGAGCAGTGAAAGGAGGGCTAAATTAGAAAGGAGAGATAAAAGGTATAGTAAGAATATAAAAGAAAACGTTAAGTTAAATTGTCTTTTTGCTCTAAGGCAAGGACGAGCTGGTTGAAAGAGAAGGGAAAATAATAGGAGAGAAAATAAAAATCTTTTAAAGTGAAAAGTTTACATTTCATAAATCATTAAACACAGCAGCTATTACAGTAGAATGCAGGGATATACCTGCTTAATATCTATGCAGTATACCAACTTAATACCAGTGCTTAAAGAGGTTTCTTCCTGTAAAGGGTATTTTTTTCCTCTCCACTGTCGCTACATGAATGCTCAGTAAGAAGGGTTATTGCCAAGTCAATGACACAACACAAGCAACTGTCGCTACTGTCGGAGTGAATGCTGCAAATCAATGACTCGATGCAATATGCTGGGCTTCCTTAGATGGAAAACTTTTTAAAGCAATTTCAATAATGTGATGGACTAAACTGCACTAATTGATAATTAGGACCAGTTGTGATGTTTACATGATTGGATTGAAATGGCTGTTTGCAAAATGCCTTGAGGTGACATTTGTTGTGAACTGATGCTATATAAATAAACTGAATTAAAAGATTGCACTCTAATTTCTGAGGAGAAAAACATAAAAAATATAAATAAGGTACTGTAGCCTCTTTGATAGCGGTAGTAGTGTTGAAATCTGCGTAAAGTGAAGGAATTGCCACAGTCTCCCCATTTATGTATCAAAGCAAAAGTCACAAACCTTTTTCAGATATTTTTAACAGAAGTGCATGCTGTGTCGATTCATTTAAATTAATGGAATTTCTTTGCTTTCATACATTTAATGATAAGGGAGGGAAAACAGATTTTTGACTATGTGACCTACTATTCACCAGTCAGAACGGTTCAAAAGAAAATTGGCAATTCCAATTTTTTCCCGATTGGCTGGTGCATTTCCAATATTTTGCATCTTTTGCTATCCTTTCTTGTGAGCCCCTGACACTGAACACAGCATCCAACTTACACCCTTTTGGATCAGATGTGAGTCCTTAATACAGAGAAGGTCACGTTGTGCAAGAACAATAGTGAATCCTCACTTTCAGAAATTCATCCGACTCATGCACAATCAGTAGCCAGTTCCTCCCTTGTACCCCTGTCTCCACTCTTTTTTTGTCACTAGCCTAAATCTAAAGCCCGGCAGTCTGTGCTGACTGGAGATGGGCACCACTTTGAAACACTGAGTCACTCTTTCAGAGCATTGCCTCATTAATCTTTGCGTACAAGCACACACACACACACACACGCACACACATACACACACACGCACACTCTACTTGGAAACTGCATTTTGGATCTGTCTCCCACACTTGGGAAACGTTCTACCTTTTGCACGGACTGATTTACTTCAACAGTCCAGCATCACACCAGACATTATGTCTAACATTTGTCTTTCTCATGATCGATTTTTATGGATGAAATAATTGTTGCCATTTTCTGAAATCCCCATGGTAACTCACTCTCGTCCTCATTGGAGACAGCAGTCCCTCCATAGCTGATTCGGTTGGCTCCGGTGGGCTTGCGGGGGCCCCTCAGCTGTGTCGGTGTATTATCCCAATCCTCAAATAGATCCTGTTAGAAACGCTGTCTCATCCTCAGAGCGAGCATCTCTTCTTCAGCTACAGCTCTCTACCCACCCAGAGAGCCCAACACACTGCCAGGCACAGTGAGAGTCTGTGTGCATAGTGGGAGTGTGTGCAGGCATATACGCACCCACGCATACATACACACACACAGCTTGAAGCAGGAGGCGAGAGGGCAGTGAGAAACTCCTGGTGCTTCTCCCTCTCTCTCCAACCTGTCAGCAGACGTGTGATCTTCCCCTGCAAACCACTGTGCTGTTAATGTGCAATGTGCTTAAACGGTCTCTCCCTTCTCTCCCTTTCTCCCTACATCCTTTAGCTTATCTCTCTCTCTCTCTCCCCCCTGCCTTGCTAACTCTCCCTTGGCGCCGCCAGCTACATTTGTTCCCTTCAATGTGCCAAATGATTGCAGGTCTTTCTTTTTATGTTGTTGTAGTGACCTCCGTCTGCTGGCTCTCTCTTCCCTTCCTTCTCCTTCAGTCCCTCAGCCTCATTGTGAATCCTACTTGTACACTGTCTACTCCTGGTTCCCGCCCAACTTGGGAGGTGAGACAGAACATACATTTATAGTGCCTGTGCGTGTTAAAAAGATATGGAGATAGAAAGGAAGAAAAACAAGAGAAAAGAAGAGAGGGCAGTGTTTGGTCCACCATTGTCCCTCTAGACAATTGTGGCTTTTGATCGCCTAGCAACTAGATCAACCACTATTCTCATAATAGACAAGGCATGAGTCACCAATTCAAACATTTAGACCTTGTTTTGTTGCTTCCTAACCTGCTCAAACTCGCATGTAGGGTTTACCCACCAACACAATTCAAGAGTCAGACCAGGACTAAAAGAAAAACACTGAGCTGAAAGCACATGAAAGCTACTGGTGATCTTCTAATCTTCCTTATCAGGATCACAGTGAAGTCAAAAGTAGTTAACTGAGGTGGGTTCAGAATTTGATTGGATGTCTCCTGGATGCATCCCACCGTTTTCCAGGCATTTCCCACTGTTAGGAAACCTTGATGCTTACCCAAATTTAGTTGGAGACACCATATGTCCCCACTGGCCTGAGAATACCATGGAATCCTCAAAACAAGATGGAGACGTCACCAGGAAGTAGGAAGTTTGGGTTCCCTTCTTGACCTGTTACTGCCATGACCTAATCTTAGATAATCGTGGTTGGATAGATAAATAGATGGATCAAGGATAACAGTGTAGAGAATCCATCTAAATGTTCAATCTCTACCCGTGTTAAATTATTCTTACAAGTTGATTTCTTAATAGAGTTGTCCCCCACGTAGGGACGTGAATAAATAAGTATGTGTTACTTAGATCCTCTGGAAATAAATGATAACAAAAGAAAACAAAAACGATGATGGAATAAGTTTTAAATTAGGGTTACCCTAATACAAGCCATGGGTGGACTTCCTTTCAGTCTCCTGACTGCCAGTGCACACCAACAGGTGCACTGGGAGGAGTAGCTGCCTTACTCTATGCTTCCACGCAGCTGGAGAAAATCCTACACACGGCATGATGGAATATTATAACAATCTCAAAAGTGTAATTTTTTTAAAACTTTGGGTCACTTAATGCCAGAAACAGACTCATGCCTTGTTAGAAGACATAAGAAATAGGACTTGGAAGTATAATAAAACAACATATTAGCTGTCAATGTTGTTTTTATGGTAATTAGATTTGGCAATCGAACAAACATTAGATGAGATCACAAGTATTTTCCACTGTTCTTTTTCTGGTCAGGAGATGAAAAGTTCAGTAATTACTGTGTTAATAGATTAAAACATGTATCTGGACACTTGCATATTGAAGTGTGTTTTACCGGTCATGTCATATTTTGGAGGTGCTATCTTACACAACAGAATAACACAGTTGATTGGTCATACAGTAATGTAAATACAAAAATCAATACAGTGTCTGTAGACCACATACCCAGCCTTTCAGCTGTTGCTTTCAAATGATAAAGACATTGTGGCTTTGAAGAATGTCCTTATAGGGGCATTACAAATGGCAGGCATAGTTCTGTTTTACAAGCAGAGGTAAAATGTCCAATGTTTTAGCTCTATGTAGGCTATAAACTGTGATACAAATGACTCTGGTTTACAATGCAAACCGGTCCATAACATCCATCCATCCATATTCTTCCACCCAGACTTCCCTCTCCCCAGCCACTTGGGCCAGCTCCTCAGGAGGAATCCCAATGTGTTCCCAGGCGAGCTGAGAAACATAAGTCCCTCCAGCGGGTCCTGGGTCTTCCCCTGGGCCTCCTACGGGTGGGACATGCCTTGAACACCTCATCAGGGAGGCGTCCAGATGGCATCCTGACCAGATGCTCGAGCCACCTCAACTGACTCCGCTCCACTGCTCCTTGCTCTAATCTGAGCCCCTCCCTGATGACTGAGCTTCCCACCCTATCTCTAAGGGAGAACCCAGCGGGGCCGGATATAGGCATGGGCAAGGTGGGGCAATGCCCCCCTAAATGCCGTGTCTGCCCCCCCAAACGTGATGGCATGCAAAAATCCAAAATGTCAAAGATACTTCAAGAAAAATGGTCAGAGCGCTCTCTGCTCTCATTCAAAGTAGCTGCTGATTGGTAGATGCTTGGGGGCGGGGGGCAGTCGCTGCACGCCTGCACCTGCTTGTCATTCCCATTCTACGTCTCACTTACTCACAGTCAGTGTTGCCAATTTAGAGACTTTGTCGCTATTTCTAACGACTTTCAGACCCCCTTAACACTTAGCTACTTTCTGTGAAATTTTATTGCCGATATTCTCTACAGATTAGAGAGCTGGCCTGTTCTGCATCCAGACCATAGACTCTTTAATTACTGGACAAAGCCTCTGTGACGTCACCCATAGGTTTCTAAAGAGCAAAAATGAAGCCAAATGGGCGGTTCCCACCGCCGCCATCTTGGCTGCGTCACGCGTCTCATCACTCCCAGAAAATACAAAAATGGGCAAAGAGGTAGAGCTGAGAATGAGGCTGGGAGGGCGGGGGCGAATGATTGACACTCTGAGCCGATGTAGCCAAGAGCTAGTCCTGGAGTTAACTGAAGCTGACTGAAGCTGACTGAATCTAACGGAGGTTACTGGGCGCCTTTAGCCTGAAAGCCACGGTAGAGCTACTCTGCTACCCTCCTCCATCCAGGCTGTAAATACAATATTAAATCGATGAGTTAACATTTAAATTGAAATTATTTATTTAAATGAAATTATCATTAACTTAATGCAAGTTTTCAATAATATTTTTAACTTAGTTATTAACAGTGTATGAGATCTATTTAGTCCATGCATGAGATACATGATCAAGCTAAGTTAGTTAGGATCGTTCACATATTTATATTATTTGTTTGTATTTACCCTAATTGTTAGTGATTGTACTACCATGTAGGATCTCCCAGTTAAAAATCTGTTCCCACAGCAACAGCTAATATGACTAATTTCGATCCTAGTCAATTCTGCAATGTATGAATTTTACTAATCATTTATTGAGGTCTGGGAAGGGATAAGTTGCACTTTTAGTAAGACACCTGTGTTTCTTTTTATAGATTTTGTTTACCAGGTCACAATGGCTGCATGCCTGTCCTCCACAACAGCCAAACAAAGCAGAACATGTAAGTACCTGTCTCCATCACTTCATGTACAATTTTAATAGTATTATACTTTCAACCGATAAGCCACACCTGTGCAACTGCCATTCATTATGCTAGTTTTTTTCTCCATTGCCATTTAGATCATTGGAGACAGCTATGTCTGACATAGTTCTGAGAGAGAAGAAGAAACCATCGGAGGCGGGTTGGACCGGCCCTGGCCCTCGTTGGATGCCTGGTCTCAGCGCCCTGCGTTGCGCGGGATCAGGACCCGGGAGCTGGTACAAATTGGCGTCCAGATGCTGGCTGAGCCCGGCCTGGGGATGCTGTCCTTCCCCTGCGGCTATTGGTTGACCGGTCCGTTGACCGGCCCGCCCTGGCGCGGCCGGTTGCCGGCGGAGCCCGTGGGCTCGTCACTGCTGCCCCCGGGCCCCTGCATAGTGGCCGCTGGATGTTCCCCTGGGGTTCTCCTTTGCTCCTCTCTTGGGGGATGCGGTCGGCCCCACCCGGGTCCGCCTGGGGCTCTGGCGGTCCTTTGGACGTCTTTGCTCCGATCTCCTTCATGTCTGCATCGATTCCTGGGAGACGGATTGATGTCTGCTCACACCAACTATCGAACACTCTTATGGAGAAACCTTATATGCACCAGCATACTCACACACACACATAGATGTGGGGTCTCTGGTGTTTAAGGATATATTCCTGGGCTGAGGTTATCATTACTAGAGCTTGATTAATCGGTACCATGAGTTTTTCTGTGACACTGTTGTTGTATTTTTATATCTATTTTTGTGTGATGTGGTTGTGTAATTCTTAGTTCACAATGTTTGGTTGGTTTTGTCGATGTTCCTTTTTCGTGTTTTGTTTTGTTTTTCCCTCTCTCTCTGCCATCCTGTGGGTATGGAGGCAGACTTCAATGTCTTCCTGTGTTTTCTTTGTTCCCCTTCCTCTCTTGTATTTTCAACTCACCCTCTCTCATGACATCTTGTTTCCTACCTCTCTTCTTCATCTTCCTTCTTTCTTCTCCTTAATTTTCCGTCTCCGTGTCCATAACATCAGGAAATAAAAACCCCAACAATTCATAATAAAGATTTTTCACACATATATCAAGTGGAGTACTATAGCAAAAGCTGTACTGCTCCGCTTGTGAAAGTAAAACTGTTGGGCTTCTACTTGGTACTCAGACACCAATTCTGAGCTCCACACTGCCAAACAGGACACGTTTAAAAAAAAAAAAAAAAAAAAAAAAAGAAACCATCGGAGGAAACCTCGGCCTCCCAGACGTCCGTATCTCCTGGTTTGGCTGAGGTGGAAAGGCCTTCTCACATCCCCCCCCCAACTCCCTGTGAGGAAGAGCAGCTCTAGATGTCCTCATCATCAGCTGTGGCGGAGGTGACATGGGGATGGTCAGCAGTGTCCAGTTGGTGAACATGATGGAGGACCTGCACCAGCTTAACCTTCTCCAGCCTCAGATGTCCATCATTTTCTCCTCCATCACCCAAAGGCATTGATAGAGGGCAGGTGTAAACCCAGCAAAGATAGAAAAGGCCAGCAGGTTTGTCAACAGTGTTATGGCTTCTTTTATTCCTAGTTTAGATGCTGCCATCTTTATGCATCCTCACATTAGACATGACAGTCCTTTTGAACAATTGATGTTAAAGCAAAAAGTATAAATATAATCCTGATTGTTATGTCTAATGTGTTGTTGATGTAGTTTTTTTATTTCAACAATTACATCTGTAGCCAAAACACTGTTGACAACTCTGCCCCCCCCATTTTACTGTACATAAGTCTCTTTTGCTTTCTGGCCCCCTTTGTTTTTTATCTGTGTCCTTTTCTTTTATAGAATCTTGTGTTTAAAAAAATAAATGTTTTATTCTCTATAATGACTGAAAATTCTTTCAACAGTATATAACAAGGGAAGAAATAACACAAACAAGTAATTGATCATTAAATATTATTTTACTTACTGAAAAAAATGGAGCAAAGACTTCTTGGTAGGTCTGTTAGTGCAATCAGTACCACAGCAAGCCATCTTTCTTCTTCTTCTTCTGAATTTTATTGGCGGTTGGCAAACAACAAACGATGCATTACCGCCACTGACTAGTGTGGAGTGTAAACTGGAACGACGCTCACAAAAAACCCCCAAAAAAACTCAAATCTTCCCAAACATTCTGATGTCTTTTAAAAACTGGAATAAAGCCTGATAACTATCATTTCTTGAGTCATTTCGCAGTAATTCTATGAGATTCATTTTCATTTTCATCTTACTAAGGTTTTGGATCAGTTTCCCTCTTTCTATCTTATATTTCTGACAGTAGGCTATAATGTAACATGATCTATAGTTTCCTTTTCTCCACAATAATCAGATTTCCCTGTGTTATGTTTCCTTATTATGAAAAATTCACTGTTTAATCCAGTATGCCCAAATCTTAATCTAGATTTGACCACCTCCTCTCTCCTACTCCTTCCAGTGCTTCTCATTTCTCCAACTCTCCTTTGAATTTTATATGACAATCTTCCCTTCCTTTCTTCCTCCCATTGTTTTTGCCACCTTTTCTTCATTTCTTGCTTTATGATGCTCTTTATATCTGACTGACAGAAGCTGATATTTAAATCCACTAATACATTTATTGTAGCTTCTTTTGCAATTATATCAGCTTTTTCATTTCCTCTAACTCCATAATGAGCTGGAATCCATAAAAAATTCACCGTAAGTCCCATTGTGGCGGACCACCAGGCAGCTCCACTCACACGCAGAAAACAGGATGTTTGCATTTAAAAAATGTATGCATTTTTGGCGCGGTTATTGTATGTGTATATATGTTATGTGTACTGGCTTACCGTGGTTCAGTGTCAAGTCGGAGCTAAGATAAAGAGGTGATCGAAACTAGATCCTGTGTTTGGTCCATTTATTCCTCCACATTGGTGACCCCTGAATTGAAGATGTCCGAAACTGAAGCCAGCTCCTCCCAGGTGACGCCTGCTGCCGTGGAACATCCACCCGCGTCCCCAGCTTCTTTTTCCGTGGCTGTAAAAATCCCGGATTTTTGGCTGCACGATCCTCCTTCATGGTTCGTCCACATTGAAGCCCAGTTTGCTCTGCGTGGAATTACGACACGAAATACCACTATGTGGTTGCCTCGCTGGATCCGCTGTCTACCCGTACCATGTCCCTTCTCCGGGACCCCCCAACTCATGGGGAGTACGCCGCCTTCAAAGAGCTGCTGCTTCGGCGTTACTCCCTCTCCGCTGCAGAATGGGCCGACAAACTCCTCTCCCTTCCTGGATTGGGTGATGGCACAGCCCTTGAACTCATGGAGAGCATGTTATCCCTGCTGGGTACTGATGACGGCGGGTTTCTTTTCATCTACCTGTTCCTCCGACAGCTCCCAGCTCGTGTGCGGGCTGTCCTCGCCAACTCCCCGCTGCTGCTGCAAAAAGACTACCGCTCACTAGCAGAAGAAGCCGATCGCATCCTCCTGGCTACGAAGAGCTATACTGTCCAAGCGGTGGCTCCTGCATCTCCGGCGACATCTGCTGAGCCTCCGGCACCGTCCTCAGGGGCTGGCGAGCAATCGGTGGTGGTGAGGATCGCTACGCAGAGACGCCGTGGATCAGCCTTCTGCTTCTACCACCAGCGGTTCGGCGCCAAAGCCCGGCGTTGCCTCCCGCCATGCAGCTTCCAGCCGCAGAGAAACGACACCGCCAACGCTCGGTAGCAGCCACGGCCGTTGGCGACAGGGAAAGGCTGCTTTTTGTTGAGGACTCACAGTAGGGAAGACGTTTTCAGGTCGACTCTGGTTCCCAGAAGAGCCGGATTCCCCCATCTGGCTCTGACAGGCTTGCGGAAGGTTGCGGTCCACTGCTGACTGCGGCTAATGGCTCCCCATCAGGACATCTGGCGAAAGGTTGGTGACTGTCTGCTTTCACGGTAGAGTATTCCAGTGGAACTTTGTCGTAGCTGCCAGTTCGGTTCCCATCATAGGGGCTGATTTTCTCTGTGCGCACGGACTCCTTGTCGATGTCGCTAACAGACGGTTGATTGACGCTGTGTCGTTTTCCTCTCTGCCTTGTCTGACGCGTGCAGCTGTGACGTTAGTACATGCTAATGTTTTAGCTTCTGAGAATGCTTTTCAGCTGTTACTATCAGAGTTTCCTTCACTGACTGTTCCCAACTTTTCGAACACTGACACTAAGCACGGGGTGGAGCATTATATCCCCACTATCAGGCCCCCGGTGTTCGCGCGGGCGCGCCACCATGATGCCGCTAAGCTAGTTATTGCTCGGGAGGAGTTCGCTAACATGGAGTGTTTAGGCATCGTGCGGCGCTCTAACAGTCCTTGGGCTTCGCCATTTCACATGGTGCCCAAGTCAGACGGTCAGTGGCGGCCATGCGGGGATTTCCGACGGCTTAATAATGTCACTACAAACGATCGTTATCCGATTCCCCGTATCCAGGACTTCTCTGTCCATCTCGCGGGGACCGCCATCTTTTCCAAAGTGGACTTGGTGCGCGGTTATCACCAGGTTCCGGTTTGTGCGGACGACATCCCCAAGACAGCCGTAATTTTTCGTTTTTTTCGGTTGCCTTTTGGTCTTAAAGGCGCCGCCCAAACTTTCCAGCGGTTGATGGATTCAGTCTTGCGCGGGTTGTCATTTGTTTTCGTCTAGCTGGATGACATCCTGGTGGCCAGCAGCCATCAGGATGTCACCAGCATCCCGAGGGCAGCACAACTTCTACAGCCGCTGTACTGCGCGCTTAAAAAGAAAAAAGCCACCAAAAATGTGGACTGGACCCCGGACTGTCTCCAAGCATTTCATAATGCTAAGTCCTCGCTGGCCAATGCCGCCCTTTTGACCCACCCCTCCCCCTCAGCACAGGTGGGTTTGACCACAGACGCCTCTGATGTAGCAGTAGGGGCAGTGTTAGAGCAGCGGGTCTGTGAGGTTTGGCAACCGCTTGGCTTTTTCAGCCGTACGCTGCAGGACAACGAGCGTAAATACAGCGTTTTTGACAGGGAGTTGCTGGCTCTCTATCTAACTACACGGCATTTCCGGTTTTTCCTCGAGGGCCACCCATTTACAGCCTACGTTGACCACAAGCCCTTAATATTTGCCATGTCTAAAAGTTCTGACCCCTGGTCTGCACTTCAACAGCGCCACCTTGCTGCTGTCTCTGAGTTTACAACAGACATTCAGCATGTGGCTGGCAAATCCAACTTGGTGGCTGACTGTCTGTCCCGTGCACTGGTCTCTTCAGTTTATGTAGGGATTGATTTCTCTGCTATGGCTGCAGATCAGCCCAGCGATCCTGACATCCTCAAGCTGCAGTCTGAGCCTACCAGCCTTAAGTTGGAAGAGAGACAGGTGCAGGAAGGTGGTCCTCATTTGCTCTGGGACATTTCTACTGGCTGTCCCTGCCCTCTGGTTCCTGCTTTATGGCGCCGCCACGTTTTTGACGCTTTGCATTCCCTCTCATATCCAGGTGTCCGTGCCTCAGTGAAACTGGTTAGTTCCAAGTTTGTTTGGCCCGGATTGCATAAAGATGTGAAGGAATGGGCTGCAGCATGTGTCCCGTGCCAGGGTGCCAAGGTTCATAAGCACACAAAAGCACCTTTTGAACCATTCCCCATTCCTAGTCGCAGGTTTGATCATGTCCATGTAGACCTAGTGGGTCCTTTGCCTCCATCGCAGGGTTTCACTCATCTCCTGACCATGATCGACCGTACCACCAGGTGGCCAGAAGGGGTTCCGCTGGCATCCACAACATCTGCAGTGGTGGCTCTGGCCATCCACAGGCTAATGGCTTATGCGAGCGGTTTCACAGGTCATTAAAAGCAGTGCTTCGTGCTGTTCTGACCGATGGCAACTGGATTGACCGCCTTCCATGGACTATGCTTGGGTTGCGGTCCGCAGCTAAAGAGGACCTTGGTGCTTCCCCAGCTGAACTGGTTTTGGGTCAGCCGGTACGTGTTCCAGGCGTGTTTTTTCCTGAGGCCCCCTCACCCCGGTTCACCCAGCCGGCTCAACATATTTTAACTCACTATGACCCTGTTCGAGTTCCTGGTCCTGTTCATCATTGTTTGCCCCAGTCATTCGTCCCACAGAACTCGGTGTCTTCTAAGTTTGTTTTTGTTAGACATGATGCACACAGGACACCCTTACGGCCTTTGTATGATGGCCCTTTCAGGGTCCTTGAACCGGGACCTAAGCACTTTCTTTTAGATCTGGGGGGGGCGTACAGAGACGGTCTGTATTGACAGGCTTAAACCCGCTCATGTTCTTAACGATGATGAGGTAGTGACAGCCCAGGCTCCTCGTAGGGGACGACCCCCCTCCACGCTGTTGACGAACTCCTCTCCTCCTTCCAGAGACTCTCGTCAGCCTTCAGAGCTCACCTCATCCTCTGCCTCCCCTCATCGCCCTCATCCCCACCTTCAGTGCAGGGAGTTCCAGACTGCTTCTGAGGGGCCCAGGTTCAGCCGTTCTGGCCGTTTGCTCAAACCCAGGATCCAGGCTTAAATATGAAAACAACTGGGTGTTCGCAGGGGGGGCGTGTATGGCAGACAGGACAGGAGGCTCCACTCACACCCAGAAAACAGGATGTTTGCATTTAAAAAATGTATGAATTTTTGGCGCGGGTATTGTATGTGTATATATGTTATGTGTACTGGCTTACCGTGGTTCAGTGTCAAGTCGGAGCTAAGATAAAGAGGTGATCGAAACTAGATCCTGTGTGTGGACCATTAATTCCTCCACACCATCATGTTTATTCTACAAAGTGTATGTTGAATCTCTAATAGGATGTCTGGTCTGCTTTCTGAATGGCTGCACTGTAAACTAGTCAATGAAGAGCTTGAGTCTGAACAAATGACTGATTGTAATGGTCTCATATCTTCTACCCATTGAACAGCTAACAGTATTGCGAGCATTTCTCCTGTGTATACTGATAGTCCATCATTGATCCTTTTCTTTACTATAACCTTAAACTCAGGAACAATAAATGCTATTCCAATTTGATTCATTGTATTCTTTGATGCATCTGTATATATTTGCACATCATTATAATACTGATTAATATAATTTAAAAAAAAAGTGAGTTTAATATGAATGCCTTATCCTTATTCTTCCTTTCTAATAAAGTAAGATCTACTGATGCATCTGGAAGTATCCATGGTGGTATAACAGGCAATGGTTCTCTTTGACTAATGTTGAACTGATCCAGTTTAAGTTCTATTATTCTTTTATTCACCGTCCATCCAAACCTTTTGTTTCCTTTCTCCCAGCATGGTTTTAGAGTATCTTGTGTTGGATGATCCTGTCCCTGACCCTTTACATTTGCCCAATAATTAAGAGTTAGCTGCTCTCTTTTAGCAAGCCATCTTTGTCCAATAAGTGCACAATTTCTATCTAAACACTAATAAAGTTTGCGGATACAACTGATGCTCAAGTTCAGAGAAAGTAAATGGCTAAAGTCTTGACGTGAGTCCCAGGCTGAAGGCCTTCCCCGGAGCAAGCAGGGGGGTAAAGCAGTCTATGGCGGCAAGCTGCTAGCCACCGTTAGCCACCAGCGCTAGCGCTGACGGCTCATCCGAGACCTGTCAATCAAAAGGACACGTCCCTAATTATTCATAATTTCAAGATTAAATTATGTCTAAACGGATGAGTTAGAAAAAAATTCACCCCCTCAGAGTTGTCATGACTATAAACCTGACCTATTAAACCTAAAATGTTTTTTTGAACCAGGCTGTAAACGTGTTTATTTCAGCTGTAAAATTGGCCTTTTTAACATGGGAGTCAATGGGAAATTGCTCCTTTCTGGAGTCAGCCCCCAGCGGATGAGGGGTGAACTGCAATTTTTGTTACTTCCGGGTTGGCCTCAATTCTGAGCGGCGGAGTTTGCCCCTTGATCCAGACACTCAGAATGGGAATGATCTGCGCATGTGCATGCAGTATTACCACAGTAGGCTATATCTGACCAATCATAAACGTTTCTCGGTTAATTTCACCCATTTACATAAGTATATAATAAGTATATAATCACACAAGTATATAAGACCGATCTTTCTTTTTTAAGCCACACACAAACATCACACAGAAGCTTGTCCATACTACGCTGCATCGCACACAAACTATATTCACTCTATTAATTTTTTTCTTCTTGAGATATCTCAGCAATTTTTTATTTTTTTCAGAACTATACATTTTGTTTAAAAGGTCCTGGATGTCCAGTTGCAATTTGAAATAGTTTTTTTGTACCAGTTCTCTTCTCTCAACAGTATACTTCAGGCAAAATAATCTAACATGTTCCACAGCCTCTTCTTGAAGACAAAAGTCAAATTTCGCTGTAACATGTTTCCGCTGTTTAAATAATTATTATTTAACCCTGTATGACCAATTCCTAATCTAGATATAATTATTTACTCCTTTCTGTTTCTTTCTTTTTTCCTCATTATACCAACTTTCCTTTGAATATATGAACCACCTACCAGTTATTTCTTCTTCTCATTGTTTCTGCCATCTTTCCTTGAACTTTTGAGGCGGCCCTTTTGATGATGACAGTTTGTAGACCTCTCCACCGTTTGCAAATATCTACACAGGCATAAGAATGCCTTTCCTCAGCTCCATCTCATGTATGTGACCTCCCTTGTGATTGGAAAATCATCTGCATCATGCCAGAGCTCTTTCTCCACTTTGTCTCGTGTTCTTACTCCCTTTCCACTACACTATGCTACACTATGCTACATGAGAGAAAAATAAATTTAGTTATTCTGGCTCATGTGAAGGACATAACAGGCCTAGATATGGATGCATTTGTTAGGACTTTTGCACAGAAAAGCAGACGACTGATGCTATAATGACTGATATAAGCCATGCTGTGTAGAGAACTAAAGAAATAAAAATGACAAACAAATACACAAAAAAGAAATAAATAAGATATAAATAAAATAAAAGACAAAAAACTGAAAGGACAGACAGAAGATTTTAAAAGTTGAAAAACAAAACAAAAACATAAATGCAGCCTCAACAGGGCACAAGCCAGTGTCCTATTTGTGCCAGTCCCAAGCCCGGGTAAATGCAGAGGGTAGTGTCTGGAATGGATCAAAGCAGAAGATAGCTATATGGAAAGTGGAACTGATATGATGATAGCATCGTTTCTTATGCATTTTAGGGGTTTGGGGGGGGATGTGACACCCCAAACATTTTCAGTACTCCCAGACTCGCCCCCCCCTGATATTTTACTTGCACCCCTTAGTGAGGCTGGCTAAATCCGGCCCTGGAGCCCAGACACCCTGCGGAGGAAAGTCATTTTAGCCGCTTGTATCTGTGATCTCATTCTTTCGGTCGCTACCCAGAGTTTGTGACCATAGATGAGGGTAGGAACGTAGATCTGCCGGTAAACTGAAACCCTCGCCTTTCGGCTCAGCTTTTTCTTCACCATGACAGACCAGTACAGCGCCTGCATCACTGCAGACACCTTATTAATCTGCCTATCGATCTCCTGCTCCATTTCTCTCTCGTTTGTGAACAAGACTCACCCCCCCCAGATACTTAGACTTCTCCACTTGGGGAAGGACCTAATCTCCGACCCGGAGAAGGCGTTCCACTCTTTTCCGGCTCAAGATCATGGTCTCGGATTTTAAGGTGCTGATTCCTATCGCAGCCGTTTCACACTCTCCAGCGAAAGCTGTAGATTACATTCCGATGAAGCCAACACGACCACAGCATCTGCAAAAAGCAGAGACCCAATCCTGAGGCCACCGAAACAGATCCCCTCATCACCTTGGCTGCACCTACAAATCCTGTCCATAAAAGTTATGAACAGTATCGGTGACAAAAGGCAACCTTGGCTGGGTCCAACTCTCACTGGAAACGAGCCCGATTTGTTGCCGGCAATGCGAACCAAACTCTGACACCGGTCATACAGTGACCTAACAGCCCGTATCAAGAGCCTGGTACCCCATACTCCCAAAGTACCCCCACAGGACTCCCAGAGGGACATGGTTCGAACGCCTTCTCCAAGTCCACAAAACACATGTAAGACCGGTTGGGCGAACTCCCATGCTCCCTCCAGGACTCTGCTGAGGGTGTAGAGCTGGTGCAGTGTTCCACGGTATTCAGTCCATTAACTTCCTCATAAAATAACAAGTGCTTGCAAATTTTTCTATTTACAACTCATTCAATGATTTGATCTGGACACGGTGTCTTTTTGGCGTATCTTCCTTATGAACAAATTATGTGAAAAACATACAGCTTTAACAATCATACAAAAAATGCTTTGTGTAAGTGGTCTTAACTGCTGTTATCTACTGTCTAATCTGCGCAACAAACCAAATTTATAAATGCGCATATAAACAACAGTCTGTGTTTGTAATCCCTCTTTAGAATGTTTATCCAACCGACAACTGGTACTTTGTACTCTAAACTCTAACTCAGGTTTAAGTACCATATACCATTTCAAGCAGATAGATTTAGTTTCAGAGTGAAGTTTTGAAAGCAACTATGTTGTGCATTCACAACACAACGAATGATGTGTAAAACCAACACTTGCAAGAGGAGAGAAAATAAGGTTGTGTTATTACAGGTCCAAGCCCACTTTATATAAATGCTAAAGCCCAGCGTTTTTACATTGCTCCCGTTAAACAGATTAAAAGCAAAACAAACAAATAAACAACATGAATTGGTGGAACCCACAAGATTTTAATTAGTTCTCTGTTTCATCATCTCCTCTCAAGCCCCTAACCAATGTGTTTTTCTTTTTCCTCTTGTTCATCAAAGAGTTGCTGTAAAGAGAGACAAAACATCTCCAATGCTTTGGTGGTTGCAAACTAAAAATATTGTCTCCCCTTTAGGATAAAATCACATACAATTTTTCTCCCCTGTATTCAGTTGTTGCCATGAGAACTATGTCCATAAGGGCAGCGGCAAAAGGAAGCTACGAGTGCTTTGAAAAAAGAAAAACTAAAAGAAATAATAAAGCATTCCGCCACCCACGGCCTTTCCCTGCCACAGCTGTTGGATCTAAGTATGAAGTGAAATGACACACACTGGTTCAGGTGGCCGCCTGCAGATTTTGACAAGCCATTCTGCCTTCACTTCAAGACTCCAAGTGAAGCACTCACTCTCTTGCTGCTCTTTCTGTCTCTCAATTATTTTTAGTCTGGTCTCTCTCTACATTGACCCAGATAGGACCAAAAAGGCGTCAGTCCTTTCCATGCTTTGTGCTACACATATATATATACAGTAATAACCTTGAAATGTAACTCTTTAAATTGTTTACCTCATTAATAAGTTCATCAGTATTTTGTCCATTTTCTTATATTAACACATTTATTTTCTGATCATACCTAGCAAAGAGAAAGGACTTTGAACAGCCCGAACATGCAAGTGAGTTTTTTTCATCATTAAGCCATCGGTATGTGTAAACACAGATTATTCATTTTATTTTTTGTGGTTGCGGGATTTGGCAACAGAAGTAGCAGAAATCAGAAAAATAAATTTCCACATTGAAATCTACAACTGGCATTAAATAAAGTTAATCCTTCAATAAGTACATCCAGTAATACAAAAATAGCCACCACCCTATTCAATAGATAGATAGGTGTGTTAAGGTGTAAATAAGCCCCCCTAGCTGATGGTTAATGACTAATTCATAGATTTTTTCCCCATCACATTTTGAACATATTATGAACGTCACACTGTCGAATGACCATTGTAGCAATCAAAAAGCAGATATACTGGAACCTTGTGTCACATTTCAGCATTGATCCCTGCCCAGCTGATAGAACATGGACATTTTAGCACAACAAAGTGTGTACATGATCAATAACACTCAAGCGACAGGTGACAGAGCCACTGCAGCTTCAACACACATACTTCTTTAGAGAGAAGAGAGAAAGATTGTGATTTTTTTCATGGAAACAATGGGATTTCATTATCTGTGTTTCCCTTGTTTTTCAAAGCAAAAAAGTAATTTTAAGAACACTTTTTAACAATATTTGTAGCCACGCTTTAAAATAAAATAAGAAGTGAGTAACCCTGCTGTATATTGCGGATTATTACTGGACATAGAACAAGACTTTTAAAGAAGAATAATGTTAAATTCAACACACAAAAAGAATGTAGTGAGTATATTTCCTATAAAAATATTTTGTTCAGGGATGTGTGAGCTCAGTGAAAGTAACAACCAAGCCACATAGGCACCAGCTGCTGTCGTTGGTAAGCATAAAGTGTAGACAATGTTAAATCAATCTCTACTCTCTGAATGTTCGTCCACAATTATGTAAATGTAGCTGCAAGTGCAACTGCACTTAAACAATGGTTTTTCTGACTTCATTCTTTTCAGTAATTAAACAATTCACATCATAACACACACACACACACACACACACACACACACACACACACACACACACACACACACACGCACACACACACACACACACGCACACACAAGCACGTCTTGCTATACTTGTGTTGACATTGTATTGACTTCCATTGATTACAGACACTTTCCTTAACCCTAACCTTAACCTAAACCTAATTCACACCATACCTCTAAACCTAACTAGTAGTGTTTATTAGCTTGTTAAACATGGTGTGGACCAGGCAAAATGTCCTCACAACTACAAATGTCCACACAAGGGTGGTGGGCTGTCAAAGGTTGGTCCACACAAGTATAGCTATACATGTATACACACACACACACGCACACACACGCACACACGCACACACACACACACACACACACACAAATGCATTACCTTAACCCCTTATCCTCTTAAATACAAGCCTTGATGATGGTGGGTGAGGAAACGTCAACAAGGTATGTGTGGGAAGGCAACTGGAAGAGCTCAAATCTGATTAATAAGAAGACCTCTTAGCTGAAAGGTGTCATTAGACCCAAAGCAGTTAGTGTCTATTCTTAATACTGGTCTAAAATATTATATTATTATTTCATTTTATTTTGCCTCCAAATTTGTTCTTCGAGGAAAGATTTTTATTTTTTTTTATGGCAAAACCGCCCCACTTGAAATATCATTTTAGGCTGATGCAATGTGGAGTTTTTTTTATTATTGTTTTCCACCAGGCTGGATGTGCATGTTCCTGACAAGCCACAATGACATACAGCCCCATATATCACATCTTGCATTCCTGCTGACAGTGAACCTGTCAGCGAGCCCTACACCCACCCACACACAGACACACACACGTACAGCACGTGTCAACCCCCAACCAGTCCCAGTCACTAATAAACCCACACATACGTAAAGAGCAGAATGGGTGGTTGGGATGTAGGGGGTGATAAACATCACAATCACAGGACAATACTGCACAGGGCAGTGCCCATTACAGTAGTCCACAATATCCTCAAACCCATCCCAACCCCCTTTTGTCCCCATCCCCCTACAACATCATTCTCTTCCCTTCACTTCCATCCCTGACACCCCAGCTGGACCCCAAAATTAATCCCCACTGACTTTTATGTCACACAGATCATGTGAACAGACAAAATTTGGTTCAGTGGGTGGGCTGATTTTCTTTATGTCGTTGGTACAATACTATTGTGTTTAACAGAATCCAGCTGTTGTATTTCAACTGGTATTCACAATGACAAAATCTATGAGACAATTGTAGAATAGTCCGCAATTTTCTCTGTATTCTGTTTTTCCTGTTGAGATCTTAAATTACACTGTAGAAACCAGACATCCCATCTCAACAACGAGGTGATTCAAAGTGCTTTACATGATTAAGAGGCAAAATAAAATAGGAGTTAAACACAGACAAAGCATATAAAGTATAAACAGCAATAAAGCAAGAAGCATACACATACATCCAGGCATTACAAAGCATTTAATGTCAAAACAGCAAGATGCATACACAAAACATGATACATCAAAGCATCACTCAAAGGCAGCTCTGAACAGATACGCTTTTAGTTGTGATTTAAAAGAACTTAGTGTTTCAGTAGCTTTGCAGTTTTCTGGAAGTTTGTTCCAGATTAGAGGAGCATAAACTGAAAGCTGCTTCTCCGTGTTTGGTTCTGATTCTAGGGATGGATGCTGAGTAGACTGGAATTAGAGGAGTGTTCTGGTGGGTTGGTATAGTAACAGCAGATCTTCAACATACTTTGGTGCTAAGCCATTCAATGGTTTATAAACTATTAAAAGTGTTTTGAAGTCTATTCTCTTAGCTTCAGGGAGCCAGTGTAAGGACTTTAGAACTGGGGTGATGTGCTTTACTTTCCTGGTTCTAGTGAGTGTTGCAGCAGTGTTCTGGATCAGCTGCAGCTGTCTGATTGACTTTTTAGGCAGACCTGTGAGGACGCTGTTGCAGTAATCAGTCCGACTAAAGATAAACACATGGATGAGTTTTTCTAGGTCCTCTTGCAACATTAGTCATTAATCCTAGAAATCTTCTTCAGGTGATAGAAGCCTGACCTTGTTATTGCCTTTATGTGACCTTGGAGGTTCAGGTCTAAGTTCATTACTACACCTAGATTTCAGGCCTGATCAGTATTTTCTAGCTGTATTAACTGAAGCTGTGTGCTGACAGTGGATCGTTCCTCTTTAGGACCAAAAGTAATTCTGTTCGGTTTCTGTTCAGCTGGAGAAAGTTATGGCACATTCATCCATTGATTTGCTCGATGTTTTGACTTAGGGTTTGGATGGGTTCAAAGTCACCTGGTGACATCGTAATGTGTCTCTCTCTCTCTCTCTCTCTCTCTCTCTCTCAACATGAGCGGATATTGACGAGTTTGAGACAACTTAGAAAAGCTCATTATTGTTTATTATTGGCAAGTATCAATACTATATTAGCTGACAAATACTAGTGGGTTTTTTTTTCTGCTACATGATAATCTGTACGAAATTGTGACGTTAGCACATGAGTTTATGCTAACATTGGTCTCACCACAACACCTGCCCGACTCTCCACTGATTGTCTTGACATCACAGCTCTAGCTCTATTCTTTGGTCATTAATCCTTCCCCTGGTCTCTCTTTGCTCTCTGGTGCAAGCAGCAGGTTCATAGCTGTATGGTTGTGGTCCATCATATGTGTAATTGTAAACATTTAAGGTTTCTTCAGTTTCGGGTCCAGCATTAAAATCCATTGTTTTCTGTTGATGGAGGTGACGGAAATTTCCCTTCGCCTACGTCACTTCTGGTCTAGCTGAGGTCACATTTTCTCACAAAACAACTCCAGAAGTCTAAATAATTTTAATTTACGAGTACTTTTTTAAAATTTAGAACCAGTTCCTAATATATTTCTCTAAACAGTGGTTTAAAGTGGGGTTTAACCTGCAATATGCTCTTCAAGTCATGGTATCAGTTTGACTCTGAATTCCAAGCATCTAGCAGCCCGAAGTGAGTGAAATGTCTATATATAGTAGTGTGAGACCAGGGACCCGTATGTCTATGTACTGCCCTCTCACCTCATTACGGGTAAATCAGTTTCAACAGAGTGGAGGAATCTGTTGCTGACCCTCATACAATGGACTAAATCGACTTCTCTGCAGACTAACAACATCGTTGCAGGAATGACTCTTGCCAGCTAACAACACACTCTCAGAATTGTACGTGCTCTAATCCAGAAAGTTAAGGAAGGAAGCCTCCCTGTTGGAGGTTTTTTATGTTTTAGATTAAAAATAAGTGTGAGTTTTTCATGCCTAAATGCCTTGAGATTGGAAAATAAAACAAAATTGATGAGTTATACTGTAAATGTTTCTAATAGTGACGTTCTGAGGACCAGACATACACGCGTTGGAAAAGCATCTGTATTTTTAGAACTGTCCACATTTTGTGAAAATTCCAACCATACACTTTAATTTATTTTATTGGAATTTTTCTAAATATACCAAGGTAAAGAAGTGTTTGGTTAACGTATAAAAATCAGAAATTTGGGACTTAAGCCCCTTTCACTCAGATACTCCTGAAAAGAAATTCTGTATAAGCATTTACTTTCAGTTAGTAAATTGGTGGAGAGTAAAAAAAACTGATATAAATGCTGCTTTAAATGCTGTATTAAAACTTTGTAAGAAAACAACAAATTAACAGAGGGAGGAGAAAACAAGAATACATTAATTCTTATTGAGAAACAAAACAAAATGTGAAACATTCAACCAGGATGAACACTAACGCTCTGCCTCTGCTGCAGGAGCTTTCAACAAATTTCCTCAAAATTGCTTGCTAGTGTCTGAATGCGAATGAGAGATTTACAGTGACATAGAGTGTGAAACTGCTTTAGCCCTTTCCCAGAGCCAGGTCCAGATTTTGAAGAGCTTTTGCCTCAGGAAATTTATTTGACATCTAATCTAAAAGTTCATTAAAGACCCTACCAAAACAAATGCTGCACATGCACGCTCACATGACGGTGCACAGAGGGAAAGGAATAGACCTATCCTGAACTATTATGTACATGGATATATACATTTATAGTATTTGGTTATTCTCCATTACTGTCTGCAGTCTTAAAAACGGAGTTTGAAAACCCCTTCTTCTCTCACACCTCACCACTGCTGAGGGGGGGGGGACATCTTATCTCACAACTGCAGAGAAGGGGCGAATTAAGAAGGAAAAAAAGATGGATGAGAGCGCATAATGTGAGCAGTGCTCTGTAGGGGAAGGACATATGGTGTTTTGGGACGGTGGGCAAAAGGAAAAAACTGTGACAGAAAAGGACAAAGATAATAGCATTTAGTAAATTTTTGGAAGTTTTAAAATATGGTTCTTTTAGCTGTTTTGTTTAGTTTTTTTGTTACAATATGTAACAAAAATGTTATCCCATAACTACCTCCAATATTCTGCTTCATTCAAAGGAAGCCACAAACCACCCACCACAAATGCATCCACTGACACTGTGATATCAGTACTAAAGAAATGCTTCTCTTATTTATAAAACACATTTACGTGAGAAGGGGGATTGATTTTGTTCAAGCATGCTTGATGCAATGATGTCATTCCAAAATGGTTTCCTAGCAACTGTTGTCAGGGGCAACCAGCATTCTCTGCAGGCAGCACACAGAGAGCTTTGCAGGAGGGAGCTAGTGAGACGCACATAGAGCGTGGATGAGAGTTTAAATGTGTTTAAATAGCTGCTAGTGAGTCTTCATGTAGCCAACATCCAATCAATCTCCACACCTTTTATCCAGATTTCTAATATTATCATGTGTCAATAACTATGAGTCAAGAAAAGCCTGTTACCATTTTACGGATTTGTTTGATTTACATATTGATTTGGCATTTAGGAATGTACACCCACAGAAATCCGACCTATTTCTGTATTTCTGACACACATTCCTACCCCACTCTTACCTCACATTCACAGCCTGATTTTCATCGATCTTCATTCACACACTGCCCTCTACTGACAGATCTAAGAAAGTGTGTACAATAAAGCCTGAATGTTAATTACACCGGTACCACAGTTTTGTGGGGATTTGATGTCAAAACTTGCGACAAACTGGATAAGAAATTGATCATTAAAACAGTCAGATCAAAGTATGTAGCCTATTTGCTTAATCTAAGAGGCCTTGAATAATACTGATTGTTGGTGAAATTCAATTCTATTTCAATTGAGTTTATAGTGCCGATTCACAACAGATGTCATCTCAAGGCACTTTACAAGAAAAGTCATTTCAGTACAGTCATACAAACATTCCAATCATTTAAAATGTTATCTAAGGAATCCCAGCAGATTGCATCGAGTCATTGACTTGAGGTTGTGCCCCGTTCATGCAGACTACAACCACAGCAATCCCTCATAGCCTACTGAGCAAGCATGTTGCGACAGTGGAGAGGAAAATATCCCCTTTAACAGGAAGAAACTTCCAGCAGAACCTGGCCCAATACGAGCAGCCATCTGTCACAACCGTCTGGGGGTTTCAGTTGAAATAAACGCAAAAAACAAAAACAATAAAATACAACTACTGAGTAGTAGAGTGAAGAAAAGTAGTCAGGAAATGGAAGCAGACATGAAAGATGAGAAACCACGAGATGAACATATTAGCCTTCTATGTCAAGTTATTTGGAAAAACATAATATACGTGGCAGCCTGCTAAATTACTGATACAACTCTCACCTTTTTAATTTTAACCAGTTTCCTCAAGCATTACTTACTGTTATTGTAGTTTCTGGGTTCAGATAAAAATTAATATAATAAGTTCCAAGCTAGAATCTGAGAATAAAGGTGGACTAAGTGGAACAACAGAAAGAGATCTCTAAATTTGGTTAAATCAGAAGCATAAACACAATCTTGAAAATTCAAGTAAATCAAAGTCAATATTTAGCAGCAAATGTAAACTAACGTTATCTCAAGGCACTTTCTGAACAAGTAGATTTTAGCGAAAATAAATTTGCTCCTTCTTCCTTCATCAGCTGTAATTAAAACAAGTCAATAAATGTGGAAGTTGACATCCGATTATCCCTAGCAGGCCTATAATTCCGGATTTTAATGGGAGGGGTGACATTTTAAACATACCAGCGTGAGATCCATAAACACACAAGCACACTCACGCACATGCAGGCACGCACGCACGCACTCACGCACGCATATGCATGCTTGCACGCACGCACACACACACAGAATTGACAGATTTTCCTCCATAACTTCTTATACGCATAAATATCAACTTTGCTTATGTTATAAATGAGAACTTATGTTAGATGCTAGATAAATTGGATAATAAAGTATGCATGAACAGGAAAATAATGTGTTTAAAATAACAATATCATGAAATTATTCTGTCAGGTTTCTTAGGATACAGCACATAAATTGAAAAAGACTAAATACTTCAGCTGCTTTCAGTTCCTTAGCTTGTATTTGAAATTATATGGGTGTATAAATCTGCAGAGACTCAGGTTTATGCATACCACTTTCAGCTCCTTCACCTCCGTCATCTGCTCACAACTGCAGTGTTGACACATTTAAACAATTATGCTAAAACCACCTCAGTAAATCATTGTACACTCTACTCTACCTTAGGGATTTAACAAATCTCACACAAGTAATGGTGCACCTCAAAAGCAGAAAACAGCTATTTCTTCTCATGGAGGACAAAAGTTCAGCAATCTTTACTGCCCTCTAATGGTACACAAGCAAACAAAACACGAAACATGTTGCCTACAGACTACTCAAAAATTTGAGCATGCAGTATTTTAAAACAAATAATAAATTAGACAGATTCTTTTGGAGAGCAATGTAAAACAAAACATAAAAAGGGTTCAGCATTTTTTCCTTGTTAATTCTTGTCTATTCTTAGCCACAAGAACAGGATATGGTTGGGGCAATGCAGAGGTAGAGATTGTGCCCCATGTATGGAGGCTATTAGTCCTTGATGCAGCTGTCCGGGGTTTGATTCCTGACCTCAGGACCCTTGCTGCATGTCTCCCCCCCCTCTCTCTCTTCCAATTTCCTCTCTAAATACTGCAAATAAAGCCTACTAGTGTCACAAAAACCTTCAAAAATGGGATTTGAGTCACTCTTTTGTTAAAAAATGCTTGCTTCAATTATCAAAGTTTAATAGAATAATTCAAGCATTTAAAAAAGTTCCTATTTTCAATGTGCTTCAAAAGAAAAAAAAAGGTGTGATTGAGAAAAGACCTGTACTTTATTGTACCATTTACCATTGTAAGATTATAAATTCATAGTAAAAATAATCTCCATTTGCAGCAACCATTTGTGCTGGTGCGCCATATTATTATCATTTTCAAATTGCAGTACGGGCTGCACAAAATTAGTTCAGGGGCCAGAAATAGCCCCTGGTTTACACTTTGGACACCCCCGATGATGACAGTCTGTTTCACCACCAGTGCTGATGATGCATTACATAAATTTGATAAAACAATGAAGGAGGACTACACCTAAATTGTAATTCTACAAGTTAATCTCAAACAAAAATAATGGATGTAAACTGGGTCACAACTTGATGTTTCAACAGGACAATATTTCCCAAAAAAAACATTGAAACTAGTTTTGGAATTTAAATAATCTCTGCATTCCTCCTTGAAGAGTGGTCATGATATTCAACCAGAATCTTGTTCGAAGCTCATTATTACAAGAAGGTGCAACTCATTATGGGATATTTATTCAAGTGATGGTAAGGTGCATGAACAGTATATATTTGAACCATCAATCCATTGTCTATATCACTTTTCCTTTGCAGGGTCACGAGGGGACTGAGGCGGGGTACATCCTGGGCTGGTCACCAGCCCATTGCAGGGCAACATAGAGACACACGGGACAAACAACCATGCTCACACAAACACACACACGACAATTTAGAACAATTGAGACCTAACAACCATGTTTTTGGATTGTGGGAGAAAGTACCCTGAGAGAACTCACACCTGCAAACTCCATGCTGAAAGACCCCAGGTCGGGATTTAAACACAGGAACTTCTTGCTGCAAGGCAACAGTGCTACCAACTGCGCCACTGTGCAGCCATATGCATTAAAACCTGCATCTAATTTATGAAGTTGTTTGAAAAAGGAGTGAAGTTGTTTGTTTTATACAGTTAATATCCCAAAACCAGAACGGTTTGAATAAATCATCACAAACGCAAATTTAAAATGACAGTCATGCCTATAATGAGTGTATGTAATCCTATGTAGTCTAAGTGTGTAGCTGAGTTTTGCAAGTACAACTGGATCTAGGCGTTAAACAGAGAAAAAATGAAGCTGCTTTCAAAAAGTTTAGCTTTTAGGAGGACTGTTGCCAGGGTAATCAAGGACTCCAATATTTTTGTGACAATGTAAGGAAAAAGAGAAAGCTATATTTAGTCTATACAGACTGAACTTTGTCTCTGTTTGCAGCTTGGATTTTAATTTAAAGATCTAATTTCAAATGGCACAGAATCTGAGAAAATTGTTATGTGCCTCTCACCTTTCAAAGCACTTTAAACAAAACAAAAAAATTATGATATACATTTTTTACAGTTATTATTTTGCTTATTGTTTTGCTCAAAATGTTTCTTGTTTTTGGAAAAGGAAAATTAAACAAGTAGGCAGAATACTATTACCCAATTTAAGCTGAGACATGCACCATCCATGCAATTATAAACACCATGAATGTCCAATTATCATACTGCTCATGGAAAAAGACAGGTTTGGTGTATAAGATATCTATGTGTTTTGTGTAAAATATGCCTATAAACCGTACAACAAAAAACAAAAGACCACATGAAGACACTGGCTGAAGCTGGTAAGATAATTAACTATTGTGAAATCAGTCCTGCATTAACATTGGCCAAAAGTAACAAACAAAAAAAGAAAAAGGGGGGAGGCATTAGTTTAAAAGTTACTTAAAAAGTCATTATAGTTTGAAAATTGGGTGATTCTCCACTTCAAGGATTAATATTCTGGTTGTCCATGATAAAAACCAACAAATTAGACCCACTGACCAACTGGCTTAAACCCTGGTGTCACAGTTAATGATTGTTCGTTTGGTTTTTCATAGATAAGCACTCAGAAATCTGCACGTGTCTTATTTTGAATTTTTTCAGATGCTTTGCTCTGTTTCCGTGTCTGATTTCCTGTCTGGCCAAATCTAATCTGCTGATCTTGACGCATTTTGGAAGGGTAGCGTATAAAAAATACACCCGATGTAGGAGAGGGCAGCGACACAATGCTTCTGGGACACGTCTTCTTCTTTGTGATGTTAATTGGCATTTGGCAAAAAACAAATTGGTCCTTTACCACCACCGACCAGTATGCAGTGTCAACCAGAATGTCACTCGAGGTTGCACTTGCCTCTCTAAGACTGGTGAAGTATTAGCATTGTCCCATGGGTGGCCTACACTGGGTATCTGGTGTGGCGGTTTGGGTGTGTGTGGGGTGCTCATTGTGTCATCATAGGTTGGGGTGGAGATGGATGCGCTGCAGGGACACTGGGGGTTCATTGTTTGGTGGTAGCTATAGAGTGGTTCTGCGGGGGTTGGGTCCAGCGTCTCCACTAGATTACTTGTTCTGTGTATTTCGTGCTTGGCTAGTTCATTGGTGGGTTTGATTGGGCTTGGTTGGTTGCTTGGTCTTGGTGCTCTGCGGTGTGTGGGATTGAGATTCGGGAGCTGGTTGAGCTCGGTGTAGGATGCTTGGCCTGGGGATGCTCTTCGTCCGCTGTGGCTATTGGTGTGGAAGGGCATTGGTATGTCGGCTGTGGGGATTGGCCCGGGGTGGCAGCGGCGCATGTCGGCCATTGGCTGGCCATGGCCCTCGTAGCCTGGTGGCGGGGGGCAGATCCCTGGTCCGTTTCCCGCTGGGTGGGAGAGGCGCCCTCTGGTCTCGGGTCTCCAGGTCCATGGCTGGATCCACCCTAGTATGGCCGGCTGCTGGCGAAGCCCATGGGCCTGTCACTGCGGCCCCCAGTGCCCCTGCATTGTAGCTGCTGGATGTTCCCATGGGGCTCTCCTCTGCTCCTCTCTTGGGGGCTGTGGTCTGCCCTGAGTTGGTTCACCTGGGGCTCCTGTGCTCTGGGGGTCCTTTGGATGTCTATGGCTCTGATCACCTTTGTGTCTGCATAGATTCCTGGGAGACTGATCGATGGCTTCTCACGCAGCTATTGAACACTTGTATGGAGAAACCTTATATGCTCCAGCATGCTTATACACACACACCCACACCCACACAGCTTTTCAGTGACACTGTTCTCAGTTCGCATTGTTTGGTTTGTTTTATCGTTATTTTTTCCCTCTCTCTGCTGTCCTGCAGGTGTAGAAGCAGACCAGGATTTTTTCTTGTATTTTATTTATTCCCCTTCCTCTCTTATATCTTCAACTCACCCTCTCCCTCTTAACTGTTTCCCCTACGTCTCTTCATCTTCTTTCTTTTTTCCCTTTATTTTCCATCTCCGTGTCCATAATATGTGGGGGAAAAAACCCCACAACAATTTCTAATAAAGAAGTGGAGTAGGCTACTCTAGAAAAAGCCGTAATGCTCCAGTTGTGAAAATAAATCTCTTGGGCTTCTGCTTGGTACTCAGACACGTAAAAAAAAGAATAATAATTTTTTAAAAAGCGTCGTCCCTGCTTTTGCGAGCTTGGCTTTTGTTTTCATTAAGCCAAGCTCTTATGTCGATTTTGGTATACAACCTTATCAAAGTATCTTTACTGTGTCCAAAAGTCCCAATTAATAGCTTATAGCATCCTCTGCTGGTTGTCCTGGGTCAATACATTGCATGGCTGAAACTTAATTTGTGAGCATTTTTAAATAGTCTCGGGTGGGCCGATACTTGAATGCGCGGACCCGGCTCTAGATTGGCCGGAGTACAAGGGGGTCAGCATCATGTTGTGTGAGTGTTTTGCTCTGGGCAGGACTTGTGCTCCTTACAAAACAGATTGCAACATATGGAAAGAAAATTATGGGGGGATGTTGAAGGACATCTCAAGTTTGGGTATAAAACGGTCTTCTAAGCTGACAAAGTCTCTAAGCATACTGTCAAATTAGTTGTAAAATGGATTAAAGACATCAAACCCAACGTCTTAGAGAGGGCATCACAAACCCCGGATCTCAGTCCCAAAGAAAATTTTACACAGCATTAAAAAAACAATTTCAATACATTCTAAAGAAATGTCTGTAAACTTCCAAACTGGGAAAAAAATACATTGATTGATGGATTGATTGATTGAGAGAAAATGAAGAATTGTCTTCCAGTTTCATAATTTTTGTCCTCTGTGTGTGAACTCAGTGGATTCTTACAAAACGTTATATCTGCAGGGGGGAAATGGTGGAAGTGGGAAATTGTGAGACTGATTTATTTTCCAATCACTTTTTTAACCCGTTAGCGTTCCCAGAGACCACAGATGGGCCGTCCCATTTCCAGGTTTAAAACCACAATCTTCTGACTTCTAACTTCTATGAACCCATAAATATTTTATATAATTGGAAGCTAAGATTCTTGTGATTCCAATGATACATGCCAATGAAGGATACAATTATAAATAATTGTATCTTTTCCAGTCTATTAAAAATCATATTACTTGGTAACAATAGCACTTAGACATATTGTCAGTGCTCTGGGAGAACTTTCAGAGTGTTGTCTTTCCAAAGAGACCCCAGCCATGTCACTACTCAAAATGGTTTAAGAACAGATTTAATTTTAATTTGGGTATGCGCTTTTAAAAAAATGTAGGGGGGAAATTGCATGAATGTTAAGGGATTCATAGAAAGGGCGGAATCTTGAAATCTCATCTTTGATCTTGTCAAAAATGTCATCCAATAACCTTCCATGTTTGATGTTTAAAGTCAATTTCTTGTTAGTTTTTTCCCTCCATACCCATCTTGTTAAGAGCTGTTAACAAGACAGCTCGTCATTATGTCAAGGACCTCTTCGGTGGTTTACTGAGTCCGTATGGAGGACAATCAGGCCCAGTGGGACCTCTGTCAGCCTGAGTGGGAAATGTCAGATGCACAAACACTGTTGCACACGCACACACACACACTATTAAACGGCTGCAGTCACATTCACAGCAACAGAGATGGGACATAAACTGAACTTGGAAGCGAACAGAGATTGGTCTTTCTACTCAGACATCTGCTCCATCGCAGAGACAGATGGTAAGCCAGTCAGACCGCCTGGTACCTCTACCACTCTTTGCCTGCCTCTTGTGTCACCCTGCCATCCCTCTTGTAAACCTGCATCCTGGCACACAAGACAGGTGGCTTCTTGCTGATCTGACACTGCCACTGGCTTGTAAATTATTTATGCATTCAGCTTAATAAAAAATGCAGTCGATAAGTCAAGAAACCAAAACCACCTGATCCTACCCTTTTTACAACCCAACCGATTTTACCTTTTGTACTGGGAGCATGTCATACCCTTTGATTTACAGAAAGCCCTGCCCAAATTGCTCAAAACAAAATGCTGTGAAAGAATTGTGTTTTCCTTTTTCTCCAACCGCAAACATGAAAGTCTAATCTATCTGCCCTGAAATGTATTTTCACAGTAGCTTGACCTTCACAGGACAGGCATCAGATAAAGGCTATGAGATTGCTTTAGTGAATGCAGCTAACTGAGCTATCACTGAAAGCTGGTACAAAAAGAAAAATGTGGAAATAAATACATGTAGGTAAAAGAGGACCACTTTCATGCCATGATGATCAAGATAAATGTATTATTCATATTTTAGATGGGAAAACATTTGCACATCTTGGTCCATACTTATGCAAAGACTAATGTCCTGCATCACTACGGAAATAACAAGATTTTCAAGGTTTATATTGTCTGGATAAACCCTTATATGGTCACTCTGTAGAGTGGACAGTGTGGAGATGGAAAGCTTCAGAAAACATGAAAGAAAGACTGAATGCATTGATGCAATGACAGACTGATGAGCCTCTGCACATACTGATGACTAGTAATGCTGTTTTCATTGACTCTTCTCTTTGGATCTCACAATGAACACAGCTGACAACCTGTCACACACCCGTACGGCCATTAAACCCATAAGAAATGCTGTCACACCTCATAGCAAGACTGCAGTACAGATTAACATGCAGGAGAGGATACAGAGCATACACACACACACACACATGCATACACACACACATGCATACACACACACTACAAACACTTCACACAGTCACACCTGAGAACGTCTTTGCACACAAAAGAGAATAGCTAAGCCAGAAGGAGCTCTGATGAAGTCAATTAGGCCTGAAGCGCCTTCACCTCTGGAGCCAATCAATAGTCCTTACACAGACTGCAGTATAAACAGAAAATTTAAGAGCAAGAATTAGTCTCAAACACGCTAAACCCAACCTTTATTCATTAATTCATAAAGGGATATTAAAGCTAAACCATTCCTTTTGCTTGTTTTTGCTCCTATATTTTATATATTCAAGTTCTGGTGAAACCACTGTAAATACAGAAGCAACAGAAAGTTGACATATGTCATTTACTGACGATCCAAAGATTATAACCAAATCCAGTCTAAAACAGAATTTCTTAATTCTGCGTCTTTGATGTTGGACAATCTGATGAATTGATGTGATCATGGACAGCTTTCAAAGCCTCTCAGTTGAAAAATCAAAGATCTAATTAGTATCAGATTAGAGCTTTTGACATGACTTTTACATTTAGTGAATCAGTTAAACTAAGCCTTTAAAGAGTACACTTGGCTAAGGAAATTAACCTTAGTTAATATTTAGAGCATTTTAAGCTCGCTGGTAAATTTGAGTAAGATAAATATGTTGTTGGTGTGTATTATTGAGATGCCTTCCTATTTCAAATCAGTCTGTGTCATTTCAGTAATTTACAGTACCTTCGGTATTAAGTAAAATTAGCAGATAATGTTTCTTAAAAATAATAGAGGAGGATAAATCAGACATTATAACAATTGAACTGGGATTTACATTTCTCAGAGCCGCGAAAGGTCAGTTTGAATCCTTGCTTCATATCCATGCTGCTATATCATCCAAACCTAAATCCTCTTGGTCCCTGTAAACAAATAATTTTGTAACCATGCTTTAGTATTAGGTATCAGTTTACTTCTCTTGGTAGTTACGTATTTAGAAAAATGATAGGAGATTAATAATTGTGAAATAGCTCAAATATTAATATTATTTAATTCAATGTCACATCATTTTTCAGAAGACTCTATAATACCCCTGATTCTGTTGACAGTTGAAATATAAATATATATTACATCTGATCAAACCAAGATAACTATAAGTAACTTCATGCCAGTAGATATGATTCATTAGTCACACAACTGCATTTCCCTAATTCTACAGAAATTTACTTTAAATCATTGTTTTGCAAAGACTGCTACATAATTGAAGCACAATCAAAACTGCCAAAAGGGTTAAATAAATTGCTCCTGTAGTGATCCCTTCAACCTTCTAAGGTTCTCCAGTTATACAAAATGGTTCCCAACAAGAAGCAGCAACATAATGACACCATGATGCATAATTCAGTAATTAAGAAAATACATCATATCCACCTAGGCATACAAGCTCAAAATAAAGATCATAGGGCATGTCATCATAAATTAAATACAGTTAAACCTGTTACAAAAAAAACTAAAGCCCTATTATATTTCAGATGAATAGTGTTGCAAAACATTTGCCACTTTTAAATGTCCTGGATTATTGCTTTTACAAATATATAATATAATTCTTGAATATGAGAGAGAGTGAAAACCTGAAGAGTAAGTATTTCAATTTAGTCTTTGACTAAAAATGAGCAAATGAACCCAATGTTTTAAGTCTTTCTGTCTGATAATATTTTAAACTGTAAGAAGGTGAAATTAAAAACGGTTTATATCCATAAAAACTATGGTAGTCAGATTTGATCTGGGTGTGTATAACAGTCCTTACAGCTTTCTGATCTCATTGATGCTATGTACTTAGGGACTGTGGCTTGGTGGGTAGAGTGGTTGGCTTGTAATTGGAAGGTTGTAAGTTCAACTCCTGTTCTGCCTGTCACATATCAATGTGCCCCTGGGCAAGGCACTTAACCCCAAGTTGTGTATTGGTGTATGAATGTGAGTGCAAATGGGTGAATATGGCTCGAGTGTAAAGTGTAGTCAGTATGACTAGAAAAGGGCAATATAAGTTCAGTCCATTTACTGCTGTTCCTCCCTTTTACACTTGCTGGGAAAGCCTTGTCTTTTTTATGTATCAAAGTAATCTTTAGTGACTTTTTTTCATGGGAAGAAGATAGATGTGTAATGTAAGCCTTTAATTTGCATAAGCCTCATACGTAGTGTCGACAGTCGTGGTGTAAATGTTCTACATATTGATTTCCAACAAGCTGTGTAGTGTTACTCCCTTGATTAGAACACATTTAACCCTTACTCAACAAAACACAACCTACTTGGCGCAATGTGGGCAAATTTTTTCATTTCAACAAAAAAACCACCGCTGCCATAATATTTCAATGGCTTTTCTTTGTAATGTTTAAGTGTTTCTTTTCTCCTACAGCTACTCAACAGCTTTAGTTTGCTGACATCAGCAACACTGGCTCCCAACATCACTCAAGCGTGACTGTTCTGCAGGCACACTGCAGCTTTGGGAAAAAACAATATATAATAGCATGATTCTTTTTAAAGCTTTATTATGTACTCAACACTGTGCAAATTTGTCAAAAAGAAGAAGAGGGGATAGATACGCAACAGTGTCACAAAAACACCAGCATTAAAAGTCAGATTGAGAGGGTTAATTTTTAACGAAATGGCTATAATTAAATGCCATATGTGTCTGTACTTCATATATGTATGTACTTCATGCACCGAGAAGTGGTAGAAATCTATGCAGGACATATCGTTTTTTACATCAGAAGCTGAAGATTATTTGAGTTTCTGTTTGGTATTTTTATGCCAACTGTTTTCACCGAGAAATGTTTGTTAGATTAGAGAATTAAAAAATTTTCTGGGTTTGAAAATATTATAAAACTGATGACTACTTCTTTACAGCCGAACATTCCAAAATGTAAGCATAGTATTTCTATTTTTATGTGGAAAAAAGAAACAAAAAGTGTTGTCTAAGTCTTCCTTCTTCCTCCGTTGTTACAGGGCAGTAATCAATTATCTCAGTATGATCTCATTCTCCGAACCCTCCCCCATACTCCTCTGTCCTCTGTTTGTGCACAGGCTGCTCCTTTGCAGTGTGCATTAGATCAAAATCATAATTAACAATTTTAATCTTAAATATATGCATGCGAAAATACTGTTTTTTACTATTTTGACCTTCTGATTTGATTTTCTTGTTAATTTTCCCAAACCCATAATAAAATACATACTGTATAGCTAAGTCATACATACATACATACATACATACATACATACATACATACATACATACATACATACATACATACATACATACATACATACATACATACATACATACATACATACATACATACATACATACATACATACATACATACATACACACATCGCTTCATAGAGAAGTGATTTGATTAGTGCTGAATCCCTTGGCTTGATCACACTGAGTCATCTGGTCTGCATGCTCAGTGGCAGGGTAACTGAATGAGGAAAAATAATGAAGAGACATGGCAACAACATAAAGGGCAACGCAAAGTATTTGCAGTTTTTTCTGTTCAGCTGAATAGAGAATAAACACATCTATAGCAGCATTTTGACTCAATATACATGACTCACACATACCATAGTGCAGTTCCCAACTGTGTAGCTATACATATGTGCACGGATGTCATGTATCCAACAGGATCTGTCAAATGTAGGAATTAGAATGAGAAGTAGGAATTGTAAAGCTGCTTGCTGTTCCTTCACAGTATACATAGCACACACCCTTCAGCATTATGAAGATAATCCACTTAGCCCCCGTGTGTGTCGGGATTCCAGTTTACCCTGCTTTCTGTCAGTGCTGGGTGCAAGGCCAAGTGTAACAGAAAGTAAAATAAATATTGATCAACTGTCCCTAGCATGTGGAAACCAAGAAGAATCCCTCTCACAAGAGAGATATACAATTAAAAGAAATATGTGGCAAAACAAAACATTGGATTAAAGTGTGTTTCTATTTTTGATGTCCTTTAATTAAAATGTAATACGATGTTCAGAGCATGCCTAATGCCTAAACCTGGATTAACCATGTAAAAAAATATGATTTGATTTAAAAAAAGATTTTTTTGACTAATCATTACTGTTATTTGCTTCTGATGCTCGTCAAAAATGTTGAAGGAGAAGTCCAACCCTTGAGAGAAGCTGTGCAGTGTGTTATGAAGACTCAGACCTGAACTCTCATTCAAGGAAGTCAGACCTGACTCTCTCATGAGGCATGATGAACCTTTGCATACTGCTATTAAACTTTGAAATATTTAGTTGCATTGGACACCATGCTAAATTGTGGATTTTTACATAAAATTGTCAATCCTTGTGTTTAGGCATCCAATACCTTTTTGAACTCTCAGTCTTTGCATTAACAATCTGGTTCTCAATACAAGGTGAAAAACCTCAATCAGAACACTAGTGCCAAGAAAGACCAACACAGTTTGTTCTTTCAGAGGGGTCAGTTTCAGGCAAAACTGCTGTTGGAGCAGAAAAGCAAACTGTTCCTCCAGCTGAGAAGGGTTGAGGTAGGAGGACACCAAAGCAAAAATAAAAGTTGTCTGAAAGACACTCATTTACCATCCTAGCAACGGCAATGTGTTACCAGAATTGGAGAAATTATCCTGTTGGGTTTGACTATTTGGATTGCCCTTGATTGATTATATTCCCACTCTCAGACTAAAACAGGTCACAAAAGTCCCATTACACAATTAAAATTACCTAACTCTCAATCTGAGAGTCAGACAACTTTTAGATCTTTGACAAGCTTAAATTTTTATGGCAAATTTAGCTTTCGACAAACTCTAAATAGTGTGAAGCTAGATTTCTCATTTATCTCCATCTTCTTTTCTTCATTTTTAGTTAATCCATGCTGAGTGTACATTAGCTGTCTCATACTTGACTTCATTTTTCCCACAGCAGCAAGGAGGTAGTTGGATTTTTCATGTTGATTCGTTTAATACATCCTAAAAAACATCCTCTTCTTTGTAAGTGCAGCTTCTAAATTAATGGAAAGGTGTAATTCAGGGTTCAGATGTTCATTATGTTATTGCATAAGTTATGAAATAGAGTTTACTTTTGTTAACCAATGAACCTGGTCAAACATTGGACTGTAATCAGTAAGGTACGACAAACATATTTGCTGTACCTTACTGTTGTCATTGTTCTTTATTAATTCTATTTTTTTTGTTTTTACTTTATTTGATTCTAAGCTAGAATGAGTGTTTACAAGTAGCATGTTAAAGGTATTATGCATGCACATATATATTTTATAAACAGCTAAGCTTGTTTTATTGTCAAATATAATAATGTTATCTATAACACACACAATCCATCCATCTTTGCTTCTCTGTAATCACTGCTAGGCAATAATCACATATTTACCTGAAATATTAATGAAAGGGGAGGCAGGAAGCATGATCAATGTTAATCTGGGCTAACGCACCCCCTCCCCCATTAATAATTAAGATGGGTTCAAGCTAACATGTCAGTGTGAAAGCAAATGCCACAGACTTTGCAAACAAATCCCTATGTGCTAAAATTATGAATGTGATGTTATCACTGTTCAGTGCAATACAAAAAAAGGAAAATCTAAAAGCTTCCTTTAGGAAAATACCAAAAGATCAAATGGTGTCCTCTCTGAGGAGCACTGATTACTGGCTGCTGGTGCAATGCAGAATGGCTCTGAATGAAAGGGTTTTGACTGGAACAATGGCTGTGAAAGAGGTTTGACAGGAAGGCATTTAAAGGCTGTCAACTATGACAGTAAGAGCACTTGTTTGCGAACAGCTTCTATACTAATGCCAACATACACAGCGGAGGAGTAAAAATGGTCTCAGGGGAAAAAACTGTCAGTTGAACCAATTTTTATCTCCATGCTGGAAAAAGGCTCAAAAAAACACTTCAGGCAGACCCACTTTTTATGGGTAAGAACCAAATGCTGACAGCATCTCTTGTAAGTTGTCACTTCTCTTGACTCTAAAGCACTCTGTTTCAATTTCTTTCTTTGCTATTCTTGCCCTCCTGCCTGATGCTTTCCTTTTCATCTTTTCCTCCAATGACGTGTCCATCATGTTAATGTACTTTTTTTCTGCATTTCTCCTAACAGTGCTGTCTCACCTCAGCATGGACTGCATGGCCTATTGCCATAGTAACAGACAGCCTTGACAGGTGGGGATAACAGGTAGAGCAGCAATGCGTGACTCCCCATGGGATTGCAGAATGCCCACATTATACAATGAAAAAAAAGCAGAACATGCTTCCGTGTCAAATTCCCTTTACACACATGGTTTACATTTAACTTAAGGGGTATCATACAACTGACCCATTCCAAATCTCTGAAACATGTACTACAAAGCCACTCTGCCATTGTTGTACAGTTCAGTTGGATAAACA
This sequence comes from Valencia hispanica, assembly GCA_963556495.2. Taxonomy (NCBI): domain Eukaryota; kingdom Metazoa; phylum Chordata; class Actinopteri; order Cyprinodontiformes; family Valenciidae; genus Valencia; species Valencia hispanica. Next base: position 21,318,809 of record OY747706.1, on the reverse strand, counting down.
GAACATTAATCAGTTCATGTCATAAAGCTGTCACTCGTAAAGAGTAAAGCGTAACATTTAACTGATTTGATTCAATCATGTAAATGGCATTATAAAATGCAAATCTTGATCTTCCCTGAAACCCCATTCCTGCAGAAATATACATATTCAAGTACAAGCACCAGTCTTTCTGCTCACAAACTCATGTAACATTTGTCACTGACGTCTTGATGAGGGAAAAGTTTCTTAGGTGTTTAGAACCATACTGCTGTAGAATGTGGAAGAGTTTTCAAAGATTTCTAGGTGCTGCAAAACAACCTTTTTTGTTTTTGTTTAAGACATAAAAAATGATGACAAGAGAAAATCATCTGAATAAAGCAGCATTTGCTGTTCTGAGACTTACCATAAGCAAACTCACAGCTGATTCAGGGATGAGTTGGACAGCCATAATGGGATCCTCCTGCAGATTTGTGCTGAAAGAGAATGATGGTCACTTATGTCCTAGAGAAACCCCCCTATTTTTCTTCTTTAGCCTTCTGTTTTTGTGTACACTCACTCTAGAAGCAAAACTAGCAAGGTTTTTAGCCAGCCCACTCTCTCTCAGCCTCTCGGTCAGTGCTGTACACCGTTGCTCTGCTCCAATTATAATCCCACTGTCTCTGGAGAGCTGGTGACCCCTTGGTCTTTCTATGCCTCTTCAAACTGTTCGGAAAGCAATCCTTTTTCCAGTTTAATTTGAGAGAAGAGTAAACCCCCTTCACTCTACATTCACTTTTAAAACCCTCCTTATGGACCACAAATCCTCTGTCCCAACCCACTGTGAATGGGGCTCCTCTAACTCACTGCTCCCCTCCTTCTGATTCTTGCCGTCTGCTTCTTGTTTCCAGTCTGCTGTCCTCACAAAACAAAGCACTTCCTCTCCTGCACGTGGTTCGTCTGTCTATCTGTTCTCTCCCATGAATGTCCTTGGCTGCTCTGCAGGATGGAACCTGCCTGCAACAGTGATGCTACCCAATTTAAAGCGCTTCTTCTCCCCTGTGGTGGGGATATAGACGTTTCTCCCAGCTTTCCTCTCTGAGATCCAGGACATAGGACTCCCCTTTTCACCAGTCCTCATGTATCATTGGCTTGAAACAACCAGCAATAAAAGGGAAACCAGATCAAGAAGAGTAAAGAATAGAGTTTCAGAGGGGAGGTATGATGGAAAAAGAGAAAAAGGAGGAGAGAGATGTTGCGATGTGAGCAGCCCCTGGTGAGGGAGGTCCACGCTGAATTGAGCGTAAATGAGGGTGGGTGGGGAAGAGGGAGGGGAGAGAGAAACAGAAATGCAGAGAGCAGGAGCAGACTGCGCCTACCGATGCCTTCTGAAAGAACAAGGCGGTTTGCAGTGTGTGGAATACTCATTAGCACATTCAGAGAGAGGGTATTGCACCTGTAACTGGGAATGTTAATTTTATCCTCACAATGCTACGTTAACAAGAATCTGCTTTGTGGATGCAGAGCTGCACTTTCACTTTGTCCTCTTGAGATTGATTGCACAGAAAGCAGCTTGCAATAAGCAATAGAGACGTGCAAGTAAAAGGTCTAAATAACTGGTCTGGTCAATCTGTTTGATAAAACATTTCAACTCAATCTATCTTTTTCTAATTCATTTTTATCTTATCTTTGGACAAGGCAATTTTATTTGTATAGCACACTTTCAACAACAAGGTAATTCAATCTGCTTTACATTATTAAGGGGTAAAATAAAAATAGCAGTAAAACACAGACAAAGTGTATAAAGAAAAAACAGCAATAAAGTACGAAGCATACACAAAATATATGATACATCAAAGCATTACTCAAAGGCAGCTTTAAACAGATACGTTTCTAGTTGTGATTTAAAAGAACTCAGTGTTTCAGCAGCTTTGGACTTGTCTGGAAGTTTGTTCCAGATTAAGAGGAGCATAGAAACTGAAAGCTGTCGCTCCATGTTTGGTTCTGATTCTAGGGATGTCGAGTAGACTTGAATTAGAGGACCTGAGTGGTCTGGGGGGTTGGTATAGTGACTACAAGTCTTCAACATATTTTGGTGCTAAGCCATTGAATGATTTATAAACTAGTATAGGTATTTTAAAGTCTATTCTCTGAGCTACAGGGAGCCAGTGTAAGGACTTTAGAACAGGGGTGATGTGCTCTACTTTCCTGGTTCTAGTGAGGACGCGAGCAGCAGCATTATGGATCAGCTGCGGCTGTCTAATTGACTTTTTAGGCAGACCTGTGAGGACGCTGTTGCAGTAATCAATCCGACTAAAGATAAATGCATGGATTAGTTTTTTGAGGTCCTACTGCGACATTAGTCCTTTAATCCTAGAAATGTTCTTCAGGTGATAGAACGCTGACCTTGTTATTGCCTTTATGTGACCCTGGAGGTTCAGGTCTGAGTCCATAGATTTCTGGCCTGATCAGTAGTTTCTAGCTGTATTAACTGGAGCTGTGTGGTGTCTATTGATCTTTCCTCTTTAGGTCCAAAAGTAATTACTTCTGTTTTGTTTCTGTTCAGTTGGAGGAAGTTATGACAAATCCATCCATTGATTTGCTCGATGCATGTACTTAGCGTTTGGATGGGGTCAAAGTCACCTGGTGACATCGTAACGTAAAGCTGAGTATCATCTGCATACTCATGGTAGCTAATCTTATTGGTTGTTATAATCTGGGCTAGTGGGAGCATGAAGATATTAAATAAGAGGGGGCCCAAGATGGAGCCCTGGGGCACCCCACATGTGATTTCTGTTTGTTCTAATGAAAAGTTTGTTATTGAAACAAAGAAGTCCCTGTTCTTTAGGTAAGACTCGAACCAGCCAAGTACTGTACCAGAGAGTCCGACCCAGCTCTCCAGTCGTTCTAATAAAATATCATGATCAACAGTGTCAAACGCTGCACTGAGGTCCAACAGAACCAGCACTGTGTTCTACCACATTCTGTATTTATGCAGGTGTAATTGAAAACTTTGACGAGGGCAGTCTCAGTGCTGTGGTGAGCATGGAAACCAGACTGGAAAACATAAAAGCAGTAGGTCATTGTTATGAAGCTATTTAAGTATTGAAACACAGCTTTTTAAATAATTTTACTAATGAATGGAAGATTAGAAATTGGCCTGTAGTTCTGCATTAATGTGTTGTCCAGATTATTCTTTTTTAGCAGTGGTTTAATAACTGTTGTTTTAAAGCCTGGGGGAAGACACCTGACAGGAGGGATGAGTTCACTATTTTAATCAGATCAGACCCAATGACAGGGAAAACTTTCTTAAGGAAAGCTGTGAGTAGGATATCAAGACAGCAAGAGGAGGAGCTTAATTGGTTAATGATTTCTTCTAGGTTTTTTTGGTTTAATTTATGAAATTCGGAAATTTTTTCTACATTGGTGTTATTTGGGTATAAAATTGGTAGTGGGTTTGGTGCTGCGTTACAGACCGACCGTGAAAAAGTTGGCACTTTCATTGCAGGCCCTGGTAGAATTTAGTTCAGCGGCTACTGTCACTAGAGGATTAGTTAGTCTTTCCACTGTTGCAAACAGAGTCTGTGCAGTAATAATGTTTCTGTTAATTATTTTAGAAAAGAACAATTCCCTAGCTTCTTTTAAAGTTAACTGATATCTGTTCCATCTCTCTTTGTAGATCTCTCAGTGAACCTGGAGTCGGGTTTTCCGCCATTTTCTCTTGGCTCGTCGACACTTCCTTTTTTTACTACTACCAGTGGATCGCTTGTCCACGGAGACTTCTTTCTACCTGAGACTACTATCACTTTAGTCGGAGCAATGGAATCCATGATGTCTGAGATTTTCACAAGGAAATCATCTACCAGCTTGTTTACTGAGTTGGAGTTGGGAGATGAGGGGGACGTGGTGGAAGGGTAAATACTTTTAAAGGTTTCAACAGAACTGGCCCCGAGAAAACATTTTTTTACAGTTATCTCACTGTGGCTAGATATTTTAGCAGAGATGGTACTTTCAAAGAATATACAGAAATGGTCAGATAATGCAATATCAATTACCGAGATGTCAGATATAGTTAAACCTTTGCTGATATTTGAGTCCAGAGTGTGTCCTTTACTGTGTGTTAGTTGTTTGACATGCTGGTTCAGGCCAAAGTTGTGAAGAGTATCACTTAATGTTTTTGCTAGTCTATCTTGGGGGTTGTCAGTATGGATGTTGAAGTCCCCCACATTGATTAACTGGTCATAATCGATACATATTACGGAAAGAAGGTTGCTGAAATCATTGAAGAAGTTAGAGTTAAGTTTTGGGGGTTTATATAAACTTAGAAATACACCTTTTTTAGGCTCATTTATCTGGGTGGCTAGGTATTCAAAAGAGTCGAATGTGCATTAAGATACCTTTTTAAAGTTTATTGAGTTATGAAATTTTGTGGCTACACCTCCACCTCGTCTGTTTCCTGCTCTCACTTAAGAAATTGGAATTTGGAGGAGTAGACAGATGTTAGCACAGATATTTCATTATTTACATCTAGCCATGTTTCTGATAAAAAAGGGCATTATTTTATGTTCAGTGATGAAGTAATTGATTATGAGTGACATTCCTGATAAAGACCTAATATTTAATAAAGCTAACTTAAGTGATTTGATAATCAGTAGCTGAACCTTCTGACAGGTGATCAATTTGAGATTTGTTTTATTATAAGTGCGTTTGACTTTAATTTTTTGTTTTCTCTTGCTAATAATGCCACTGTCACGAGAACACCTCTTTAGACACCTTGATTCCAAAAACAGCTGCTTGTCACTGATTGAACTAGCACTAGAGAGGGGAAATAAAGGTCACGGGACCATGGGGTGCTATGCCAATCATTACTTTTAGGGTACAGGGGGACTTGTAGTTTGAGTACACCTCGCTCTGTAGTAAGGGAGAAGAGGGGGTTTGACACCTCAGCTCAGTTCAGTCCAGGATCACAGTGGTATCAGCATTGTCTCGAACTCTATAGGTAGGTACTCTCTGATCTTCTGTGTTATCCAGATTCTCTGTGCCGGGCCCATATTCTAGTTTAAATCCGTCGAATTCGGACTTCTAACTTCTTTGAACCTATACATATTTTATATCATTGGAAAGCTAAGAGTCTTGTGATTCCAATTATGGCTGGCAATCAAGGATACAATCATAACTGAAGACACAGTGAGCACTTTTGCCAACAAAAATGCTCTCCTGACGGAGGTATAAAAATATGGAACTCACCACTTTGTAGTCCAATAAACGTGACAAAACCGATCCATTTCGAACAAAAATTGTCTTTTTACATCAATAAGGGTCCGATTAAAGTCCTCCAATAAAGTGATTAGTCCAGGACAGCAGTAAAACCGATTAAAAAAATTTAAAATAAACAGTGAAAATGCGCTTCTGAAATGTCTATGGCCATTTTTGTAGTCTTTACGGCTTTGTTTCCGATTCCTTTGCTTCCACTTCCGCCTGCAAAGGTCACTGAGCATGCCCAGAAGAAAAAGAAAATGTCATCCGGTTTATTCCTTACGATCTCCAACCAATGGCGCATGGATGAAAAGTCACTTTATGGTAAGTAACTCGAACCAATCGCGTTCCAGAACTCTGATGATTGACGCATCGAATAGCCAATGTAATGCTGTAAACGCAGATATATAACTTGACCGGGCGGACTTAGTCGCTCCCATAGTATTTGACGTGTGTAAAATGTCTTATTCATGAAGAGATTATGCACAGTGCGTACCAGTAACATACTGTTTCAGCACCGTGTCCAAACACCCTTAAAAAATCTAAATACAACATTGAAGGAAGCCTTGGAGCTTTATATGGTAAGATGAAGTTATGATTCTGATGATATTTTTAATTCAGTGAGGACTACGGCATTTACCCAGGAGTTTGCGCATATGGCACACTTTTGACCACCTTTGACCTGTAGTTATAAAAATGTGTGCAGAATACTCATTTTTTGGTTTATTGCTGTCAAATTTGGTGTGGATGAAGGTAATATTTTAGGCCTTAGACCCACAGTGTGTTTTAGGTCCCAACCTATTTTTAAAGCCCTTTTTACAGCATGTATTTATATAAAATAAATAATCAGACATAAAAAAAAATGTTTTTTTCAGTTTATTAAAATTAATATTGCTTGGTAACAATAGCACTCAGAGATATTAACACAGTTCTGGGATCCATTTTAGAGTGTTTGCTTTCCAAAGTGACCCAACTGTGTCTCTACTCAAACTGGTTCAAGAACAGCTTTAAGTTAATTTTGGGTATGCCTTTTTAAAAAAATGTAGGTCGGAAATTGCAGGAATGTTAAGGGGGTAAAATTGGACATTAGGAGCTTGAAGCTCATGAAAATCGTTGCATTATATTCTCTTTGGTGAACCTTTAAAGCTGCTAGTTTGCTGAAACTGCTGCAGAGAGTGCACCATGTGGCTGTTAGACAAACTGCAATCAGCAAAATGCGCACTCCCATGACTTTCAGGCATGTGCTCATTATTCCGAGCTCTGCGACGGTCAGAAGCCATTTTTGCTCTTTTTGTAATGCTGGATAAAATTATGTTCTTCTTTGACTTACTAGCTACACTTATCTAAGCAAGCTTAGACCGTGTACATGGGTACGTACCTGCATCATTACGTCACGCTACGCGATCTCTCAAGCCCACACGCGCACCCTGAATCACCTCAAAATAAATAGAATTGCTGCCTCTACATGCAACCGCGGTAGAATCAAACTACAGCAAACTACAGCACTTGATTCAATTGTATCGTCAGGAGATGAAAAAATTGACTATAGATTAAAAAAAATATATATATATTTTAACAAAAATATTGCACAATGCAGCTTTAATGTGCTTAAATAACCTGAAGCAAAAGAAATACATGTATGAATCTATCATATATGTAAATACTGGGGAGTGAAGAGGTGAAGCATGTGTTTGACTGATCAATAAAACCAATATATATATATATATATATATATATATATATATATATATATATATATATATATATATATATATATATATATATATATATATATATATATACAGGTCCTTCTCAAAAAATTAGCATATTGTGATAAAGTTCATTATTTTCCATAATGTAATGATAAAAATTAAACTTTTATATATTTTAGATTCATTGCACACCAACTGAAATATTTCAGGTCTTTTATTGTTTTAAAACTGATGATTTTGGCATACATCTCATGAAAACCCAAAATTCCTATCTCAAAAAATTAGCATATTTCATCCGACCAATAAAAGTAACGTGTTTTTAATATAAAAAAAGTCAACCTTCAAATAATTATGTTCAGTTATGCACTCAATACTTGGTCGGGAATCCTTTTGCAGAAACGACTGCTTCAATGCGGCGTGGCATGGAGGCAATCAGCCTGTGGCACTGCTGAGGTGTTATGGAGGCCCAGGATGCTTCGATAGCGGCCTTAAGCTCATCCAGAGTGTTGGGTCTTGCGTCTCTCAACTTCCTCTTCACAATATCCCACAGATTCTCTATGGGTTTCAGGTCAGGAGAGTTGGCAGGCCAATTGAGCACAGTAATACCATGGTCAGTAAACCATTTACCAGTGGTTTTGGGACTGTGAGCAGGTGCCAGGTCGTGCTGAAAAAAGAAATCTTCATCTCCGTAAAGCTTTTCAGCAGATGGAAGCATGAAGTCCTCCAAAATCTCCTGATAGCTAGCTGCATTGACCCTGCCCTTGATAAAACACAGTGGACCAACACCAGCAGCTGACATGGCACCCCAGACCATCACTGACTGTGGGTACTTGACACTGGACTTTAGGCATTTTGGCATTTCCTTCTCCCCAGTCTTCCTCCAGACTCTGGCACCTTGATTTCCAAATGACATGCAAGTACTTTGGACCACTGAGCAAAAATCCAGTGCTGCTTCTCTGTAGCCCAGGTCAGGCGCTTCTGCCGCTGTTTCTGGTTCAAAATTGGCTTGACCTGGGGAATGCGGCACCTGTAGCCCATTTCCTGCACACGCCTGTGCACGGTGGCTCTGGATGTTTCTACTCCAGACTCAGTCCAGTGCTTCCGCAGGTCCCCCAAGGTCTGGAATCGGTCCTTCTCCACAATCTTCCTCAGGGTCCGGTTACCTCTTCTCGTTGTGCAGCGTTTTCTGCCACACTTTTTCCTTCCCACAGACTTCCCACTGAGGTGCCTTGATAGAGCACTCTGGGAACAGCCTATTCGTTCAGAAATTTCTTTCTGTGTGTTACCCTCTTGCTTGAGGGTGTCAATGATGGCCTTCTGGGCAGCAGTCAGGTCGGCAGTCTTACCCATGATTGCGGTTTTGAGTAATGAACCAGGCTGGTAGTTTTTAAAAGCCTCAGGAATCTTTTGCAGGTGTTTAGAGTTAATTAGTTGATCCCGATTGTTAGGTTAATAGCTCGTTTAGAGAACCTTTTCATGATATGCTAATTTTTTGAGATAGGAATTTTGGGTTTTCATGAGCTGTGTGCCAAAATCATCAGTTTTAAAACAATAAAAGACCTGAAATATTTCAGTTGGTGTGCAATGAATCTAAAATATATGAAAGTTTAATTTTTACCATTACATTATGGCAAATAACAAACTTTATCACAATATGCAAATTTTTTGAGAAGGACCTGTATAAAATTCTGGCATATGGTGCCACCCTTGAAAAATTCTTGCCCCTTTCTTGCCACCCCATAAATATTTTTCTAGATCCGCCACTGCTGGCCGAGAAGCCAATAGCATTCGTTTGAAGCATTTGTTAACCCTTGGGTTCGTCAACCAGCCCACGTGCACGCGCACTCAAATACGCCATGTTAAATTTCTGGTCGACTTGACGTCAAGTCGGTGCAGGATATACCATATATGGACATCGCAGACCTATGCTGCTGGACGCCCGCCCTGCTCCTCTCCCCCTCATATTCAGTCGAGCGCCGCCATTACTGAATTCCGATTCGAAGTACGAACTCGAGCTCCGTTTGGAAAAAGCACAGGCATTTGGATCCTTTTGGATCCTTTATTTGAGTGATTTAAATTAAGTTTGTGCTATGGATGATGTTGAGCTGGCTTGGTCTTATTTTAAAAAGACCTTTTCAGTAGTGATGTAGTCAAGACCGCTTAATCCAAGACCAAGACATTACCAAGACCAGAGGGTATCGAGACCAAGACAAGACCAACACCAAGACCAAGACAGTCAAGTCGAGACCAAGACCAAGACAGGTCGAGACCCAGTCAAGACCGAAAACATACTAGTGCTAGAGTTGACATGACATGATTACTAGCATAAATTGTAGAACAAAAGCATCATAGTGAGGCTCAGCTGTATGGCCTAAAATCAACAACATGGTTTAATTTCAACTACAGACACAAAACATTCACTGTAAATGTGGCCGGTGAATGGGTGAAAGCAACTATGTGTATCAACTGCATGGCAGCTCTTACTACACTATTAGAGGGTTGACTTTGCAAGTATCTTAAATAACTGGTTTTGCTTATAAGGATTGTCATTGCTGCATAATCCAAATTCATCTCACAGTGGCACACATCACATCACACATGGGTTTGCCATTATGTTGTCATAACTAGTTAAGTTTTTTTTAAACCCCCCCCCCCTATTTTTTCACAAATCGCACACTGTAGCACACCATTAACAAATCATTAAAGTCTTGGAATGCACTGTAGCCAGAAATGAGAATGATGAATTAGGCTAATATATTAGTTCCATCCATTAGCATAAGAAGGACAGAAGCATAGTTTCAATGCAATTTCACGATTTAAGCCTATGCATTACAATGCTATTATATGTTACAACCACTGCCATAATAAGGGTATCTGCGGTTACGCTAGTGCTGATCATAGTTATATGTCAGCAGATGCTAGCAAACAACTGAAATATTGTCCTAAAACAAACCGTACCGTGCATGCACAAAATTTATACAATAATAGTGCTAAATTACATGGAATTTTGGTAATGATGGGTTTGGAGATATTTTTGTCCGCAGAGTTTAAAGAAAAGAGAATGGCTAGTCCTGAGTCTTAGCTTAACTTACCTCTCCTTGTGCTTCCTCTCCAGGTGCCTGATAAAAGTTGACTTAGTCCCAACAGTCTCCGTTAACTTTATGTTGCAAAACCGACATTTAGCGAATGCTTTTTTTTGTGTGTCACCTGGCACACAAACTCATTGTGTTCTATATAGCCAAATTTCTGAACGTCAGAAGTAGCTGACATCTCTGACTCTTCCTGACTGTGCGTGAAGCTACTGTCTTGTGTGTGTGTGTGTGTGTGTGTGTGTGTGGACCATAGGTGTGGACTCGTTGTACGTGGGGAAAGAGCGGTTAAGAAAACAATGTAACAAGTTTTTAAAATTGATGCGTCTTATTGGTTTTATTTGAAGAAGGGCGTAATACAGAGCAGTGCTGCATTATGGTAAGATTTTGTGACGAGCAGAAAATGAGTGGGTTGGTTTATGCACAAACACTATGACCAAGACAAGACCGAGACCAAATGAAGTCGATTCCGAGACAAGACCAAGACCACGAAAAAGTGGTCTTGAGACCAAGACCGGTCTCAAGCGCTACAACACTACTTTTCAGCCATATCTGACAAACATGCTCCTATTAGAAAATAGAGTGAAGGGCAGAGATAATCCTTGGTTTAATGACTCTATTGCAATTGCTATTACAGACAGGAATGAAGCATTGATCAAACCAAAAAATAAAAAATAATAATGATAAATGTTGGTTAAATTATAGGGTATTAAGAAACAAATGCACACGACTAATAAAAAGTACAAAAAGTGAATGTTATCTGAATTTAATCAATGAAAACCTTAATGACCCTAAAAGGTTTTGGAAAGCAATTAAATCTTCTTCAGGTGACGTGCCGCCTCTCACTATCCCTGAAGTTATAATAACAAATCAGGGTGAAGTAAAGGGTAAACAAAATATAGTAGATGCCTTCAACCAGCATTTTATTCATACAGGAATAGCTACTCAGTCAGCACTCTCAGTCAACCCCACTAATAGTGTAACGTCCATCATAGACTCGTCTAATGCAAGTTTGAAAAATTTCAACTTTACTCCTATATCTGTCTCCGAAGTACGAAAGGCACTGTAAGGCCTGGACTGTAAAAAATCTGCTTCCCCAGACCAGATTGATCCATATTTCCTCAAAACTGCTGCTAACTTCATTGCTGGTCCTATCTCCTCTATTTTCAATCTCAGTCTACACAGCGGTTCTATTCCCAAATCATGGAAATCTGCCTTTGTTCTCCCACTTTTAAAAAGTGGAGACCCATCTATTTTAGATAATTACCGTCCAATCTCCAGATTATCTGTTCTGGCTAAACTATTTGAATCTCTCATAAATTAGCAATTAAAGCATTTTTTTGCTGACAACTGCATTTTAAGTGTTACTAAGTTTGATTTCCGACAAGTGATAAATTATATTTTTAATGCTTTTTATAACAAAAAAATCTTGCGCTGCTCTATTTATTGACTTGTCAAGGATCAGTGTTAGGTACTGTTCTATTTTCTCTTTATAAAAATAATTTGGGTATGAATTTGAACCAAGCTAAAGCTCAGTTTTATGAAGATGACACTATCTTGTATACCTCTGCTAGGTCATTGAAAGAACCAATTCATAATTTACAGTCCGCATTTGGTCAGGCACAAAAATCTCTGGTAGGATTTAATTTGGTACTAAATGCTAAAAACACAAAATCAATGCTCTCTACATGTTCACATTCACTTATAGAATTTACTATTTTAACATAAAATGGTACTTCAATAGAGAGAGTAACTTCCTACAGATACCTAGGTATTTGGTTGGGGGCACATATTGAGAGCCTTTAAAAAAAACTCAGACCCAAGTTAGGTTTTTATTTTAAGATTAAAGAAGTGTCTTCCCTATTCAGCAAGGAAAAGGTTTGTGCAGAGCACATTCTTATTAGTGTTGGATTACGGTGACCTAATTTATATGCACTCCTCTTCATCTTTACTAAAAAAACTAGATGTATTGTACCATTCAGCCTTGCGTTTCATTACTGGTGCTGTGGCCAGGACTTACCACTGCATTCTGTATGAAAATTTACAATTGTCCTCCCTCTACCTTAGAAGGAAATTTCATCTATTTCATTGCCAAGCTCTAATGGGTAAATTACCCCTCTGTATTTCAAATTTACTTTCTTATCATAACAGTGTTTACAGGACAAGGTCGTCAGAAAAGATAGTATTAGTTACACCATCAACAAGAACAGAACTAGCAAAAACAGCTTTTTCATCTTATGCACCAACAATCTGGAATGAACTTCAAAACACCATAAATCTAGAATCAATTCCACCTTTTAATACTGTTAAAAAAGTAATTGTTTTTACTTAAGTGCTTTTTAGTGATGTCGATATTAGCTTAAGTTAAGTGTAATATCTTGTTTGTGTTTTAGTATGTTTAATGTAAGTACTGTGTGGTGTTGTATGTAGTTTTTGTCCTGTCTATATATGGATTCTTTTGTAACTTTTTGCCGCCAGTCTTGGCCAGGACTCCCTGGAAGAAGAGTTATTGTAACTCAATGGGACTTTTCCTGGTTAAATAAAGGTTTAATAATAAAAGAAAAAAACTGTGAAAGTTAACTCCATGTCTTCTGATGACACTGCGAAGAGGGAGCATATACACACTGGGCCAAAAATCGAACACTGGCGCACACCACATGTAATCTTGTAGACCTTAGAGGAGCAGGTATCTAGACTTACAATAAAAGTCCTATCTGTGAGATAGGATGTTAACCATTTGTGAACAGCACCAGAGAGGCCAATCTGTTTTAAACAGGTTAAAAGAATAGTGTAGAACCAACACTGTTACCCTCTGTGCATCATATTCTAATCTGAAATCATCTAAAATCTTCAAAATGGCCGTCTCGGTTTGGCATAGTCGTAGATGTGCACACCCTTTGACTGATCCTTTGAGGATTCATCTATTAATTTAATTTTAGGATTCAATTTTCTTTGGTTGAAGTCTATCTACATCCTGCATCTTGAATTCTGTTTGGGCTGGTACCTTTGAATAATGAGGTTGTTTTAATCATTTTTAAACTTTTTGAAAAAGATTTTTGAAAAGATTTCCAAGGACACCTTAGTTTGTTTTACTTTTGCTATCAGTTATTTACACTAACTGACGGCAGGTATTTAACAAGAAGACTAAATGTTAATACTGCCTTTAAAAGAGATTACACAAAGTAGTAGTATGTGTGCACTACAAACTTGTGAACTTTCGAGTTTACGTTTTACTTTTTTACTTTTTATTCCTTTTTTGCAAAGTGACTTGAGATGACATGTGTTGTGAATTGGTATGTTATAAATGAGATGAATTTAATTAAATAAAATTTAATTAACTTACATACAGATATACTTTATTTACTCATTAGGTGACTTTTGAAGGTAACTGGATGGTGGCACCATAACAAAAAGGGATGAATACAAAGGCCTATTACACAATGGTTTTTAGCTATTTATTTTTAAAGACATATGTTTTCCTTTTCCTGCTTTGTGTTAGTCTTTCACAAAAACTTGTAGCATACAGGGAAGTGTCTGGTTGTAACCAAAAAAAGTTGGGGTGTAAATACTTAGGTGAAAGTAAATAAAAAGCAAGACAAATCAAAAGATTTTATCAGTATTGATGGTGAGCCAAATAGGCAATATTAAAAAGTGCCTCTGGTGTCTGCTATGTACTTGTTGTCATTGTTATTTTGGAACTTGTAACTTCAACCACGTTTTAATGTTATATCTTGGGAACATATATTTTATTCACCTTGTGGAGTTTCTGAATTCCACTGATGCAAAACAGTCTAACATCTTATTGTCACCTTTTTGCCACCTTTTCCCAACATTTGTCTGATCTGAATTTTCATGGTTTGTAGTAACATTTCAGGTGTTCTTTTTAACATAAAAAAAAAATTGCATGTGTTTTTTCATTCATGTACATTACTCTGATTATACTTTCATACTACATCACTTACTGGCCAAAATATTAGCTAAGTTAAATACAGCATCATGCTACACATGTATGGAGGATAAAACAAACAAACAAAAAAAGATTTACAACCCTTCAACAACCCAACCACTCAGGAAATCTATAGATTCACCTCATGGAGCTGCACTTCGGTGTTTATGACCTCAATGATTGAACCGACAAAGGGGTACAAAGTTCATGTTCAATTACTGATGTAAATTAAAATAGGCAAACAAGTTTTAAGCTTGTTCCTTTCTCATTTTAATACCAAGCGTTGAATGATTTCCTCAGCTTTCATGCTGAAGTGTGACTCACAAGAGGGAGGAGTTACATTTTCCTGAGTACAGTTCTCATGCCTCATAAAAACAGGAAACTGAAACGTGTCCATTTTCTCTAAGATTTCCACCAAATCAACTTTGAAAGCTTATGTGGATAACAAAGGGCAGAAACACAGTAAGTACTATCCATCCAGCTTATGTTCAAAAAAACAAAATGCTTCTTGTGGGGAATCCTTTCTTCAATTTTTTCCCCAGTCAATATTGTTGCAGTACTTTCACTTAAAAAAAAGGGGGAAATACAAAAAGTAAAAGTTGTTTAATAAAGCAATTATAAGCTTAGAGAAAAATACCTTATTTCTCTCTAGTTTTCAAATATCTCTTCACTCTTGTCATTTTTTACAGACTTTGCGGTTTCAACCTGTCTACCCTTGTTCAACTGGAGATGGCACTGCATAGCAGTGAGAAGTTTCGTGATACGGACTTGAAACAATGGGAAAGGATCGCCTCTGGGGGGTTTGGTACTGTCTATGGGGTCAGGCACAAAGAGAAAGAGTTTGTCGCCATCAAGCTACTTAAAAATACAGAGTAAATCCATTTCATTGTTATTACATGTTATATATTGTATTCTGTGTGTGTTTCTAGATGACTAAAGCTTTAATTGTTTCACATGTACTGTTTGCTGACCAAACTTTCCCCTTTCAGCTCCACTGATGCACTGTACAAGGAGGCTGATATTCTGAGAAAAATGTCCTCTCAGTATGTTCTGACAGTTTATGGAATTTACCAGGGAAATCCATTTCGAGGAATGTTTGATCAGCAGGGAATAGTCATGGAGTTTATGAAAATGGGATCTATTAACACCCTGCAGAATGGCTTGGGTGGCCCTCCTCCACTGCCACTTGTTGTCCAATTGGCCTTTCAAGTGGCTTCAGGGATGCAGCACCTCCATTCAAAGAACTTTCTTCACCATGACCTAAAACCATGCAACGTTCTGCTGGATGACAACTTAAATGCCAAGGTAAAGTGCCTGGCACTTGAGCTTCTTTGTTCACAATAAATATAAAATCAAACTCAGTTGTTTTTCTCTCTTTGCATTTCTCAGCTGGCAGACTTTGGTCTTTCCAGGGTAACCACCAGTGTTGTGTCCAGCATTCAACAATCAACTGGAGGGCCTCCAGGCACATACAAATACATGCCACCTGAAGCTTTTAAACTAAGCTATAAAGCAGCACGTTCTTTTGATGTTTACAGGTAAGCATTGAACTATACTTACATAAATCATACAGTTCAGAAAATAAGCACTGAACACATAAGCTTTTTTCTCAGTAGATGTATATATTTAATGAGCTTATTGACATGACAGTCACACAATGTTGGTAGCAACCCAACTAATTTACAAAAATAAATAAAACTTCCTTATGATATAATCTTAACGATGCTCACAAGAAGACTTAGAAGTTTAGACAGACAGAACGTAACTTATGGACATTTGTTTTGATATATTTACATATGTGTATTGCTTGTGTCATTACCAATAATTTAAATTGAGTTCAATTCAGTTTTATTATATAGTGCCAGTTTACAACAAATCATCGCAAGGCACTTTAAGAGAAAAATCATTTCAATTGTACATTCCAATTAATTATTTAGTTCAATATTTCAATCAGTTTAATAGTTTTCTATTTAAGGAATCCCTGCAGATTACATCAAGTCATATACTTGTAGCATTCACTCCTCCTGGACAAACATGTAGCGACAGTAGACAGTCGCCTGCGTTGAGTCACTGACTTCACAGCAGTCCCTCATACTGAGCAAGCATGTAGCGACAGTGGAGAGGAAAAACTCTCCTATATCAGGAAGAAACCTCCAGCAGAACTTGGCTCAGTATGAGCAGCCATCTGGCACGACCGACTGGGGGTGAGCAGAGACACAAAAAAGTACAAAATAACAGATTTATGAGTACTTTCTATGTTAAAGAAAGTAACAAGTTGATAATAGGAGAGGGGGAACAGTCAGTTACTGGGAGCCTCATATCAGTTGATGCCCCCCCTCCAACAAGGCATTGCAGCTAGGCAGGATGCCAGACCTGGTGTGGAGAGAAAAACAATGTGAAAAAAAGTTAAGAGTTGAAATAACAGCAAATATTGCAACTGGAGAGTAGTGGAAGAGAAAAGTAGCAGAGAAAAGAAAAGTGGTTAGTCTCTCCTCCAACAGTCTAAGCCTATAGAAACATGAGAGAGGCAGAGCCAGTTTGAGCTGTCTGTCTGGACTGCATTCCCCCCCAACCGGCTTAGGCTGCCGGCTACTACCCCTACCCCACTCCACCACTTAGGCTATCCAATGACTGGCTAAAATCAGTCTGTTTTTAACTATAAGCTTTATCAAAAAGGAAAGTTTTAAACCTAGTCTTAAAAGTAGACAGAGTGTCTGCCTCACAGATTAAAAGTGGGAGCTGGTTCCACAGGAGAGGAGGATGATAACTAAAAGATCTGCCTCCCATTCTACTTTCAGAAAACCTTGGAACCACCAGTAAACCTGCAGTCTGAGAACGAATTGCTCTGTTAGGAACATATGGAAAAGTTAGATCTCTGATGTATGATGGAGCTGGATTTTAAAGGGCTTTATATGTAAGGAGGATCTTAAATTCTATTCTGGATTTAACAGGGAGCCAATACAGGGGAGCTAAGGAGGAGAAATGTAATCTCTCTTTTTAATATCCATAAGAGCTCTTGCTGCAACACTTTGGATCAACTGAAGGCTTTTAATTGCATTTTGTGGACTTCCTGATAGTAAAGAATTACAGTAGTCCAGCCTTTAGGTAATGGTCCGTTTCGGTCCGCCTTTTTGTCTGTTTCCATTGTAAAAGCGGCCCATACAGCAGGCCCGTACTGGTCCATTAATGGTTCCCCTTCAGGTCTACGTCCACAGAACAATGGTCCGATACGGTTAGGGCGGCGCTACTAGCTTCACATAACACAGTCCTTTGATTGATTGAACTCATAAACACTGCAGTAAGTTTAAATGTCACCCCCGCGACAAATTTACACACCGGTTCTCTGTTCCGCACGGAGCCTTTTATTAAACACAGCTGTTGTATTTGCGGAAAGAAAAAACCCAAAAGCAGGAAAGAAAACCATGAGCTGCTGAATGGACTCCGTTGTTGTTGTTTCTTCATCCTCTTCTGTGTTTTTCACACGTCAATCACTTCCTTGTCCCTCCAGTATGACAGCACGCAAGCGTTCAGGGTAAACCCCGTCTGCTCAAGGAGAGTTCAGTAGGCCGTGGAAACGCTCCCATTAAAAGTCAGAATTACCCAATAGCGAACCAGACCGGACCGAGCACCACCATTCCGCGCAGTGGAAACAAGGCTTTATTAACTTTCAGTAGTTCTGTTTTAGTGCTATGATGAGCTCTAAAACATGACTGAAATTCTTTACACTCATACACTTGATTAGCAACTATTTTTTCAAGAATTTTAGATAAGAGAGCAAGATTAGATAAAGGTCTATAATTTATTACGTTTTCTTGATCGAGAGAGGTTTTTTTTAAGTGAAGGTTTAATTACAACCAACCAAAGTTGTTTAGTGCAGTTTCTGGCCAGCAGGGGGCTCCTGAGTGCTGTCACAGGTGGAGCTGCTACATGTGGCTCAAGAACCACAAACTAGTTTAAAAGCAATAACTTAAAATGCTAAAAACTCTTTAGTGTTGCTTTAAACTAATACTTTGCTGAAATAGTTTTTTTTAGCATTGAGTTTTCTTGAGTTCACATGTGCCATCAAGTATACTTAATCTGAAATAAATTTTAGCTATCACAGTAGCATTTTCCCACAGCTTTGGGCTTCCAGCTCATAAAACCCACGAAATCAGGAACTCAAAAAATTAGAATACTGTGAAGAAATCACCATTTACTTCTCAGTTTTTGCAGTTAAAAAAGAAAGAATTTAGGATCACATCAAATCAATCAAAAATTGGCTTCATTTTGGCTCAGTTGTCTCAGTTAGGTTCAATATGGGGAAGACTGCAGACTTGACAACTGGCCAGAAGACCATCATTGATACCCTCCATAGAAGTGTAAGCCACAAAAGTTAATGGCTAAGGATGCTGGCTGTTCAGAGAGTGCTGTGTCCAAGCATATCAATTGAAAGTCTAGTGGAAGGGCAAAATGTGGCGGGACAAGACGCACCAGCAGAAGAGCTGACCGTGGGCTTCAGCGGATTATCAAACAGAGAAGATTCATGAATCTGGCAGAGATCCAGAAAGAGTGGATGGGCTTCAACTGTCGGGTTCCTCGGGTCAAACCACTTCTGAGCCTGAGCCAACGTACGAGAGAAGAAGGACTGAACTGTTGACCAGTGGTCCAAGGTCCTCTTTTCCGATGAAAGTAAAGTGTGCCTTTCATTCGCTAGTCAAGGTGCTTGAGGCCCAGTGTGAAATATCCACAGTCAGTCATGCTTTGGGGTGCAATATCCGGTGCAGGTGTTGGTAAACTCTGCTTTCTTAAATACAAGGTCACCGCATCAGTCTACCAGAATGTTTAAAATGACTTCATGATTCCCTCTACTGAGGATCTGTATGGAGATGCAGATTTCATCTTTCAGCAGGACCTGGCCTCTGCCCATACCGCCAGAAGCACCAAAACCTGGTTTGATGCCCATTCCATCACAGTGCTTGAGTGGCCAGCCAACTTAAACCCCATTAAGAATCTATGGGGTATTATCAAGAGGAAAATTATGGATACCAGATCCAAAAACAAAGAAGAGCTGACAGCAAGCATTACGGAAATCAGGGCTTCCATAACTCCCAGGCAATGCCACAGGCTGATTACTTCAATGCCACGGCACATTGAGGCAGTGATTAAGGCAACGGGATTCCCTACCAAGTATTGAAGATTGACATATCGTTTTGAAAGTACTATATTTTGATTGATTTGATGTGATACTAATTGCTTTCATTTTTTCCCGCAAAGACTGATAAGTAAATGGTGATTTCTTAACAGTTTTCAAATTTTTTTAATTCCTGATTTTGTGGATTTTATGAGCTGGAACCCCAAATTATGCACAAATAAACAAGTAAATACTTGACATCATTTAAGTTGTGGGCCCTGAATCTATAATCTATGGAAGTGTAATCTTTCGAATGGAATTATGGAAATAAATAAACTTTTCCGTGATATTCAAATTTTTTGGAATGGGTCTATATATCCCATTAAAGGTAAGCAAAATATAGATTTTTTTGTTTTGTTGTTTACCTTACAAAACCCTATCACTTTAATTAGGGTATGTAAAAATTTAAAAGGCATTGTATGCCACACATTTTCTGTCATTTGCTTCTTTAGAAAGGAAAAATACTAATAAAAACAGTAAAGGATTCCAAAAGCCAAAAGTAATTTGGAACATCTGCCTTTTTCAAACAGCTACGGCATCCTACTTTGGTCTATCCTTAGTGGTGAAGAGCCATATCAAGGTACAAGTGATTATATTTTAATACCCTTTCCTATATTTCAGACCCTTCTTCTTTTCCCTTTTCCCTCTGCTGAAGGAGGAGCAGCTGCTCTCTGTCTCTCTCCAGATCCGTTCACTTATTTTCTTTTCTGTTTGCTTTTCTTGTTTTCTTTCTTTAACCTTTTCTTAGTTACTTTATTTTCCCAGCCCCTGGAGTTACTGTATTGGACCAGATCTCTTCTTGGATTACTTTTCTATGGACTTATCAACATGGGTTTTTGCTCAGCTGAGGATTTTGAAAAACTGCTCCACAGAATTGAGCACATTGAAACGAAGCTACGTCGTCTGGAAATTAATTTTGATCTCCACGCTGATTATGGACAAAATGAAACAACTTTACCTTTACCTTTGAATACAAACAGCCCTGTGTTACATATTTCTAACCGTGTCACAGAGACTCCCTACAGGCGTCTGAGCGGCAGAACTCCGCACTACAATGAAAACTGGCCAGCTTTAAAACGCATGAAATCAACCCCAGCCTGTTCTCCGAGGAAGAAAAAACAAAAGAAACTCCGACACAGAGAAACCTCTGAACCCAGAACAAAACAAACAAAAACAAACAAAAACAAAAACAAAAGAGGTTTCAGCCAAAAACAGGAGATATTTCTCCACCTGGAATCCCGCTGAAAAACAGATTCGCAGCCTTGAGTTCCCCGAAAGATGATGCATCCCCCGGGACCAGTCAAAGCCACCAGCAGAAACCCAGCCGCATCAAACGGACACATAAAGTAAGAGCACCCCCAGCAAAGACTGTTATCATACAAGACGGATCAATTAATGGAATTGAGGCTTTTTGTAGCAAGAATACCAAAGTTTATAGCTGCTACAAAAATACAGTGAGAGAAATATCAGAAAAAATCCCTAAAATCTTGGACCAACATCCTGCTTTGGAAAAGCTCGTCATTCACGCTGGATCCGCAGATATCGCGATGAGACAATCAGAGATTCTGAAGAGAGACTTTTCTGATCTCCTACAGAGACTTGATGGACTTAACGTAAACATCCTCATCAGCGGACCAGTCCCTGAAGGGAATGATGAAAGATTTAGCAGACTCCGCATGCTCCATAAATGGTTGAAGAAACAATCAGCTGAGAAGTCGTTCACATTTATTAATAATTTCAAAGTATTTGGAAGTGCTAATCATCTGTTCAAAGCAGGAATGCGCTATTTGAACAGGTCCGGAGTAAGGCTGTTAGCAGCCAACATTTTTTCTTATCAACATCAGAAAGCAAAACACTTGCTCCCAAAAGCTGACCTTGAGGCGCCCATGGATATCAGAGAACAAAAACAGCAAGTCATGATGACACCACAGGACCGAACAGATAAACAACCATCAGAGATTAAGTCTTCATCTTCCTGTGACTCAGCCACATCAAATGAGTCTCCATTTAGAAACTTTACAGACAGACCGAATGAGCAAATCAAATTTGGGACACAATTAACACCTAAACTTAGACTACACCAAACGCCTGGGACTAGTGTCCATAAGCCTGGGAGCTTCCCCCCACTGATTATTACAGATATCTGATATTTGAGGGAACCGGGCAATAAATCCACCCCTACCGTCTCCCAGAATTCACCCGGCACCCCTGAGGCTATATCAGTGATTATCAGCAGCAGGAAACATAAACCGTTAACCACACGCTCTCATATTAAACAAAATCTCAAATTGATAACCTGTCAGAAGGTTCAGCTGCCCATCATCACAATACTTAAGTTAGCTTTATTAAACATTAGATCTCTATCCGGGAAGTCTTTTCTTATCAATGACTTCATTACTGAGCATAATTTACACGCCCTTTTTTTTATCAGAAACTTGGCTAGATGAAAATAACGAAACAACTTCATTAATAGAATCTAGTCCTCCAAATTATAATTTCTTAAGCGAGAACAGAAAACACAAACGAGGCGGAGGTGTAGCCACCATCTTTCACAACTCAATGAACTTTGAATACCTAGCCACCCAGATAAATGAGCCTTACATAGCGTTATTTCTAAGTTTATATAAACCACCAAAACTTAACTCTAACTTCTTTAATGATTTCAATGACCTTCTTTCTGTAATATGTATCGACTAAGACCAACTAATCATCATGGGGGACTTTAACATCCATACCGACAACCCTCAAGATAGACAAGCAAAAACGTTAGATGATACTCTCCACAACTTCGGACTGATCCAGCATGTCAAACAACCAACACACAATAGAGGACACACTCTGGACTTAATTATCAGCAAAGGTTTAAATATTTCTGACATCTCTGTAATTAATATTCCATTATCTGACCATTTCTGTATTTTCTTTCAAAGTACCATCTCTGCTAAATTATCCAGCCACAGTAAGACCACTATAAAAAAGCGTTTTCTAGGGGACAGTTCAGTAGAAACCTTTCAACGTATTTATCCTTCCACCACATCCCCCTCATCTCCCAACTCAAACTCAGTAAATAAGTTGGTAGATAATTTCCTTGCGAAAATCTCAGACATCATGGATTCCATTGCTCCAACTAAAGTGAAAGTAGTCTCAGGTAGAAAGAAGTCTCCGTGGACACGTAATCCACTGGTACGTAGTGAAAAAAGAGAGTGTCGATGAGCCGAGAGAAAATGGCGGAAAACTCGACTCCAGGTTCACTGTGAGATCTACAAAGAGAGACTGAATAGATATCAGCTAACTATAAAAGATGCTAGGGAATCGTTCTTTTCTGAAATCATCAACAGAAACATTAATAAGGCACGGACTCTATTTGCAACAGTGGAAAGACTAACTAATCCTTTAGTGACAGTAGCCCCTGAACTAACCTCTACCAGGGCCTGCAATGAATTTGCCAGCTTTTTCACTGAAAAGATTCTAACAATTAGACGGTCAATCTGTACCTCAATATCGAACCCACAACCAGTGCCATCCCCAATCAACAACAATGTAGAGAAAATGTCTGAATTCCACGGATTAAACCAGAACAGCCTTGAAAAAATCATTATCCAATTAAGCTCCTCCTCCTGCTGTCTTGATATCCTACACACAGCTTTTCTAAAGAAGGTTCTTCCTGTTATTGGTTCTGATCTTGTTCAAATAGTGAACTCATCACTGCTATCAGGTGTCTTCCCTCAGGCTTTAAAAACAGCAGTTATTAAACCACTGCTAAAGAAGAAAAATCTGGACAACACGTTAATGCAGAACTACAGGCCAATCTCTAATCTTCCATTCATCAGTAAGATTATTGAAAAAGCTGTGTTTCAGCAGTTAAATGGCTTCATAACAATGACAAACCGTTTTGATGCTTTTCAGTCTGGTTTCCGCGCTCACCACAGCACCGAGACTGTCCTCGTCAAAGTATTTAATGACATCCGCATAAATACAGACTGTGGAAGAACCACAGTGCTAGTTCTGTTGGACCTCAGTGCAGCATTTGACACTGTTGATCATGATATTTTGTTGGAACGACTGGAGAGCTGGGTCGGACTCTCTGGTACAGTACTTGGCTGGTTCGAGTCTTACCTAAAGAACAGGGACTTCTATGTTTCAATAGGAAACTTTTCATCAGAACGAACAGAAATCACATTTGGGGTGCCCCAGGGCTCCATCCTGGGGCCCCTCTTATTTAATATCTACATGCTCCCACTAGGCAAGATTATAGCGACCAATAACATTAGCTACCATAACTACGCAGATGACACTCAGCTCTACATTACAATGTCACCAGGTGACTCTGAACCCATTCAAACCCTAAATCAATGCATTGACCAAATAAATGGATGGATGTGCCATAACTTTCTCCAGCTGAATAGAAACAAAACTGAAGTGATTATTTTTGGACCCAAGGAGGAACGATCAAGAGTCAGCACACAGCTTCAATTAATACAGCTAGAAACTACTGATCAGGTTCGTGACCTAGGTGTAGTAATGGACTCAGACCTGAACCTCCAGGGTCACATAAAGACAATAACAAGGTCAGCATTCTATCACCTGAAGAACATCTCTAGGATTAAAGGACTGATTTTGCAACACGACCTAGAAAAACTCATCCATGCGTTTATCTTTAGTCGGATTGATTACTGCAACAGCATCTTCACAGGTCTGCCTAAAAAGTCAATCAGACAGCTGCAGCTGATCCAGAACGCTGCCGCTCGCGTCCTCACTAGAACCAGGAAAGTAGAGCACATCACCCCAGTTCTAAAGTCCTTACACTGGCTCCCTGTAGCTCAGAGAATAGACTTCAAAATACTCCTACTAGTTTATAAATCATTACATGGCTTAGCACCAAAATATGTTGAAGACCTGTTGTCATGGTACCAACCACCAAGACCACTCAGGTCCTCCAACTCTAGCCTACTAAACATCCCTAGACTCAGAACTAAACATGGAGAAGCAGCTTTCAGTTTCTATGCTCCCCTTATCTGGAACAGACTTCCTGACGAGTGTAGAGCTGCTGAAACTCTGAACTGCTTTAAATCGTGACTAAAAACCCATCTGTTTAGAATTGCCTTTGAGTAAATGCTTGATGTTATATGTATGAAATGTGTTCATGCTCTCTTGCTTTTTTTTTTTTTTCTCTTGCTTTATTGTGTATCATGTGTAATGTGTGTTTCTTTTATGTGTTTCTTTTAAATCACCAAATCATGTAAAGCACCTTGAATTACCCTGCTGTTGAAACTGTGCTATACAAATAAAATTGCCTTGCCTTGCCTCGCCTTACCTTGCCTTCTTAGGTAAAATTACAACCACATATTTGTTTTGCCTTAAATTTAACAGGGCAAAGGCACTCTATTCCCATTTCTCTTACACATCCATATTTAACCCTGTCAATGTATTTTTGTCGTTTTAAATGCAATTTAGGGAAAGACTATAGTCTTGTGGCATTGAGGATCCCAGCTGGAGACAGACCTGATGTCCATCTTTGGCTGAACGAAGGGGAAGAAAAGAAGAAAGAAATGGTTGAGCTCATGCAATGTTGCTGGGATGGGGAACCATCCAACAGGCCTGACTTTAATGGTATGAATGGGTTTGTCATGAAAGTAGCAATGCTCATTGACTCATTATTTTCTGCTCATTGGAATCTTTACATGGATCTTTTAGCTATGTAAATTTAAAAAAAATTTGTTGGACTTTTGATAGCCCATAACATCTGAAAACATAAACTTGTTTTTGTTGTAGAAATCGTCAGAAAAACTGAGCGTGTGTTCTTGGATCACAAGGATGAAATTGCTGCTGTCATTCAAGAAGTTTTATCAAAACTAGAACAAAATGTAATTCCAGTTAAAAAATGTTCTGTAGTTCTAAAACTGTGCTTCTTTTGCGCTAATTACATAACGTTTACTTCTCTTTTCAAGCAGTCAAAAAGTAGCAGTCAGCTTCATCAGGCAAATACTGCAGACTTGGTTCCTTCACCTACTCCAGGTAGAGATCAATGCTCCTTACATGATTGTGTTAGAAACCTGCTACCAATTTTATCCAGTTATTTCTACTTCTCTTTCAGAAAATTTAGTGCCGAATGATATTGTTGATCATCCCAGAGCAGCTCAGGTATTATCTAGATTTAATAAAAATGAGTTTGAATTGAAAATAAAATACCAGTACATAAAAGAAAATAAATTCAAGCTGTTTTTAAGGGAAAATAATTTGTCTCAGATTTTTTTCTATTATAGTATTTGCTCCCTTTGCCTTAAAGTAGTCAAATCCAAAGAAAGATTATATTATTCTTCAGTTTATTTCACATATTTTATTCCTACTTTATTCAAATTGTTATCAATATTTGTTTCTTATAGCGATTGGTAAGTTATTCAACATCCTTTTTTTCTGTTTCCAGCTGACACCTGTCGATGTTGAAGCAAAAAAATTTACTGAAAAAGACAAAGGTCTGTAGTATTGTTGTGAATTTCTGTGTATTTTTTTAAATAAATATATTGTGATCATGTTTCTTTTTCTACATGCAACAAAAAATAACACACAGCAAAGTTTGTGGATAACATCAGAGAGGATATAATACAGGAAAACACCGAAGTCATGGCAATTACTGAGGAGCTTTGGAAGATGAGGATGGTCGGAAAAGAAACCTACTCTAACATCAAGGCAAAAAAAACAACAGAGGAAAAAATGAGGGAGCTCTACCAAACTACATTACGTGCAGGAGGGGTCAAGGTCAAAGCTGCCTTCTACGATGCCGTGAAAAAACACGAGCCAAAGATGCTGAAAATTCATGGTACAATTTGCTGTTATTATTGACACAAGGTTTTAACTGTTTTGATCAGTTTTTTATTTTCCCCTTTTTCTTCCCTCAGGTGACAGTTGAGGTATTCCTGCATCAGACGATCAAATGTTTCTGTGGTTTTCTTTGCTTTCGATTAGTTTTATTTTCATTTGCAGATTGTTTACAATTAAAAAGAAAGTATTTGTTTTACAAGATGCTGTCAACTCTTTCCAGCTTGTATTTTTTCTGAGTAATTTTCATTTATTTAGTCTTATCCCTAGCAAAATGTGTAAACTTCTGCAAACATTCTGTTTTGTCCTAGTAATTTAAGGTAGAAAAATTAGTTTCCTTTTTACATGTACAACACTGGAAGAAGAAAAGACATAAAAAACACCTCAAAATACCCTTATTTTAAGCTAAATTAAATGCTTTGCTTTAAATGTGTTACACATTCTCTTTTTTTATTGAAAGGTAAAATGAAAGTCTTTGAGTTTTTTTGTGATCTTTTATAATTTCGAAAATTGTCACATCAAAAACTATAATGAAAACTTTCCTGAAATTTTTTACCACTTTTATGCAGTCATGCAATAAATCTCTTTAAGTTTGTCATAGAATGTGCAAAAATGTATTCTTATCTAGAATTGCAAACCTGGTGAAGACATGTCCAAAAAAGAGAATATTTACTACATTTAAAAAAAAAGAAAACCTTTTGCTTTTACCTCACATTTATGCATTTTCTTGTGTTGTTTCATTCTAATACTACTACTACATCTAATAATAATAGTAATAACAATAATAATTCCCAATAGAATTCACTTACAATTTAACGTGACAAAATGTTGAAAAGCTCAAGGGTTATGAACACTTTTGAAAGGGACTGTAAAGTGTTAGCATCATGGTTAAAGTAATGTGAAAAGAGTCAAATTCTACTTTTAATTTTGTCACCTAGGTAGAAAGAGTGGACCCAGAGAAGGAGAGATTTGAAGAGGCTCTTCTGGTTCAATTCCTAACTATAATTGACACAAGCAGTTAGTCATTCAACTGTAGATGACGGTAACAGAACCCCCCCCCAAAAGCCTAATCCCTCTCCTGTTGCACTTTAATTTACTGCCGATTAAATGACTGAAATCACACAGCAAATAAATAAAGGAAAAAAATGAATGAGGGCAAAACTAAATCTTTAATGTGCTCCAGCATGTGGAAAATCTAATTTTCTGATTTTCTGCTCAAGTATTTGCAACCTATGTTTTTTTTTTTGTTTTGTTTTTTTTTACCTTTAGTGGCAAAGACTATTGGTACATGTTCTTTTAGATTTGAACAACTACTTATATGACAGTATGAGAAGTCTATGTAGTCTCCTTCACACCACCATCTCCTTGATATGCTCACATTCACACAACTCTAGTCATTTTAGGAAAAAGTGTTTAAGTGTAATCTTGACCCACCCTTACTCCTTGCTGCTGCTTCTTTACTCTACCCTACACACCTATCTCACCCCACCCCATCCTGCTTTAATGCTCCCAATCCTCTTTGTGGAAGAGTGACGTCTGCTACAGTCAGAAACGGAGTTAAGCTCAGCAGCCACCAGGGTAACGGAGTGGAGAGAAGCTCCCAGCCTAGAGGGAAAACAAGCAGGACTGGGACCAAGTCAACTTCTAAATGCCTGAACCTGGGAGTGTACTGACAATTCTGAACTCCTTGCCCTGCTTGATGACTTTTGTTCCTTTCATTGAGGAGTATTTTCAAACTGGAATATGAACTCTTCTGATCATTGGCAACATTGTTCAAGGGATATTTTATTGCTGCTGCATCTGCACATGTAACTGCTCTTCAGAGAACAAACAACTGGCAACAAGAACTAGCTACCTGGTGTGAACATGCAATCAAACCATCCCTGTTGATGAGGGCATACAAATGAACAATTCATTGAGTGTGTCTCTTGAGATCTGCCAATGTTTACTTGGAGTGCAAGGGTGTGATTATTGCATGCATAAAGTCTGAAGAGGAGTGTGTGTGGAGGTCACAGAGCTGGATTTCCTAGAGATGGAAGGTCAAGGCTATGACCGTTTTGGAGAGAGTGAGAGGGACAATTACCAGATTGACTACAGAAGGATTGTAGGAGACATGGAACCAGCACGGCCTCGCTCCTCAAACAGAGACGGGGAGCAGTCTCAGCACTCCTTTCTGGCTCATGCCTACCCGCCGTCATATGGACAAGGGCATGAGACTGCAGCTCAGAGGTACAACGCCACACGAATCCAGGCTGGATATGAACCAGAGAGGTCAGTGTCCAAATTGAGTTATCATTACTTTAGGTTGACAGTAACTACTCTCTTACCATGGTACAGTGAAGCATATGACTAACAAGCAATTTAAATATTCTTGTTTTCTATTGGCAACAGTCTCTTCCCATTCCAAGCCTATTTATTGGCAACCTTGGCAGCTGACCAAATCCTCTTACCTTCTGTGCTGCCGTCATGAGTATATAGAAGGAGTTTCCATTGACGGGGACATGCTCCTTTTGATAGCAGTTCCTGTCTGCACTCCTGATTTAGCCACAACATGAGTTACACAGAGGTTAGGACAGAAATAAACACCAAATAACAATAAATAATTGACAAAGGTTTAATTTGGTATTATTATCAGACAGTTTACAAATAATTTCTATGACTCTGAAGGATTCAGTGCAACAACAATCCTTTTCAAAGAAATGCTTGAGGTTTGATTAATGCATTGTTATGGCTCATGGTTTATAAGATGTCGCAAGTTCAGTTGATGTGTTCATGTTTCAGCATGGCAGACTACTTGATCAGCGGAGGAACTGGTTATGTTCCAGAGGATGGACTCACAGCACAACAACTGTTTGCTATTGGAGACGGACTGACATACAAGTAAGACCTTTATTCAATTATACACCCTGCTAACCTACTGAGACAACTGTAAAAAACCTTTTCACAGCACTTCCACCTGCAGGAAACACAGACTTATGCAATGAGTTTCACGACAGCTAAAACATACAGAGATGACACATCTGCTTAGGCTTTAAATGGAGGATTAAAAGGAGTAATAGTACTTTCAGGGATTCTGAGTGCTATCACATTAAAGCAGTAAGAGAGAGAGAGAGAGAGAGAGAGAGAGAGAGAGAGAGAGAGAGAGAGAGAGAGAGAGAGAGAGAGAGAGAGAGAGAGAGAGAGAGAGAGAGAGAGAGAGAGAGAGCTGGAGAAAATGTCATTTTTTTATCCAATAGTTTGCAGGTGAACTACTTTTGCCAGTTTTCTACATCATATGGATGAGGCATGCGTGGTTGTTGAATGGCTGCCTGAATTGCGAATGTGTGGTATATGTGGTACAATATTTTTTTTAAACTAATTTGCTCAAACTTATAAAAAGGAGTAATTTTGAAAGTAACTTATATTCACTTTTCTAACTACTATTGGTGTCATTAACTGGTAAAAAAGGAAAGATTTAATACAACCTTATTTTGATTAAACATTCAACTATTATATCTTTGGTGGCCATTGTTAAATTTTGCTCACTTACTTTTCTTGAAAAGCTAATTATTATTATTATTATTATTATTATTATTATTATTATTATTATTATTATTATTATTATTATTATTATTATTATTATTATTATTATTATTGCCTGCTTTCTTTCCATTTTCAGTGATTTCCTTATCCTCCCTGGTTTCATAGATTTCACATCTGATGAGGTGGTGAGTATTAATAAACGTATGGTCTATTAAAGACAATACTGTAAAACTGTCCTTTGAATTGTCACAAAGCTTTGCAAAAGTGATCAGATTCATCAAGCTTTTTCATACTTTTTCACTTTTCAGCCATAACACCACTGTATTTTTGGGCGATTTTATATGGCAGACTCACACAAAGCAGTGCTTAATTGTAGTAAATAGGTTACATGGTTTTTAAAATCTTTTACCATCAAAAATTTGAAAAGTGTGGTACACCTATGTATTTATACTGTGATACCCCTATATAATACACAGTGCAACCAACTGCCTTCAGAAAACAATAGAGTCCATCTGTATTTAATAATAAATTAGTGAACAATCCAGCGAGAACCAAGGAACACAGCCGACAGGACAGGGATAAGGTTGTGGTAAAATCTAAATCTAAGTTAAATTATAAAACAATATCTAAAGCTGTGAAAATGAAAAGAGAATGGAGCAACTGCAAACTTTCTAAAATATGGCCAATATTCTAAACTGACAGGCTGGGTAAAGACAGCTTTAATGAAAGCAGAGGGTCTGCCTCTAATACGACAGAGACCCAAAAATACATCCAGAGCTGAATTGGATCAAAGCATATTAATTTATTAAAATGCCCCAGTCAAAGCCCAGAGCTAAATTCAACTTAGAATGTGTAGCAGAAAATAAAAATAGATTTTACTGAACTAGGGAAACTGCATTGAAAAAAATCAGCAAAAATGTAAGTCTTAAAATGTGCAAAGCTGACTGAGACACATCCCCAAATGGTTGTAGATATAACTGCAGAGAAATGAAGTTCTACAAAGTCTTGATTAAGGCTTGCTGAATGCATATATACATACACAGCACACTTTACAGATTTCTATAAAAAATAAAAGAACACTTTTTTTTTGGCTAAAACTAAAATAAATATACCCAAACTGGATTTTATTCAACAACATTTCTGGTTCTCTTTAGATGATTTTGAGATTTTTGGTGCCAAGAATATGAGCACAGGGTTGTTTATCTCCCTCACCCTGTTTTCAAACTCTGCTGGGACAATAAATTAATTTTATGCCTAGTCACATGGGTGGTTGCCTGTTAGCAGGTGTTCAAAACACACATACACACCTGCATCTTTTAGCACTTAAGCGCTAAACCCAACAAATAAGCCTTTAATGTGTCCAAGCAGGCTTTTAAGCTTATTGTATTGTAGTTTTGAAAACTGTCACTAAGGGAAATTTTGGTTCACAATATTTTTTTAAAGGACCTGACTTCTGCACTGACAAGAAAGATCACTCTGAAGACACCACTCATCTCATCACCCATGGATACAGTCACTGAGTCATCCATGGCTATTGCTATGGCAGTGAGTATGGACTTTAAACAGATACACCATGCATACAGATGCATCTCAATACATTGGGACATCAGTTAAAAACAAATTTATTTCAGTAATTCAGTTTGAAAAGTGAAACTCATATTATAAACTATCGTTCCACACAAAGTGATAAATTACATGCGTGTTTTTCCATTATGGCTTGCAGTAAATGAAAGCCCAAAATTGATGTTTTATTCAGAAAATTAAAATATCAAAAATGCTTGATTAATTATTTTAACGGTGCATGGTGGACCAGTTGGTGGAATTCTTGCCTTGCAGCAAGAAGGTACTTGGTTTGAATACTGTGCTGGACTCTGTTTTTATATACTCAGAGGGTACTCCAGCTTTGTCCCACGGTGCAAAAACATGACTGCTTAATCTAACTCTAAATTGGTGTGTGTGTATGTTTTTTTTGTCCTGAGTGTATCTGTGTTGCCCTAGGGTGTACTCCGCCTCTTGCCCACTGACCTCTCGAGAGGTCATTGGGCATCAGTGTCCCCCTCCATGACCTTACAAATAAACAGGTATAGACAATAGATTGATGTTTTTTCACACAGAGGTTTCATGTTGAGATTATATTATGGCTAAAGCAACAATAGGTCATCGCCAAAGGAGTTGGTTATGCACAGATCTACATCTAAGGATATAGAGGAAAGTTAAGTGGAAGGAAAAAGTGTAGCTGAAAAAAGTGTACAAGAAACAGGAATAACTACAGCCTTGAGCTGATTGTGAAGCAAATCCCACTCAAAACTGTGGGCTGAGATGCACAATATATAAACTGTGGACAGAGTAAAGAGTCACCACACACAGACATATCAAGGACATGGTTTATAACTTTTGTGTTCCTTGTTTTATAAGCCGCAGATGAACCAGAAACAACTTCAGAAGCATATTACTTGAGAAAAAGGACAGGACTGCTTCTCTGTGGTCTTAAGTGTACTTTTCTGATTTTATCAGATTTTGCAATAAATTTGAATAAATGAATGTCCCAAAGTCTAAAGAAAGAGTGGAGAGGCACAGAATCCCAGTTTCTTGAAGTTATCAAGTCTACAGTCAGCAGCATCACACTCCTGGAAGCTTTGGAAAATGTCATGTTTCCCTCTGCTGACAACCCTTTTTGGAGTTGCTGATTTAAAGTGTAACTGAATCCCCTGAAAAATCATAACCCCGCCTCCAGACAACATTTGCAAAATTCTAAAAATTGGGCGGTACCAGGAAGAATGGAGGGGTATGGCCAAGTGTGGAGGAAAAGCGGAGGGGGGAACGTGGGGGTGTGTTCAGGAGGACAGTGACAGCTCACTTAATGTGGCACTGAAACATGGACAGTGACCAAAGCGACGTTGGCAGTTTTGCGACTGATCGATCTGATCAACATTCATCTGTTTTGAACGTTAGCCTATGTTAGCATTACCACTCAGAGACTGGACTCCTCCTGTCTCCCTCTGCCTCAGCAGCACCGAGCTCGGGCGGCGCTGGCTCGGCGCCCTGAACCAGCGGATCTCCTCCGTCGTCACCGGAGATAGAGGAGTAAAGGGAGGCTTTATGGAGCTCAGCGGCCACGAGCCGTATCAATTCGAGCCGCTGGCTCGGGGCGCTGAGTCAGTGCTGCCTGAGGCTGCCGCTGCTGCTGAGGGAGAGAGAGACAGGAGGAGTCCAGTCTCTGAGTGGTGATGCTAATGTTCATAACAGTATGTTAGCTATACTAACTAAGTGCTAATGTGATAATAATGGTAACCCGAGAAACGCAATCCACCTCCAAACTCGCCACGGGGCCGGTATGTCTGATAGTTTTAAACACAAACCCACGGGGCGTGTCTGTGAGACCATGGCTGCTGTGACGCAGTCAATGCCTGTGACGTAGAGATGTACCGCTCTCCACCAATCACAAAATTCAAATGCAGTAGCCACAGTTCAAGCGGCACTAAGACGTTTTTAGACCAAAAAGTGTAGAATTAAACAAGTTTACACCAAAAAGTTAAAAAAATCCCCAGAAACTGAAAGACTGCATGGGTAAAGACCCATTTATACAGTTTAGAAGCAAAAAAAAGTTGTTTTGGGGTTTAATTACTCTTTAAATTTGCCCACACAGCGAAAAGTGCCAGTGTCTTGTTTAATGACCCTGGTATTACTATGCTTGATTGAACAGAAAATTTTCCTGACCTGAACCTCATATAGAAACATAGATGATTGTTAAGAGGAAGATGAGAGACATCAAACCTAACAATGCAGATGAGCTGAAACCCACTATTACATTAATCTCAGCTTTCTAATCAGTGCCAAAGGCTGATTGGCTCCTAGCCATACCACATTGATGCAGTAATTCAAGCTAAAGAAGACCTAACAAAAGATCTAGTGCATATACTGTGCAGTCCATTGATGTACTTTTTAGCATTTCTGTTTAAAAATCTTTTTTTTCTTCTGTAAAACTGACATTTTCTGAGAAACTGAATTTCAAGTTTTCATCAGCTGTAAGCCAAAATCCTCAAAATTAACTAAAATAAACACCTGAAATATAGCACAGCGTAGTGGATCCATTTAACATGTGAGCATTCAATTACTAAAATAGGTGAACTTTTCAAAGATGCTGTCCTTTACATCTGTACATCATTTTTGGTGGTGTCCAAATCTGGACCTCAAGAGCTAGTGTCCTGTATGTTTTTGATTTTCCCCTGATGACATTTTTAGGAGGAAATTCCACCTCTTAAAGGAATCCTAGGATTCAGAATTGCATTTACCTTGTTGTTTAGTTTAGGCAGTTTTTGGTGTCAAATGTACCATACCAAAAAGTCTGTGCCATCCCAGGCCTGCTTTCCTATGCAGTTTTGTAAATTAATGGGTGCAGAGAAACAGTTCAGTCTGGGCAAAGCTCGGATAACGCGTCATAAGCCGTAGACACCACCTCTTTAATTTACGTGTCCCTGCCCATTTCAATGTCTGCAGTATATAACTGTTTATTATAGAACTATTAACCCTATTGCCATAGATCCATCGGGGAAACTGGCCAATCAACACACAGCTCATTTAATATTAATGAGTGGGTGGGGAAAACCAGTCTTTAAACCAGTAGGACTTTATTATAGGGTTGTATTTGACCATTTATCAGGGTTCCTGAACCATTTTCAACCCCAACAAAGTTTCATATGCTATATATAGGCTCAATAAACAGTTTCCAATTGTCAAATATGTTGTTCTAGAACCTCTTTAAATCATGTGCGTTGTGGATCCACTTAAGACATGCATGACAGAGACTCTTGAGGACCATAGCTGGTCACAGCAACTCTAAATAAAATATGCTGTTGACCTACATACTGACATGAATAAATTTTCTATTTTTATCTAATGGGGTATTTACTTTTCCCTATTTCCATTTGGGTGGCGTTAGCTGATGGGTGGGATTGGAATAATCCATCACAACTGCACTGCTGAATTCCAGGCCAATGAGGTGCGAAGAGTCAAGGTAAAATGAGAAAATGAGACAACACAGTTTTACATTTTCAATATAAAGATAAACTATATCAGTGAACGCATGGTTTTAGTTTTTCATAATATGGGCTGGAATTAAGCTACTTTGTTAATTAATGCAAGTTTGTTTTTGCCAGAAATTTGAGCAAGGCTTCATCACAGACCCAGTGGTAATGAGTCCTCATCACACAGTGGGGGATGTGTTTGAAGCTAAAAGACGGCATGGTTTCTCTGGTATCCCAGTGACGGAAACAGGCAAGATGGGGAGTAAGCTGGTTGGGATTGTGACCTCCAGAGATATAGACTTTTTATCCGAAAAGGATTATGAGAAACTTCTGGAAGAGGTGGGTGTCAAATTGTTGTGACTGGGGGCAATTTTTACTTATGAGCACATCATGTTACAGTCATGATGTCATCTGAAAAGTTGTATTAACATCAATCAGTCTTGACAGTTTAAATATTCTCTAATGCAGGCTATGACAAAAAGGGAAGACCTAGTTGTTGCACCAGCTGGAATCACGCTGAAAGAGGCTAACGACATACTACAGCGAAGCAAGAAAGGTAGCTATTTCAAAAGGTCCTGCTGCAGAGAAAAGAACAAGTGGGATTATGAAAGCCATTTCCTTATTTTACTGATTTTAAAAACGGACTCTTTTAGGAAAGCTCCCCATTGTAAATGACAACGACGAGCTTGTTTCCATCATTGCAAGAACTGATCTGAAGAAGAACAGAGATTATCCCCTGGCTTCCAAGGACTCTCGCAAACAGCTGCTGTGTGGGGCTGCTATTGGTACCAGGGAGGATGACAAATACAGATTGGATCTCCTCATGCAGGCTGGAGTGGATGTGGTAGTTCTGGTGAGTCTTCAATATTATTTGTTTCAACTTTTGGTAGAGTTGTAGTTGATCCAGGCTGTACCATGCTTTTCACCTACTACACAGGAATAGGGATCAGCCAAACGATGACCCTACAATCATATAAACTGTAAGGATGGATGACTGAATATTTGTTAAGGTAAACTCACAAAGGGTGGAGCAATAAATGTGACACTTGAGGCTACTTAATTATAGGAAATCTAACATGAGAATATATCTAATATAACTTAGATCTTTCAGTAATTACTTGTGTAAGAGTTGTTTATGTTTTAGCAAACCTTGATCTCATACTTTCTAGAAAGTAATTTATATGAAAATAAATTCATTTTAAGAATCACAAAAATTTAAATAAAAAAGTTATGATTTTCTGGAACTAGTAATTTATAGAATGAGTACTATTGCTAACATGTTTTAATGACTAATTAAGTAAAGAAACAAAGAAAAAAATGCAGAACAAAAATTACTTAACTTACTTTAAGAGAAATTGGAAAGCAGACTTGTAACAAACAATAAAATTATCAACTGAGTAAAAATTTTACTTAATGAAAACTATTATTAGAGTTTCTCTTTTTATCTTGCACAAATAAAAAAAAACAAGTCTTTCTTATATAAGTATGCGTTATAAATACCTGATCCTAAACTTTGGAAAGGAAAGTGGAGAACTCAAAAAAAGAAAGGCCTTAAGTTCCCAACCAGAACTATCAACATTATAAATCAAGATATACAAGTGCCTGTGTTTGAATCAGACCCCACTGGTTTACTATCTAGAAAGCAGCTTAGGTTTTTGCTGCTCTTGGCCTGTTTCTCTTTCTCTCAACTGGAGGGATTGTCAGCCTTGGCTCCAAAAGCAGTTCTGTCTGCCCGGGGAGGTCACTCTGAGTCTGGGATTCTGTGGTACATTCTGGATGTGGTCATTGCTCCTTTCTTTGGAATTGGGGCCAAATTGTAAATGACACCAGAAAGTAATTTTGGATTTGCTGGGTTCTGTCTCAGTTTTGAGTGTGTAAAGGCATAAAAAAAGCTTGTTCGTATCAAAATATATCAAAAAGTCCTGTAATAAAAGTGGATCAAACTTGATAAAACAAGTCTTCTTGATTCTGGTTCTGCCTCTTAGTCTAACTCAGCACTGAACTAACAAAGTTACATTGAATAGCCATTAATAATTTTAACTCTACTGTATTTTCAAACTCTGTTGTTTAGGTTTCAAGAAAGAGACATTAACTCCAGTAGTAAAGACCCATTTCAAAAACACTTCATTTTAGTTAAAGGAGGGCAGCTATGGAAATATATATCTGTGTGAGGGTGAAGAAGGAATGGTTCAGAAAGATAAAACTAAATTTGAATTTTGGCCTGATGTGTAACCAATTTTCTTAGATTTCTCTGTTAACTTTTGATTTGAAAGTGGTCTAAAGTAGCTCCAAATATTGTGTTTTGCCATGAAAAAAAAAGATATTAAATAGTTTGAGGTGTAGATATTTATGAATTAATGCTTCAGCCTTCACCCCCTTCAAGACTGCATATCATTTATTTCCCTTTTTTCATTGATCACTATCATCATTACTCTTGTATCTATTTTTTTTTAGTTTTTAATATTTTTTTTATGTTTATCAGTCATGTCTAACTTGCCTAATACAAACAGCAACACACAAGGAGAGGATCTATGAAAATTAGGTTAGAAGTTTATTAAGTTCAAATTCATTCACTAGAAAGTAAATCATACTGTTATTGATGTATTGAGCATACTACAAACCTGGACAAACCATATAGTCTATGCGACAAACCTTAACCTGGAACTAACCCATTGCAAGAATTTATTTACTTTTTGAGTATTTGAAACCTGTTAGTATTAATTGGAGAAACAACCATAAAATCCATACAACAAACCCTGTAACTTGTCCAAAAAGGACAGATTTACAACATGCCTCTTTATTCCTGCGCACTGTCATTGAGTAAAGTAACATAGCATTTTGATCTGAATATTCAACCTTTCTATATTATTAAAACTTCTTAAATTTGAATAGACAAAAAAATATCACATTATAGAAAAATATCACCATTTCTGGAGATTGTCCTCTCATCCTGCCTTCAAGAAGTTACGTGGTGGCGACAACCCATCCTACCTTTACCACAATTATATTTACTGAAAGTAGATTTTCTTCTGCTCATTGACATCTTGGCTACTGCACATTTGCAGCAGAGGGCTTTTTTTAAAATTTACCTATAACAGGAAGCGATGCATCAAGCAAATTCCCTTGGTTTCCAATAAAGTTAGGATAAATGAAACTGCTTTGTTCTTGAATGTAAATGTTTTCTGGATTGTATTTAAAACTTTAAAATAGATGAAAACATTGCTTGAAATAAAGTAGTAGACTGTTCAGTCTCACTGAATCCATCTTCTGATTGTAGGATTCCTCTCAAGGAAACTCAGTTTATCAGATCAGCATGATAAACTACATTAAACAAAAGTTTCCTGATCTACAAGTGATTGGTGGAAATGGTGAGAATTTTTTCCGTAATAAATCACTTTGATCACATTCGTTTCCTTTATCTTTCAGCTCTTTTCTGTTCCTCTTTCTCCCTCTAGTGGTGACAGCTGCTCAGGCTAAAAACCTCATAGATGCTGGTGTGGATGCTTTGAGAGTTGGGATGGGCTGCGGCTCTATCTGCATTACCCAGGAAGGTAAAAATAAAACTGAGGAGCTAAATATGCTGTATGATCAAAATAACTGCCAAACTAAGTTTTTAAAACACTATTTTTTTTCTCTCTTGAAGTGTCAACTATGTCTTTCATTCTCATGTTGTTAATTGCTTCCTCAGTAATGGCATGTGGACGACCCCAAGGAACATCAGTTTATAAAGTTGCAGAATATGCCAGACGTTTCGGAGTACCAGTAATCGCTGATGGAGGCATTCAGACAGTAGGGCACGTGGTGAAAGCTCTTGCCCTGGGAGCATCTACAGGTAAAATTGGAAAGGAGTCCCAAATATTTCTCACTTTCTTTGGTTCAGTGGGGAAATAATGATTGTGCTCCTCTTGTAGCTGTAGACTACTTTTAGCAAAGGTTTCTTGCCAAATGTTGCAAACACTCCCAAATTTTTGTCTAATCTTATGTTTTTTCGTCAGTGATGATGGGGTCTTTGTTAGCAGCAACCACAGAAGCTCCTGGAGAATATTTCTTTTCAGATGGTGTGCGTCTCAAGAAATACAGAGGAATGGGCTCCTTGGATGCCATGGAAAAGAATAACAGTCAAAAGCGTTACTTCAGGTATAAACAATTATGGCATTGGCAAGGGTAGTAGGTGGTTGATGGAGCTCCAGCCTCCCTGTGGTGCCTGCAGGACAAAGCCACTTAACAATAACTTCAAGCAAGCACATTTATAGTCATAATATTGATGTTACTGGCAAGTCTTGTATCAGGAATTTTTTGGTATCATGAAAAGTGTTCCTGCAGGAGGGAGTCATATCCTGCCAATATTCATGGAATGGTAAAGCTATTTAAAGTGTATGCATTTTATTTTTGCTCTTAACATGGACAATAAAAGCTATTCCATTGTTTATAAAATACTGCAAAATATATGTTTTGTATGTTTTTTTCTATGTGGCTTCAATTTGTTCAGTGAGGGAGATAAGGTGAAGGTAGCTCAAGGGGTCTCTGGATCAGTTCAAGATAAAGGCTCTGTCCAAAAGTTTGTTCCTTACCTCATTGCTGGGATACAACATGGCTGTCAGGACATTGGAGCCAGAAGTTTGTCAATTTTGAGGTTAGTATGAATACTTGTGCATGCATTTATTTGAACTTTTTGTAGTGTTGACTCTTTAGCAAGTTTGTACTTTGTGTGTCGGGTTCCAGGTCAATGATGTATTCAGGAGAGTTGAAGTTTGAGAAGAGAACAATGTCTGCTCAGATGGAGGGGGGAGTTCATGGCCTCCACTCGTAAGCATGACCCATGACATTTATAGCTCTTTTTCTGTGCTTAAGAGTTCATAAGACTATGCTTATATTTCCACTTCATCTATGTGGGAACTATGATTCAGTATAGACTTTCATCAGCTATTTCTTTTTTTTGCTCCTTAGTTACTTTTTGTCTGTATAATAGTTTTGTTGTGTGACATGAAATGCAATTATGCTGTCAAAACATGCAAACAATCATGTTTTTCTTATTTTCTTCTCCATTGTCTCACATTAGATATTCCTTTTTGCCATGTAAGTATTTGCATACCATCATCTTCATAATTTCTTGACTCATCCCTGCTGAAGATAGCTCTTTTACTAATAAAACGTATGATTGTGTTTGATCTTTTTCAATTCCAATTGTAGTTACAAGAAGTGGCTTCAATGAGGTAGGAGGACGAGGAAGTGCGAGATCAGGACCTAATGTCCCGACCCCAGCTGCAATGAGTCAATGCAATGGACTCATGTGAACTGGAGGGGTTGAGACCAAGTGATATTGCATCTTTACAAATGGCTCTCTTTGAGTAAAAAGAAGGTGAAAGAGCAAGATAATAGGAGACAGAAAGTCAAACTACTGAACACATAGATCATCTGATAAACTCTTTCTGTCTTTCTCATGTACTTGCAAAGGTAGAGAGCTAGGAACATTTTAACTCTGTTCAGCTGGATCCTTTCATCACACAACACACACTCAAATGCTTTACCAGGATTCATTACTGATATAATGAAAGCCTCTTTGGTCTGCTTTATCAAACAGGGTACAGCTAAAATGATGCTTTTTTTCTTTTGCAGGAGTCACTTTTCTTTCATTTATAGATAATTCAATCTGAGAATGTGACATGTAACAATTATAGTATGGTCACTAGATATTACTTTTTTGGAAAGATCTTGTAGACCTGTAACTTCACACACAAAATACATAGTTTAATCACAATAGGCACATTTTATATTTCAAATGATAGAGGCTTTTATTACTTAAAATTTCATCTAAGAGCTCTGCGCAGCTCTTTTGTAGAAAGATGCTAAAGCATAGCATTGCAAACAGTTCAGATATAAGCATTTGTAAGAACGTGTTTTCGAGGCTCAATAAGTGGCAGACTCATTTTTTATTTCTCCTTGGTTTTTCTCATTTGCATCCACCTTACACCGTCGTCCAAAGTCTATCATCTGCAAAGTGTTTATTATTAGCATGATAATACTTACTATTTTGCTTTTCAGGTTCAATATTAAAACAGAAAACAGTTAATAAATTCACTGAAATCTGTTTATTGAAACAAAAATAAGGTTCTTTTATTTTCTTTATTTCCCTTCCTCTCTTACATCTTCAACTCACCCTCTCCCTCTTAACTTCTTTCCTACCTCTCTTCATCTTCTTTCTTTTTTCCCCTTTATTTTCCATCTCCGTGTCCATAATATCTGGGGAAAAAAACCACAGCAGTTTCTAATAAAGATTTCTTACACACATATATCAAGTGGAGGACTATAGCAAAAGCCGTAGTGGTCCACTTGTGGAAGTAAATCTGTTGGGCTTCTACTTGGTACTCAGACACCAATTCTGAGTGCCACACTCATGCCAGACAAAGAAAATAGAAACAATACAGACTTTTTTTTATAACATCACCTGATCACTTTAAATTGTTTTACTTATTTTGAGCAATAATAGAAGCCAGTTCTGAGGAGAGATGATGATTATATCGGTAGAAGGATGGTTTGATGGTTTGAGCCACCAGGCAGGAGGCCAAGAGGAAGACCAAAACGGAGATTTATGGATGTGGTGAAAGAGGACATGAAGTTAGTTAGTGTAAGGCAGTGTTTCTCAAACTATGGGGCGAGCCCCACTAGTGGGGCGCAGAGGTATTGCAGGTGGGGCGTGACATCAATGGGATTTAAATAGTTTTTCCCCCCTAGATTCTGTCGTTGTGAATGTTTCACTGCGCTGTAAATTAAATCAACCAGCTCCCCCCTCTCACAAAATTAAACACACTCAAATAAATTAGCAATTGTGATCATCATTGTAAACAGAACCGGGACCAGGAACATCGGGCTGGGAGTTTGACGTTGGAATATATTGCAGCAGAACAAAACAAGCTGAAATAGCCGCATTATCAGAGATTCCATCTACAAAATATACAAATATCTTAAAGGTCAGGGAACGTTTCAGAGTCAGAGAAGTCACACGGTCAACCACGGAGGAAATACAGGGATGAGTATCTTGCTCTTTATTTGTTTAATTATTTTTTTTATTTTGTACTTTTGAAAGCTTTGTAAATCTGATAAAACTACAACTTTTATTTTCTCCAACTGTGAGCTGAAGTTCTACATGTAGCAACTACTGACAGCATATATTTCTGAGCCGGTTTTATACCAGTGCGCAACCCCTTTTTCCAACTAATTAATACCCTTAAAAACTTGTAGACTAACTGTTGGGGCGATAAAAGCAGCGGGGGCTTGTATATGCTCCTTTGTCCAAAGTGGGGAATGATAAAAAAAGTTTGAGAAACACTGGTGTAAGGGATGCAGAGGACATGACTAAATTGAGACAGATGATTCGCTGTGGCGACCCCTGACAGGAAAGTTGAGAGAAGGAGACTTATTTTGAGCAAAAAACCATTTTAAAGTGTATGTATTAGTTTAAAAATCTTCCTTTATCCAATCTGGTAACATATTACCAGGTATCTATTACCTA
Organism: Valencia hispanica; assembly: GCA_963556495.2. NCBI lineage: Eukaryota > Metazoa > Chordata > Actinopteri > Cyprinodontiformes > Valenciidae > Valencia > Valencia hispanica. The sequence goes on along the minus strand of OY747706.1, from coordinate 21,276,809 downwards.
TCTATTAAAGAAATGTATGCAACTTAGCACCCAGTTCAGCTTATTTATCTTTTGCGCCTACTGAAATTTTGGCAACATTATTGTTTTCATCTACATAAAACTGAAACTTTCAATCCAAGTTGTCAATAGCATCTTCAGAATAATGAAGTATTTTGAAGTCAATATTGTGACGTTGTTGTAGTTTTTATGTGTATTTTGGGATATAAACAAAAAAACATTTAATTCTGACTACAGTGGAAAGTCGTTTTCCTGCTTACAGCTAGTCAGTAATATATCATAATGTACCTCTGATCTGTATGTTTGCAGACAAATGAATGTATTTCTGGGAATATGTATTATGTTAAATATAAATATATTTTAAAGAAAGCACCACTGCAATCCCTCTTCCTATGTTTACTACAATACTTCCTTGAACATTTATTGTGAATCTGATTTCTGACCTCTGGTTATGGAAACACTGAGTGCATGAGAGTAATAATAAAATGTACACTATGAACATTAAGCGTTGAAGGTTTTTCCAAGCTTGCATTTGAGCATTTCTCCAAACCATAAATGAGGACAGTCGTTTAAAATGTCCTCTTTCAAACTGATGACTCAAATCCAGGTATGGTTGTCACAGGACTAAAACTCTTGACCTAATACTCATAATAGGAAAAATATATGATACCTGATACCATTTTTGCTGTTGTGATTTTTTTAGAAAGTAGAGGATACTTTCTAATATTGGCCAGGAAAAATATAATCATTAAACGAGTGACAGTATTCTTACTATCTGAATTAGTTCAAAATCACATGAATCTACCCCCTGTATTGAAAAAAATGACTTAAAAGTTTGCTTTCCTCTATGGTAAAGGTGTAGACCAGAAAAGATTCGCTAGGAAGGTTTAATTTCCTTGATGAATATGTAACTTGGATTTAGTGAAACAAGTAATTTGAAGACAAGTTTCTTAACCATGATTAATGTAAATGTACTCTGCAAAAACACTAATTTATGTTTCTGGAGGTTTTGCTTCAATTACAGCCGGCATAATCGGTTATCAAACGTTCTGACTAATACCTGGTCACTTTTATCATCTATCTTTCACATAAAATAGTTTTAAGAAACAAAAGTCTGAACTTTTTCAACTGACACTGTTAACGCTGAATTGTTTCGAATGTTTAACATGTGTGTTCTTTACAAAAGTCTCATAAACATATGAGTATCAGTCTTTAAGATGCTTCGTCAGCTTTGGGGTTCTTCTTGGCTTTCCACCCAAGACTAGAACACTAAAATTTGAAGAAAGACAAATTCTGCAACAGTAAAATGAATTACAAACATTAAATGGCTTAATTCTTTGATGTGGAGGAGAAAGAAAAATGCAAACTCTACTAAGCAGCAACAAGTATCTAACACTTTGTCATTGTTGCTGAAGGTTCATTTAAGTAGATTTAGTGAAGAGAGTCAAAGATTCCAAAGATGTTTTTTGCTTTGCAACCTTTATTTCATTTTTCATTGTTGTTTCAGGGTTGACATTTTAACAAGATTATCTTACTATACAAATGTTTCCCTTGCTATGAATACATTTTTTTTTCTCAGCTATGGTTTGGTGTGTTAATCATAAAAACATTCAAACTCCTTGTAATAAGGTAAGGTCTACAGCACTTGCATTGTTTAAAAATTGAAGTTTAATACCTTCTATTCATTAACACAGTTTATTTTTGCTATAAATATTTTTAATTAACTGATTAAATTCCAGCAGTTAAAAATGCTACAAAATTGAAGAACATAGTGAAGCTGCTAAAATTCCCTCTTTGGAACCTATTTAAAGTTATTGGGTAACCTCTTTTAATTGTTTTAATTAGAAGTGAAATAGTAATTTACAAATTAAGCTAAAAAACTGTGAAAAAGTAACAAACGGAGATGTGGGAAAGAGAACATCTAATTTTGCATCCTTTGCTGGACAATTTTCATTGAATACTTTCTTTTAGTCTTTTTCACAGTCCTGATCAGTATCAGATAACAAACATAAATATTTATTTGTAAAAGACATTCATGTTGTTACCAGAATACCCCAACCAAACTAAGGCAACCTTAGTTAATCTGTACTGCAGATGTCACCCCATGATCTTCATTTTTACAGTAGGTTCAGATGATAAACTTAAACTCGAGTTTATTGGAAGGAATCTTTTTAAGTTTACTGCAAACTAGTGTTATGAACAAACAAAAAAACACAGGGCAGATATTCTGCTTACAAAAGTTTAATGCCATATTCCACTTTGTAAATCGCATAAAAATAAGTTAAATTGGAGTGTAAAAAAGCTAATTTTGTATTGTATACAGTATTTACAGATAATTATTAGGCCATGTATAATTAGTAATATAAACAGTGGCGGCTGGTGAAAAATATTCTTGGTGGGGCTGTGCTTTTTTTTCCTTTTTTTAAATCAAACTTGTGGTTTCTGAGCTTTGTGCACAACTCCACTATTTCTTGAACTGAGTACAGCTCTTTTATTTCCTGTCTTACATCATAGGACAAACTGATTAATCCAGGTGTGTCTGACCATTGTTGTAGTGACTACTGAGGTCAGACACACCTGGATTGATCAATTTGTCCAATACAGACAGGAAATAAAAGGGCTGTACTTAGTTCAGGAAGTAGCCTAGTGGAGCTGTGCATATAGTTTATCAAGTCATTTTCAATAATCATCCCAAAACAATTGAACATAAACGGCTGGATACCAGTAGGCTACTATGTGAAGTACTGATTATTTAATGCCAATATAAACAACTTGAGGCATTCTTATTCTAAACATAAATACAATATTGCACAAACAACTTTAGAACCAAACTGGAAACAAATAACTTATTAAGTTTACACAAACATTTTACACACAAAGCTTACAGCAGCGCCCCCTTGTGGCAGAGAAATCACACTGCCAATGTCACCACCAGATATCTTGCCCGCTCTCACACCAGCCTTTCGGCGATTTCTCTATCGTCCTTCATGCAGCCGAATCAACGACGCTGATTGGATAAATTCCTGTTGCTATGTGCGAATTTCTTGTCAGTGATTGGCTGGCTACTTCACTGCTTGGGGCGATCTTTCTGTCGCCCCAGATGCTTTGCAACAGGAGCTTTTTCTCCGAAAATGATATATTTTGTTATATATGATACTTTGTTACGAATTTAAACTCACAAATAACTTAGAATATGTGATTATTGTTAATTAAAAAAAAAAAGAAAAATCAAAAACACTTGGGAAACACTGGGGGGGGCAGCCGCCACTGACTATAAATTCTATTAAAGTTATAGGTGATAGTTTATTTTAATATTTTAAACTTTCTGTACACTGTTAGACTGGATTCTTAACTAACCTCATCTTTTAAACAATTTTACAATTCAATGGTGTCACTGCACATACTCAGGGCATCAATTTGTTTGCACACATTAACAAACTCTGCTTGTACTGCCATATCCCATTCAAGCTGTTTGCTTTCACTTAGGTGTTTACTCACTGCTATCCGGCCAGAGCCCTGGCTGTTCTGGGAGGCCAAGCTCAGGGTTCTGTATCTCCTGTAATAAGACAGAGTGGGTATTGCTCTTGGAAAGCTGCTTTGGGCATTGTTTTGACCCCTGTTTGTCCAGGAATTTGAACGCAACTTTCCAGTTTGTTTTGGATAGTTGCACAAACCTTGGGTTGAACCAGTAATGCTCCCTTTCCAGTCCATCTGATCTGTTGGCATTGGTGCTTTCCTGTGAGACATCATACCCCCATGTGGTTGGGAAGCTCTGGAACTTGGCATGGCAGTCTCTTGATCCACGTCTCCACAAGATGACGCCCGGTATAGAGTATCTCCAGCACTTTTGGGTCCTTGGTTTAATGTTTCTTGGCCAGGAGAGCTCAATGAAACACTTGAGGAAGTATGAAAAAGTCTTTGCGGACTAAAAATGCTGTGAGAGTATAACGACTCACTAAAGAGAGCTTGATCAATACTGCGGGATAAGTCTATAGGTGATGGGGGCCGGAGGTCCCCAGTGGAGTCACTATCTGTACCTATGCTATCCAGAGATGAGAGCTGGAGCTCATCTGCATTTTTAGATTTGCTTGTTGGATTTTGAGGTGTATGTAAAGGCAGACTACTCTGGCTTTGGCTGTGCTTGTTCGCACAGTCTACTTCATTCGCAGGATTGTCAACCATTGAGCAAAGAGGAAGATCTTCTGACTGGTTCTTGGTGTCAATGTTGCAGACCACCAGCTTTTCCTGCTTAACCTGAGACCAGGACTCATGAGTGGAGAGAGCCGGAGAGCATGCTTCCTCCTGTGAGGGCCCACTCTGTCCTGGCAAAGGGGAACTACAGGATAGACGGGACCAGGATCCTGGCCTAGTATTACTTATAGCTTTCAGAGATGAGTTGTTACAGAACAGAGGATGTGTGCCAATGATGCACAAACCTAGACAAACTCCAATCTCACAGATCCTGCAGCCAATCTGGTAGCCCCACCAAGGCCATGGCTGGAACCCAAAACCAGCAACTCCACCAAAACCAAGAGTATGCAATATCCCATAGAGCTGAAGACCACCACATCCCAATAAGCACAATGAACTTCCTATCCCTGCTCCTGCTGCTCTGTCCCAGTCTTTGACCTTAGAAAAAGGGCAAATTACTGGACGTACCACCTCTGGTGATCCTCCAATCTCTGCATTGTCACTTAGCCTGTAAATGTTTTTTGTGTTTACTTGTTTCAAGCAGTAAAAGATAAGGTAGGAGAATGAAAGAAAGATGGTTAGGAAGACAAACAAACCCTGAGGGAGTAAAATGATCACAGTGGGGAGATTATGGAAGAACTGGAGGAGTCCAACACATCCTAGTGAGAGCAATAACTGCAACAGGCACATACATAGCAAAAGACAAGGGTTAGGCAAGGCTAAAAATGACGTAGAAAAAGCAATTGGGAGTGAAAGATAGCTGCGTGAGTGCAAGGACAGAAGGAAGAAGGCCAAGGAGAAGGCTGATATTAAACAAGGCATTGGTAATTCTGAGAGCAGCTGAGTGACCAGAAGAGGAAGACGGTCTTGAGAACTGTACGCGTCATACAGCAAACTGAAGCCTTGGATCCCTGCAAATGCTAGAATGAAGAAGTGTAGCATTATAAAAAAGCCAATACCAGTCGGGCACCGTAGAGGAAAGCCTAACAGGCAAATCACAGAGATTAGGCAAATTAAAGTGAAGACGGCTCCCAGACCATAAATATGTGCTTCCCATGCAAAGCCCCACGTTGCAAAGGCAGAGTTCCAGTCTGAATACAGAGGGACCAAAAGGGAAGGGCTGATAGCCAGAGAGGAGAGCAAGGGCTCACTTGGTGTAAAATCCTCTGGGTGGGTGGGAGTCCACGACTGATCTGATGTTTTACAGGGCGTGCTGGATGTAATCATGTTACCCTCAAGCAACAGTGTGCCAGTGGCCTTTGGGACATTCAGGTCGTCTTTCCTGGAATCATCTGTAAAGAGAAGACATTGTGATACAGGAAAATATTGTGTGCGCATTACTCTTTTAAAATTTAGTTTAGATCTTGTCACACCCCTATTATTTCGTAATCAAAGAATAAGAGGTAAAAACCTAAAACACAATGATGGTCTAACAGGTGGTAGCTTGAAAAACTACAAAGAACAGATGTTATTTGCTGAACATTGATGTTCCGAGCAGGATAGTGTGCTATAACATTGCTGTGCCTAAAAAACAGCATCATTTTATTGCTTGTCGGACCATGTTATATTTTTTGTGTATTCTTTTTGATCACCCCTTTGAATAACAAAACAATTATTATATCAATAAAAATAGTAAAAAATGCATCTCAGGCCAACATCCCTTAATTCCAAAAGCTTTGGCTTTAAAAGTGAGACCAGAAGTGAACAGTCAGTTTATGTGTGAAGTTAATCCATAATAAAACAGAGCAGGCTTGCAACTGGGAAGCTCTAAGTGGGTCACACATAGAGAAATGGGAGCAAGAACATGTTGTGTGCATTGGTGTTCATGTGAACATGACTGAGGGAAGTGATGTGTTGATTAGCCGTTATTGACCTGATTACTGTTTTGTTTTTGGGAGGTAGTTATTAGACACGGTCAAGATGTCCTTTGCTTACTATGAGAATCTGGTTTGGTCTTCAATTAAATATAAATAATTTATTATGTGGACAGGGAAATCTTTGTGATCATGAAATAAACATTAGAATATTGAGCTATATGGACCAGGTGACCCAACCAGCTGGTTAGAAAATGAAATATGTTCTATTTACAGACCTCCATTGTGTTAATACAGAGTCAGCAATCACCAGTGCAAACACTGGGTGTTAATCTTGTCTATCTATTGGATGTATAGTTTCTCTTGTGGTTCAAAAATTAAATATATTTTGATTAAACTCTATATGACTTAGCTATGCAAACTGGAAAACAATAATGTAAAAAGACATGCAGATGTGGGAAGAAGCATATTCTTGTTCAGTTCTGTTAAAGTGCACCTCCCCCCGTTTGTGTGGACTCAAAACTCCCTTCACAAGTGAGAGCATGCAGTAAATATTGGCATGTGGCATCTGATCACCATATTATCTGATAAGGTTTAACAGCAAGTTATTAACATGGCACATATTATGAATGCAATTACAGTGTTTTGGAAGAGTAAAAGATTAGGGAATAAAAATGAAATTAAAAGACTAAAAAAGTAAGGCAGCAAGAGGCAAGATATTTATTATGAGAGTAAAAGCCCAATGGTCACAAAAGATGTTAAACATTTGATAATGCAAAATATCTATTGCAAACATGCTGCAGTGACACATTGATTCTGTCGTCGATGTGGTCAACTTTAAAGCTCAACTATTCATAGAAAAAGACCAAATATTATAGGTATGAACTGTGAGTGATCTCAAAAATGTCTTTCCTGTGAATTTAAGACATGGCTCTTACCTCTAGTTCCCTCTGTGTTGACTGTTTCTCTGATTAAAATAGTATCTGCAATAGGATTTGTCCCATTTTTTTCCCCGTGTATGTATATCGGAACCTCTTTAGTCCATCCAACAGTGTTTGTTGCTGGTGATGGCGTTTGTTGGTCTGGGTTATTGTTCGATCCAAAAAATGGTGATGAGGTTGAGTTCCAGTCAGGTATGGGTGATGAAAGAGAATCAGAAAAAGGAAAAGGAAAATGGATATCAGAGATTTCATTTTGCAATGTTGTCAATGTTTGCTCATTCTCTCTGATTTGTGGATGATGCTCTGTAGACAATCTGCTTCTCTTAGTTGACAGAATATTTATTGTTTCCTTTGTAGGATTTTGGAGAGCCTTTCCTAACGATGATTTAGATGTTTGCACACTCTCCACGAGGATGCTGTCCTCTGTCAGAATGTCTGAAGTTTTTGATGTGAGTCTTCCATCATTAGGATTAAAAAGAGTTGTCTCAGTACCTTCTTGAATGTCACTGTATTCACCAATCACACCTTGCCTGTCCAAGTCCTCAGATGACGATAAGGGCCAATTCAAAGGGAGACTCAGAAAGTCAACACTCTCAGGTCCAAACATAAAACTGTCTTTTAGCAAAGTTAATTGGTGAGACTTCTCTTCAGGGTTTTTAAAAAACCGTGTTGCTCGATCTGTCATCTCTTGTGTTTCTTTGATCTTTTCTTCAGTAAAAGCAGCAGCATGAAGGGAGAGAGGGAATGAAAGGGGGAAAATAAAATAAATATTCCATAGAGATCCCATGCTGAGGGTCTGCAAGCTTCACTGATTGTTGTCTGTTCACATGTTTGGACTGTAAACGTCAGGATTCCAAGGATTCAGTTTGTGATAAACCTGGAATAGAATGGAAAGACAAATGATGCCTCTTCATATCAAGCTATTTGCAGTAAAAAATATTAAACTGCAGCATGTAGGTGATAAACACCGCAAGATTACGAAGTAAACGTCTCTAAGCATTAGTATATTAAGAAAGAGCAGTGCTATTTCCTTTGTTATCATTCAGATTTTGGCTATCTTACCTCATCAGTGGTCCATTCTGCTGCAGCCTTTTCAAGCACATAAATCGCTCTGTGCTGCTTCATGTCTGCAGTCTCGGTCTGCACTGCACTCTGTTTCTCTTCATACTCACTGTGCTGTGTCCCTCTTCTCTTCATCAGCCAGTCAACACATGGGACAGACCCCACCTCCTCTGGCCTGCCCTCCCACATGCTGCCGCTGGACAGGTCTGACAGCAAGACTGTTCGCAGCAGCATGTAGATGAGCATTGTCTCCTTTTTTGGATTCAGCCACTGTAATCCTGCTGAGTAAAGAGAGTACAAGTAAAAGGAAAGACACAAACATGAGATAACATCCTCAGCATGCACTTTAGCCAATCCTTGGGCATTCTCTTCCTGGACAGAATTTGATCATGAGCTCAGCATGTTGAAATATTCTGTGGCGTAAATATCACAACCCTTAGATATCATATGTGACTCAATTGTTGCACTGATGACTCTATAATTATATTACTTCTGGTAATTTTATACTATGCAGGCACTCAGTTTGCACTGATGGAGATACACTCACCTCTGGATGCTGGATAGTTAGAACAGCTCAATATGATGCTCTCTGACAGACTTGTTGAATAAATGAGTTAGTAATTATTTGACATTGTAGGGATAGTAGACTGTGTATAGAACATTAAACTTAAATCTTCACATTGAGCAGGAAAGAAAATAATACACAAACGGACACATTGATGCCACAACAAAGGAAAGTACCTGTCCTGACGCATCAGAACACTATGGGCTTCACATTTTTGATCTCAAAGAAACATGCACTACACTAAACAGTGATGCGTGAAAAGCATAGACATTCATTTTTTTAAGCCAGACCAATATACCTGTTAGGAAACAGTGTGGCAGCAGTTTAAATATATACAGCATTACTTGATATGTTGCATGGGTCTAATAAGTTGACACAAAGTTAAAGTAACGAGAACATGTCTGAGGACATTTTCTATGGCTTTTTCAGGTCAGCCAGTCCTTTTTTAATTAAATCCTTACAATCATATCAAAAATTGGACTTTTTAGATGACTAATTCCATCCAAACTGAATGTAACAAGAAAAAAAAGTATTTAAAAGTCAAGTTTTGTTAGTTAATTTGGTAAAACTTGATAACTTTTATTTCACATTTAGACCCGAACAACCATTTTTAAATGAATCTTTTACCTTTTCCCTTTTCAGCTACATGTTTACATTGACATACAGCAATCCAGTCTTTGGCCTTTACCTGAAATTTAATTTCAGGTAAAACAGTTAAACCTAAGCATATTCTGCCCTGGTCTCCAAAATGCACCAATTTAACAACATTTAACATTTAACACATTTGTTTGTAAAAGAAGCATGATAACCACCAGTTGATTTCTATTATGGGAAAAAATCAATATCAAAGCAATTAGACCAAATGACCATGTATAATTTAGGTTTTTACAAGATTGTCTAGCATGGGTTAACTGGTTTTTAGAAGGGAGTTATTAAGTCTTCGTCAAATTCAGCAGAGTTGTGATGCCAACAATTGTTGGGTTAAACACAGGTTTTAATAATATTTTTTAATTAAAAAAAATAGCCTTTGAAAATAAGAGAAAGGCCTGTTTTACTTTTGATTGTGCCATGTATAGTGCCGTTTGATTTGTCCACGTGAGCTGTTTTTCCTCACTGGGGAAAATCCAGAAACCTCATGACCTAATTTAATCCCAGGGATACTTTTAAAATAGACTCTGATCCACATACCTTAGGAAGCATCTGGAAACAGTGACTATGAAGTTCAGACATTCATTGCATCCATTTTTATCTGTCTGAGCGATTAAAGATTTTCAAAAAATTATCTTCATGTACTCTACACTACCAATCACATCTCTGATGACATGCTGCCAAATAAATACTAACTTATCTTGTCGCAAGGAAGAAATGTCCAAACAGAAAACAAACAATATTCCCAAAAAATTGGACATTATATAACAGTAAAAATAGTATTTTTCTGTATCCCAAAGGTAATCCAGGCTATGGAAGCAACTCTTAAAGATAATTCAGTTTGCTTAAAACTTTTGCCCATAAAAATATGGTTTACATTCACATAGGTAACACTTGGGAGTAAAATAAAATCAGATCAAACAATAAGTCAGTAGTGATACGAACTTCCACCCCAGCCCAGGGTGAGATTAGCCCCGTGTCTGATGAGGACACAGGAAAGCATCAAGTCAGTCGTAACTAAAAGGCTGGGGAGGAACAATGACCGCCCAAACATATGAGCTCAGTGAGGGACATGGACAAATTATTGCCGCCTCAAACTTACTATCTGGATATGTAGAGTAACTTGGATCTGTTTAGACAAGCCACCCTCAAACAGGACAATGTCAACAGGGATTTGGTCCCAGTTGGGAACCAGGACAGCCATGACAAGGCACACAGATAAAGCTGTGCAAGCAACAACAAAAAAAGTTTTATGCAAGCACGGAATAAAAGGAGTAGGATTTACAGAAACGTGTCACTTTTTCTTCAACTGGACAGAGAATGGTGATCGGATGTAAATAAAAGTGTTGTATGTGGTTCAAGATCCATATGAAAAATATAAACTGATATTTTAGTATGTGACTAACGGGATTGTAAAATTCATGTCAAAAATAGCTAGATAAATTAGATTTTTTATTTTAATTCAAAAATAAAATGTTTTTATGATTTGTATCTGTCTTGGGACACAAAGCAAAAGTAATATCCACAGCCTTAAATGTTTCTTTCTTCCTGTGAAAAATATTTTAGTTTGAGTATATTGATAACAATCCACACTAAAAATTGTTATATTTCTTTCTTAAAGGTATAAAACATTATTACTTGAATTTGCTATTCCTATCTATAAAACAAAAGAAAACATCTGCGCCTTATTTATTGATATATTTTAAAGGTGATTTTCTTAATTCACTAATGTTTTTAATATTGTGTTTTTATCCAGTTAGGGATTCAGAAGTGATAGGGTTAGATGAGAGATGGTTTGGGGATCCATGCCATTCCAAGCTGAGCTATGCAGTAATTCAACAGCCACAAATGTGTCAACCAAAGGATATGAATACTTTTTACCGTTTAAAGAGGAACAAGAAAAACTTAGAATAGATGTGGATTTTGTTAATGAAAAGAAATGATCTAATATGTAATATTGTATAGATAAAAACAATATAGAATACTGAAAATTGATTACTGGCAGAACTGTTGTTTGGTGCCCCAGTACAGCAGAGGGTGTATACAAAGTGGCAGCAGGCTTGCATCCTAAGCAAACATGTTGAGACAAATTTAGGAATGTAGGTGATTAGGTTGTTGACAGAATTGCAATACTGACCAGTTTGTAGCAATGTCATTCTCACAATTTTCAAGGCAAAAATAATTCATGGAGGTGTTAATTATTAGAAGGTTCAGACAAATGTGTAGTGACAGTATAACTAGTCAGGAATGATTTTAACTCTAACAAATAGTGACATTTTCACTTAAAGTCAGATTAAATAGTTTCAAATCTTTCTCTAACTCTATATTTTATTCCTGCAATATTAACTAACAAAGCATAACGTAATATTAAGGGACAGCAGCACTGCAGAATAACAATGCAATCTCAGACCACTATGAGTGCATTACAAGGTTTTACATACAAACAAATGTATGAAAATAAATCAAAATACCATTAAGGCCAATACCATTACCATTATTAATACCAATGAGGCAAGAGAACCGTCAATTCAAGGCATAGTGCATAAAGTGTTAGCCTGCTCAAGATTTTGTGGTATGTAAATCACCAGGTGTGATAAAGTGCACTGACCTTTAAAGTATGGTTGTTTGATTTAAGTAAAACCAAAAAACATCTTAATGTTCACATGTGAATTAGACATGTTTGGACTGTGTATGTGAAATGCATCAATCAGAATTAGGAAGGTGGTTATTTATCTATGTGATTTGCTTGTTCTCAGGCTAACTGATCTATAGGTGTAATTATCACAGTCCCTCTAATTTTGTTCAAAATGAATTCCTTTCCTTCTCCATCATTACTGGGAGGAATCAGATTGTTAAAAAAATAAAAATATGACTGCTTCCAGCTCAATTAATTAAAATATATAAATTAATTAAAAACATTTTGTAGTTTTAAAATCAATTCAAGGTTTTTGCTTATCTGGAGCAAATGTTTTTAATGACCTTAAAAGGCATTTCTTTAATTTTCTTTGAAATACAAAATGGATTATGATTTACCTAATATATCCCTCTGTTGCTTTTAAACCTTATTTTTGATAACATTCATTTAATAAGTAAAAATAAAAATAAGAGATATCAACCCAGTCATTACCAACATCATCTGGCATTATATTCAAGCATGTAAAATTATACATAAATTATTACATTATAAACTGAAGAAAAACCCAAAAGGATCACCGATTCAAACAGTAAAAGATAAATTGAAGTGCACAATATAGATTTATAAGCTTAAAAGTAAGAAAAAAAATTCACAAGTGTGATGTTTTGGATTGAACTTTTAAAATAGCTGTGAGATTTAAGATATTGATGTATGATTTGAATTCAATTAATGGTGGTGCAAGGAAGTAAGAAGAATTAGATTTGTGGAGAAATGTGCCCATCAAAATTAGGAGATTGATTATGTAATTTAAGTGTTTGTTGTCAGATTTATATTTGCCAAACATATCCTTCGGCTCAGTTTTCAAAAAGCTTTCACTTTTGGTAAGAATAATTTGCTCTAATACTTGCAAAATTGAAAGAAGGAAGGAAAACAACAAATCATTTCCAGTTTTAGGATCAGTTTTACAAACACCATTTAGCTTCTTCAACAATAATCAAAGCAGAGCTTATTGGTTTGCAAGGATCATTATTGTGATATTGAAATGAAATGCAGTCCACGTCTTCTTATAAATACTCCTTTTCTATTAATTGCAACATACCAGTTGTTCTTGAGTGTATATTTGTGGGGTGAAAAATTGTGCAAATAGCAAATATGCGTCAATTGATGGCATCAATAAGCAGCACAGGTTCAGCAAACCTTCCCTGAACGTCTGATAGGTGGCGCTAAATGCACCCATCAGCTGACTGCAGAATAAGAAGCTACAAAGAGGTCCGACTCGTCAAACTAGATTAGATAGACTGCTTTAGTTTTAAGTCTTGCTCATTTAGTAAGAATGCGTTTCGGGAGATAGCTCCTCGGTAATTAAAGCATTTATTGGACCAAATTAAACAGGTTAGTTTGTCAGGCAGCGAAACGTGCAAAGTTTTTAAATACGACTTTCGGGCAGGGCAACAGATATGCAATGTTTCCTCGGTCAGTGTGTGGTTTGGTTGTAAAATGTTCAACGCGATTTGAAGCTAACTTTATAAACACTTCAGCCGACATGTTATGTATTCATCATCTATTTTCAAGGAAGGAAACCAGAGGAGCTGTTTAGCTCTGACGTAGCAGCAGCACTTCGTTGAACGGTGTAAGGTACAGTTAGTTTTCCTTTTCTTTGTTTCCTTGTTCTCCTGCAGACAGACTTGCAAAATCTTTTTCAAACGACACCGAGGCCTGATACCAGCAGCTGCGATTATGATAGCTAGGACAACCCTGAGCAGAGGCATCAGTGCCCATCGCCTCTGTAAGAAGGTCACCTTATACCGGAATGAATTAACATCTCCAGACGCAGGGGTCCAGAGTCGGACCCTTGAGGACCATAGACCCCTCATCCTGATGCTGCCGTGGCTGGGATCACGACCCCAAGCTGTGGCCAAATACTGTGACATCTACTTTCGCACCGGTTTTGATGTGCTTGTGGTGGAGAGTGAGGTAAGGGCAAAAGGAGAAAAAAAAATGGAGATATAAATGCACTATATAACAGTCACTGGGTGCAAACCTGGAAGTGTTTATAAGGCAATATATAAATTTGATGGATCAATTTGAAGTCTGTTATTCTATAGAAAGGGAGATTACTCCCAAGGGGAAAACATTTAAAAATGTTGCATATCTTATCCGGCGTGGATGTCCCAGCACTGTCAGAGGGTGCATGTCAGCTGTCAAGCATGGTAGGGGAATGGTTTTGCTGCCACATGACCTGGATACCTTAATTTCCCCTGTATAACATCATGTTTAAGAGCCAAATCTAAAGCCATTGGCCTAACAGTAAAAACTTGGTCCAGACTGGACAGGACAATACAATGGCTGAAAAATAAAGAGAATGTAAGTTGTTGCAAAGGCCCAGTCAAAGTCCAGACCACAAGCCTTATGAAATGATACAGCTTGACCTTAATAGAGAGTAGAAAGTGGGTCAAAGTTCTTCTGCAACAAAGTGGGAAAGACTGATAGTCATACAGAAAATGACTAGTACAGGATGTTACTTTAATTAGTAATTGTTAAATAATGACTGTGGAATCTGTTGAGTGTTGCTGTACAATTGAGGTTAAATTAAAAATTATTTTGGAACCCGTTATATGCCAGATCATTTAGTTATAGCCTGATACATAAAGCCCCTTGGAGAAAAAGAAGCTGGACTTTTGTTTTACCATAATTTTAAACTGCTTAACTGCTCCTTACCTAAATTAAATATGGTTTTAGGTAAAGCATACATGGTTGGGCTTAGGCCTGGCTTTAAGGTCAAATGTAATTTTTTAAATATTCAGAAAAGTCTGAATTGCAAACGAGATGCAGCTTCCATGTGGTTTGTAGAGTGAATTCTGTTTTGCTTGCCAAAATGACTCAGCGAAAATAGCATCCAACACACTGTTTTATTCAAAACAGCCCATCTATGTGTAAACCAGATAAAAAGTTGGCTGTTAGCTGTTTGAGTTGAGCAAGAACGTAATGTTTGAAATGCCTCATACGCTTTTATCACCTACATTCAGCACAACCTGCCCTTGTGTGCAAACCTTCAGCACAGGATACAAAAAGAATACAGATGTTCAAAGGTTACTTTCGAAGATAATTTGTGGCAGTGATTGTTTTTGTAGCACATACTTGAGTGTTAATCAGAGCTTAGGGCAGCATGTAATGGCACCTTTGAAGAACCACTCCAATGAAAATCATGTTTTTCTAGGTGTTAACATGTTCTTGTGGCATTTTTCTGATGCTAGAGGACATATCTTGAGAAAATTAAGCTCAAAGTTGTATTTCTGAGTATTTCTGCATTCAAACTGCTGTGAATCAGTAGCAGACGTTAAAATGCTGGCTAAAATAGACTGGAGTTGTTACGTAGTAACTCCACTGGGCGGAGCCACAAGCTCCTACTCCGCTCCGCCCCGCCCGCTCAGGTTCTGAGGAATAAAGACGATGGCGGATCAACACCTGTGTGCTGTAGCGGGTTGCAATACATTGCTGAATAAAACAACCCCTTTCTTTAAATCTACTGCCTTGTGATGTTACTGCTTGGTACTACTAGATGTCCACTACATATAGCTTCAATACTTGCGTCATTTGTGGGTGTGTTTCTATGAAAAAAATCGGAGAAAAAAAGGTTTGAAACCGACACCAGCTGTCAGCGCGCCCGGCTGTTAAGCGCGAGCGAGAGAGGAGAGAAAAGCGATAGAGACGGTAAGAGAGACAGGTGGGGGGAGGGGGTTTCCGTGCCAATGGCTCCGCCTAGAACACAGTCGCGAATTGCTAATGAGCTACTGCAGCTCTGCTGAAGCGAAGTCCCAGAAAACGGCACAGGTTTTGTGATTTTGGCGAAAAAACGGCATGATCATAATTTAAAGACCACTGAGAATGTTAAAAAAAAAATGCTCAAAAAATGATCGGAGTGGGACTTTAAGTCATTTGTGGTTCAAGGCTGCAGTTTTATTTAGTATTTTTATGTACATATACAATAATTTTATATTTGAGTTTAAACACTGTTCTTCTAAAACACTAGTAAATGAAAATTTAGCAATTTGTTTATATTATGTATCGTCACACTTAATAGTGCTCTATGGCATATGCATTCTTCTGAAAAAAAGGTTCTGATCTTGTTTTCCTTGATGGAGTTTTTTTATCTGTTTTTTTTTTATCCTGCAAAATTGGGTTGGTGGAGAAATCTGAGTTGTGTTCTTTGTTTAGAGCTGTGTCTGTGATTAAGGAAGCGAATGGATAGAAACCTCTCAATTGTACAGATGAAGGTGCATCTGCTTAATAAGACATTACTTTTCATTATTCTAGACTTAGTGTTTTATAATTGAAGTCACTTAGATCATCTTTCCATTTTGTAACATTACAGTCACAATCTTCAATGAATTTTTATATGGATGTTCTGCGATGGACCAATACAAGTGAACACATAATTGCGGATGGAAAAAAGTTTTTTTTTCCTTTATAAAAATCTCAAAAGCATTGGATGTATTTGTTTTCAGTCCCCTTTTACTCTTTAATCTCTTAAAATCAATTCCAATAACTGAACTGAAGCCTTCAGAAGTCAACAAATTAATAAAAACGGTCCACCTGTGTGTAATTTATTATCAGTATAAGTATAGCCTTTTTGTGAAGACCGTAGAAATTGGACAGCTCAGGTTGGATAATCTGCTGACTTGAAAATGATTTGTCATAAACTGCACAAACATAGCCTCTGTGGAAGAATGCCATGGTTGACATGTGGTTTATTTAAAGAAAACCACAATGTTTTTTCTATGCTGTATGTCACGAGAAGTGTAAGAGACACAGAAAACATGCAGAAGAAGGCGGTATCGTCAGACGAGACCAAATGTGTACAAGCCAAACTCTGTGTGTAGAAAAGATAACACCCTGAAGATGCTCACCATAAAGGATGGTGTTCGCAGCATCTTGCTGTGGGGATGCTTTTCTTCAGCAGGACATTGAAGCTGGTCAGTGTTGAACATTTTTGAGACTGGAAGATAGATTTAGGGACAACCATAAACATACAGCCAGAGATACAGAGTTATCAAAGTATATTCATTATTCATGTGTTAATATAAAGTGTGTCTAACATATAAATAAATGGACATTTTTGGCTGCAATGTGACAAGATGTGAAAAAGTCCAAGGTGGTATTAATACTTCTGCAAGGAACTGTATAGTGTTAGGAAACTTAAAAATATTTGCATTGGAATTAATTAGTAAACTAGTGAGAATATTACAAAGCATTTCATATTATTTACTTAGTTGTTACTTTATTCTGAAGTATAATTTTACAAGGTTCTCAACCTGAAAACAACCTGTGTATTTACAAACTGACTGTTATTTACATAAATTCTTCATTTTTTCTTTCAACAAGGTGAAAGACTTCCTGTGGCCTCGCTGGGGTCTGGACCGTGGAAAAACGTTGCTGGAGTTGCTCCAGAGCGAAACCTTGATGTCCCGCCCCCTCATCATTCATGCCTTTTCCATTGGGGGCTACACGTTCACTCAGATGCTGGTCCATATCTCCCGGGACAAACAGCAATACCAGGCAGTGACAAACAGGATCAAAGGCCAAGTCTATGACAGCTTGGTGGTGGGCTCACTGGACCACATGGCCACAGGTTAGTCAGTATCCAAATAACTAAACTCTAGTACAACACACTCCATTTTAAATCTGCCTTTTTTGCCACAGATGAGTGAAATGTGCTGTTCTCTATATCTAGGTCTTGGCAAAACGTTATATCCTCGTTGGGAGAGTCTGATAAAACAAGCCAGCATGCTGTACTTCAGCATTTTTAAACGCCAGACGGTGGACTACTTCAGTGCAAGCATCGATGTGTTTTATAACACTCCAGTCCAAGCCCCGGCACTTGTCTTCTTCTGTGAGAACGACCTGCTGAGTGATGCACCAAGTGTGGAGAAATTAATGGATTACTGGCGAATGCGTGGGATGGACATAACCGCAAAGAAGTGGGAGGTTTCAACACACGCTGGTCATTTACGGAGACATCCGCAAGAATATCTGAGGACGTTAGACACATTCCTAAATTCACTCCATATCGCCCCACTGAAGGCCAAGATGTGAAGCTGTCTATGACAGGCTAAATTCAAAATACCTCAAATATGTTTTTCCAGTGGTAGATTACTTTAGTAGTTCTGGATTTGTTAACGAATGAATTTGCATACTAATTACTTTATTACCTGATTTAAATGAAAGCTCAGATGTCTTTGAAAATTAATTTTGTTCTAATCAAAAATAGGGCAAGTATCAAGCCTTTAAAAGTGGTTGCAATAAAATCACAATAGTTTGTTTGATAAGTTATTATGGCAGGAAATGCTCCATTAAACCTTTGCCATTTTATTTAGATGGCTCTCTTGTCCTGTGTGATTTACTGTTTTAGCTCATACGTGAACAGGACTTTATACAGAAAAACATAGTCGCTATGTCAAGTGACATTGTAAAAAAGCAATGAAAAACAAAGCAAGACAAATTTTTACATCAAACTGTTAGTCTTCTTTTTATCCAATCTTTCCACATGCCCACCTCAGAATTACTGTAATCTTGTTGAAGAATCTGTAGCTCATGTTTTTTTTATATATATTTATGTTAGGTTAGACTACTAGAGATTATTTTATTGAGCACAAAGTTTTCACTCTTTTCAACTCAATATTTTAATGCTGAAGGAAAATAATCAAACACATTGCCTTTTCTCAAAATCTCACATGGGAAGTCTATTTTTCCACAGTAACAGTGAATCAGTAGTTGTTCTTTTTTTTTTTTCAAATTACCTCAGTCATGTCTTTATAAGTGTATGTAGTGTAATTTATCATGTTTCATTGGAAATGGATCTTAATTTCAAGGAACCTTACTCTCTTAGATCCAAATACCGAAGTTTGGTTTCCTTAATGCGACCAACTGATGACATTTCTCTGTTTTTAAAGAGGGTATAAACTGCATTTAAATTAGGAGCTATGATGAAAGTAGTTGCACCAAATAGAAATCCATTCACATTTCTCTGCATATTAAGAAGAAGATAAAATAAATATTAATAAATGAAAATAAAATAATTATTGACTGTATTTAGTTTATTTAGTAAACATTACATAAAGCATTACATTTACTCCCAAAAATGGTGCAATGATGCTTCAAAACACTGAGGATCCTCATCCACACCTTCCTTACATTAATTCTGAAATCTGTCAAGTGAAAAATTATGTTCAGTGTGCCCACCTTGCAATACATTCATAACATAATTTCCTCATTGTTTTTCTCATATTTAAAGAGAACCTAGGTTGGTCGCATGTTTATTGTAATATATGGGTGCTTGGGAGTGCAAAAATATATTTTAAATATTTAATAAGCAAGATAAAATATACAATCCAGTTAAAACTATACTTTTGATTTAGGCATATTTAAAACTTCACTGAAGAGGACCATTGCACTTTGAAGTGGATATGTTTTTGGTGCTGTTTTTTAAAGAAGACTCACTTCTGTAAACTTGTTCTTGAGTTTTCATTAAAAGGTGAATTTTCCAAAAGGTATGTTACAAATCCCTTTTCGGGTGTTTTCTGTGTACATTCAACTCTACTGCTTAACACATAGTATTATATTATTCTCAGATGTAATCTGTATACTTGAACAGAGCTTTCACAAAAAGACCAAAGCAGTAGCTATACTTGAAAACTAAACTAGTTCTGTTTGGAAATCTCCATTGTTCCAAAAGATTATAAAATAGTTTATTGTTGAAGGTTGTTGTTGAATTTAGTGCCTCTAATTTGAGTTGTTTCATTACCTGATTGTTTTTTGTGAGAAATTATGCTAATGTAAATGTTAACTTTTTCTGTGCTGTTTTTGCAATTTACCAATAAATATTAAGGAAACTAGATCGGAAGTTGTACCATTCTTCAATTTCTTTTTTTTTTTTTAGAAGAAAACTATATCATAAAGTACACTACTCACAATAAGTTAGGGATATTGGTATTTACATGAGTGCTATTCCTATTTGGTCTGAATTTTAATGAAATAAGTAAAAGTCTCCTTTGATATTACTAATAATGAATGAAAAGAAACACCATTTTTATTAGTGTAATATTTATTCCCCCAAAAATGTAGACAATAACAAGGGTAGCCCCAAATAGCACAAATTGCAAAAGTCAGTAGCGGGTGTTTCCACCATTTGCCGCAATGACAACGACGTCTCATGCTCCTCACTAGCCTCATGATGTTGTCCTGAGGCAATGCGTTCCACTCTTCCACAAGTGCTACATGCAGTTCTGCCAGGTCACGTGGGGATGGGGTATGATCATCTAGTTTCTGCTTCAGCTGGTCCCAAACGTGCTCTATGGGGTTCAGGCCAGGGTACATTGCTGTACCATATGAGGCACTCCGACTTTTTTCATCCATGAACAGAAAGTTGGGGGTGTGCTGGCGCAACTGGGGGATGATGATGGGTTCTATGATGTCTCTGAGATAAGAATGTGCAGTGATTGAGCCATCTAAAATAACCAAATCAGTTTTGCGCTGACTGGTGATGCCTGTGCAGACGGTTACACCTCCTCCACCAAAGCTAAACCTGGGGACCATGTTAACCTCGGCGTATCGCTCACCTCGCCTTCTCCAACAATGTTGACAACCATAATTTCTGTGCAAAGTGACCCGACACTCGTCAATGAACAGGACGATAGACCACTGCTGCATTGTCCAGGTCACATGGTGTTGTGCCCACTGCAAACGTTCACAGCGGTGTCTTTGTGTCAGTGGAGTCACCTCCAACGGTCGTCTGGCATTCAAGCCAAAGCGGTGGAGTCGGTTGCAAATGGTTTGTCTGGAAACCCTTGTACCCCTCACATCTCGTAAATGGGCCTGCGGCTGTGTGGCAGTTGCATGACGATGTCTGAGTGCATAGGTCCTTAGGTACGGGTCATCGTTGCGGTCTCTCACTCGTGGGGCTCCATTCCCGGGTCTGTGACGAACTCTGCCAGTAGTTCTGTGTCTTGATGCAAGTCTGCCGATGACACTTTGAGACACACCAAGTTCATGTGCAACATCTGACTGCCTGCCATCGACCCGAAGGTGCGCTATGACCAGGTGGCGCTGCTGGTCCGTTAAGTGACATCGTATGTTCATGACTGTTTGAAGTATGAAGATGGAATGACTTACTGATAATACCAGCTTTTTCAACCCACAGAATGTTGAAATTGATGCCGTATTGAAAAGGTTTGTTTTTAGTATTTCTTTTGGTGTTGGCCCCAATATGTAAGGCACACTGTACACAGTGAGACCATTACGTGGAAAACACAAAATGAGGTGTGTCTATCACCTCAATACAGTTGCCTCCCTATCCCAAAAACCTCTGAAGTGAAACAAACACCATATGTATGACATCCACGGAGTCTCTCACGATATCCCTAACTTATTGTGAGTAGTGTAGTTATCTTTGAGAAGGTTAAGTTTAGGCCAAGAAATTTGTTAGTAAAAGTACTTTTGTTTTTAGGGTCTCCCAGTCTTATGTTTAAGTTCCCCTTGTTGGCAGAATGTTAAAATTAGTTAATCTAGACATATTTCTCGCATTATCTCTGAAATGTCAAACCAGTAATAAAGTCAGCCCTATTTTACACAAGACTGTACCTTCCTGCCAAATCCAACTGCTCTGATGGTTACTCAGCTTATGCAGAAGGACCTTCGAAGTTGACCTCACTTATCTCCCCCCAGATATTTGACATATGTGAGAAAGGAATTTTCCTAAACAACTTTACTGGAACGGGTGGATTCTTTATCACACCAGGCTACTGTAAGGTTTAGACCCTTTAATGTACGAGGATATGAGATGTGGGAGAAAACCAGGTGTGATAGGAACCAGGAATGCTTCTCATTCTAGCATTAATGTCTAATGACTCGGTCAAGAACCAGAAACTTGAATTATAAATTCTAGGACATTTACCAAACAAAAACTGTCAGATGTAAGCTTTAATGTGATGTGGCTTTAAAAAGAAAAATTAAGGAAGATTTACTAAATGCAGTTACAGGTTCACATTTCCAAAACAAAATTAATTCAAAAAGTATGGAAGACCTTCCTTCCAAAATGCTCTAACAGTAGTCCCCCTCCCTCAGAGGGGAGAGGGAACCCCATGCCCCAAAATGCAACCAAAGGTTGCAACTAAACAGCACTGCGTGAAAACAAAAAAAATTTTATTAAAAAATGCCTCACTATTGTTTTAAGCTTTTATAAGAGTAAATATACATGATTAACATGTGAGGAATTACAAAGAAACAAGTAAATGGGGCCAAGTTTTTAAAGCTGCAGTCCGGAGTATTTGAGGGACAGAGATTTTTTGAATCCGACGTACCAAGGCCGTCCCAAAACACTCCCCCCTCCCCTTCCCTCCCTCCAGCCCTACCGCAGCAGTTGTGCACACGCATCACCTGTGGTGACACAGCAAGTCAAAGAAGTAAGCAGTAAGCGGTTATACCACCATGGATACTTCCGGATGCATCAGTAGATTTCACTTTATTAGAAAGGAAGAACAAGGATAAGGCATTCATACTAAACACATAGTGCAGGATTATATTGATCAGTATTATAATTATGTACAAATATATACAGATGCATCAAAGAATACAATTAATCAAATTGGTATAGCATTTATTGTTTCTGAGTTTAAGGTCATAGTAAAGAAAAGGATCAATGATGGACTATCATTATTCACTGGAGAAATTCTTGCAATCCTGTTAGCTGTTCAATGGGTAGAAGACAAGAGACCATTGCTATCAGTTATTTGTTCAGACTCAAGCTCTTCATTGACTAGTTTATAGTGCAGCCACTCAGAAAGCAGACCAGACATCCTATTAGAGATTCAACAAACACTTTATAGAATAAACATGATGGGACTTAGAGTTAATTTTTAATGGATTCCAGCTCACTATGGAATTAGAGGAAATGAAAAAGTTGATATGATTGCAAAAGAAGCCACAATAAATGTATTAGTTGATTTAGATATCAACTTTTGTCAATCAGAGATAAAGAGCATGAAAGGCAAGAAATGAAGAAAAGATGGCAAAAACAATGGGAGGAAGAAAGGAGGGGAAGATGGTTATATAAAATTCAAAGGAGAGTTGGAGAAATGAGAAGCACTGGAAGGAGTAGGAGAGAGGAGGTGGTCAAATCTAGATTAAGATTTGGGAATACTGGATTAAACAATACATTATTCATAATAGGGAAACATAATACAGGAAAATGTGGTACTGTGAAGAAGAGGAAACTATAGATCATGTTTTATTATACTGTCATATCAGAAAGAAATAAGGAAACAATCCAAAACCTCGGTTATATGAAAATGAAGCTGAACCCCATAGATTTACTGTGAAAGGACTCAAAAAGTGATAGTTTATCCCAGTTTTTAAAAGAGAGTAGAATGTTTGGGAAGTTTTGAGTTTGTCTTTTTTTTGTGTGTTTTTTAGCGTTGTTCCAGTTCACACTCCACTCTAGTCGGTGGCGGTAATGCACCGTTTGTTGTTTGCCAACCGCCAATTCAATTCAGAAGAAGAAGAAGAATTTTTTTGTAAGATGGCTGCTCCCTCATGTAAACATGCGACTTATCGTGGTAGTTAGCTGCGCTTTAGCAAACATTTTTTATTGCATTTATTTATGTCCCTGAGTTCTGTCCATAGCCTTCTGGTAGCTTGACAGTGAAGTACAGAGCTGAGTAGTTAACAAACGAGAGTTCGGTTTGAGAGCTTTTTACAGAGCTAAGAGTTAGCACTTAGCTTCCAGCAAAGAGCCATGCCTGCTCTGACCATATTCGTGGCTTCTTTGCCAGAATCGGCAACAAACGAGCGGCTTGAGGAAATATTCTCCGAAATTGGTCCAGTGAAACAATGCTTCGTGGTCAGAGAAAAAGGTGCTTTAATATTATTACCACTAAATACGCAAATGTGTGACACAAGTTTGACTTGTATCAAAATAAACGACCCTCACTTCTAAATGCGTAAGAATATCCCATTAATAGCTGTTGTGTTGTTTTCCCCACAAACCAGGAACAGAGAAATGTCGGGGCTTTGGCTTCGTCACTTATTCTATGGAAGAAGATGCACAGCGAGCCTTAAAGGAAATAAAAGAATACGACGGAAAAAAGTTGTCTCTCTCAGTGGCTAAAAGGAAAGTAAGAGAGAAGAAGAAAACAGGTTTGTATATAAACTATGAATAAAACAAAAACCTTGACAAAGAGTTTTTCAGTCTGTTTAATAATTTGTTTCATTTTGCAGAAAAAGAAGACTCATCGGCGCCATCTCAAGATGAGCAGCAACCCATAGACTTAAAGAAAAGAATATCTAAACAAGCCAGACTTGTTATAAGAAATCTCAGTTTTAAGGTATAGTGTGATGTTTGGTGACAAATTAATAATAATTTATGAAGTAAACTTGCACACAAACTCCCACCATCTGAACACCAAGCACTGTGCACTTTAATTTGTGCTTTTTATGTTTGTCATCCTTAATATGTTTGAAACACCAAACTTTGGCATCAGTGCATAACACAGGGGTCACGAAAGACACAAATAGTGTCTTCAGCTTGAACCTGAGTTCATAAAATGAAGATTTACTTGTTGATCTGGTGTGAATGAGAAGGAATCGAGATGTCGCTGTCAAAACAATTATTCGGGGGGATTATTTGGGATCACCCAATAATACCCCCGATTCCAGTTATATAAATCTGTTTAGTTATTTTCACAACTAGATGTCATTTAACTCTAAAACATCACTTTAAGCTAATGCCACATGTGGTTGGAAAGGGATTCAATATACTGCGATTAAAATCTGTTATTTGACATGTAAACTGAAAAAAATGAAGAGTCTGCTGGAGTTAATTATTGTAGACAATTAGGGGAAGCACAAGAAGGGCGGTTATTGATCTTATTTCAAAAAGCAATCCATAGACATGAGCAGACACTTATATACTGACATAGTATGCTTGAAATCCCCCCAAAAAATAATGGTAACACACATTTTCTGATGCAGGAAACTGTGTGCTAACATAAACATGCAGTTGCCTTCAGTTGGTGACTGCTAAAATTATCTTTTGTTGCTAAGCCATGTACTTTATTTTTTTATTAATTAATCCTTGAGTACCTTATTTTTGCTATATAGCTGAATCCTTGCGAAAAACCTTTTCTGTGTAGTTAATGACTAGTCATACTTCCATTAAACATGTTGCTTTTGGAAATTTTCTTTACTTTTAAAGAAAAAAATTCAATTTTCCCTTTACAGCAATAGGCATTCTGATTCTGATTCCGGATGACACATCATCATCCATAAGTTTATTCTAGTGCCTTTCGGTTTTAGAAAATTGTGGCTCCTAAAGGCTCTTTTTATATCAGAAAAGTATTTTTGAATTGCTTGCCTGTCTTCAATAACAATGGAAGGGCTGTATGTATGTAACTGTTATACATTATCAAGTTTTTAGGTTTACTGACTCTGAAATATATTTGCCCTTAAGAATCTCAATGGTTACACATTACCTGTCGATGTCTATACTAGGGATGGGCATTTGATTAAACTGTCTTCATCGATCATTGGGAGAATTAGCGATCGATTTTTGATTAATCATTGATGTTTTCATATTAAAGTTCAGTGTTCATAGACTATTTTTAAATGCAATGAGAATAGAAAAATAGCATGTTTCCTCATTGAGATCTTCATTACAAGTGGGACACCTCTTGTGGCAGTTAAACGGAGTTAATTCACGGTAGTTGCACAAAGAAAATATGCGCTATAAGCAGTGGAGCCGACAGCTAAAAGACGGTACTCATTAACACAACTGACGCTACTATTTTTTTTCTTCTCCAAAAACTTAAAAAAAGTCATGTTAAACAATAACTTAATAAAAAAAAAAAATACTTATAGGTCTGATAGTTTTGTGTTACATTTGGCAAAAAGAGTCGAGAAAGAGGATGAGAGAGATCAGCGTACCTAACAATGAATTAGGCTCATTAACAGTGTAAAAAAGATAAAAACAAAAGAAACCGTAACTTATATATAACTTTAGCACCAGTCTACTGATTTTTGTTGAGAAAGATGAGCATGTTAACATGCGCTGGGGTCAGACGCGAAAGCAGCCTGGTGAGCAGACTGATGGTCGTGTGTTAAAGTGTTTAACTACGGCCACAAAGCAAAATTAATTACATTCCTTCAAAACTCACACTGACACTCTGCAACAGAACATGCATTAATTGATCGGTAAAAAAAAAAATGTAATCGATGAAATTCTTAATGATCAATTAATCAATCGTCGATTAATTATGCCCATCCCTAGTCTATACATCATTCATTTTAAATCCAACATCTAATTTATTTAAGAACAAAACCTGCCTTTAAGCCAGCTTACTTAGTTTGTTGATTTTAAATATGTTTGTATGCTGTCTTGATTTATTCCTTGTATTTGCATTTGTCAAGCATTTAAAAAAAATAGCCCATATAGTATTGAACTATACCTATGCATGTTTTATAATATGCATTGTTGCATAGACATGAAAGAGTCTTGATACTACAATTTTAATTCCTGTAAATGGACGTCTTATTTTGCAGTGCACAGAGGGTGATCTAAAAGAAGCATTTGAAAAGTTTGGCACTGTTGTGGAGGCCAGCATTCCCCTCAAACCAGGTACTTATTTTGTTCTTAATGCACACAAAAGGTTTGATTAATGCTGCGGGACTAAATTTTTTCCCCCCTCTCTAATAGATGGAAAGATGCGTGGATTTGCATTTGTCCAGTTTGAAAATATTTCTGGTGCCACAAAGGCACTTAAAGCTCTGAACCTTAAAGAGATAAAAGGTCAGTTTGCAAGACAGCATTTCTGTTTTTTCGTTATTCAGTTTGTATCATTTTATAATACAAATTTTTTTCAACTCTCCTCAGGTCGCCAGGTGGCAGTTGACTGGGCTGTGCCAAAAGAAAAGTATGTTGCTGCACAGCAGTCTTCAAGCTCAGGTAAATCCATTCATGCGAATGGAATATGTGTTCATAGCAACATTGAATGGACACCTGATATGCACTGGAATGGTTTTGTGATGAAAACAATTGCTGGTGTCAAACACCAAATATCTTAGCATGTTTACTAATGATAAAAATACTTTTTCTACTGGAGCTGCATAGTAACTACTCATTGTGTTTAAATGCTCTTAAGTTATTTTCATTTTGTGATTGTTGAAGATTCTAAGAGGACATGAATTATCCTCCAGAGTGTTTTAGTCAAAGACTGGAACTGTAGTACTGACCTGAAGTTAGATTAAATTGATTTACATAATGCAATTTGAATTGATTTTGTGTAATAACCTCTAGTTAAAAAGCTATCTGTTCAGTGATAAAAAAACCTTCATTTTATAAATATTTTTTAAATATAACGAGCATGTTGAGTTTATTTCTAGGCTTTGATAATAAACATAAGTTCCAAATTCATATTTAGCAGATTCCAATGATGTTTTTTCATTTTCCCCCAATTTTTACTTTTATTTTTCTGACTCAATCAAATCTTATGGGTGATCAAAATGAAACAAAAAAACTCACAATTCATTGTTTCTTTTTTTACTAGATTGAGAATGTACCGGTTGAAAGATTTTTTGCAAAATAAAAACTTTCCAGGCATTAAATTAAGATTCACTAAATAAAAGCAGTGAAAAAGGTGAAAAACATATTTGTTAGATCAACTAAAGGATCTGCATGACTTAAGATACAGTGAGAGCAGTAAGGTCTCATAAAATGTCATACACTGACACACATACGATGTACATCTATATGTTAATGTTTTGCTACTTTTCAGCCTCACATCCTTTAAAAAGTTTAGACAAAAACATTTAGCACAATTGTTTTTTCTAACCGTTGTTGCAAAGGATATCTCTTCTTGTTGTGTCCTCCTCTGCTATGAAGAACTCTACGTTCAATATGTTACTTTTTAAAGTTTTGAAGTTTTAAAAAAAAATCTGAAATGTTTTAATATAATCATTTCATACTGTTCCTAGATAGATTTAACTAATCTGGGAATATTGTCGTTTATGTTACTTAATATATTTTGCTCCCATGCCAAGGTTATATGTATTGTGACAGCCCTATTCTTAATGTTGCTTGTTTTTCTTTTACTCAGGCAATAGATTTACAGCGGAAGCAGATGCAAAAACAGGAAGTGATTCTGAGGATGAAGAGGAAGAAGAGAAGAAACAAGAAGCAGCTGTCAATAAAAAGTGTGATTTTTATGCTTATGAATTCCCGATAACATTGTGCTGCTCTTGAGTGTTGCAATGTTGCTGACACTGCTAATACTTTTGTAGAGAAAGGTTAAAGGCAACTGCACAGCAGGTGGAGGATTTTCAGTCAAGCGATGAAGATGGCAATGAAGAAGATGATGTTGATGAAGCAACTGAAGATGATGATGATGATGATGAGCAGGATGAGATTAAGGACGAGGATGATGGTGGTGATGGCACTGATTCAGATGATGATGATTACAATAAGAGTGAGGATGAAGAAGAAAATTCATCAGGTCTAAACTTTTTATGTCTTGTGTTATCATTGTATTTATTATTATTATTTGTCTTTGGTAAAATCATTATTTTAACACGTTACAATGTTTTATTCTCTAGCTCAAAAACAAAAGTCAAAGAAACATTTACCTTCAGATGTGAAAGAGGGCAGAACAGTTTTCATCAGGTGGGCTCATTTTTCTCTTTGCTCAACTGCAACCAGCTTTAATTTATTTTACGACTTCTCCTTTGTTCATAGGAAAGCTTCACCAATCAACTCCCGTTAACGGCAGATGTTTACATACACAAAAGAAATGTTTAATCATTTTTTCCCCTCGCTGTCTTACATTAAATCAGACTAAACGCTTGGTTTTTTAAGTGTGGCTATCTGTGTTGGCTTAAAATCCATCCATATGTGTGCTTATATTTAACATGGTTAATGGTGTGAATTAAACACAGCTGTCAAAAGCTATGACATCATCATCTGGCCTTTCTCAGATTATTTAAAGACAAAATCATCTGGTTAACTGCTTCTCATTTTTTGGTATTTAACAAATACAAATAATATTTGGTAGTCACTGACCTAAAACAGGAACATTTTAAGATAAGATGTATCTTAATATCTGGTTTCAGCTCCATGTCTCCAAACAATTCTACAAATTTATTATATTATGTTTTTTAATCTGGTGTTTAGGAACTTGTCATTTGACACGGATGAGGAGGGTTTGGAGGAAGTTCTTCTACAGTTTGGAGAGCTTAACTATGTAAAGATCGTTCTCCACCCAGACACACAGCATTCTAAAGGTCAGGGGAAAAAAGTCATTGATCTCTTGCTCGTCTTTCTCTGTTGTTTTCAAAAGAAGCATTTGCTTATTTTTATTTTTTCAGGTCTTGCATTTGCTCAGTTTAAGACTAAAGAGGCTGCAGACAGCTGCATAGCTGCAGCCCAAGATGAGACGGAGGTGATTAAACTTTCTGTGTTCAATGAGATTTTTGGTTTAGTTTTAGAAAATAAGTTGATGTTGCTTTTAACATTTTCTCCAGAATGGGGGAATCCGTGTTGATGGCAGAAAGCTAACGATTGTTGCAGCAGTGAGCAGAGAAGACGCTCTGAAGCTGAAAGTTGACAAGAAAAAAGTAGAATCGGGCAGCAGGAACCTTTACCTGGCCAGAGAAGGATGTGAGTGTTTCAGCCTGTTTGTCTTTGTCCTTACCAGATCATAACATTGCAGACCTAAAATAGAGATGCACCAATCAGTTTCTTAGATGATTTCTGATCAGTCTCTCTTAAAGAGATCTTATTAATTACAATCCAAATCTTTTTTTGGTCCTCCCACAGTGAGCAGTCATTGATAAATTGCTGTATATTTGAAACAGAGGCAATGTTCCATTGTTTGTGAGAACGCATTCAGTATAAAGCAGTGTTTTTACTCCTTTTTTACTATTTAACCTTTTGGGGCTCCGAGTATATTTGTATGTTTTTTTTTATACTTTGTTGTTTTTTTTCCCACACAATGTTTAGTATGTTTTCTTTTTGTACTTCAACGTAATCTATTAACATACTGGGCCCAGAAATACACAGAAATGATCAAATTCTATTACAAAAATAGTTTATCTCTCTTAACGTAGAGGTGAAAAAAGGCATATTTTGGATCCATGTATGTTTTTATTTTTCCAGTGGTTGACTGCGTATTTGGCAATTTTCTTCTTTTTTTTTTTATCTTTCGGCGCCCCCGTCTGGCCTATGTAAGAACTCCCTGATGTATTTATCATGCAGAGTTGGGTCCCTGATTGAGCCAAAGAATGAGAAATGCAGAAACTGCCCAACTCATCACATCGAACATTTACACTTCAAAAATATTTTTTTTATTAAATTTAAACAAATACAGCAGTGCGATCTTGTATTTGTTTTGATACAGACCTTTAACTACCTCATGTAATGTGATCATGTAAGCATAATAATTGATATCCAAGTGTTACAATAAATAAGAGATGATTATGGGGTTTACATTCTTAGTTTGATTTAGCAGGTAGGATTCTCTGTTTATTTCCTATAGAAAATAGATCACCAACTTAACTAGAGTCCCAAACATTTCCAAATCAATCATGTTTTATAACAGTTTGAAAGTGGAAAAAGATCAAACAGAACTACTTTGCCGCAATATGTTCTTGCCTACTCTTACTACCTTTTAGCATGAAAAACCGCAAACATACTTTTTACTAATCAATATTTCCTTTGACTTCTTTTGTGAAAATTCTTTCTAAAATTGATGATAGCTAAGTCTGAGTGTTTATTCCTCCACACAGAATATTGTTATTGTGACCCAGTTTAGCTTAGGTGTGGTGCATTTCCTGGTAGATGAAAGATCAGATGTTTGGATTTCCGAACAGCTGGTCAGCGGTCAGTACTGAAAGCTGAAATCTGCCAATTTAGATCACTTGGTGATTTCTCTTTATGTCTTAAATCTAATTTTCAAGAAACAATAAGGTATTTCGATGTCACATTGTTACTAACTTTGAGAGATGTGTTTTTTAAATACAATATTAACATTGTCTCTGTCAAGTTTTAGTTTGCAGTGCTCCTAAATCTATGTTTTATATAATCCTTCTTCAAACCCTTAGTGATCCGTGCTGGAACAAAGGCAGCAGAGGGTGTATCTGAGACAGATATGGCCAAAAGAGTCAGAGTGAGTACAAGAATTGATTTTCAGTACCTGATCCTATGAGCTTGTATTAATCTCTCAAGTAACTCCTATTTCTACTCATAAGTTGTGTTGCCTTTCTTTTTAGTTTGAAGAAATAAAGCGAGCCAAGCTTCGGGACATCAGCGTATTTGTATCGAAAAATCGCTTGTGTGTCCATAACCTGCCAAAATCTGTAGACAATAAAAAACTTAAAGCATTGTGCCTTCAAGGTCTGAAAGGAGCCAAAGGAGTTCGGATCACAGAGGTAAGATTGTGCTACCATGGACAACAATTTGCAAAAAAACCCAAAACAATTAGCCCACCATATTTCAAAGATGTATGTATGGTTTCGGGGCAGTCGTGAAATAACTGTAGTAAAGCAAGAGAGCATATTATTTTTGTTATTGTTCATTGTCTTAAGTGTTTGTTTGTTTCCTGCCTCGTCCTTTAGTGTCGGGTCATGTACGACAGGAAGCCAGAGAAAGGTCAGGTGTCCGGTCAGTCGTTGGGTTACGGTTTTGTTCAATTTCGAGACCATGAGCAGGCTCTCGCCACGCTGCGTTTCCTTAATAACAATCCCAGCATCTTTGCCCCTCACAAGGTACACTTTTATAATATTTTATCTTAATGTTAATTGTATTATCTGTTTTAGATAAACTTTCTTCTGACTATTCTCTTTAATTAACTTCTACTTGTTTATTTTACCTTTACTTTATCAGGATGATAAAGTAAGACGATTTGATGTTGTACAATCAAATTTAGCAAGGATGTTCTGACCAACCAACTTTTTAAAGGCTTTTCTTGCATTAAAATGTTAGATGCTTCAGTCAACATATTAACTGGGTAAAATTACATTTGTTAATTTAATTGATAATCCATATTCTAACTCAAAATAAATTTATTTTGTAAGGTTGACAGGAAATAAGTTTTGTCTCTCCTTGCTGCTTTCAAGCCAAATATGTTGAAGATGCCTTTGCATTGTTAAAGCCTGGTACAAATGTGTCTAAAACAACTTCTGTTTTCTGTCTTTTCTTTTTCTTTTTGCAGAGACCCATTGTTGAGTTCTCCCTGGAAGACTCCAGGAAGCTCAAACTCAAAGAACTGCGGAAACAAAGACATAAAGTTTGTAAAGTTATTTGTGTCTTGTAAGGTTTTGTGTGACTGTTGCAACTTTTTATCCCTGAACAGGATTGTAATTTTTTTTTCTTCATTAATATCATTTTCTCAAATGTTTTATCTTTTTGTGTTGACAGGATTTCATCCAAAATCGACCTGTAAAAGGAGGAATGAACAAACCTCAAACAGGTTCAGACACCAAGATGCCAAAAAAGGGTGGAAATAAAGGACAGGCCTCATCACAACCGACAAGAAAGGAGAAAGGTAAAAAGGATCTTTCCTAAACTAACATGGTTGACTTCTTTTATACTTGAACTTGAACTAAAGTTAGACATATATGCTCTTATATTTTCCTTGCCTAAAACATCTCTTATGTAATGCAATTAAAAGATTGGTAGAGACAAGCTAGTTCTCATAATAAAAAGAAGTAAATGCCCTATTAATTCTAGGGTTTTACATAGAATGCTAGGTGCTCAAGTTATGTGACTTTAAATCAAAATCAATCATGATCATGCTTTTGTTTGTTGAGGTATGTTTGATTTTTGTCAAACCCTTCACAGACTGATAGGTAGCAACAATTGTCTCTCAGGTCACTGGTGATCTCTTTACTCCCTGGCATTCCTCCAAACCCACAAACTGCCTAAACATGTGGTTCCACATAACTAATAGGCTTAAACTACGATTGAATGAATCGATCGAACAACTATTTAACTGTTGTTAGAATAGAGTTTCTGCTGTGATTTATTTATTAAGTGTTTTGTTTTTCGTCTTTAACATCACTACTGAAGGAGAGAAGCAAAACTTTTCAGGTTTCCAGACCAAACCTGAGGTTGAACACGTTGATTTACAAAATGGAAAGAAACGAAAGAAGGTTCTGCCTTTACCTTCCCATCGCGGACCAAAGATCCGGTACTGTTCCATCCTTAGTTACCTGGCTGCTTCATAGTTGTCTGTTCAGCATGATTTTATAATTTCCAACAGCTTTTTTCCTTTTTTTAAATTTTTTTTTTTACGTTTATCAAACTCTTATCCTTTTGCAGAATGCGTGACAAAGACAAGCAGCAGGTCGCACCTCCTAAGAAAGCAAAGCCTGGATCTATAAGAAACAAGCGTCAAAGACAACAAATTGAAAAGCCTAATCAGTCCAGAAAACAGGTTAGGAAATACCACCCCAAGTGCTCTTATTTGTTGTGCAAAAAATGACATTCATTCATATATATATACACACACACATATATATATATATATATATATATATATATATATATATATATATATATATATATATATATATATATATATATATATACACACACATACAGTTTGGTATTTTACAAGTTCCAAAATCTTCAGTATGCGTGATTTCAAAAAAAAATCGTTAGGTGGGATTTTTTGAATATACAAATTATTGAATCTCACTGCCCTTTTTGTAGTGTAATTAATGGATGTATTGAACTTTTGTAAGTGTTACCCCATACCTCTACACAGTATTTTTTAAATATGGTATTGCAATCTGGTATGTTAAGTTTATGGAACAAAACAGCATGTAAAGGGATTTTTTATCTTAGCAATATTTTGCTCTGTTCAGGACTGAAATATGTTTTGCTTATTTTGACGAGGTTTTCAGTTGATCTTGTCATCCATTATCACCCTAAGAAATTTTATTAACTTACCCTTTCTTCTTTAAATCTTTTTAATTTTTGCCTGGGATTCAATTTCTAACCTGTTAATTCTAAATATATATTTGGTTTTCTTTAGATTTAGTGAAACCAAATTCATTTCACATGCTGTAGGATGATTCATACTCGGAAAAAATATCTAATGTGGTTGGATTAAATCATTTTTGCAAAGAAAAGTGGGTTCAGGTTGGTTTGAAAAGCTTTTTTCCCTTTAATGAATGAAATAATTTACAGTTTTTATTTCCTCACTTTATCTTTTTTTAAATGTGTTTATTCCAAAATATTTAAGTATGACTAAAACGCAAAAACAGAAGAACTCTTTAAGAGGGTCAAGTACCCTTTTACACCACTGTGGGTCAGATATAGTATTTTAAAAGAAAAACAATAGTACTTTATATAGGCAGAGTGATAATTTTTTGATTATCAGAAACCCTCTCAATCATCAATATTTGAGAGTTGTTGAAGGGTTTATCAGCAAAGATGTGTGTTTATTCTAATTTGTGTTTATTCTTGACAATAGAACAACAGTTAGAAATTGTCCTGTTGTATCTAATATCCCATTGTTTTGTTGTTCTGTCTTCAAAAGTTTAACAGTGCTAAGAAACATTTCAAGAGCAAGGATGGGGACCGTTTTGATTCGTTGGTGGAGCAGTACAAGAGGAAACTGATGGGCAGCAGCGACAAAAATGCTTCCATCAAAAGAAGCAAGTGGTTTGATAGTTAAATCCCTGACTGTGTAAGAAAGAAAGACATGCTTGAGAAATCCAGGTCCTGCAAAATACCATCTAGTGGGATTTCTAAATAGATATTTTTAAAATGAATTGTGGTAAACTGTACAGGTAATTAACTCTGTGTATGACACTTTATTTTCCAAGCAAATTTAACATTTTGTCTTGTGTTGCTTTTCTGCATATCTCTTTAAAAATGTTTTTGAAAAGGTAGTTGTGTTTTCTGTACATCACTTGTGTGATTTTTTTTTTTTAAGATATCTGGTTACATTTGAACATTTTAACAAATTAGGTACACTCAAAACATTGACTTTTCAGCCCATTTGTACATATTACACAATACTGACAAGTAGCAAGAAGTTGAATATTTAGAGTTTTATTCAAAACATAAAAACTATACTCACTGTACAAAAATATTCAATATACTCCCATCTGGTATTTACCAATTTTGCAGCAGCTGTTAATATTGCACATAAATAAAAGTTCCCGTTCACTCTTTCTCTGCCTTTGGTTCTCAAACAAACCCATTGGTTTCAATTCAGGTTTCAGGAGTTTCCCAGAGTGACAGTACTTCTGTCCTTTCACCTGGTTGCGGTCATCAATACTGTGCTGATTCAGCGGTATGTCTAGAGCAGTAACTCTCACTGAGAGCTTGTTATTGACTTAACAGTCTTCCCATATAACAAATATATCAATATATCCACGAAGCAAAGATTAAATAGGTAAAAAAAATTTTTTTAAATACAATGAATGCATATATTTACTATAAAATAAGTGCTTTTTTATATAATATCAAAATGTATTGCAGAATTCCGACCTCAGTGGTAGTGCAGACTTAAATCTTGTCCAAATGTTTGATATACTGGCCTCAAAGTACACCTTTCAGCAAGATGCAATACCATCAAATTTGTCCTGGAGCAGTTTGAGGATCTCCTTCACTCCATGAATGGCCTCCAAGCTCACAGCTTCAACATGGCGCTCTGGGTTCTGTTCCCATTCATTCTTCAGTTGTTCCAGTCGCTTTGGAACTGTAAGCTTCGGGTTTTGTGCAGTGCAGTTCATCAGCTTGTGGTTGATGGCTTCTTTCAGTTCGGAAATGTCAGTCTTGACTTGGGCAACATTCAGTAGATTTTCAGAGATCAGACCGTTGTAACTTTCCATGGCCACCACTATGGAGGAAAATCCTTGCAGCTCAATAGGAGTAGTGACTCTCAAGCCAGGAAGAGTCTGTAAAATGGCAATAAGCACATGTTTTAGTCACAAGCAAGCTAATTTATTTAAACTTAAAGCTAAA
Source organism: Valencia hispanica (assembly GCA_963556495.2). NCBI lineage: Eukaryota > Metazoa > Chordata > Actinopteri > Cyprinodontiformes > Valenciidae > Valencia > Valencia hispanica. The sequence goes on along the minus strand of OY747706.1, from coordinate 21,240,937 downwards.
CTTTAGATTTTAATTAAATTAATAAAAGTCTGAAACATACGGTACCTGGAAAGTGTTCAGCCTAAGCATAAGCGTTTTTATTTTCAATTCTATTTTGCTCTTGTCATCTGGCAGAGGCATTCCTGAACCCACACTTAGAACATTAAAAAGCAAGAAAAGCAGGATCACTAGTTTGGAGTCCATCATGATTTTATAGTCCTGGATACAGAAGAACAAGTTCCTAGAAGATGAATTGCAAAAGAGTCATGATAAATTTTGTTTGTCAGAATATAGCTCTCTTCTGTAATTTTAAATGTATTGTGTGCCAGCAAATATTTGCAATATAAAGGACGCTGAATGTGTACCATGATCAAAGTTTATTGACTTTAGCTAAGACTTTTTTTCTCTACTTTTATTTTTATTTTTATTTTGAAATCTGAAAGCACTAGAAAGTATGATCAGGCAGGAAAAATCTACAATCAACTATTGTGACAACATGCTTATAATCTGAACTAAATAAACTCAAAATCTGGTAAAGTTAGCTCTGATAAAAGGAAAATATACACAACTAGATAATGTCTAATATTGATTACAGTGGGGAAAACCTGAACATAGTAAATATGCACTCCAGTAGTAAATATGCACTCCAAATAGAAGCAGAGAGTGGACCTTACCTTGCTTGGCGTTTGAATGGATGACACTGTTTGCCTCCATCGGGGTATCTTATATTAGAGGGGTGTTGAGTCATCTCTTACTCACCTCTCTTCGACCCCCGCCCCCCCCATCCCACTTACTCACTTCTGCCCATCACCTTCTCCTGCACTCGCTATAGTGCTGCAGCAGACAGTTTAAGAAAAAGTTTTTTATTTGTTACATTGCATCTTATTCATGAACACAATATTTGTCCCAGTACAAATAGAGTGAAACCTGCCTCTCTCTCCCCCCCCCCATATTTTCTCATATGTCATAGTTGTTTTGTGGATTAAATCTCTAATATTTGTGACTACAAAGACTTGTCAAATATGAAGGTCAAATGTATCCTTAAAAGAAATATTTGGAAGACAGGCGAGTTATTTATTTAGACATTTAAACAGCCTAACATTTGAAATTATGCTATGGAACAAATGCAATAAACCTAACGAGAAAGAAGAAAAATAATAATAGTGTGTATACAGTGGGGTTTTTTCTACACTACCGATGGGGCTCATCCCCCATGGTGATTCAACCTTGGGCCGATGTAAGTCTTTAACAAAAAAATCAACAAAAAATCGCAGTCTTCTGAATGGGTTGGTGTGTGATTTGCAGTTTTCGATTGGGTGCTAAATTAAAGACATTTTAGTTAGTCTGGACTCTTGACCCAAATCTACACAGACAAGGATGAGGAATAAACAGAGATAATGGGTTGACAGTTCACATTCACCTTCAATTTAAAATTCTGCAGCTTACAAAATGTCACTGTCAACCTTAGCCAAAGATGTCCAAAGAAAATCTTTCATCCCAAATGCCATCAGCATTCTTAACTCAGCAAAGGGACCAATCCACACATATTCACTTGAACTGTTCTATTTTGTCTCTATTTCTTTTTGTATTTTTAAACTTTTTTGTATTTTAGGTTTTGTTTTCTGTAATTTGGTGCTCTGGTGAGTCAAAGACAATTTTTGAAATTGGTGAACAATAAAGACCTATTTTATTTCTTCATTCTGATTACAGATTGTATAAGATTCAATTCAGGATTCATAAAACTTTTACTCCAGTTGCAAGAACAAAAAAGATTTCTTATATATCTTTTATGTATATTGTGGGTGGCAGAGGGTCAGAACAAGGGGCTTGCTCAGGGCATCATTTATGCTAGAATTGTCACGGTCTTTTAAATGATATAAATGAATAAATAACATCTTAAAAGTTTAAAGGGAAAAACAAGCACCTCTTCGGTTAGACTTATGAAATTTCAAATAGTTCACATGACTCAATATCAGTTTATGACTGATTGTTGGATTGAATTGTAATCTCCATCAGTATGTGTGGCCTTAGTGTGCATGATTAATTGACAATCATTTTACAAAGAAATGCATCATGAATTTCCAAAGATACAATAGATTGCTCAATAAAAGTTTTTACACTGTTTTGACATAATTTAAGTCGTGTTGAATTTTAGACATTGTTCCTGGTTGGCTTTTGTTTCTTTAAAACAACTCTTAAGTCAGTTTATGGGGAAGATTTGGGTCGTGTGTAGTCCTCATGGAATCTGACAGCTGTTGGAGGGGGGAAACAAGTTTACCTGGTTTTAAGAGTAAGAGGAAAACTGTCTCTCATGCCTATTTTCTATTGAAATAGACTTTGAATCATGTAAAAGAAAACTATGAACAATGAAATAAGGTTTACATTTGTTTTGTTTACCGTTAAGGAAAACATTTATCAAACAAGCTCTCTTGGGATTTCAAAACTTTTTAGCTAACAACAGAGCACATTTCATGACAACTAAAACACTTCTGACATCTGGAATGAATAAAAGCAGCCTGTTTGATTCAGGCTTTTTCCACCAGGATCTGATGTCATTGTGGCGTCTAATCTGTGCCTCATTGATATCTCAATGAGATATCAGCGTAAGGGAAAATTTCATAATGTATACAGTCAGTTTTTAATTAAATTTATACAGTCATGGCCAAAAGTTTTGAGATTGACTAAAATAATTTTTCCACTAACTTTACTGCTTCCAGTTTTTAGATGCTATGGCTATTGACTCTGCACAACACCCCAGGTCTGAAGTCCTTACATTGCAGCCCTGTAACTCAGAGAATAGACTTAGAAAAATACTTGTACTAGTTTATAAATCATTCAAGGCTTAGCATCAAAGTATGTTGAAGATCTGTTGTCAATATACCGACCACTTGGGTCCTCTAACTAGTCTACTCAGCATCCCTAGAATCAGAACCAAACATGGAGAAGCAGATTTTAGGTTCTATGCTCCTCTTATCTGGAACAAACTTCCAAACCACTGCAAACCTGCTGAAACACTGAGTTCCTTAAATCAAGCCTAAAAACTATTTAGAAATGTACTAAATGTATGGTGTGTGGTGTTTTTATTTTGTCTCCCTAAGTCAACAAAAGCGTTGACATTTTAAATATTTTTACTGTTTCTTCTTTTCAGATCCCCATCAGATTGGATGTTGAGCTTTTCTGAACAACAGCTTTCAAATCATGCTACATTTTTAACTGTAATATGCCTTGATCTGAGGCATTCCATAGTGCTGCTGGCTACAGTTAGGATTGTTGTCCTGCTGGAAGGTGAAACTCTTGACTGCCTCAAGTCTTTTGTAGCCTCTGACAGGATTCCTTCAGATCTAGTTTTCGAACAGCGTTAAACAGCTTCCCTGTTCATGCTGAAGAAAGGCATCACCACAGAATGATGGTTCCGCCATCATGTTTTATGCAATGTTTTATTTACCTAAAGTGTGGTATGCATTTGTGTTCAGACATCCCTACTTTGAAGTTTGTGACCTGACCAAACATGACCAAATGTTGAAAAGGTCATGTGGGATAAATACTGTTGCAAGACACTATTGTGTTTAACAGTACAGAAATATCTGACACAAAGATTTGACAAACTAAATTCCTTTCTTTGGCGAAACCTTTTAGCATGACTTCTTTTATATGTACTTAAAGGAGCCGTATGTAAGATTGTAGTCAAAACTGGTACTGCAATCACTTTCAAATTACTGTAGAGCGGTGTATCCCTCCCAACTCGAGATTGCCAGATAGGCTGCAGGAATGTAGGCTGCTAAAAGGAGCTTCCAATGGCAAGAGACGAGTCCTACACAGTAAGTTTTTCTTCCTGTTAATTATGTTTAATTATAATGACATGGAAACGGGCTCTGATAATGCATCGCTAATGTTAGCAATGATGACTCCCCATTTTTATTTCCCCAACATTTCCTTTTCAATTCAGTTACCCTCCTCCATATGTGCCAATAACGTTACTTGGCATGAACATGCATAACTTTGTTCGACTGTCATGAATATTTTAAATGTCAATTTATATTAAGTACAAGTTAGCCAAACATAGCTGAATCTTACCTGTCCAGGATTAAATTAGGAACGTTGGCGTCCGTCTTCAAATTCTTCTTTGTTAAGGCATCTCCTATACAAATCCTTGTTTTATTTCGGACTTTGTCACAACGTATTTCTGAATGATAACGAGGTTTTTAAGGTGTAACGTTAAATATGTTTTATCCGAAACACTTTTGTAGCTGCAGCTGTAGTAACTAGAGCAGAGCTTTGTGATTGGTAGATAGGTGGAGGGTGGCGCTTCAGGCCAAAACCCAAGATGACAACATCAACATCAGTTGAGGGCTGCAACTTCACTTTTTAAATGACAATGTTCTGGCTGGACTACTGTTGTCAGTTATATAAGTATTTGAAATGAACATGATTTCTTAATGTCTAGTGACATATCAGGGCCATTTTATGATTAATTGAAATACATTTCTTACATAAAGCTCCTTTAATGTTAATGCTCAACTTTGTTACAAAATGGCCTGCATTTGTATAGTGCTTTTTCAGTGAGAAGACCAAAAAGCGCTTTACACTACATTTAGTCATTCACACACTGTGGCTACATTGTAGCCGCCAGCCCCTCTGGCCAACACTAACAGGCAAGGTAGGTGAAGTGTCTTTCCCAAGGAAACAATGACTGAGATGGACGGAGCAGGGGTTTGAACCAGCAACCCACTGATAACGGTACAAACTTCTACTACCTGAGTCACGGTCACCCCTACAGCATAAAAAAAGCATAATGATTTGCAGATATTTCTTCTTTGTCCAAACGTTTCCAGTTTCTCATCAACTTCTGCATTTTGGTTTTAATAGCAATAAAACCTCAAAGCATTTGGCTTTGCATGTGTTCTTTGATGTCTGAATCAGTCAAATCTTATTCTTGCTGGACAAGAAGTATGTCAAGTACATCAGGATGGCATTCACAGGCTTCATTATTATTTTATGAGTATAGTGTCACATGACTTATTGGACCACATGAGTCACACCAGAGGAGTGTTTTTTTAACAAACTGCACAGCAACACTTAAGATAAATGTTCAACATTGGGGAAAATAGGGAAATTGTGCTACCAGTAAATGACATAAAAAACATACAGGCTTCAAGGTTGACAAAGCTCTACTGATCCATTACAGTAGCCGACTGAGCCGTTATGGGCCGTACACAACATCAGCTCACTTGTGAATATGCAGAACTGAATCCAGGAATATCGTTTAATGGGATTTGCCTCAGTGAGTCACAGGAATAATGGGAATTCAGATTCCCTATTCTTGCGTCTGCTGCCATTCAAGACGGCGCACTGGTGTTTTTACTTTACTTCCAGACTGCTGAGTGACGCTTAAATGTGAAAAACTGGACTGAGTAAACATGAGTCAGTGGTCAGAATGTTACAAAGCAAGTAGACTTTGAGAACAGCAAATCTTATGATTTTAGGCAGCAGCGAAAGTTGTTTTATGTGAGAAATTATCAATTGTAATCTATTAAATGACTTCAGCAATGGAGGGATTTAACCTTGGCAGTTAAATTAAGGAAACTCCCAACGTGAAATGTTATGCAGTTCCTAAAATAATTTAAGAATTACCGGCAATGGATGGTCTTTCACACCAGGTTACCCGTGAATGTTAAATAATATATTCAAAAGAGTCCTTATAATATTACTCTTCCAAGAAGTGAGTCAGTGCTTTGCTGACCAAAAAGTTGAAGCATGTACTTTTATTGTTCTTCCAAAGTTGCTGATTCATCGAAATGCCAAAAATGTCAGTTTCTGGGGGACATTTTAGTTGAGTCTTTATTAGAAGATAAAATTATTTTAAAGACACCTTTCAGTTTGGATATTACTATGCAAACCTTCTCACAATGCTTTCTCAGTATATTCAAGTAGTGCTAAAGGAATCAAGTGTGCCAAAAAATATTTTTCACAGCATTACACCACCACCACTAGCCTGAAATTTGTTACAAAGCAGGATGGATCCATGTTTCCATGTTATTTATGTCAATTTCTGATGTTACAGCTGAAATTAAGACTCATCTCGTCAAGCTACTTTTTCCTGATCTGTTAATCTCAGTTTTGGTAAGCCTGAGTGAATCATAGCTTCAGTTTCCCATTCTTAACTGACAGAGGATTCATCCAGTGTGGTCTTCTGCTGCTGAAGCCCATCTGCTTCAAAGAGATAATACTCTGCAAATCGTGGATATAACAAGTTATTTGAACTAATGCTTATCTGTCGTGTCAAACCAGGTAGCCCATTCTCCTCCGACCTTCAACATCAACAAAGCATTTTTGATCATGCAACTATCACTTGTGGGATATTTTCTCTTGTTGCCATGTGTTTGCCTGGTTTGCTATTTTTGCACATAGCCTAAGTAATTGAATAGGTGTACAAAATAGGCAAGGCAATTTTATTTGTACAGCACACTTTCAACAACAAGGTAATTCAAGGTGATTTACATGGTTAGGGGGTAAAATGAAAATAGCAGTAAAATAGACAAAACATATAAAGTAAAAACAGCAATTAAGCAAGAAGCACGCACAAAACATATGATACATTAAAGCATTCCTCAAAGGCTGCTCTAAACAGATGAGTTTTTAGTTGTGATTTAAAAGAACTGTGTTTCAGCAGCTTTGCAGTTGTCTGGAAGTTTGTTCCAAATTAGGGGAGCATAGAAACTGAAACCTGCTTCTTTGTGTTTGGTTCTAATTCTAGAGATGTTGAGTAGACTGGAATTAGAGGACCTGAGTGGTCTTGGCGTTTGGTATAGTAAAAGTAGCTCTTCAACATACTTTGGTGCTAAGCCGTTCAATGATTTATAAAAGTATTTTGAAGTCTATTCCCTGAGCTACAGGGAGCCAGTGTAAGGACTTTAGAACTGGCGTGATGTGCTCTACTTTCCTATTTCTAGTGAGGACGCGAGGAGCAGCATTCTGGATCAGCTGCAGCTGTCTAACTAACTTTTTAGGCAGACCTGTAGGACGCTGTTGCAGTAATAAATCCGACTAAAGAAAAACACATGGATGAGTTTTTCGTGGTCCTGTTGCGACATCAGTCCTTTAATCCTAGAAATGTTCTTCAGGTGATAGAAGGCTGACATTGTTATTGACTTTATGTGACCCTGGAGGTTCAGGTCGGAGTCCATTACCACACCTAGATTTCGCACCTGATCGTTATTTTCTGGATGTATTAACTGAAGCTGTGTGCTGACTCCTGACCGTTCCTCTTTATTTTCAAAAGTAATTACTTCTGTTTTGTTTCTGTTCAGCTGGAGAAAGTTATGACACATCCATCCATTGATTTGCTCGATGCATTCACTTAGGGTTTGGATGGGTTCAAAGTCACCTGGTGAAATTGTAATGAAGAGCTGAGTATCATCTGCATAGTTATGGTAGCTAATCATATTGGTTGTTATAATCTGGGTTAGTGGGAGCATGTAGATATTAAATAAGAGGGGCCCCAGGGCTCCATCCTGGGGCATGTGATTTTAGTTCGCTGTGATGAAAAGTTTCCTATTGAAAACTTTCTTCTTTAGGGAAGACTCGAACCAGTACTGTACTGTACCAGATAGTACCAGTGAGTATGACCCAACTCTCTAGTCATTTCAATAATATATCACGATCAACAGTGTCAAATGCTGCACTGAGATCCAAAAGTACCAGCACTGTGGTTCTACCACAGTCTGTATTTATGCAGATGTCACTGAAAACTTTGACAAGGATAGTCGCTGTGGTGAGCATGGAAACCAGACGGAAAAACATCAAAACGGTTGGTCATTGTTAGGAAGCTATGTAACTGCTAAAACACAGCTTTTTTAATAATCTTACTGATGAATGGAAAATTTGAAATTGGTCTGTAGTTCTGCATTAACATGTTGTCCAGATTATTCTTTTTTAACAGTGGTTTAATAACAACAATGTCTAATGCCTGGGGGAAGACACCTGACAGGAGGGATGAGTTCACTATTTGAGTTATAATTAACTTAAGTTATAATTGAAATAAATAAAGTGCCCAGTGAGTGTGTGAGATCCATAAAAAATTTTTGACAGTGTATGACATGGTTTTATAACATGATGCTTTTTAATAAGTTGTTTAAATACTCAAAATACAAGTATTGGATAATATTGTATAGGCAGTAACAACATCAAAGAGTGTCTCATTGATTTACGTTTACCTTTTTACTATTTACTTTTGAAGGTTGTTAATGTGGACCCAGAAAACATGTTCCATAAAATCAAACTACAGTCAAACTACCGTGATTTTCTGACTATTGAGTGCACCGGAATATAGCGCACTAGCTAAATTTTAAAAGAAAATACATTTTGTACATATATAGGGCGCAACTGAATATAAGCTGCATGTTTTCATGTTGCAACATGATATATTTTCACAGAAAGAATGTACATGGATGATTTTTTATTACCTCCACCAAGAGGTAATGTTTTCGTGCCCGTCTGTTAACGACATTTTGGAGTTGATCCGACATGAAGCGTGTGCACCCACCTAACAGCGGTGTCCTATTCAGTGTCTTTATGTCCTCTGACAGCTTTTGTCGTCTTTTTACACCGTTTAAGTTTTTCCCACTTCCTCCTCCAAGGTCTCACCATTGATTAGCTGATGTCGAGCTTACGGGAAGTAGCTATTTCTTTCTTTGACAGCCAGCTCGATTGCCTTTAACTTACAAGCAGCATTATACGCATTTCTTCATGTGTTTGCCATGATGAGGGTGTGTGCGTGAAAACTACCGGTAGTGTTTTCTTTGGCACATAATCTTTCCCCATGTCTGTCTCACTTTTGCGCTTCCTGCTATAGTGCCCCCCGGAGGCTGTTAGCCAGTAATAAAATCTATAAATAAGCCGCATCGTTGTATAGGACGCAGGGTCCAAAGCATGTGAAAAAAGTAGCGGCTTACAGTTAGAAAATTATGGTACCTTTAAAGGCAGGGTATACGTTTCTGGGAGAGCTGTTCAAGAGGGCGTTATTTCAAAATAGAAATCTCACCCCTTTCTTCAGGCTCTCTCCCTTTGCGCTTTCGAAACATTTTTGGAAGCGTTTCTGCCGTAACAAATGAACTCCGCCAAACAAACAACACTTCGATTGATGCAGCGGGTGAAATCAATTTCTCTGCTATCGCGATAAGCTAGCGCGACCTCACTTCCTGTTTACAGCCGAGAACGCGCAATGCGTGCACAAACATGGGGACGCGCAGAGGGACACGGAAGTTTGGCTTACGACCCTATTATCCAGAACGGACCGTGACATTTGATTGGATGAGGTTTTCCCAAGGTTTCTCCCTGTACAGGGATTAATTTACTCTGTCATGTTAAATAACTCCAAACTTATTGGTTGCTATCGGTATATGAAGAGCATTTCTCCCAGTATTGAAAAAAGTGTTTCAAATTGAAATCGTATACCTTGCCTTTAACTAACATCTTTCAGGGCCATGACTTTTGACAAGTCTTTGTCCCTAAAATTGCTTTTCCTGTGTTTATGGTATTTTCAATTCAATCCTATAGATAGCCAAGAGTGTTATTTTTCATCTGACACTTGCTTGTCAGTAGGACTTGTCATATTATCTTCACAAACAAGTAAAACAAACAGTATTCTCCAGAGTTCTGAGTAAGGTTGCTTAATGGATAATCCCTTACTTACCATTGTTGGTTTACAGATTATAATTTCTTGCCAGTGCCAGCAGCTAAAATTAATCATTTTTTGTTTTATTTCTTCTTGGTTTTGTTTAATCTCAGTTTGACACTGCAGGTCCTAACATACTGACTGAGGCTAGGTTACAGTGGTAAACTGGTTCAGGTCTTATTTGGCAGACAGGGATTACTTTGTGTCGCTGATAATTATAAATCTGAGCAAACAAAAATAAATTTAAGGTTCCGCAAGGGTCTATTTTTGGGCCACTTTTTCACATCTATGATCTATGATTTCTTTAGCTCATAATATAGACCACTACAGCATCTTCTACCATATGTATAATGACGATACAAAGCTTTATATCTCCATGTCACCTCACAATCCTTGTCCACTACACTCACTGAGTTAGTGCATCCATATTATTAATGAGTGGATGGGTTAGAATTTCCTCCAACTTAATGCACATAAATCAGAAACCATCAATTTTGGTCCCAAAAATGCAAGTTGTCAGTATTTATACAGTATGCTGTTTTAGGTTTTCATCAAACACTGTAATGTGAATCATGATGAAAACATCTCTGGTTTGGTCTTGCACATAGAAGGAAGGTTGATCCACAGGTCTTTTGGTTTGTTTAAATGCTTATTCACAAAGACACTTTTCTGAGCAACCAATTTATATAAATATGTTATTGTTTAGTCGTTTTTACTTGTGCTTTTATTAATCTTTACCACTTCACGTTAGCTGAGGCCAGTATAACCTGAAATGTGACTCTTAAGTATTGTGTAATTCATATGAACATTGTTGGGCTTGAGAAAGGTTTACATCTGGAGAAGTTGGCAACTACATTGGATATTTTTCTGACTACAACTGTTGCCAAAGCACGATGTGGCCGTGGTTTTCTAAAAATGGCTAGGTAAACCTCTCAGCAAAACAGCCTCTGTAAGATCAATGCGATGAACAGATCCATATTTCTTTGCATTTTACTTTGTCAAAACAAAAACTGACAAAATGCAATGCGTCCATGAGTTACAGGTCCTTCTCAAAAAATTAGCATATTGTGATAAAGTTCATTCTTTTCCATAATGTAATGATAAAAATTTAACTTTCATATATTTTAGATTCATTGCACACCAACTGAAATATTTCAGGTCTTTTATTGTTTTAAAACTGATGATTTTGGCATACATCTCATGAAAACCCAAAATTCCTATCTCAAAAAATTAGCATATTTCATCCGACCAATAAAAGAAAAGTGTTTTTAATATAAAAAAAGTCAACCTTCAAATAATTATGTTCAGTTATGCACTCAATACTTGGTCGGGAATCCTTTTGCAGAAACGACTGCTTCAATGCGGCGTGGCATGGAGGCAATCAGCCTGTGGCACTGCTGAGGTGTTATGGAGGCCCAGGATGCTTCGATAGCGGCCTTAAGCTCATCCAGAGTGTTGGGTCTTGCGTCTCTCAACTTCCTCTTCACAATATCCCACAGATTCTCTATGGGCTTCAGGTCAGGAGAGTTGGCAGGCCAACTGAGCACAGTAATACCATGGTCAGTAAACCATTTACCAGTGGTTTTGGCACTGTGAGCAGGTGCCAGGTCGTGCTGAAAAATGAAATCTTCATCTGCTTTTCAGCAGATGGAAGCATGAAGTGCTCCAAAATCTCCTGATAGCTAGCTGCATTGACCCTGCCCTTGATAAAACACAGTGGACCAACACCAGCAGCTGACATGGCACCCCAGACCATCACTGACTGTGGGTACTTGACACTGGACTTCAGACATTTTGGCATTTCCTTCTTCCCAGTCTTCCTCCAGACTCTGGCACCTTGATTTCCGAATGACATGCAAAATTTGCTTTCATCCGAAAAAAGTACTTTGGACCACTGAGCAACAGTCCAGTGCTGCTTCTCTGTAGCCCAGGTCAGGCGCTTCTGCCGCTGTTTCTGGTTCAAAAATGGCTTGACCTGGGGAATGCGGCACCTGTAGCCCATTTCCTGCACACGCCTGTGCACGGTGGCTCTGGATGTTTCTACTCCAGACTAAGTCCACTGCTTCCGCAGGTCCCCCAAGGTCTGGAATCGGTCCTTCTCCACAATCTTCCTCAGGGTCCGGTCACCTCTTCTCGTTGTGCAGCGTTTTCTGCCACACTTTTTCCTTCCCACAGACTTCCCACTGAGGTGCCTTGATACAGCACTCTGGGAACAGCCTATTCGTTCAGAAATTTCTTTCTGTGTCTTACCCTCTTGCTTGAGGGTGTCAATGATGGCTTTCTGGGCAGCAGTCAGGTCGGCAGTCTTACCCATGATTGCGGTTTTGAGTAATGAACCAGGCTGGGAGTTTTTAAAAGCCTCAGGAATCTTTTGCAGGTGTTTAGAGTTAATTAGTTGATTCAGATGATTAGGTTAATAGCTCGTTTAGAGAACCTTTTCATGATATGCAAATTTTCTGAGATAGGAATTTTGGGTTTTCATGAGCTGTATGCCAAAATCATCAGTTTTAAAACAATAAAAGACTTGAAATATTTCAGTTGGTGTGCAATGAATCTAAAATATATGAAAGTTAAATTTTTATCATTACATTATGGAAAAGAATGAACTTTATCACAATATGCTAATTTTTTGAGAAGGACCTGTATATCAACCCCTAAAACCACTTAGGTCCTCGAATTCCAGTCTACTCAACATCTCCAGAATTGGAACCAAACACAAAGAAGCAGCTTTCAGTTTCAATGCTCTCCTAATTTGAAATAAATTTCCAGACAACTGCAAAGCTGCTGAGTTCTTTTAAATCTCAACTAGAAACTCATCTGTTAGAGCTGCCTTTGAGTAATGTATTTATGTATCATATGTGTTGTGTGTGCCTCTTGCTTTATTGCTGTTTTTACTTTATATGCTTTATCAGTGTTCTACTGCTATTTTAATTTTACCCCTAATCATGTAAAGCACCTTAAATTACCTGTTGTTGAAAGTGTGATGTACAAATACAATTGTCTTGCCTTGCCTAATATCATTCTCATACGCCACCTAGTGGTGAACACAGCATACCCCCCCCTTACTTGAAAAGATTGCATTTACTCTTTTAAACACATAAATGAACATCAATCTTAGTTAACTGCTTCTGTATAATGTCATAAGCATAACCTTAGCTGTAACCAAAATAAGCAGTTATTTAAGTACTCAAATCAAACAAAATAGTGTAGGCAGTATGTAGCCTTTAACTCTTACACTTGAATTTACATTTAATTTGCTAAATAAACCCCAGTTATTTGTAAACTAGCCTTTCCAGTCAGAACAAGTTCACTTGAACCTTTAGCATGTAAGACATAACCATTTATTTTAATTTTTTTAACCTGGTTGAAAGTCTTTTAACCATACAGGTGAAGTTGCAACTCTTGCACTCCTCCGAACCACAGAGTCATTATTTTCTGGTCTTGTTGTTTTAAGTGGAATATCTATCGAATAGTGTGAGAGTCTGGCAGCATTCCACCTCTTACTGTCACTGACTACATAAGAAGTTTATCCAGTCTGCTTTTGAACAGAAAGTGGTAGTGTACATTTTGAAAACCACTGCAAACATGGTCAGGTCTATTTACCCTCACCATGTCTCCAGGTCTGAATGTTGGTTTCTTTGCTCCACAACACTAGTCAGTGTAGAGTTTAGACTTTTTCTGTTTCCGTTTCACTGTCTCTTGGACTTAGTTTCTCTCTACAATCAGGAATATGTTCACTTTTGTTTTCATCCTCCTGTTGTGCAGGAGTTCTGATGGAGATACTCCACTTGTAGCATGTGGTGTTGCTCTGTAGTTTTGGAGGAAGTTAGAACTCTGTTCCATCTTTCAACAGCACCATTGCACTGTGGATGGTACCCACTGGCACACAGATGATGTATTCCCCTTTTTGTAAGAAAATCTGCAAATGACCTGGAGAGGAACTGCGGCCCGTTATTAGTAACTATATAGTCAGGGTTCCCCTCTCTGCTGAAAACAGAGCACAGAAATGTGATCACAATATTGTGTTTTATAATTTGCATGTGTTTTGGATTTTGCATGTTTTGGGATTTGCAAGTGTTTTGTCTTTGGGTGCCGCTGTAAGAATCCTTCTTTGCATCATCACCTCTAGTGGTTCCACAGTCATTCCCAGAACAGAACTAGCCTTCTTCATCAGGTTGTTGAGCCTTTTTAAGCCCCTTGCTCTGATGCTGCTACCCAAACAGATGATGGACAAGGAGATTACACTCTCCACAACAGACTTGTAGAAGATATGCAGCATCTTGCTGCAATCCTTTTAGGACCTAAGCTTCCACAAGAAGTACAGTCTGCTCTGTCCTTCCTGAGATGGCTTCACTGTTCAGTCTCTAGTCCAGTCTGTTGTCCAGGTGAAATACAAGGAAAATTAAATTTTTATAAACTTCTATGAGCTCCATGAGATTGAAGTTGTTTTATGATGGTAGAAGTTCAATTTGATCTTGACTGGTCTGAGGGTAGCTGTGAGCTTTGGTCTCTGAAAATAACCGATCTGGATTTATACTAAATAAAGATGCTGAAACAGTTATTTCATGCAGGTATGGTATTAACCACCTAAACCGTAACACACTGTTGCCTAAAATTCTAAACTAGCACTTAAAGAAGACCACAGTAGTTTTAGTACAGCTTAGTTTAGTTCACTGATTTTTTCAAACATTAGTTAAAAGACAAAGCAAGAGTAAAACTTAGACAAGCTAAACAAACTGTTCAAAACGGGGTAGGTAGAATTAAAAACATTATTCCCTCCTCCCTTTTGGTTACATGTTTTCACATGGAGACAATTTGAGAGGCATAATTCTAATGGCTGTGATGTGGTTTAGATAAAATTGAAATGAATTAAAGTACAGCTGCATTCATCTTGTTCCAGGAGCATGTCTTGCTCAACTCGTCTCCTCCGTTCTCTTCCTCCTGCAGTGTCTTTTTGGAGAACAGTTGAAAACTTTGATTTGCTTTCAGGCTTATTATATCTCCTTTCTTCCTGGGTACATTTAAATTTACTTAAAACTGTCACACTTCTATGGTGCATTTAAAAACAACTCAACTTCAGCCACCATTACAGTTTTTCGACTTAAGTTAACTTCAGATGGTGAAAATGTCATGACACTGAAATGTTCCGTTTTGACTTTTACTCTAAAAACAATCTAACCTGAATATATCAGACCGTTTTAATTTGATCTTTATGTTTGGTTTATATTTTCTAGAATGCTTTGAAGAAAATACATATGTCAGAAATATTTTTAATATCCATTGAACCTGACTGGATTTAAGCTTCCCTTCTTATTATAAGACGCAGACGCAGAACAAGGCAGCAGAGCAGCCAAACTGGTTGTCTGTTTTGCCTCATTGTCGTGTTGCAAAATAAATTATGATGAACCTATCAGACAGTGCCCTATGGGATGTGATTATATAAAAAAATATACACACATATATATATACACACACACACACACACATATATATATATATATATATATATATATATATATATATATATATATATATATATATATATATATACATATATATAATATATCTCTGTGCCATGGAGTGTCTTTAGAGATAAAGTTTCACTTTAATAAGTTCTGTTTGGTTTCATATATATGAAATAAAGTAAATTTTTATACGTCTGACAAATTGCTGGAAGATTTTTTGGGAAAATAGGGAGTATGAAAATAATAAATAATTGAGTACATTGCTGTTGTGTACATATATATTTATACATAACACCATACCATCCACACAGGCAGTAATGTATACAATTACTAATCCTTTTTGTACTTCTATTTTCCATATTTTTTTCCAGCAATTTGTCTGACATTAAAAAAATTATTGTTAACTGAATTTTCTGTCCTTTTTGTCTTGTTGAAATTTTTTCTGACATTTCACTGATTCACAGAAGATGTACCTGGAAAATCATATGCACTATCATTGTGCTGCAAAGTGAATGTAAAATATATAAATCATTTTATTAATCAATGATATTTCTTTTTTTAGGGGTGTCTTTCTTCATATACAGTTTCTCTTCACAGAATAACAAATAATAAAACATCACCACCATTGAGATCAAGCTTATTTTAAGCATCCAGGCAGTGAAAATAGAAAGTTTCTGCTTTTTTGTAATACATTAAAGTAATTGAATACCGTAAACTGTAGATCAAACATCAAAAATAAATTTTCCATTAGTTGGCTTATATTTCAGCTTTTTTGTTTTTTGGACTTAAAAAAATTAAAATAAAAGAAAACAGTCTGTGTGTGTTCCTGGAAGAAAACGAGTCTGGGAATTGTTAATTCTTGTTATTGTTTCCCCCTTTTGAATGTGCAGTGGTTTTTTGCACAATAGAAGGCATGATTTTTTTCCTCTTTCTAAGGAAATGAGTAACGGAAAGGAAATGAAAAACCTCTCTAGACGTGGATCATTACGCTGGAAACTTTCCTCTGCATAATCTTATTGACTTTTCCTGAGTGAAAACAAATGGCCATGTGTTTTCCAGACAATTCCAGTTTTCTATGGTATTGGTTAAAAGTTCCAAATAAATTCCACCAAAATAAAGAATTTTGATTACAACAATGAAAACATCTTACACCTTAATTTGTGATTTTTATTTTCAAAACCATAACTGCAACTGTTAGGAAATGTTTAATGTAGGTTTAACACTCCACATGCTACTGGAACTAATCTTAGAGTTATGTTGTTGCATTTCTTACATCAGTCTCAATATGTGTACAACAGTTAGTGCATTTATCAAAACAATTAGTAGAAACTTCAAAACCTAGTTGAACACCTGCAAAAGCATTTCACTTGCAATAAATAGATAATCCCTTTATCAAAAGCGAGTATTCATGTCAATGAAAGTGTCAGTTTCAGCAAAATGAAAAGTTCCAACACCATGTTTAAGAACAAGATATTAAATGGCTTAAACATATTTTCATTGTGACAGTTCACTCTGGATGTGTTTTCCAATGTAAAAAGTCTGATCTTGGTGAAAATGCTCAAGATAGTGCTCTACACAATTTTAGCCATTTGAAATTGTTGGGTTACTTAATGTAATCCGTGGTTCTTTCATACGGTAACAGAGAGTGATGTGTCACGATGGATTCTTGCTTTCTTCCATAGTGAAACACCAAGCAAAATTAGAAAAAGAACAACAGTTAAGTTACACAGTTCTATATTTTTGTGAGGTAAATAAGCATAAGACACTGAATACGATGCGTCACATTTTTATTGCATATGCTCTGGTCTGTGGAAACAATTGATGGAAGTACAAAAACTTTTGCAATTTCTTAGAATACACGGGAATCTGGTTGTGTGATGTGCACAAATGAATAAATGTTGTGAGGGCTGAACTGATAGTTATAATTATTCTTTTGATAAGAGAAATGCACCAATGTACGTGAAAAAAACTGTAATCAAACGTTCAAAAATCTTTAGCAATGCTGCCACCTTGTGGAAAAATTACACAATGATACACACAAATTTAGAACAGGAAAAGAATGAGTCTCCAGAAGACGCAAATTCCAATTCCAAACTGCAGATCAGATGGTTATTGCCATCTTTGATATCAAATAAACATAGTCAAGATTTTATTTACAGGTAACACAAACAGAAATCTGGATAATTGTAAACTGGTTTCTTGCACAGTGCTAAGCTCGACTGTTCTTCTTTGTCAAGTGCTATGGATCAAATTATGCACACAGTAGTTGTGTTTAGTAAGGAAAGAGAAAACTCAAACTTTTACAAGTACACACTTGCAGTGTGAGCTCAAGTTTCACAAGAGAAGTTGTATGTAAACTGCTGCTGTCGTAAGGATTCCCTGCAGATGCTTTTTGGGGTAAGGGCTTCCTGGATAGGCATCCGACAGCAAGCCCAGACCGCAAAAAGATCTGAAAAGAACATAATTCCTCAGATGAAATCATGGCCACCATCATGGAACCAGCGTCTGCAACACACACAGGTGCAAATTCATGAGCTTAAAGATTTAAATTAGCAGTAAAATGATCAGTTAATTATTTTCTTTTAAAATAAGATGTTAAAAAGCATTTAATAATTTCTGTTCATTCAGATATATGCAAGTAGAGGCATGTATCTATTTTATGTAGTCATTTTTCCAACATGAAGACCAACATTTTTGTTTACTTAAAAGACATGTTCTTTGTTGTTCCGATTTTAAAGAGTGTCCTGAAGAATCAAGACTGTGTTGTGTCATATTTATACCCAGGGAATCAAATGTCATGGATTACTAATTAATTCCTTAATTCATTTTTAGAAACACTCATGAATTTAAACAAAGTGAAATACACATATAAAATTCATTGAGATTATTCTACTTAATGAAAGAATGCATTTGGAGGGTGCTCTGTATGCACATTCATTTGGCCTTCACCTACTGAAGCAAGTGAGTTTATCTTCAGTGAGTTCATGATTTCCTCATGGTGCATGTGTGATTACTTGCAAATTTGTTTACAACAGTTTGCAGAGATTAAATTGAATATGAAATTGTATTCAGAGAGCTGTTTTTACTCAGTTTTTTCTTTTAACATGTGCAGCCCCTTTCAGATCAGAACCACCCAGCTTGAGGCTATAGAGGAGACATGCTGTTATGAGTTTCTTCCCTCTTTCAAGCAATTTCTTTACCTAAAACACATTCACACATAAAGTTACATAACACCATAAATATGTGTGACAAAACAGCAATGATCTAAAGAGACACTTCACTTGAAAAATGCATTAAATTCCACTTCAACAGTAATGAATGATTCTGTTGGTTTCTGATGAAAATTTTATTTTATATGAAAAAGAATACACTTTGACTGAATGTAGTGTAAAGCACGTTGTGGTCCTCTCACTGAAAGGATACTATACAAATGTAGTCTAAATGGACTACATTTGTATAGTGTCCTTGTTTCAAATAAATAGTAAATAGTAAATGCTATTTACTATTTATTTGAAACATTTTAATGTTTAAAACCCATTATTGGGGCTAAAATCAAAAGGTCAGAAACAATACTTTTAATAAATGTAGATTTACATTGTAGCTTTGAGGTTTATACTGGAAAACATTTAACCCTCAGCACATCCAAAATTACATGACTGTCTGGCCCATAAACAAGTAGAATATATACTATGATCATCCTAAGTGCTTAGACTTTTCTTGTAAAGTGCCTTGAGATGACATATGTTGTGAATATGTGCTATATAACTAAACTGAATTTTATTTAATTAAAGAGAAGGTAACTGGACTTCTTTTGTTACCTGAAGATGTTTCCTTCTGAACTAGTGAAGCACCTTGGACAGAAATGTGCTGGATTGCTGAGAATCTACACCAGCATATACCCTGATTAAATCACCATGAATGAAAATCAAGGAAATTGAAGCTGTACAAAATAAGAAATTCTTGTGATGTCAATGATATTGTCAAATATTTCAGTGATAATACCAGCTATGATAAATGTTTTCAACACTACTAGCTTATCTATCATTAAAATGCTTTGAACACTCTGTGACATTTGGTATATTGGGCACTGTTATATATGTAATGGGTGGGCATCAACTGTGGATAATTTCTATCCATCCAACAGAATACAGTGATGGTGTGCAAAATGTGAATTCATAACAATTGTGTAGCCTAAAACGAACAAATGTTGCATGGGAAATGTTCCTTTAGGAAACCAACATTATTCACATTGATATTGTGATGATATATTTGCAATGTATTGTGCAGCCCAATAGGAAATTATTGCTTCAACCTGTTTCTGTTATTATTTTGTAATTAGACACCTTACATTTTAGGCAAAAATTGGGCCATGGGTTGCAGCCATCCCAGATAGCTTTTAAGATCGTCTATTAGACTTGCTTGTTGTGTTTATACTAAAGGGGATTGGAAACTAGTTTTAAATCAATCTCTGCCAAATACTTTGTTTTAGACAAGTAATCTGGAATACACAATTTAGGAGATGTCTCTTTTTGGTAGAAGTCACAAAGAATGCTGATACAAGTGATGCTCAAAGGCTTTCTGGATCCATCTATTAAGATAGTTACTTAGTATAAAATCATGACTAGATGAAATTCACCTCAGTGCATATGATTTTAAAATCAAATTCCTTTTTCCTATTCTACTTCATATCAATATCAGGTACAACTGTTGACATCCTCCGTGGTGAAGCAAATTTAGCCTAAAACATGAGGTCCGCAGGTAAACGCAAAACATAACCTTGTGTTTGGGCCTCTAGTTCAACAGAAGTTAAAAATTAGAACAAGTACAACATGCTTAGTTTTTGGTCTTTGTTTTGCATGGGAGCCCAGGGTCATTTGGGCTGTCGATGAGGCGGCAGCCAGTGCAGACAGAATAAAGGCGGACCACACTAGATGAGCTTCACGTGAGCTGTCCGTGGTTCTGAACGCCTTTTTACACACACACACACACACACACACACACACACACACACACACACACACACACACACACACACACACACACCAGACCCTGTCGGTAAACGCCCTGAGCACCCCACACCCTCAAGCCCCCCACTTCCACCTCCTCTCACGACATTGTGCATGTGAGTGTAAATCACAAAGCTGTAAGAATATTTTTTTTTGTCTGCATTCAACATGCATCTCTCCTGGGGGTTGTCTTGTAAAAAGGGGTTGCACTGCCAATTCATCCTGCCTACACCCACGTCACCTGGCCAGAAGCCTTAAAAACTACCCACTGACAAATGTAGCGCTCATAAATAGTTGTAAAAAGACACCTGATAAAGTCCCCGGCACGAAGAAAATTGTCTGCATGCATAATCAACTTTCTGAAAAAGATACAATCTCCACTCATCACAGACGGTCTGGTTGTGCGCTTCGGTAAGTCGCCAAGCTGCGAACAACAATGACGCGCACAATCTTGAGCCACAATAGCCGATACTCCTCTCACTACTATATATAATATCGATCAACAGTTTGCTGTCAAAACCTCGCCCTATGGATTAATTTTAGCACACGCAAAGCAAGAATATAAAGAGGCAAAAAGATTCAATTCAGTTTATTTATGTAGCGCCAATTCACAACAGATGTCATCTGTCAAAAAGATGTATTAAAAAAATTGTGAAATTGGAGGCGAGGGTGAATGTGGTCGTTACCTCTGTGCGTCTGGATTGCGAGAGCGTGGAATAGGTCGGGGCTGTGTGAAGAGAGAGAGAAAAAATGGTAATGCACATAAAACAACCTTATGATATTTTTGGTGATGGTAGAGAGTAGCGTTATGCAGGGAAAGCAGCACAATACGAATAGATCACACGAAGAGCAAAACAGCCGATGCTGCTGTGGTAGTCTACATCAGATCAAGTCAACAAACAAAAATAGTATTCCACAAGCCTAGTCTCTGGTAGGCATCATTCCTTAAATGCGCTGTAGTGGAAAAGGGATATATTTGAGAAAAAAGCATCCATAAATACACACCTCCTTTACTATCGCTGATGCGCGAAGGATTGGGGCGACGTGATGGCACCGGGATCATTTTCACTTCAGCGTTTTCATTTTCACCTGCTTTTTCAAGGCCTTTTCTTTTCTTTTCTATTCCGTTTTTTTCTCATTTTTTTTTTGGAGAGGAAATACACTTCGATTTTGCATTCGTTTCCGTCCTTTCTGTAGGAAATACTGCAAAACCTCCAAATGGAAGCCACTCAATTCCTCCAGTCTGCGATTGACCCGCATTGACGTCATTGCGTCATTAGGTCTCCCCTGGAAACACGGGGCTCCCAAAAATAGCAACACATTAATTCAAGCCTGTGCTGGGGTTGGCTTGGCGGGGGCGACTATTTGTATCAATCCATAACCCCTCCTCTAATTCTAAGCAATAATACAGTCCTCCCTCTCGCTGCTTCACTCTCAAGGACGAGCCGATCACGACTCACGGCTATTTTTGGAAAGTGAGAGAGAGGGGGGAAGAAAGAGAGAGGTGGGTGTGATGAGAGACGCCCGCACCTCTGCTCCTCTCTCTGTTGGCTGGCTGGGAAACAGAAACAGTACCACTGGGATAAAAATAGCAAAAGAGCGGTCAGCCAGCGGTGGGGGTGTGGGAAGGGAGGCAAGACCCTGAACCTAGATAACTGCCCTCAAAAAAGGTTTGACCACTTTGTGCAGCGGACCAGATCGTCGCTTGCTTTGGAGTTGCGATCATTCATTCATTCATTCATTCATTCATTCATTCATTCATTCATTCAATAATAATACATTTCTTTGTATTTATTTTTTGCAATCTAAGAAGGTTCTTTTATTTAACAGATCGCTCCAAGACTCCCATAGACTTTCACATCAAGATACATTTACTTCTCGCTAAAGCAATGGTTTAGGTGTTGGGACCCAAAGAAATTACTTTTTTTTTAAAACTTCTTAAATAAGTGGTGTTTTTTGATATGGGCTACATTGGAAGTTGCCCAGGGCACAGGGCCGTGATGCTCAAAGTTAATAGGAGCACATAGAGCCAAACTTTAAAGCACCTTACAACTACATAACTTACAATATACCATACTGAATGACAACAACTGATATTCATCCAGAATCTAATAGGGAATCACATAAGTAATATATCAATGTCATCAGAAGGGGACCATGTAAAGGAAAAGTAGCGTAATTTCTTCATCTGACAAGGAAAAATGTTGCTGTTGACAATATGCAGCTGTGTTGATTTGAGACTGTAAACATTAAAAGACCATAGGAGAGCTTGTAGCTGATTAAACAAATGTTATGATGTACATTATGAAATAATTAACAAAACCAAAAAATCTGACTGGTTAAGCTGCGGACTGCAAAACAGCTCAGAGCGCTTAGCTCCACTTTTCTATAGTTGTGTTAGCACCTCAGAGAAATATAGAATTTAGACATTTGAGGTGGAGAGATAAAATAATTTTAAAATATCTTCAACACACAACCATGAGGTAAAATATTAATACAATTTAAAATAATCCAAATATAGGAATACTAAACATTTATTTTTTATTAGGATGCAAATAGAATAATTCATTTAAGAAATGCATTTCAAGCTTTGTTAAAATTTTCACATGTAAAAAAAAAATTTTTGGGACATCTTTATTTATTAAATTTTGAAATACCTAGCTTTCTATACCTGCTGCTGTGCAAAATGTGGGTAGGGTAGTATTTTCTGCTACTGTTTATATTACATTTTTAGATGTGAGATGCAAAGGCTATGGGCCCAACCTTTTGTTAGAAATAGAGGTTCTACAGCGGTGACTTCATTCTATTCACAGCTGGTCACCTCTTGCCCAGATCTGGTGTGCAGCGGTGGTGACGCGCCTGGTAAAGTTAGGTGAAAGGAGTGAAGAGTAAACCGAAAGTCGGCTGCACCTGTGCTTTGAGGCGTGTTCTTCAGGTGAAAGTTGTATTGCTGTTTATTTATATAAAAGTGATGGAGGCTGCCTGACCCAGAGCAGAGGGACCAACTGAGACGGCGTTATTTTTTTTCTCCCAGCCTATAGTGGACCGAACACTTTGTAACGCACAGGAGCAGTCTATAAACTAAAAGTCAGAATTTATTTCTGCTGCCAAACAATTTCTGCTTGGGGAGGATCTAAAATGACCACTGCAAGGACGATGAAAAAAACATTTCTATGTAACTATTTGTATGTATGTGT
Source organism: Valencia hispanica (assembly GCA_963556495.2). Lineage (NCBI taxonomy): Eukaryota > Metazoa > Chordata > Actinopteri > Cyprinodontiformes > Valenciidae > Valencia > Valencia hispanica. The sequence goes on along the minus strand of OY747706.1, from coordinate 21,217,617 downwards.
GTATATATATATATATATATATATATATATATATATATATATATATATATATATATATATATATATATATATATATATATATATGTGTGTGTGTGTTATGGACGAAGAACACAGGTGCATTTTATTGATGGCATTTTGAATGCACAGAGATACCGTGATGAGATCCTGAGGCCCATTGTTGTGCCATACATCCATGAACATCACCTCATGTTTCAGCAAGATAATGCACGGCCCCATGTTGCAAGGATCTGTACACAATTCTTGGAAGCTGAAAATGTCCCAGTTCTTGCATGGCCAGCATACTCACCGGACATGTCACCCATTGAGCATGTTTGGGATGTGCTTGACCGGCGTATACGACAGCGTGTACCAGTTCCCACTAATATCCAACAACTTCGCACAGCCATTGAAGAGGAGTGGACCAACATTCCACAGGCCACAATTGACAATCTGATAAACTCTATGCGAAGAAGATGTGTTGCACTGCATGAGGCAAATGGTGGTCACACCAGATACTGACCGGTTCTGAGTCCCCAGACCCCCAATAAAGCCAAAAACTGCACATTCCAGGGTGGCCTTTTATTGTGGGCAGTATAAGGTACACCTGTGCACTAATCATGATGTCAGATCAGCATCTTGATGTGGCACACCTGTGAGGTGGGATGGATTATCTCAGCAAAGCAGAAGTGCTCACTATCACACATTTAGACTGATTTGTGAACAATGTTTGAGAGAAATGGTAATATTGTGTATCTGGAATGAATTTTAGATCTTAAAGTCCATCTCATGAAAAATGGGAGCAGAAACAAAGGTGTTGCGTTTATATTTTTGTTGAGTGTATATGTGTATATCTGTATATATGTATATCTGTATGTATATATATATATATATATATATATATATATATATATATATATATATATATATATATATATTTGTCACACAGTGGAAATTTGTGTTTTTAGTTTGTTTCATGTAGTGTTTTTATTTTGAATCTAGTTTTATTGGCATGTTTTATGATTTTATTTGTATGGTTTGTATCCTGTATTTTATTGCATGTTTTGATGTTGTGAAATTATCTACTTTTGAAATCCACTGTGGACTGATTGAAAGGACTGTTTATTTTATACACCTGTTGAGGTGTGGACGTATCTGGAGGAAGCTCCAATCAGTTATAAAGCTGTGAAGGAAGCACGAAGCATAAAAGGAGAAGAAGAAGAAGAAGAAGAAGATTTTGATTTTTAAAACACCATTTATTCACACATTACTACGATTCAAAATAGAGAAAAGTAATACAATTACTGTAAAATGGTGCCAAATTCTAGTTTTCCATCAATAATTTTACACAGAATTCCTTTCTCCACCCACTTCTGTTCAAATTCTTCCAAGTTCTGACACACAGAATAGTAAGTATACTCAAGCCGAAGCCTGGCTTTGACATTGATTTTCCATAATGTTACGACATCATAAACCTGTTCTTTCTGCAATTTATCCCTCCTAGATAAATAAATAGCCAGCTTGGCCTCGCCGACTAAAAAATTTAAAACCTTGTTTCTAACTCTATGCTTCTTACTTTTTCTCACACCCCCAATAAATACTTCCATGGAAAAACCCATGTAAAAAACGTTAAAAATCCAGCTAAGAACATTAAAAAGAGGATTAAGCCTTTTACATTCAGTAAAAACATGAAAAATATTTTCAGATAAATTGCAAAAAGGGCAAGAATTCAAAACATTTGTATTAAACTGTGATAAAAAGGAGTTAGTTGCAATCGCTCCATGGAGTATCTTCCATTGTAGATCTCCAGTCCTTTTTTTCAGGGGAGGACTATATATTGTAGACCATTGCGGCTCACATTCTTTTAGTTTGGTGGTCCAAACCGTTGGGAGCCTGCCCTTCAATTTATCCATGTTTAGTACCTTTACACAGTTTTTATACATAGTCTGTTTCTCAGAAGTGTGAAGAGACTGTTTTTTTTCCTCCCCGGTCCACAACAGAGGACCATCAGTTTCTTTAAAAGGAGGAGTTAAAAACAGGTCTGGAGGTTCATCCAATGGGTCTGGCACAAGTTCATTTCTGTTATATCTCCTTAAAAGCACCCATTCTTTTTCAGAAAGCCTCTTTCTCCAAAGTTCCAGTGCTTTCTGGGATAGTCTTACAGACGAGATTTCCAAAGAAGAGGTTAAAGCGATGGCGTCTGAGAGCAAAGTTCCAGCCACCTGGATCAGTCTTCCAAGATTTACAATCTTTGATTGACACAAGATTCTTAATAGTCCAGGCAGTGATTGACATCTTATATCTAATCTTGCATCAAACATTAAAGGCTCCTTCATCAACCAAAATAAAGAGCCGTGCTCACATCTGGTCCATTTGAAAAGAGCACAGGCCTTAAAAACACTTTGGTAAAACCCAGGCAAGGTGCTTAAAAACGGAGATTTAAAACCCGTTAAAAACCATTCACAGTCTAGATCCAGATCACCCAGACGCCTCAACACACACCTTGCTACATTCCTCCACACTAAATCTATAGGACCAAATAAAAACCTCTTCACAAATTGCAACCTGAAGGCGGCCGCTCTGCTGGCCAGGTGGACTAGGCCCTGACCCCCCTCCTCACGGGGCAAAAAAAGGACGGCTTGGGGTACCCAGCGAAATCTATCCCAGAAAAAATCAACTATTTTTGACTGTATTTCAGCCAGCAACCCATTCGGTGGTTCCAGGCACACCACCCGGTGCCACAGCTGGGAGGCCACCAGATTATTCACTACCAGTACCCTTCCCCTATAGGATAGGTGTGGATGTACCCACCGCCACTTTGCCATTTTCTCAGAGATTCTCTCTAGAACACCATCCCAGTTCTTTTTTATTATGTTTTCATTGCCCAAGTAAATGCCTAGATATTTCAAACCGTCTTTTCTCCATTCTAGATGCTGGGGAAGTACAGGAGGGCTCCCCTCCCATCTTCCAGTCAAGAGAGCATCACTTTTTTTCCAATTAACTTTTGCAGAAGAGACTTAAAAAAAAATTCCACAACACTAATCAAGATGTCAACGTCTTCCTGGTTTTTTATAAAAACAAGGAAGTCATCAGCGTAAGTTGACAAACAAATTCTTTCACTAAAACCAGGCAATGTCAGGCCACTCATAGTTGACCTTAACTTGCAGAGGAGGGGTTCCAGGGAAAGCGCATAGAGCATACCAGACAGAGCACAGCCCTGCCTAACACCTCTATGCACCTTAAAAGGAGCACACAGACTGCCATTAATTTTTAGTACACTCTCGATGTCACTGTACAGCACCTTGATCATGGCTATGAAGCCAGCATTGAACCCAAAACTTTCCATGGTTTCCCATAGAAAGCAGTGTTCAACGCGGTCAAAAGCCTTTTCTTGATCCAGTGAAATCAGACCAAACCCATTCTCCAATGAACTGGAGACCTCCAAAACATCGCGAATTAGATAGATATTATCTACCATAGACCTGCCTGGCACACAGTACGTCTGGTCAGGATGGATGACCTCCTTCATTGCTCTCCGTAGTCTCAGGGCCAACGCTTTTGATAAAATTTTGTAGTCTGTGCACAAAAGTGACACTGGATGCCAGTTTTTCATGTCTTGCAGGTTCCCTTTCTTAGGCAGGAGAGTGATGACAGCTCTGCGGCAGGAGAGTGGCAGGACACCATCTATGAGACTCTCATTGAACACGTCAAGCAGGTCTTCAGAGAAAATGTCCCAATAGGCTTTATAAAATTCCACAGTTAAGCCATCGATGCCAGGGGCTTTTTGTCCCTGCATTGTTTGCAGGGCAGCACCAAGCTCATTAGCTGACAGGTGTTCAGCCAGCTTTAAATGTGTCCCATTTGAGACTTTTAACATTCCAGTTAAAAAGTCTTCTCTCATGTCTCTTTTGTCCACCCAACCACTTTTAAAAAGCGATGTATAAAAACTGACGGCTCTCTCTCTTATCTTGGCCGGCTCCGTGAGTTCATGTCCTTCATCTGACAAGAGGCATCGAACAAACTTTTTCTGCCCTCGTTTCTTCTCCAGTCCGAAGAAATAGCTGGAGGAGGCATCCATTTGGGAGATGTTTTTTACCCGAGAGCGAACCAGAGCGCCCTGTACTTTTGTGTCAAGCAGGTTAGCCAAAGTGGCTTTTTTAGTCTAAAGGGTTTCAAAATGCCCTTGATTTCCTGTGGATTCGCATAACCGCTCATACTCCACTATATCTATCTCCAGATCTCTAATAGATCTGGTGATGTCACCTGTGACACCCAGACTCTATTGTTGGCAGAGCTGTCTAATCTGTACTTTTCCATGATCCCACCACTGCCTCAGAGACGTAAAACCATCTTTCCTCTGTCTAAAATCAGCCCAAAAAAAACCCCAAATCTCCCTAAAACACTTAAAGCAGTCATATTAAGATTAAAATGCCAGTAAGCGCTCTTAGGAGACACATGCAATTGTGAAATTGAACACTCCACTAAGGCATGATCGGTAAAACCAACACGTAGAATCCTACACACTTTAAAAATATTAACATGATGTGAAAAACAATAAAAACGATCTAAACTAGCCAAAGAGATCCTACCTTCTTTGTGTTGGGACCATGTGTACTGTCTGCAGTCTGTATGCATCCTTCTCCAAACATCCACCAGACCATGACTGCAGATCAGCCGCTTCAGAGCATGAACCGATGGTAAATGAGGCTCTGTGTGGTTCCGATCTATATTGTCATCAACAGTACAGTTAAAATCTCCCCCAAAAATTAAATGATCCGTAACATTTAGATCTTTCAGTTTTTCATTTATGACATCAAATAACCGCACCCTCTCTGCTCCTACATTAGGAGCATAAATATTTAAAAAAACAATTATAAAACAATCAAAGATAGCCATTACAGCCAGAGCTCTACCCTCAACCAGTGATTCCACTTTTACAGAGTTGGGGGAGAATGTTTCAGAAAATAAAATGCATACCCCCACTCTTGCTGATGAGCCATGATTTAAGAATACTCTTCCTCCCCACTCTTTGTTCCGTTCAATCTGGTTATTAATATCGCTGTGAGTTTCCTGTAAAAACATTATATCTATGTGTTTGAGTTTAATGGACTCAAAAAGCACTGCTCTCTTTCTCTGGTCTCTTGCTCCATTTACGTTTAAGGAGCCTACTTTAAAAGCACTCATTGAGACTAAAATGTTTAAAGACACATAGACAACAATAAAAAAGAATCTCAGAGTTAATTTCAAAGCCATCTTTTTTATTGCTTTAAGGCCGTTTTTTTTTTTTTACTTTTGCCAACAGTTTTTTTAACCTATACACTTCCTGATTTGTCAGCCCAATTTTTGCCTTATTTGCAATATGACATTTTACAGATCTGCAAAAAGCTTTAACATCAGGAAAGAAAGTTTCAATGTTCAGGCCTTTCATGTTCTTAGTTTCGATCAGAAAACTTTTAATAGCAGCAGCAGGATACAATTTTTCTTTTGTCTCAGAAAACTGGCTCAGTGACATGTCGCTTATATCTGAAAAAGTGCTTTCACAGTCGCTTTCCTCTGACTGATCTAACTGTGAATTAGACAGCCCAACTTGCCTGCTTGTTTTAGCTCCGGCACTTGTTTCAGTATCACATTCCACTGTCACATTACGCTTTTTAGAACTCCTTTTTCCATTTGGAGCAGGGAGTTTTAGCTCCAACTCCTCCACAGGCTTCACCAGGTTTACACCATCGTTTGTCTGACCACTCTCTTCATCGGCTTCCCGCTCATCTCTTTTTCCTTCCTTACTATTCTCAGACCCTTTCACTGTGTTTCCACTATTATTATTCTGCTCTTCCACTACCTCCCTACTCTCCTCCGTAGCTTTTCCACTGACTTCTTCCTCTTGCACCACTATGTACTTTAAATCAACATTTTTGAAGGGTGTTTTCACTTTTTCTTTTTCACTGCAGGCTTCAGCTACCTTACACACTAAAGTGTTTTCACTTTCGGCTGCTACCTCCAGGCTACGGCTCACTCCACTCCCTGTGCAACTTGACTCAGTTCCTGCAACTTGTGCAACTTGACTGGGTTCCTCCATGTTAGTTTTTTTTTTTTTTTTTTTTTCGTGTCCTGTTTGGCAGTGTGGAGCTCAGAATTGGTGTCTGAGTACCAAGTAGAAGCCCAACAGATTTACTTTCACAAGCGTAGCAGTACAGCTTTTGCTATAGTACTCCACTTGATATATGTGTGAAAAATCTTTATTATGAATTTTTGGGGTTGTTATTTCCTGATGTTATGGACACGGAGACGGAAAATTAAGGAGAAGAAAGAAGGAAGATGAAGAAGAGAGGTAGGAAACAAAATGTCATGAGAGAGGGTGAGTTGAAAATACAAGAGAGGAAGGGGAACAAAGAAAACACAGGAAAACATTGAAGTCTGCCTCAATACCCACAGGACGGCAGAGAGGGGGGGAAAAACAAAACATGAAAAAGGAACATCGACAAAACCAACCAAACATTGTGAACTAAGAATTACACAACCACATCACACAAAAATAGATATAAAAATACAACAACAATGTCACAGAGAAACTCATGGTACCGATTAATCAAGCTCTAGTAATGATAACCTCAGCCCAAGAATATATCCTTAAACACCAGAGACCCCACATCAATGTGTGTGTGTTAGCATGCTGGTGCATATAAGGTTTCTCCATAAGAGTGTTCGATAGTTGGTGTGAGCAGGCATCAATAGATGCAGACATGAAGGAGATCGGAGCAAAGACGTCCAAAGGACCGCCAGAGCCCCAGGCGGACCCGGGCGGGGCCGACCGCATCCCCCAAGAGAGGAGAAAAGGAGAACCCCAGGGGAACATCCAGCGGCCACTATGCAGGGGCCCGGGGGGCAGCAGTGACGAGCCCACGAGCTCCGCCGGCAACCGGCCGCGCCGGGGCGGGCCGGTCAACGGACCGGGGGAGCCGGGGCCCAGGCGCACCCCACCGCCCAGCAGGGACCCGACAAGGGACCGGCCGACGATGGGCCCCCGGCTCTGCAGGGGCCGCGGCCGGCCGCCACGCGACGCCTCCACCCTAGGCCAATCCCCACCGCCAACATCCCAGCGCCCCACCAATAGCCGCAGGGGACGGACAGCATCCCCAGGCCGGGCTCAGTCAGCATCTGGACGCCAAGTTGTACCAGCTCCCGGGTCCTGATCCCGCGCAACGCAGGGCGCCGAGACCAGGCATCCAACGAGGGCCAGGGCCGGTCCAACCCGCCAATGAACCGGCCACGCACGGTGCGCACAGAACAGGTGATCAAACGAGCAGAGACGCCGGATCCGCATCCCGCCGAGCCACCGAGCAGGCACCACCCAACAATCCCAAACCTGGCACCTCTAAAAGAGGTGCCCCAACAAACCAAAGGAAGATATCAGCCCAGCGCATCGGCCGACCAACACACCGGCCCCCCCAGGCCCGGCCAGGCACGCACCAGGTCCGAACCGGATTGACCACCGGCGCACCGGCAGGCAGGGGCCCCCGTCACCGGCGGGGAGTGACGGAGGGGAAATAGGCCCCCCATTAAGTGTAAGGCTTGAGGTGCGCCAGGCGAGGGGGCAGACCAAGATCCAACCTGACAGGTAGACAAAGACATACAGACACAGTCATACGTTCCCTCCCTCTTAAACACATACATTCTCACTGACTCACCAAGACACCCAAAAAAATGACACTGTACCCTCACTCACACACCCCATGCACACTTTATGCTCCCAGGTCCAGGTACTGATGCCCCAGTAGAGCCACCAGCCCCCGGACCCGGGAGGTGGACCCCCTACCTTCTAGGATGGAGACAAGCAGACCGCCAAGGGCCCCACAGTGGCAAAACAGCCCGACAGCCCAGGACCCCGACCAGACCGCCTGTCCTCCTCCGGACCCCAACCCCTGATGGCCCGTAGCGAACAGGGGTGGGAAAAGACCCCTAGCCTCCATCCTCCCGCTCGAGTATGGTGTTGATGCGTGTTGTTATAATGTGCATTTAAAACAGAGGGGTGGGATGTGGGGGAGGCAGCCACACATCCCCCAACCCCCACCCCGAGCCCTCAGTGTCTATATGTGCTTTAACAGTGGGCACCGGCACCAGAGGTGAAGCTGATTGTACCGCTCCCCCTCTGGATGCCGAAAAGTGTGCCCACCCCAAAGTCCCTACATATGTGTCGTGTGAAAATGTTATAAGTTGGAGTGTCTAAGTTGTATATTAAAATTGGGACCCAGGACACCACGGGACAGCGAGGAGGGAAGCCCCTCCTCGCACCCCAGTGATGTGCCCATGCCCCAAGACCCTATATGAGTGGTAACGTGATGGAGCGGGTGGACAGAGGTGTCCAGGGATGGGGAGGGAAGGACTGGGTGACAAAATTTCTTCCCAGGGAGCCAGCTCCCCCACTGACCCCAATAGGCACCGCTGTTCACCGGGATCCACCAGGGGAGGGAGGCCATGGCACGTCCGACCCGGGGCCCACGGCCACAGCACCACAAAGCCCCACGGACCCCAAGGCAGTCCCCCCAGCCCCATCCCAGAAGGGGAACTAAACCCACCCTGACCTTCGCTCTACTCTCAAAACACAAAAGACACTAGACACCCAGGTTGAGTTCGCCCCCCCCCCCCTCCCGCACACCCCTCCCCCCCGTCCAAGTGCCCTCGTAGGGGGAGAGCACCTGTTGCCGCACAGCAGCAGCCTCCCCGCCAGCTAAGGAGGCCCCCAGCGCCACCCGCACACCGGAAGCCCCCGTAGCCCGAACCACGTCGACGTACCTGCCCAGACCAGGAGCAAACCGATGAGCCGGGCGGCCGACCCACCAGGCCGACATCCACCAGCCTCATTCTTTGTGGAGCGACCACTGTTGCTCAACGGCCCGGCAGGAGACCAAATACCAGCGCCCCACCCACCTGCCCTGCACGCCCACCACCCGGCCAGTCCACCCGCAAGTCCGACCGATCCCGGCCAAATGCCCAACCCCAGCGCCCCACACAAAGACCAAGACCCAGGAGCCAAGTCCAGTGCAAAGAAGGACTGATCCGGCCCAGAAACGCCACCCAGCCGCCGCGACCAGCAGCCAGGCACCGCAACCAGCAAACAAGGCGAGACGCCATACAGGGACTGGCGATGACATTCGGCCCAGAGAAAAAGAGAGAGGCGGCTGCACATGCCGGCCGCCGGCCGGCCACGACCCCCACAGCCAACAGAGACCCCACGCCGGCCGATCCCAGCCAGGACCACAGCTAGGGGGCGCGGCGCCCCCGAGCCCCGAATCCCCAGGCCCACCCCAGACCCTACCCAGGCGCAGCCCGGCCACAAGGCCAGTAACCCATGTCCGCCAGTGCAACCCCCCCAAGGCACCTCATGCAGCCATCAGGAGTCACCACCCAAAGCCCAACCCCAGGCCGGCCACTACGTCCAGCGCCCCATCCGCCCAGTGATCCCACCCTCCGGGGTCCCCCCCAGACGCCTCCAACCCCAAAACCACCACATCAGCAACAGTGTCCCAAACGACAAAACCAAGTGCCCCCCACCCCCACTAGGTGATGGAGCCGATCAAAGGAGCCCATGTTAGTTTTAGCCACACATGAACTAGCCTCATCATTCACAGCAGGGGCAGGAGATTTTGCCCCATCACTAACTGGTCCTGGAACTGTTTTATTTGGACATATTTTAAAAATATGTCCTTACCCCCCACAGCCAAAACACTTTAAGGCTGATGAAGTGACTAACAGAATATAATCGTGATCATCCACCTTTACATGGAACTGCAAATTGAGCTCCTCTGATTTATTAGGCAGGATCATGAAAACCTGACGCCTGTGTGACACAACATGGTTCAATAGAGGAGACTTACACCCAGACAACACCTTCTTAATCGGGGAGACTATCTTCCCATGCCTAGACAGCTCTCTCTTTAAAAATTCATCACTGATGAATGGAGGAACATTTGACAGTACGACCCGAGTAGCCGGTTGGGCCAACGGGGCGACCGGTACAAAAGCTCCCCCCACGGTTATGCCCTGCTCTACTAGCTTGTTTGCTAGTTCCACTTTTGAGACGAACAAAACCACAGCCCCGTTCATGCGTGCTACGGATTTTATAAAACTGTGTCCTACTACTTCCCCTACTGCCAAAGCAACTTCCTCCACGCTACACGGGAAGCCAGTGCTAACACGAACACCGTGCTTCCTGGTGAGCGTGGCGAAGCCACCTGCACCAGCCATGACGTCGGCGAAAATCGCCGCTCAGGCTGGCCTACTATCTCCTAACAACAAAGACACTTAAAACTTAAACACAAACACGAAATCAAAGGACAGACAATAACTAGAAAAGCTTAGAAAAAACCCACTCACTCACTTGAGATGCTTTCTCCCACCTTCCACTCCACTTCACTTCCGCTCAGAAGAAGAAGAAGAAGAAGAAGAACAAGAAGAAGAAGAAGAAGAAGAAGAAGAAGAAGAACAAGAAGAAGAAGAAGAAGAAGAAGAAGAAGAACAAGAAGAAGAAGAAGAAGAAGAAGAAGAAGAACAAGAACCAGAACAAGAACAAGAACCACCTTCCTGTTTCCCAGGATCGGCTTGGTGTGATCCAAGCTATGGAAGGAAACGTAGCTCATCGGACTGGTCCTCCTGGACGTCAAACCTCTTACTATTTCTGTTTATAGTGGACTTTCAGTTTTTAAAGCAAAAATCCTTTTATTGTGCAATTGTACATTTTATTTCCAGAATGGAATAAAATTGTCTGTTCAGTCTCTGGTCCCTGGGTCCTGATTTGCTGCCCCCCGTTGAGTGGGAGAGATGTGACAGTGTGGGGTCCTGTCACTGTGTCTCTGGTTGATGATGCGCCCTGGCTACTTGGCCACAGGAGTATTCCTTTGGCTGACAGATAAGCGCGCATGACTGTCAACCGGGACTCTGGGGATCAAATCCTGCACAAGCCCTTGTTGTGCACCTTGCCACATGTATATCAGGACTGTCAAACTGTTACAAATTAATCATCGGGTAGCTGTGAATTAATTACTATTCCTAAATATGACTGGAAGAGTAAAATTTTTGGTATAATGGACTAAACTGGAGGTAATTGTACTTTTTTTTTAGGACATACAGGAGAATTGTATGTAAATTTTGTTTTGAATTCCACCATCCCATTTACATGTGACCCTTTTAACCTATTTTTTTAGCCAGTTGCTAAAGCAAACTAACTGGTTAACATGTTTTGAATGTAAAGCTGATAGTTTCTTATAAACATTGGACAACCCTGAGCATCCTCTCAATGGGACTATCCTACAACAACAGTGTTTTCAGCCAGAAGCTTCTTCAGTTTTGATGCAACACAGACTGCTGAAGGAGATCCTTCCTGCCCACAGCCATCAGGATCTAGAACATCTCCTTGATGAATCAAATAGTATGAACTACAACTAGTTTTTCTCTGTGATCAATAAAGTGTTTTTGAATTGAATTTTCTGAATAATAGAGGGATTATTTGTTCATTAACCCAGCGATACATGGGCAAATGGTGTGACACCAAATGTTTATTACTCCCTGGATCCCACTTTTATTAATTTCCAGTAATCTTCCAGCTGCAGTGTTAGTTAGCTATGTTAGCTTGGTGGTTAGCCAAGGAGGCTTACCTGATGTGAAGGTATCACTGGAGATTGTTGCATTTTTAATCCTCTACAAGTTCCAATTGCTTCTTCTGATAGCTTACAACCAAAGACGTTTATTGTTTGCTTTGAAAGGGGCGTATCGATGAAGTGCACATTTGTTGTTTTTATCAAAGTGACCAACAGCACAAGACAAGTCTTTTTATGCAGACTACACGTGCAGCAGAGCAGGGAGTGACGTAGACCGATAATCCATATGGTCTGCGACTGAGAAGAGACGTTCCCATGGAACGATAGATGCAGTTTGCAGTGCAGGTTGAACTGTGGAATAAACAGGGCGGATCATTCTGTGCATGCGTTAATTGCATTTTAATGTTTTTTTATTGAATTATCGCGTTAATTTTACTAATTATTTGACCTGTGTTTACATGTTAATTTTCAAATATTATTGGCCATAACTATTATTGGAGGGCCCAGTTCTGAGCCCTCCCCGCTCAACTATGGGGTTGGGAAAAAATGTCAGTTGCAGAGTGCACACAGAGGATGCTCATTTCACCTCATCAGTTGCCACAAGATGACTAAACGATGTGTGTTTAGTAATCTTCTCCTGTATTATTGTGTACACTCTGCTTACTGCAGCCTCACTCGCAAAGCAAAGCACCTGTGGAGGCAGAAGAACATCAAGGATGAACATTGGTTAATGGTCATAATGTGCCTGATGGCAGCAAGATTATTTTATTTATCTAAAACATTAATAATTACATTTTACACTTGAGGGGCACAGGCAGCCCCACACACAAGCACTCCAAAAAATAAGAAAAAAAATGCAAACAAGTAAGAAAAACAAAATCTCATAAAAAGGCATGTGGGGCATTACCAAGGAAAGAGACCCCCCCCCCCCCCCTCTGCACGTGCAACATCAGAAAAGGAAGCACAGGGACAAATGTAACTTGTCTGTCAGTTGCAGCCTGAATATCTCTTGTGGTGCTTTTATGCAACCATGGAAATGGTGGAGTTAGTGCTCTTGCTTCTCCTCGGGTCTAACTTATGTGCTTTGTGTAGGTCTGAACTGCAATATCCCACCCCAGAACCTGGGGGTTGATATAGTAACAGTAGCTCTTCAACATACTTTGGTGCTAAGCCATTCAATGATTTATAAACTGGTAAAAGTATTTTGAAGTCTATCATCTGAGCTACAGGGAGCCAGTGTAAGGACACAACTGGGATGATGTGCTCTACTTTCCTGGTTCTAGTGAGGAACACGAGCAGCAGTGTTCTGGATCAGCTGCAGCTGTCTGATTGACTTGTTAGGCAGACCTGTGAGGGCACTGTTGCAGTAATCAATCCGACTAAAGATAAGCGCATGGATGAGTTTTTTAAGGTCCTGTTGCAACATCAGTTTTTTAATCATAGAAATGTTCTTCAGGTGATAGAAGCCTGACCTTGTTATTGCCTTTATGTGACTCTGTAGGTTCAGGTCTAAATCCATTACTACACCTAGATTTCAGGCCTAATTAGTAGTTTCTAGATGTATTAACTAAATCTGTGTGCTGACTCTAGATCATTCCTCTTTTTGCCCAAAGAGAATTACTTCAGTTTTGTTTCTATTCAGCTGGAGAAAATTATGGCACATCCATCCATTGATCTGCTTAATGCCTTCACTCAGGGTTTGGATGATTTCAAAGTCACCTGGTGACATTGTAATGTAAAGCTGAGTGTCATCTGCATAGTTATGGTAACTCATGTTATTGGTTGTTAAAATCTGGGTTAGCAGGAGCATTTAGATGTTAAATAGGAGGTGCCCCAGGGCTCCATCCTGGGGCCACATGTGATTTCTGTCTGGTTTGATGAAAAATTGCATATTGACACAAATAAATTCCTGTTCCTTGTAAGACTCAAACCAACCAACCAAGTACTCTACCAGAGGGAAGAAGACTCAACAATGGTTAAGGTATTGAGAATTAGCTTTAAAAAGACTCAGCATATGTAGTTTTAGCTCTGTACCCAGACAATGACTATATATTAATATCCAATTAAAAGTTTTAACCAGTGGCGTCGCCTGGCCCCAAACATTTCTCCTCAAGCCCCAAATGTTTTTTTTCAACCCAAAAGGAGTAAGTTTACATTAACTGAGCCGCCGTATGAGAATAACGAAGAAGATTGTTTTATAATTTCCTGGCTTCGGTGAATGCAACAGAGGCACGACGGTATGACCGATCAGAGAGGAGTTGTGCGGGGAATCTTCCGTGTCTTATTGGCCGACGGCCCGGTGTTTAATATAACGTCTAGTGCTATCCTGACAGAAAATGCACATCAGACGATTTTTGACAGAAATAAGAGGGACAGTTCTTTAGTTGCGACGGCTGGCAGTGGGCGGCAAGACTCTGGGCCAACACATAAAACAGGTAAACAAAAAAATTATATAGTTTAGGTATTCAAATTATGTGAACATTAGGCAGATTCAAAGCAGTATTTGCGAAGACACGTGTTGTATTCTACTTTTTTGGGGCTATTTTTATTATGCAGTACATATGTTTTAACTATATCTTTAGTAAGCTTTAGAAGTAAATAGGCCTGTTTATATTATTCAGGGTAGTAAAACATGACTCTTTACCAGTATTTTATGGGGGTAAGGTTTTAAGTAAATAAACTCTTGGGTAAAGATATGAACTGAAAGCAGGGAGGATCGGTTATAACTCTAGTTCATGGTACGGCTATAAAACCAGGTCAGGAGACCTGGAGAAAATGTATGACCTGTCAAGATGTAGAAGGAGGAGAGAGGAGTCATGTGATATGTTCTTTGTTCTTCTTTAATAAAAATGGTACACCCTTGTAGAGAAGCGAGTCAGATCTTTTCTGGCTCCCATCTGCAGGTGTGTCCTTTATGAAACAGATATTTGTTTGTGTGTGTTGTTTTACTCTCTGTCTCTCAGTTCTGGGTCTTATTTTGAAACAGTTCCCGCCGGGGTTTTGGAGTTCGGCGCCCCCACCTCTCTGAGTAGAAAGTGAGTTGCAGAGCATATTATGGTAGGAAGCCGACACACGTCAGTCGGACAAAATCTTCAGACATTTTGGACCAACGTGGGTTGGTCTGCGACCCCCTTTGATCTCTGTCTCACTCATAGACTGTATATAGATCTCGAGTAGGTCTCACTATGGCTCCTCATCACCCCACAGTGCAGCTCATTGCAAGCTTTCTCCTGGCCCATAACTGCCCACTAGCTTTTAGCAGCACCAGAACTTTCTGCACAAAACTCCAAAACAGAGACTTTTCTAAGAGTTTGAATTAATAACGGTATTTAATAATGTGGGTCAGACCCACTGTGTTTAAGCCTAAAGTGAGTCTAATATTACGTAGGTCTTATTTAAAATGATTATAGGTAATTTTTGAATAATATGTTTATATAAGCCTAAAAATACTTAATTAAGACTGGTGAGCAAGGGTGTGTCTAGGAAGTGCTTAAAGAGGGCTAAATGGGGGCCAGTGATGATCTTGGGGTGTCACACTAAAATAAAAGCAGGGCTGTAATACAAAGGTGACAGACATCCGAATCACAGCGCTCTCCGAGTGCTTTTCTACTTAAAACTATATAATTGAGCCAAGTTTCCCCAATAAATGACACTTGAATGCTAATCCTGTTGCAAAGGTCAGTTCCTTTTATGATTACCTTTTGATAACATCCATTAAGATAAAAGAAATCCGATGTTATACTTGGTTTACAGATGACCTAGACAGGACAGAGAATGAGGAAAGTAGCAGCAGACACAGAGGTCCACCATGCAACATCACACAGAACTAACTTGTGTTCTTGTCAGGGAAAGAAAGAAATGAAAATAATTGTTACCTTTTGACTGATTTTATCATCCTGTTTTACCTAATATTAATACTGATTTTAGACATCTTCTTTACATTGTCATGTTTAAGTTATATGATAAATAAATTTTGAAGTACATTTCGCTGTATTTGGCTTTAAGCATGGTGCCACAATGCTCAAGATAGCTTCAATAAAAAGCATTTTTTTAAGGCATGGGTTTCCCCAGATTCCTCTAAGAGAGTGTGGGCTCAGCCCCCAATGTTTCCAGGTCCAGGAAACGCCCCGGGTATTAACACATATTCAAGTATTAATCAAAAGTCTGACATAATAATCTGTAAAGGCATTTTAACTCCCAATTGTTTAATGAAAAAATAAATGAATAAAAACTGTATCATAAATGATGATAAATAAACTATGATTAAATAAAACCCTGATATTTGCTTCAGGCCTGTGCCTTGCCATTCATTAGCTCGCCATTAGTTAATGTTTACAAGCTTAACAAGCCAGATGTTTATGGTGACAGAGTGGCCTGGTTTTGTGCTGGCTGAGGTGGAAAACAAAACCAGTTTTTTTGTTATTACAGTCATTGTCGAAAAATTAGAATATTACTGAACACAACACTGAAGATCAGAATATTACATTAGACCAATAATACAAGAAACCGAAAGTGAACTTAATGTAAACCATGTGTTATATCAGTTTAAAGGTTGTTATTTTCAGTTTGTATATTCTAATTTATTGAACATCACTGTAGAACCAGTCATGCCCTGGCACTAGCACCAGCCCTTGTTAGGCACTGGAACTGTATTCATGGAAAAACCCTAAAAAGGAGAAGTAGTTGTTTAGGGTGGAGTCAAACGTGGGAAGATCTCCACTTCAGTTCTGACACCGCCCAGGATTCATACAAATTCAGAGAACCAAATGTGAAAATGGTGAACCCTCAGGCTCTTCACGGCTCTCAAAGAGGCTGTATTCAATTTAAAAATAATTATTTTAAATGAAATTATAAAACAAAAAAACTGTATCTACACTATCTCTTTTAGTTATTCCGTAAAGATATAATCCAAATCTGTTGGTAGATTAGTTTTATGAAATATCTCTCATGTATGATAGTAAATAGCTTTTAATTGCTCATTTTGAACTGAGAGCCTGCTGACTGTCATGTTCATAACAACAGTGAGGAGGATGTTGATTAAAGTGGCATTCTCAATCTTAACGTTTAATGAAAAGTTGAAATACTGTATTTCTCTAACATAAAACCCGTTACAGAATGAAGAGAAAAAGAAAAGAAAGGATAGGTTCTTAGGTTCAACTATACTGGTAGCTTAGATTACAGTACACTGAACTATGATTTGCTACTGCGGTGTACATGCTTAGGTTAAGCAGCTGCAAATTGATTACATTTTTTGGATGAAGTCTTTATGCACCAGTTTATGCATATTTGTGTCAGTAAAATTAGATCAAATAAAAAATGAACATTATGTACATCTGTTGCTTCTGTAGAACTAAATTATTTTCAAATGCTTTAAATAATGCCTTAAATAATTTAATAAAAGATAATTTATTAAATATATTACTTCAGAAATATGTAATTAATCACCTAAAATTTAAAGACATGTAAAAATCATAGATAATGCTGACTGTATATTCAGTCATTTTGGCATTTATTAATTGCAGGGCAAAAAGATCCCAAAATCTTAGTGATTAACACAGTAAGTCCACTTAAGACCTATTGTCTTAACCAGAGGTTGACATATACCATACATTATTTAGCTGCTATCTTGTGGCAATAACTGAATTAATAGTGGGGGAAAAATGCAAGCTAATTTTGTAATAACAAATATATTTATCAATGATACATTTGCAAAATTATACATTTATGACTTATAAATGTAATTCTATTGGGTTCATCTGGGGCTCCATATCATTGAATCTTTACTTGTGTCAATCGTAAACTACTGATGCCATCTACTGGTTATTTAACAGAGCTGCTTGAAAAAGAGAAAGCAGTTTCATCAACCTTGTATCAGAACAGGTAGAGGCCTTTATCACTTACAGACCCATTGGTGCCGTTTGGTATCACAACTGGGATTTGAAGTATTGGAAATGGGAAAATGTAAACATTATCTGACTCTTTCTTTCTTTATTTGCCTTCTATCCATTCTAAAACATGCAAGAAAAAGGCAGTAAAATACTCTACACAAGCCTTCCTCCTCTGTTTGACAATCAAAGATCTGCAATCAATGAGAGCAGAAGAGAGCTGAATAATTTCAGAGCAGGTCTTACCAGAAGAGACTGCAGTGGGTGCTGTAAACAGCAGGTGGCAGGAAGAAACATGATCTCTTGGCCAACCTGTTCCAGAAGATTTTAAAAATTAAAATCTGTCTTATGCAAGGCTTTTATGATGTGTAGCCAACCCTGAATCACTGAAAATGGTATATTAAAACAATATTGTTTGTGTGAATGTGAGCTTGTTATTGCAGTTATACTTACTGAGTGTCCATATTTCATATCTTCATGACAAACCCAACACATACTGTACAGTTCCAACTGATTAACAAACAAATAGATTAGTCCAGTGTTTCTCAAACTTTTTTTATCATTCCCCACTTTGGACAAAGGAGCATACACAAGCCCCCCATGCTTTTATCGCCCCAACAGAATGGTGACCACGGCTGATTTTTAAAGTGTTTTATTTATTTAAATAGCCGAGTTAGTCTACAAGTTTTTAAGGGTATAAATTAGTTGGAAAAAGGGGTTGCGCACTGGTATAAAACCGGCTAAGAAATATATGCTGTCAGTAGTTGCTACATGTAGAACTTCAGCTCACAGTTGGAGAAATAAAAAGTTGTAGTTTTATCAAATTTACAAAGCTTTCAAAAATACGTCAAACTCCCAGCCCGATGTTCCAGGTCCCGGTTCTGTTTACAATGATGATCACAATTGTTAATTTATTTGAGTGTGTTTTGATTTTGTGAGAGGGGGGAGTTGGTTGATTTAATTTACAGTGCAGTGAAACATTCACAACGACAGAATCTAGGGGGGAAAAATTATTTAAATCCCATTGATGTCACGCCCCACCTGCAATACCTCTGCGCCCCACTAGTGGGGCTCGCCCCACTAGTGGGGCAAGCCCCATAGTTTGAGAAACTTGGAGAAAAAATAAAATCACAATAAATCATCAAATGTACATCGAACGTCTCAAATCATATAACAATGCAGTAAGAAATTCCAAAAACGCATACATCTCACAACATAAAAATAATCCCAAAATTCTGTTTTCCAATATAGACAAAATTTTTAACTGTACTACTAATGCATATCAGAAAACCCCCTCAAATGCTCTTTGTGAGGAGTTCACAGACCACTTCAGAGGGAAGGTAGACACGATCAGATGTAATATTTTATCTTCTCAGTGTAACATGGTTTTAGACAAATCTGATTGTGTGTCTCTACCAGAGGAAAGCTGGACAGTTTTGTGCTGGTGGAAGCTGGGACTCTTGATAAAGTTTTCTCCACAGTGAGGTCCACCACATGTGTTTTGGACCCGATTCCCACTTCCTATTTTAAGCAAATTTATGAATCTTTTAGAGATAAGATTTTAACCGTAATGAATTGCTCCTTTCAGACGGGGGTCTTTCCTGCCGCCTTTAAAGGGGCAGTGGTGAAGCCCCTGCTGAAGAAGAGCAATTTAGATTTTAATGATTTAAACAACTTCCGACCGGTATCTAACTTACCATTTTTAAGCAAAGTTTTAGAAAAACTTGTTTTAATTCAACTTAATAATTTTATTAACGCTTATAATGTCCTAGAGAAATTTCAGTCTGGTTTTAGGGTGAACCACAGCACAGAGACGGCTCTTTTAAAGATTTAAAATGATTTTAGATTAAATTATGATGCTCAGAAGGTGACAGTGTTGGTTCTACTAGATCTAAGCGATGCCTTTGATACAGGAGACCACACTATTCTTTTAACTCGTTTAAAACAGATCGGCCTCTCTGGTGCTGTTCATAAATGATTTACATCCTATCTCACAGACAGGACTTTTATGGTAAGTTTAGATACCTGCTCCTCTAAGGTCCACAAGATCACATGTGGTGTGCCCCAGGGTTCAATTTTAGGCCCAGTGCTTTTTAACCTCTACATGCTCCCTTTTTGGCAGTGTCATCAGAAGACATGGAGTCAACTTTCACAGTTATGCTGATGATACACAGTTGTACATCTCCGTGTCTCCCGATGACACACAGCCGATGGATGCACTTTTTAACTGCATTTTAGACATCAAATCCTGGATGGCAGAAAACTTTCTCCAGCTCAACCAGGACAAAACTAAAGTTTTAGTCATCGGTCCTGAGGCTCAGAGAGAGAAGCTTTTACCAAAACTACAATCACTGTCTTTTAATCCTTCTTTACTAGTGAAGAACTTGGGCATGATTTTTGACTCTGAGCTGACTTTTATTCCTCACATAAAAAATATTACTAAAATAGGTTTTAATCACTTAAAGAACATCGCCAGAGTCCGCCCCATTCTCTCTCGGGCCAATACGGAGACGCTGATGCATGCTTTTATCACCATTAGGATTGTTTACTGTAATGCCCTGCTTTCTGGTTTTCCCAAAAAGACTACCTCAAGTTTACAGCTTTTACAGAATTCACCAGCATGTGTCCTGACGAAGACCAGGAGGCGGGAACACATTACACCTGTCTTAGAATCACTGCATTGGCTCCCCGTATGTTTAAGGATCAATTTTAAGATTCTTTTAACAATTTTTAAGTGTCTTAATGGTGTTGGGCCTTCTTATCTTTTGGAATTTCTTCTACCGTATGAACCTTCGCGGTCTCTGCGCTCCTCTGGCAGCCGTCTCCTTGTCATCCCTAGAGTCAGGACACACACTTATGGCGAGGCGTCTTTCCATTCTTATGGCCCTCACCTCTGGAACAGGCTGCCAGAGGACCTCAGGGCCGCAGAGAACGTTCATGTTTTTAAGAGCAGGCTCAAGGCTCACCTTTTTAAGATAGCTTTTAACTGATTATTATTTATTAAATCTGTTTAATTGCTCTGCATGTTTTATTTGATTGAATTATTTTTAGTTTAGCTTTTAGCTGGCTATTTATCAATTATTGTTTATCTGCTTTGCATTTCTATTTGATCATATCTTATAATTGTTTTAATTTTAATATTTTAACTTATTTTAGTTTTCCTTCCAGTGTTTCCTCTGTGGGAGCCCTCTGCCTCGGGGGCAGTGGTCGGCTGTGGCTGCCTTGGTGCTCTCCAGGTGGTGCTTGGGTGGAGGTGGGTGTACCAGCCCTCCCTCCTCTGGGCTCCCTGGGTCAGTGCCTTGGCTGCTGCTATTGATCTGCTGCTGCCGATGTAGATGGCTCCCATGATGACGTTTCCTGGTTCATCTGTACTCAGCCCGTTCTGCTTATGTTAAGGTGGTTTTGTTTATTGTTGTTTTTATGTGTGTGCGTGCATGGGGGGGGGTATAGCTGTGGTGATGTTTTTTACTTTTGGGTTTTGGGAAAGGGGGGGGGGGGGTTGTGGGTCATTTTTAATCTGTAAAGCACTTTAAGAAGCTTTGTTATGGTTTGAAAAGTGCTTTATGAATAAAGTTTGATTGGATTTG
The DNA here is from genome assembly GCA_963556495.2 of Valencia hispanica. NCBI lineage: Eukaryota > Metazoa > Chordata > Actinopteri > Cyprinodontiformes > Valenciidae > Valencia > Valencia hispanica. The sequence goes on along the minus strand of OY747706.1, from coordinate 21,196,557 downwards.
ATTTGATTTGAAACACTGGATTAGAGGGGGAAAAATAATAAACTAAGTGTGCACACCATTAAACTAATATTGTGATGACACATCTTTGGGTCTAATTTCAGGACTAAGTCTCACATCTTGACTTGACAATATATTGCCCACTCTACCTAATCAAATCTATCAGATTGTGAGGAGATCGGGTGTCCAGGCCTTTTTTCAGGCGACCCTGTAGATTTCCTGTATAATTTAGGGTTTTTGATTCTGTTTGATTCCTTTTAGTTACCTCTCAAGAAATCACTCTCTGTGATGCGGAAAAATAAAACATCTCTAAATATTCTGCTTACCTACAGATTCCTCGAGGTTTAGGGGCAAAACTGACTTATCATTTAGAAGTGTTCATATTTTCATCTATGTTGAGAAAAACCTCTGTTCCTGTAGAAGAAAAGTGACCCCAGATTCTGGTGATGCCACCACCATGTTTCACTGCAGGTATGTTGTTCTTTTGAACATATTTATTGCTGTTTTTGTGTAAAAAAAGATGAAGTCAAAATTGTCCTAAATGTTCTCTAAATCATAATGATCCTCATAAGGTACTGTATGTATAATGTTGTGGATTTTTATCTCCTGATTGATGCATTTGTAAAATTAAATCCTTCTGACATTTTTTCTACTATACAATATGTAAATGTAAGGTTTGTCTAAAGAAAGCGATTTATTTGTAATTCCTTCTTTAATTTTCCTTTTGAAATGATTTATTACTGTCTAATTTCTGACAAGGTACAGAAACCTAATATCTTAAAGGGGGTGGACATTTTTGAGAATCTCATGTATGCATCACTTTATCTAAATCAAAATTAGGACTTTTTAATATACTAATCAGTAACTGTATTGTTTTTGCTTTGTGTCACATCTTTCACTGATGTTTTTCCCCACTCATCTCATGGCTCTGCAGACCCATTATAAAACCCCATATCAGGAGAATCTGTAGACACTGTGTATTTTACATTGTTTATGTTGCTCAAATTGCCTATCTATGTGATCAATTCCAAGGACTTGCATTTTAATTGCAGCATTTTGCACCCCTATGGTTCAAGGGCAACACAGTGGGGTGCCTAGGGAGGCATCAGTGAAATGGCCATGGGAGAAAATAACAGCAGCAATATCTACCCCCAGTCTCACAAATTAAGAGCAGATGCTGGCATCCATTACAGCTCCTGACGGTAAGCAGTTTAGCTCAGCCGGCTGTAAATCACTGCCACCCGAAACACAGGCTCTCCACTGGCTTTATGTGAGGTTTCATCTGCACATATCCCTGATTTATCAGCTGTTACTTTTTGGCAAGGACTAATAGTCCCATGACTTCACCTTGTGGAGTATTATACACTAGAAAATCTATTGATAAAGACTTATATCAAATGGGGCAAGCTTTCTTTGCACACAACTGGAGCTTTTTGATGTTTGCAAAAGGGTGTGTGTCTCTTTAACAGCTTTATAAAGGCACTGCAGGGAGGCATACACTGGTTCATTTTCAATTAGCTTGAGACTCACATTAACTGAAGATATTAAAGAGGAGGGTAATGCTGTTGTACAAACCAATAGTCTGTGAAGGCTGGAATTTGCTGAGTTTGCATCGTCTTTAACACACAAACACACACCAACTCACAAACGGGCTTTTCCAGACTGAGAATCCAAACTACAATTCCCAATGTATGTTGAGTTAGGGAGAAGAAATGGCTCCACCTTTTCATTTATTGCGGCTCTGTTTAACTTATGGGGGTTCTCTCTGGCTTTTTCTAGTGAGCATGATACAGATTCAGTGGGGAACATGATCAAACACCCACAGCACAGTAGAGCGAAATTCCCAGCAGACTAACATGTGAGATGCTGGTAATTTCAAAGACAACCCTGCAGAGGCTCAATGTCATACATTGTCATCAAGTATAGAAATGGTTTCGAAGCAAAAAAAAAACAAAAGCTCTGCCAGTAGTGACAGTAAAAGACACAAAGTAAGGGGAGATATTCTGTTTATTGTAGCGACCTTGTTGTGATGTAATTGGTCAGTTTGATGAAAAAAAAAAATGCATTTAAACTTAACTCATATCCAATAAACAGCATACTTTACCAGGCATGTTATTGCATTTATTCATCTCTGTATATGCTGTGACTACACTCACTGACCACTTTATTAGGTACACCTTGCTAGTACCGGATTGGACCCCCATTTGCCTTCAGAACTGCCTTAATCCTTCGAGGCATAGATTCAACAAGCTACTGGAAACATTCCTCTGAGATTTTGGTCCATATTGACATGATAGCTTCACGCAGTGGCTGCAGATTTGTTGGCTGCACATCCATGATGCAAATCTCCCATTCCACCACATCCCAAAGGTGCTCTATTAGATTGAGATATGGTGACTGTGGAGGCCATTTGAGTACATTGTCATGTTCAAGAAATGAGTCTGAGATGATTCGAGCTTTATGACATGGTGCATTATCCTGCTGAAAATAGCCATCAGAAGATGGGTACACTGTGGTCATAAAGGGATGGACATGGTCAGCAACAATGCTCAGGTAGGCTGTGCAAAGTGTCCCAAGAAAATTTCCTCCACACCATTACACCACCACCACCAGCCTGAACAGTTGATACAAGGCAGAATGGATCTAAGCTTTCATGTTGTTGACACCAAATTCTGACCCTACCATCCAAATGTTGCAGCAGAAATCGAGACTTATCAGACCAGGAAACATTTTTCAACTCTTCTGTTGTCCAATTTTGGTGAGCCTGTGCAAATTTTAGCCTCAGTTTCCTGTTTTTAGCTGACAGAAGTGGCACCCGGTGTGGTCTTCTGCTGCTGTAGCCCATCTGCCTCAAGGTTCGACGTGTTGTGCATTCAGAGATGCTCTTCTGCACACCTTGGTTGTAACGAGTAGTTATTTGAGTTACTGTTGCCTTTCTATCAGCTCGAACCAGTCTGGCCATTCTCCTCTGACCTCTGGTATCAACAAGGTGTTTTTGTCCACAGAACTGCCGCTCCCTGGATATTTTCCCTTTTCCTGACCATTCTTTGTAAACCCTAGAGATGGCTGTGCTTTAAAATCCCAGTAGATCAGCAGTTTCTGAAATACTCAGACCAGCCCAATTGGCACCAACAACCATGCGACGTTCAAAGTCACTTAAATTACCCTTCTTCCCCATTCTGATGCTCAGTTTGAACTGCTTGACAATGTCTCTAAATGCATTGAGTTGCCACCATGTAAAATGGTAAGTGGTAAATGGCCTGTGCTTGTATAGCGCTTTATTTAGTCCTTGAGGACCCCAAAGCGCTGCACACTACATTCAGTCATTCACCCATTCACGCACACATTCACACACTGGTGATGGCAAGCTACATTGTAGCCACAGCTGCCCTGGGGCACACTGACAGAAGCCTTTAATGCCAACTTAATTATCTATACGGTTTTTAATACTTCTACTCACATGCCACCTCTTTTAATCATGATTGACAAACAAGAACTTGGTGTCTGCAGAACGTTTCTTTTTTTTTTTTATCCATCATGGGTTTCAGTGCCTTACAAAAGTCTTCATACCCCTGGAACATTTCCAAAGTGATAGGATGTACATGTATGTTTTAATCTTTTAATGAATAAGCATCAAAGCAATACTTTATACTCCTACACAAAATCCAGTGCAACCAATTTCTTGCAAAAGTCAATTACCTAATGAATCAGTGCAACTGTATGTGATTTAATCAGTGTTCTGTGAAAGCCTCAGAGGCTTTATAGAAAACATTAATGAATAAACCGCATCATGAAGACCAAGGAACACAAAAGTCAGGTCAGGGATAAAGTTATGGAGAATTTTATAACATAGTTAGGTTCTACAACAAGAAACCAAAGCATTGGATATGTTACAGAGCACTGTTCAGTCTATCATCTGAAAGTAGAGTATGGCACAACAACCTAGCTTATTATGTTTCCACCTTATATGAAAAGCAAGATAAGGAGACATTATTTAGAGATGCAGCTAAGAGGTCCTTGGTTGCTGTAGAGAAGCTGCAGAGATTCACTGATCTTGTTGGGAGACAAACAATTATAAGACATGCACCTAACAAATCTTATTTATGAGGGAGAGTGGCAACAACAAGGTTATTGTTAAAGTAAAGCCACAGAAAGTTCCTTTAAAAGCTTTTATTAAGCCATGTAAGGCAGTGGTCCCCAACCCCCGGGCCGCGGACCGGTACCGGGCCGTGGGTCATGTGGTACCGGGCCGCAAGCCACACATAAAGAATAAATAACTTCCAGTATTTCCGTTTTATTTCTTATCTGAGGGTGACCGCTGTTTTATTTTGAAAAATAACCGGATATCCCCGTTACATAGCTCAGTCTTGACACGTAATCCTACAAGCTAGCAAGATGGATAGAAAACAAACGTTTCTTTGGAAAGGGGAAAAGGCCCAAGGCTCTCACTGATTCAGCGTTGTGGGGAGTTAGATTTCTCATGCACTATGTATTTGTTTTTGTGGTAAATCTTGAATTATTAAAGGTATGTGTACATGTTACCATGGCGACCAGAGATCGTTAGTGGGCTGAGTGTATGTCGTGTTATGTTGTCTGCTCGATGTTAGGAGGACGCTGTTAATAAAGCTGTGAATACACATTGGATTTACGTCTATTGTTATAATTTTAAAAATAACCCGTTTTTATACCGTCCGTTATCATTTATCCGCCACACCTTAAAGGCCGGTCCGTGAAAATATTGTCTGATTTTACACCAGTCCGTGGTGAAAAAAAGGTTGGGGACCACTGATGTAAGGGACACAGCAAAGGTGGGGAAGAAGAAACACTGGTCAGATGATACCAAAACTAAACTTTTTGGTTTAGACACAACAGGCTATATGTGACAGAAAACTAAAAAAAGCACTTCATTCTGAACACACTAGCCCCATGGTGAAAGATATTGGTAAGTAAGTAAGTAAGTAAAACTTTATGTATATAGCACCTTTCAAGATAAAAACCACAAAGCGCTTTACAATAAAACACAACACAGGAGACAGAAAAACAAAATAAAACTATTCAAAGGCGAGTTTAAAAAGATGCCTTTTTAGCTGCTTTTTAAAAGAGATCACAGAGTCCACAGATCTCAGGCTGAGAGAAAGGGAGTTCCACAAGGAGGGGGTCACTGCTGCAAAGGCTCTGTCACCTTTTGTTTTCAGCCGAGTTTTCTTTGTAACCAGCAGGGCTTGATCACTGGATCTCAGGGACCTGCTGGGCACATATGACTGCAAAATTCCGGAATTGACAATGTCAAAATTCCGGAATTGCGCCGCTCAAGCTGGCAGCATGTTGGAGTAGCTCTGTTACTTTGGTTCATATTTTTTTCTTTTTAAAACTTCAATTCTTCTATTTCTGGTAGAAACATTGTTTTTGTGGACAACTGTTCTCTCTGGTTTTGAATGCTGTGCAGCTGGAAGGATTTTTGCTGATACCTTTTTATTTTTGGACATTTGTTATGATGCATAACCATGGCAACAAGGTGGTTTACAACTGGCAGCAGCTGATTAACATCACAAAAGCTCAAATAATACCTCAACTACAGCCACAAAACCCTGATGAGTTGAAAAGAAGACGCCATAGATCCAGAGCATCCTCTACATCAGACTGTCATACAACTACAGAGCGTCTTCAGTCAGAGGCTTCTTCAGATCTGCAGACTGCTACAGGAGATCATGCCTACCCACAGCCATCAGCATCTACAACAAATCTTTGAAGGAACTTGCATAATGAGTTACAACAACATTTAATTTCCCTTTGGGATTAATAAAGTAATTTTGAATTTGAATTTGAATTTGAAAAGGTCTCCAATATAAAATGGGGCTTGATTGTTCAGAGCTCTATATGTTAAAACCAGAATTTTAAAATGTACTCAGCCAGTGTAGCTGGATTAATAAAGGGGTGATATGTGAATATTTAGGTGAGCTAGTGATTAACCTTGCAGCAGCGTTCTGGACAACCTGCAGACGTTCCAGGGATTTTTTACTTAGACAGGTAAAAACAGAGTTACAGTAATCAAGACGTGATGAGATGAAGGCATGAATGATCATCTCCATCTCAGATTGTGACACAATTGGACTCAGCTTCGCGATATTTTTCAAATGATAAAAACAAGAACGAACCAATGATTTAATATGAGAGTCCAAAGACAGCGCAGGGTCAAGGGTTACCCCGAGGTTCCTCACTGAGGGCTTAAAAAACGAGGCAAGTGGGCAGAGACTCTCTATTATATCAGGGACAAATTTGTCAGGGGAACAAACCAGAACTTCAGTTTTGAGTCATTTAGTTGAAGAAAGTTATCATTTAGCCAACTCCTGACAGAATCCAAACACTGAAGCAAGAGCCGTACCTTAAAAACATCCCGGGGTTTAAAAGAAATATATAGCTGAATATCATCAGCATAGCAATGATAAGAAATATCATTAAAAGAGCCTAGAATATGGTACAGAGGGAGCAGATATAAAATAAACAATAAGGGCCCCAAAACAGATCCTTGTGGCACACCAAAAGTAGGTGGAGAAGAAGAGGAGGACTTGAATTTAGCGACAGCAATGTTGGTAGCAACATCATGCTCTGAGAATGCTTTTCTTAAGCAGGGACAGAGAAACAGGTCAAGGTTAATGAAAAGATGGGTGCTAAAAACAGGGCAAAAGACTTAAGTTTGGAGTAGAGGTTCATCTTTCACCAGTACAACTGAAACACACTGCCAGAGCTAGGAGGAAATGGTTTAGGTCAAAGCATCTTCATTTGTTAAAATGGCCCAGTCAAGTCTCGATCTAAATCCAATTGACAACCTGTGTAAAGTCTTGAAAAAAGTTTTATTGACAGAAAGTATCTAATCTGACTGAGTTTGAGTCATTTTGAAACAAAATAATGGCCAAAATATGTTGTCTCTAAATGTCCAAAGCTGAGACTTATCACCAAATACTTCCAGCTCTAATTGCAGCAAAAGATGGTTCAGCAAAGAAATTATTTTCTCAGATGTTGAATAAAAAAAGTAAAAAAAAAACAAACATTGAAAGCCACCTATCATCTTCTTTTTGCAATTATGCCCTCCACTGGCTTGGTCTATCACATAAAATATCAATAAATGCATTACCTTTTGTGGCTATATTGTCAGAAAACATTAAATAAATTCCTTGGGGTATGATTACTTTTTTATGGTATTGTACAAATACCTCTGCTGATGGCAACTGGCCAAACCTTTCCCGAAACATTGGATCAAATTCTTTATTAATTTAGTGAACCATCTGAGTCCAAGGCTTCTGCCTCAGTACATCTCAAGCTTCCAGTACAACTCAAGAGTCCTGTCGGCTGGAGAAATTCTCAAGGCAGTTCCATTGTTGGATGATGAGTCAGCTGTGAGGATGAGAACAGAACACTTGGGGTGTGCTATGGGATATGATCCGACAAGAAGGAGAGAAGAAAGGGTGGAGAAAGAGGGGGAAATAAATTGATTGACTGTAGATATTAGCACAATGAGGAAAAAGATCAACAAGAAGTAGTAAAAGAGAAAAAGTTCAATTATCATTGCAGTTCTCAACCCAGCTGATCTAAAAAACAGAGTGTGTTCAGTCGCCAAATTTAATTTAAGTCTTTATGAATAAACTGATTGTTCATTCCTTGAAACCACAGCCTGTTCTAATAGCCCAGTAATCCACATTAATTATGCTAAATAATCTAATAAAGCATTTTGTGAAACAAAATTAGAGTCAGTATCACAATAGCCGACCTACAGAATTGCTTTCCTTTCATTTTTGGGTCAGACTTTGGATAAGGTGTAATAAATAGAACAAGGAATATGTATTTCTAGCCCATTTTCCTTGCATGGAAGCAAAATATTAGAAGGAGAGGTATCTGGTGGATGCAAACACATACCTGTCTCCTGGCCGCTTACATCCTAAAAGGACCTTGGTTATACTTAAATCTAACATATACAGGTGACCAAGGCTGAGGTGGTAGGAATTTGTCCCGTAATCGGTGGGTTGTTGGTTCAAATCCGAGTTCTGTGCTTCTTATTCGTTGAGTCCTTGGGCAAGACACTTCACCCTGATTTGCTTGCTGGTGGCGGTCAGAGAGCCTAGTGGTGCCTGTGTCCAGCAACCTCCCCTCTGTAAGCTGTGGCTATAAAGTAGTAGCTTGCCACCATCAGTGCGTGAATGTATGCTTGAATGACTGAATGTAGAGTAGAGCGCTTTGTGGTCTTCTGGGTGAAAAAGCACTATACAAATGGAGGCCATTTACCTGACCCAAAACGTTTTTTGTCTTCAATATGTTGTGTCTTGCTATATAAATGTATAACGTGTGTGAAGACTTTGTATGCTTGGTATTTAATTTAAATGCATTGTAAATGACCTATTAATGCCTATTTTTGGTTCAAACCTCTATTCTTAAAAAAAACAGGTACATTTTTTAAAATGTTATAAAAATACTGTGATAATGTTACCAATAAAACCCAATAGTTTCAAATAAAGAGGGGTGGTGATCACTCATGACTACATAGATGATACCGCTAAATGAAATGGCATTTCTTTTAAGCTAAAATGATGCCATCCATTCATCCATCCATTCATCCATTCATCCATTCATCCATCCATCCATCCATCCATCCATCCATCCATCCATCCATCCATCCATCCATCCATCCATCCATCCATCCATCCATCCATGTTGTTGAGAATGCTCAACAATGACTCTTCTTCCTGAAAAGGCTCAAAGGTTGATATACATGTAACAGAGAGAATAAGTCAGGTGTGAAAAGTGTGGAGCACGGAAGTGTGGTGAGGGAAAGGGACAAAAAATGTGAAGATGGTGGGGAAGTTGAAGATAACTTGTTTGATGTGATGAGTGAAGAGATATAGTTGTTGTGCACGAGGACATGGTGGTGGAGTTGAATAGAGAGTGTCACAGTAAAAAAAAAGAAGAACCAGGAACAAAAAGTGAAACTGGTGATAAACATGTTGAGTTGAATTAGTCTGGTAGGGATTATGGTGATATAAAAAGGACAACAGAGGAAGCTGTTGATGTTTGTGCAAATCGGGTTGGTGAGGTGGATGATGCAGGCCAGACTGTAGAGATGGAGCACGAGGATCCTGCTCCACTTGGAAACTGGGACAGTAAGAAAACAAATGTGTCTGTACAAAGTGATGCTGGTACAGAGGTTGGAGTGAACACCAACAAGCAGAATTTCAGCCAGCTGGGTACAGGAACTGAATTAGTAGATGACAGTGAGAGCTGGTTCTCTGATCAGAGTGACATGTCCTTCATTCAGAGGTCAGAAACCAAAGAGAAAACCTATCCTGCTGCTGCGGTTAGAAATTTTCTTCAGGTGACAAAAAAACATGAAGGGTTGAATCTTTTTTTCCTTTGCCCAGTTTTAATGACAGCATTGTTTTATCAACATATGCTGACAATGTAGTTATTATTGTAAAAAATAGAGGTGACATCAATACTTATGTCTTTGGATATGTCTTTTTGTGTCATCTTCTGTAGTGAATTAGAGAAAAAATGTTGCCCTTACAGTTTTGATGGTGGCCATCCAATAAACAGACATTTGGCTTGAACTGTGCTGAGATGAGAAGCCTGATTGGGAAACAGAACCCAAAGTCTTTATAGTCCTCCTTTAAAAAAGAGGCAGAGCCAGCATGTAAATTGGTGACTCTGTGGAAGATGAATGTTAAAGCCAAGCCTCGAGTTCGATTTCCACTCGGTCAACCAGAACATAGCTCATTTTAAAGAGCAGTGGACAGAAGGTGATGTCCTTTTTAAAGTCACAGCTGATGGAAAATTAGAGTTTGGAGATTTGTTAATGTGAGCATTTATGTATTATTAATTCAACTGTTTTCCTGGTACAATTATGTGAATAAATAGTTGTTTAAAAAATCTTCTTCATCTTCTTCTTGTCTCTATACATTGTTCTTGAGCTAATCCAAAGCCCAAATGAAGACTAGAGTTCTATTGTTATTGACTCTGAGAGTTGGCAACTTCTGACTGCGCCTCAGCATTGATTCATCTCTATGATTTTCTTGTGTCCCACAACTGCATGGCTGAGTTCCCAAAATTTGTTTAAAACATAAAGAACTTTAAGAAAAAAAACAATTGTGAAGGTTGTTTTGCAAAACTGACGTTTTCAATCATCAACTTTTGTGATGTCACAGCAGGCTCACATCTGCTAGGAGGAGGTGTGTGTTTGTGCCCTGGAGACTGGGGAACGGGGAAGATGGCGGCTGGACACTGATCGAAACTTTCCTCTAACTTTGTTTACTTCACCCGAACAGAAAGTTTGGTATGTCTTCAACCCAGTCTACAAAACGTAAAACTGAAGGTCAGTTACCTGTCACTCCTACAAAGTCAACATCTACCAAGAAAGAAAAAATAGAGCAAGCCACAGCTAAGAATGTTATAGCCGTGCTAAAGCTAGCAATACAGGAACAAGGTACATCTATTGGGAGATCTATCAAAGATTTGAAATCCTCCGTTAACTTTCTCTTGCGACTCCGTGGATTGCCTGAAGACAGAGGCGGACTTACCATTAGGCATAGGTAGGCGGCCGCCTGGGGCCCCCCTTTGGTTGGGGGCCCCCTGACAACCTGTATAAAATTAATATTTTCTTTCTTTTTAAAACAGTTTGAATATGTGCTAAATGAACAATAAAATTGCCTTTTGTAAATTAGTACTGTATTGGCAATGGCACCGGACCCCCCCCACGTTTATGTCACAATGGGCTATTCCTTTAAGACGCAATGCACAAACAGGATGTGATTGGATCTGAATGAGAGGTGGGACCGTATTCCTCAGAGCGTTCGGAGCTAACTCGAAGTAGTAGCACAACCGTATGAAAACATGAAAAGGAGTTATCCTAGTGGCTCCAGTAAGAGAAAGAAGCAACTTTCTTCAAAAAAGCTTGTATCTTTACTTCCAAAAGTGACATCGTTTTTCAATGTACCATTCTCGGATGTCCAACAACACCGGCGCAGTGCTCCTGCAGCTGCTAACCCTGTCAACAGTGAAGAGCTAATAGGTGTCGCTAGCTGCTCAGATGGCCGAGAAAACGACAATAAATGTGACGATCAGCAAGAAGAGGTCGGTGTCGCTACCTGCTCAAGGAGGGATTCCGATGGAGAAAGTGACAATGAGTGTAACGAACAGCATGAAGTAAGTAGCAGCAAACAATGTGTTCTTGACGATGATCCAGCATCCTGGCCTAAAGAGCTCACAGATGATCAACGCTGTTCATTAGTTCGGCGGGGGCCAGTTCAAGTAAAACATAATTTTCCAAAAAATGTAGAGGGACGCAGATTTACATGTAACAACTACAAGATGCAAATGAGGAATGGAGAGAGAGTGTACAGTGTTAGAAAGGACGCCGCTTTTTGCTTTTGTTGCCGGTTGTTTGCTGACAAGTAGAAACGATCACAACTTAGTGGGGATGGGTTCAACTCTTGGAAGAATCTTGCAACACACTTAAAACAGCATGAAAGATCTGCTGAACACATAGATAATATGGAGAACTGGCTCACTTTATCTCAGAGGCTGAAGACTTGTACAGCAACCGATCAGGTGAACCAAAACCTGATTTCTCTTGAAGTCAATCACTGGAAAGAAGTCTTGAGAAGATTACTAGCTATTGTGAACCATTTAGCAGAACGTAATCTTGCATTTCGCGGACACTCAGACAGGTTGTATGAGTCTGGCAATGGCAATTTTCTTTGGCAATTTTCAATGGCAAGTACAACTCATGGCACAGTTTGACCCCATTATGCAGGAGCATTTGAGGAGAGTTCAGGCAAAAGAGATCAGTGACACCTACCGAAGCAGCCACATTCAGAATGAGCTTATCTGCCTTGTGGCTCAATGTACAATTAACGAAATTGTAGAGAGAGTCAAGACAGCAAAATATCATGCTGTAATAATGGACTGCATCCCATACCTCAGTCACAACGAGCAACTCTCGGTGGTGCTGCGAATTGTGAGCCCTCAAAAGGTGTTTCTATTCATGAGCACTTTGTTGGATTTCTTCTGGCGTCTGACACCACAGGAAAGGGCCTGTGTGATTTATTTCTGGGCCATCTAGATACTCTGGGATTGGATCTAGCCAACTGTCGCGGTCAGGCTTACGAAAATGGCAGCAACATGCATGGTAAAAAGCAAGGAGTTCAAGGAGAGTGTTGGAACTTAACAACAAGGCACTATTTGTTCCTTGTGGGAGTCACACAAACGTCTCAACAGCAAGAGGCATCTGCCAGGAGATGCAGAGCTGGCCTTTTCTGGTAAGTACTATTATATGGTACAATATGTTGTTCCAGATAAACAAGGTGAGCAAAATCTTGCAGAGCCCAAATGTGTCAGTGGAGACCGTGAGAAAAGAAATCACAGCTCTGGCAGAATTTCTTCAGGATTTCAGAGAGCATGGATTCAATGCAGCTGTAATTGATGCCAGGGAGATAGCAGATGTAACTGAGTTGGAAATGAGCTTTACAGAGGTGCGCAGAAGAGTGAAAAAAAAGCAGTTTGAGTATGAGGCTGGCTGAAAGCTGCTACAGATTGCAGCAAAGAACAGATGATGTTGATGCAGAGGACCTCAAGATGGAAATAATATGTGCTGTTAGAGCCTTTCCCACGACCATTTCATCACCATGATGCTCAATTACATTTATAAGGAGAATGTGCTTGATGTTTAGCCGAACCTGAGTATAGCTTTAAGGCTTCTACTCACTCTACCTGTGACAGTGGCCTCTGGAGAGAGAAGTTTCTCATCATTGAAACTCATAAAAACTTACCTAAGGACAACAATGTCCCAAGAGAGACTGTCTGCTCTTGCCCTTCTGTCCATTGAAGAGAAAGTCAGGAAAACACTTGACATGGAGTCAGTCATTACAAGGTTTGCTGAGGCCAAACCTCGCAAAGTGCGGTTTTAAAAACAATGCATTAAAAATATCAAAACGGGACTTGACAAGACTTGAAGATAAGAGTATTTTAAAGAGAGAAAGGAAAATATTGATTTAAGGAATGAAAAACACATTAACTCTAAAAGAAGAGAAATAAAGACACATTTAAGGGAGATAAACATGTATGAATTAGGAAAAGAAGAGGAAGAATAGAGTCAGGAAACATCAATGGGAAGCCGACAGGAATAAAGAGGAGTAATATTAATGAAGAAAAAAAGATTAAAAAGAATGGAAACGTTTTAAAGGGAGGAAACATGGTGGGAAACGGAAAAGGGTGAAAAATCAAGAACAAAAACACAGGAGCACTGACAGGAAGAGCAAAGTAGAACCACAGTTGAGAACACTTAAAAGAAAGGAAAGACAGGAATAAAGAGAAAAAGAAAGGAAAGACAGGAATAAAGTGGAAAAAAACAGGAGTACTGACAGGAAGAGGAAAATATAACCACAGATGAGAACACTTAAAAGAAAGGAAAGACAGGAATAAAGAGGAGGAGTAATATTAATGGAATACAAAAACCTTAAAAATAATTGAAAAGGTTTAAAGGGAGGGAAAACATGGAGGGAAATGAAATCGAGAGCTAAGGAGATGAGATGAAAGGAGCAAAGCAAGAAGGTAATCATTAAGTATAGATTATGTGTATGACTCCTATATTTGGTGATCTCATGTTTTTTTTTTTTTCCTGCTCTGGTAAAAGAAGATTCAACAGAAACGTTCATCATCATCTTTGCAAAATTCTGCAGAAACACCAAGGTAATTTTTGACATACAATTTCAGATCTTGAATTAAATCTAAAGTGTTTTATTTAATGACAATGTTATTTAGAAACATACTATTAATTTTGTGCATTTACTTTACTGTCAGTAATTTCAGGAAACATTACCTTTTTCTCTCTTTACAGATCATCTCCAGCATCTATAACTCATGCCAGAAAAGTGGAGGGCTTCGCAAATCCAGTTACAAGTAAGATTGTAGAACATTAACTGTAAGGGGGCCCCATGTCTGTGTTCGCCTTGGGCCCCCAAAATGCTAAATCCGCCACTGCCTGAAGAAGAGGCAGAGGATATAAGGAACAAGGTGGTGGAGGTATGTCAGAATATGTTCTCAAACTACAAAGAAAAGCTACTGGAGGTGATTGATTCAGCCCATCGGCTTGGCAGAAAACATCCAACCAAGGCACAACCCCGAGATATCATCATTCATCATTCATCATTCATCATTCGATGCAGCATTTCAGCAACCTCATCTGGAAAATGTCAAAGAATTCTGGCTAATTTGTATGTTAAAGTTCTTCTCAGTTAATGTTCAAGGACTGAAGGATATTACCAAAAGAAAGGCTTTATTTTTATTTGCAAAAACTTTGGTGCTCATTTCTGTTTTCTTCAAGAGTCTCACTCACTTGAAGGTGACTACAAATTTTGGAAAGCGCAGTGGGGAGAGGACTAATGGATGGCACATTGAAGTCATCAAACTGCAGGAACATTGACTCTTAAACACAAATTTAATGTTAATGTAATCCACAATGAAACTGACCCTGCTGGACACTTTATCCTCACAGTAATCTCATACAGCAACTCCGTTTTTTTCTTATTGGGAACATCTATGGCTACAACACTTCTAAGGAAAATTACAGGCTGTTGGATACTTTAAACACTAGTATTGATGCTCTTGTTAAAAAATTTTTATGACATTAAAGTAATTCTAGGGGGTGACTTTAACATCACTGTGAACAATGAGTTTGACCGGTGGCCTAGCAAACAAAAAATTAATTCCCAGATTATTGACTTTATGAATGAAAGAGGCTTAATAGACATCTGGAGAATTAATAACCCTAACGCAGCAAACTTTACATGGAAAAACAAATCGGGATCTCAGCATTCGAGACTCGACTTCTGGCTAATTTAGGACTCTTTCCAGCATACAAATTGTAAAGCTGACATTATTTAAGCTCCCCTTACTGATCATAAAGCCATTTTGTTATATATTTATATTAGCTCAGAGAGAATTAACAAAACAATGCCTACATGTTGGAAGATGAAGAAGAAGATGCTATGTTTATCAATCAAACTTAAAATTGCAGAATATTCAAAACTAGCGCAATCTGAAAATAGTTATGGCCTTTATGGGGAGCTTCTAAAATTTGAAATAAGAAAATTCTCAATGAAAGCTTGGGCTAATAGAGTTAAAAATAACGTAAAGGAAGAAAATGGCTTGGTATCTGAATTGCTTTCATTATCCAATATTCTACCTGAAAATCTATCTGAAGAACAGAGTGCAAAGGTACAAACCCTTCAATTTAAACTTGATCAAATATATATCAAAAAAGCAAAAGGAGCATTCATACGCTCGACGTCCGACTAAATGATTAGAAGATAGGGAACAAAATTCAAGTTACTTTTTTAAATTTGAAAGACAAAGGAAAAAGAAAAATGGCATAACAAAACTTAATTCAAATGGGAAAATGATTGATGATCCTCAAAGGATTGCAAAGATTTCTGAATCCGTCTACAGTTCACAATATAAATCTAGAGTTTCTCCTGAGGATCTGAACATTTTTTAAATAATTTAAGGGGCACAGAAAAAATTGATAATGACAACAAAATCTTTTTTGACCCTTCAATTACACCTGATGAAATTATGGAAGCGATTAAAAGCCTTAAACTAAATAAATCCCTCTTACAGGCTCTGATGGGCTTACATCAGAATTCTATAAAATGTTCTCAGAAGAACTTAATCCCTTTCTACATTGTATGTTCACTGAAAGCTTTTGTAATGAAAAACTTCCTCCATCGCTATCTCAAAGTTTAATTACACCTGATCCCAAAACCTCAGAAATATATATTAATTCTGGATAATTGGTGACCCATCTGTTTGCTCAACAATGACTATAAAATTGTAGCATTATGTCTGGGATTTTTTTTTTTTGAAAAGTCCTTAGTTATATTACAGGTTAATCTCAGAACGGCTTCAAGGCTGGAAGATATATAATTGATAACATAAGTTAGTTCTTGATATCCTGACTATCCTGAACTATTTTCAGAGGACAGCTGTATCTTATTACTGGATTTTCAAAAAGCATTTGACTCTATATAACTTGATTTCATTTTTAAAGCCCTCAAGTTGTTTGGCTTTGGAGAGAATCCACACTCTTTATGCTGATTGTAATAGCTCTATAAAATTACCTCATGGAACTACTAGAAGATTTAACATAGAATTCGTGGAATTGGTCAAGGTTGCCCTGAATCTTCCTTTTAATTTCTTCTTCCTATGCAAATCTTAGGTACCTTTCTTAAAAATAATGATCTTAAAGGTCTTTCAATTGGAGGGAAAACCATTTTATTGAGCCAACTAGCCGATGATATGACCTTATTCTTGCAAGACAAATATCAAATTGAGACTGCACTTAAAGGGTAACTAAACCCCAAAACAACTTTTTTTGCTTCTAAACTGTATAAATGGGTATTTACCAATGCAATCTTTCAGTTTCTGGGATTTTTTTTATATTTTGGTGTTAACTTGTTTAAGTCTACACTTTTTGGTCTAAAAACGTCTTAGTGCTGCCCCCTTAGGGTTGAAGGGTGGCTACTGCATTTGAATTTTGTGATTGGTGGAGAGCGGTACATCTTATGTCACAGGCATTGACTGTGTCACAGGCATGGTCTCACAGACATACCCCTCCGTTCTTCCTGGCACCGCCCACTTTGTAGAATTTTCAAATGTTGTCTGGGGGCAGGGTTATGATTTTTCAAGGGGTTCAGTTACACTTTAAAGTCTTAAATACATTTTCAGTAGCCTCTGGACTTAAAGTGTAACTGAACCCCATGAAAAACCATAACCCCGCCCCCAGACAACATTTGAAACATTCTACAAAGTGGGCAGTGCCAGGAGGCACGGAGGGGTATGGCCAAGTGTGGAGGAAAAGCGGAGGGGGGATCGTGGGGGTGTGTTCAGGAGGACAGTGACAGCTAGCTTAACCTGACACTGAAACATGGACAGTGACCAAAGCGACATTGGCAGTTTTGCGACAGATCGACGTTCATTTGTTTTGAACGTTAGCCTATGTTAGCATTACCACTCAGAGACTGGACTACTCCTGTTTCCCTCTGCCTCAGCAGCACCGGGCTCAGGCAACGCTGACTCAGCGCTCTGAGCCAGCTGATCTCCTCTGTCGTCACTGGAGATAAAAGAATAGAGGGAGGCCAAATTGACGTTATTGCTAACTAGGCGTGAACTAGCACAAGCTAGTCAAATGTTGTTATGGTAATTAGTGGCCCAGTAGGGTTGCCAAACATCCCGTAAAAAAACGGAATCGTACCGTATTCAGAGAACATTTTACGCGTTCCATATTGAGGTAAAAAGTAATGCTATTTGTCCCGTATTTCAGATAGAATGAAAAAGGAAAAGGTGGAATTATTCTGTGTCTTTACACCGCGCACCTGCTTCTTCTTTCTCATTTTCTCCCCCTCCCCTCTCCTGTTGCTCCTTAAATCCTGAAACTGACCAATGATCAGCTGATCGGCTTTTCTGTCGCAAGTCTCTTGTTTGTTTATCGCCCACTTTGCGCAGAAAGAGGAAACCAATGGATGTCGCGCCAAACAATAGCAGCATGTTTAAGCTTGATAACCTGCTTAAAAGTTCCTGTTCATCAGAACTAAACAGGTGATGGAGAAACAGGTTAACGTTTTAGGTAACATGAATGAGTTGAACGGAAGTTATGAACTGTTTCTGAGATACAAATAACAACAGGATCCTTTTCTACATAGCTCTGTGCAGGGGCGGCTCTAGCAAAGTTTTGCCAGGGGGGCAGGTAGGGCATTAACAGGGAAAGGGGGGCACAAATACATACTTTTCTTTCTTATTCTCATTTAAAATGTCTAGCTTTTAATAAATAATTATCTGAATCTTACAACCAAAGTAGTCATCTGATGTTAAATGTATAGAAATCCATTATCGTATATAGTAAATATTAAGTCTAATATATACTCTAGTAAGCTATTGTACTTTTTTCCTTTGGGATGGTACTATCTGTGCAGTCTGGAACTCTGTCAAAGAAAGATGTTGAATCTATTTAACTATTGTAGAAAAATAGTTGATTTATGTGCATTTGTTTTACACTTGCATTAAATTAAAGTTGAGTATGTTGATTAAGCATCATGAGGCGGAGGATGGGGGCGTGGTTCCTTATTTTTTTGCTGGGAGTTGGCAATCCTACACACTACTCTGCCAAAGCTGGTATATTTCAGACGAATTAATGAGTTTGCCATAATAATTCTTGAGTGGCTCTTGAATTCGACCATTTGTTTGTCAGTGACTAGTAAGTGTTCAGTTTTCTTTATAGCCTTGTTGCTAGTAATGAATAGGCTAGAAGCAGTTTGACCAATAGCCTTCACTAGCAGAAGTTACGTAATGTTAGCAGATGCAAGCGAGCAAGGTTCACGTTGTAGACTCATAGTAAATAATTGTTTCCCAAAATGTATTTAACCTGTTCTATCCAAATTGAGGTGTTTATGTCATTGTGTGGATGTTGGTTGGGCTATTGCCCTGTGAGTGAGACTGTTTCACCCTGATTTGGTTGAATGCACTGCACAGAATGATTGTGGAGACAGGGCCGGCTCTACGGGTGGGCAAGGGTGGGCAATGCCCACCCAAACAGAGTGCCTTCCCACCCAATAAAAATACAGGGAAACGAACGTGACGTAGCTTAGTCTTCCAATTAAATAGTATAAAACATAGCAGGACATATCTACACTTTTGATTGGACGTGCTATAGATATATATATATAGCTAAAGCCTAATACTGAATATAACTATAATATAACTTAGATAGAATATCATATAGCCTAAGCTTAATATAGATTAGAGTGTAACTATAATGTATAGCCAAATGTTATTAACAAAATATTATATAGCTAAAGCCTAATATTGAATATGATGTGACAATAATGTAATATATAACATGATATAACAACAGTATAGTACCTAATATATTTACTGACCCATAATATTTATTTATACACAGACAGACAGACAGACAGACAGACAGAGACAGACAGACAGACAGACAGACAGACAGACAGACAGACAGACAGACAGACAGATAGATAGATAGATAGATAGATAGATAGATAGATAGATAGATAGATAGATAGATAGATAGATAGATAGATAGATAGATAGATAGATAGATAGATAGATAGATAGATAGATAGATAGATAGATAGATAGATAGATAGATAGATAGATAGATAGATCCCCAAAGAAAAATTCACCCAACTATCCATAGCTCCTTTCCACAAATGTATACAAATGTTATATTAAAACTTTTTGGTGTGACCTCAATCTTTTCTTAAATAGAAAACTGGATATCCTTGTTACACTGGATGTCAAATATGTTTTATTTGATATTTCTAATATTCAAAGAGCTGGGAAAAAAACATGTCATTAACTTTCTTATTTTGTTGGGTAAATTCCACACCCATGCCAGCAAGTTTGCAACACAAAAGCCTGACGGTGCATTCACACCAAAAAGTCAAAAACGCACGGCATGCCAAAGTTTGATGCTTGAACATTCGCAGCTCGACGCATGTCCAAAGTGAATTGGACGCGCGTCAAGCCAGAAATATGCAATTTGTCGGAGGAGCTAGTGCCAGATGGTGTTTTTGCAAGATGGCAGCTGTTGATCAAGCGTTGGAAGAGAGAGTATCTATTCTCTATTTACTATGGAGAGTACCCTGCGCAGGTTCACAGGGTCAGTAACGTGAAAACTTTCAAAAGAGAAATTGATTTACCAGGTTGCCCTATCTCCTCACGTATATTCCTCCAGGCGAGGTGCTTTTTATTCCTGTCTCTGTAGAGAAAGCAGCTGGTGTCGTATAGCTCCGGGTGATTAGCCACAGCTTGATTAATCTTTCCTCCATGTTGAATGAAAAAGTTTGCCGGACCCCGTGAACTGGGTCACAGCATCAAGTGACACCACACCAGGCTCCTGATTGGTTGACACGGTGCGAATTTGACGCAGAAGTTCAGATTTTTCAACTTCAGTGGCAGATGCCAAAATGCGCATCATTTATGTGGTGCTCAAAATGCACCACATAAAATGATGCGCGTATTTTCTGACGCACGTCAAATGCTTCATTCGCATGAATTTGACGCTCGAAGGAGGCAGAAATGCGTTTTTGCAGCGCAAAAACTTGTGTGATGCAATGAAGAAATGCTGATGCGCGTCAGCATGCTTCTGTAATGACTTTACATGTAAACCTGACACCGTTGACGCTTCAAACACGTTTGGTGTGAACACGCCGTAACCTCACTGTATTCAGGGCGTATCTAAGTAGTTTCTTGAACTCTTTAAAATGTGCACTATCTCAAAAGCAATGAGACTGAAAGCCTTATGTGAAAAATTTTATCTGTAACAATTTGTCTACTCCCTCGCCTCGAGTATGCTAATCATAATTGTATAATGTTTGTATGTAAATAAAGCTTGAAAAAAAAAGTGTTTGTGTCCTGCATCACTGAATTTGGTTCCTTGAACATTGCGTTCAGAAATATGCCAGTATATGAAAGTTTAATTTAAAACTTGTTTCAGTAAAATTTGTGGCCAAGATCACTGCCCTCTTTATTCAAAAAGATGCAAATCTCCTGGACAGCACATTCCCACATGACAGTTATCACAACTTGCTGTGAAACAGAACGGCTGTCTGTGTGAGCCAATTTTCTCGCACAGTACTGCAAAAACCTTTGACTTTGACCATTTGTGTGTTGATGTAGTTGACTGTGACAAAGACATTGACCATTACATCATTCAGCTCGGGACTCGGCTGTTTAGACACCAGTGCGTTCCGGCTTTTATACGCCGTTTTACTGCAAACGGGCCAATAGAGTGGCGATCTTTGACCCTAATGGCTTGCCATATATATAGCCTAATGCAGCACGTGCTCTACAATATTGGCAAATACGCGCTTCATGAACGCCTGCAGCCCTCCTAGTTTTGTCAGGAATTTGTTCAGTATAATTTAATGAATCGAACTAACTTAGACTTATAAAACACTTTAAAAATTATAAATTGACTAATTACTTTTCTTTATTGATTTGACGGATTTTGTATAATGATTCAGTCACCAGATGCTGAAGGGGTGAATGCTGTGCAGAAGAGCAAAGTACGCCACTACTTCCAAACCTGTGGGGATCCAGCATTTTATATGTTTTGCAAATTTATGCATGATTGCCTGACTCACCTCAGCAGCCACTCTCTGACTCTTCAAACCACAGCTATCACAGTGGTCGAAGTACACAGCTGCCTGACAGCCACCCAAACAGTGCTCACAAAATCCAAAATCAGGTGAGTGTCAGAGAACTGAAAAGTTGTGTTAATGTGTTTGCTGCTCAGCTGAATATCTTAAATAAACTTACTAATGTAAATGTACCACAGACCTGGGCCCAAGCTAAAAGTCTGTATGAAGCAGCAGATCGCTCTAAAGGTATGTGGTTTAGGTTCATACATAACATTTCATCTACATCAAGTCATGAAGGCATATAACTCAATGTTGTTTCATTATGTCCGTCTCTTTTCAGAATTTGGTGAATCAGAAGTGGAGGAATTAACTACACACATCCAGAGCATAATGACATCCTCTGGGGTCGCTGTTGAGCTCATCCCAGATCATTGGTCCATTCTCAAGACCAGACTGTATGAGATGGGAGAGAGTCTCCACATGAAGACCTGGCCAGAAATCAACAGGTCTTTGCAACCGCAGTGCCCCGACATCCTCAGCCTGGTTGACCTCATTCTTACCTTATCAAATTCCAATTCAAATTCAAAATTCAAAAATACTTTATTGATCCCAGAGGGAAATTAAGTGTTGGTATAGCTCATATAATTCATTCTTTAAGGAGTTGTTGTAGATGATGATAGCTGTGGGCAGGAAGGATTTCCGGTAGCGGTCTGTATTGCAGCGAAACTGAAGAAGCCTCCAGCTGAAGACGCTTTGTTGGGGCGCCCCGACGTAGGGCAGGGGTGGGGTGCTGGGATGTTGGCGGTGGGGATTGGCCTAGGGTGGTGGCGGCCGGTGGCCGGCCGCGGCCCCTGCAGTGCCGGGGCCCCCTCGTCGGCCGGTCCCTTGTCGGGTCCCTGCTGGGGGGTGGGGTGCCCCTGGGCCCCGGCTCTCCCGGTCCATTGACCGGCCCGCCCTGGCACGGCTGGTTGCCGGTGGGGCCTGTGGGCTCGTCACTGCTGCCCCCCGGGCCCCTGCATAGTAGCCGCTGGACGTTCCCCTGGGGTTCTCCTTTGCTCCACTCTTGGGGGATGCGGGGTCCTTTAGACGTCTTTGCTCCGATCTCCTTCATGTCTGCATCGATTCCTGGGAGACGGATTGATGCCTGCTCACACCAACTATCAAACACTCTTATGGAGAAACCTTATATGCACCAGCATGCTAACACACACACATAGATGTGGGGTCTCTGGTGTTTAAGGATATATTCTTGGGCTGAGGTTATCATTACTAGAGCTTGATTAATCGGTACCATGAGTTTTTCTGTGACATTGTTGTTGTATTTTTATATCTATTTTTGTGTGATGTGGTTGTGTAATTCTTAGTTCACAATGTTTGGTTTGTTTTGTCGATGTTCCTTTTTCGTGTTTTGTTTTGTTTTTCCCCCTCTCTCTGCCGTCCTGTGGGTATGGAGGCAGACTTCAATGTCTTCCTGTGTTTTCTTTGTTCCCCTTCCTCTCTTGTATTTTCAACTCACCCTCTCTCTTGACTTTTTGTTTCCTACCTCTCTTCTTCATCTTCCTTCTTTCTTCTCCTTAATTTTCCGTCTCCGGGTCCATAACATCAGGAAATAAAAACCCCAACAATTCATAATAACGATTTTTCACACATATATCAAGTGGAGGACTATAAAAGCTGTACTGCTCCGCTTGTGAAAGTAAATCTGTTGGGCTTCTACTTGGTACTCAGACACCAATTCTGAGCTCCACACTGCCAAACAGGACACGTAAAAAAAAAAAGAAAAAAAAAGAAGACGCTTTGTTGTTGTATGACAGTCTCATGAAGAGGATGCTCAGGGTTGCCCATAATTTTTTTGATTTTATGATGAATCCTTCTTTGCATTATCATCTCCAGATGTTCCACAGTCGTCCCCAGAACAGAACCAGCCTTCTTTATCAGGTTGTTGAGCCTTTTTAAGTCCCTGGCTCTGAAGAGATTACACTCTCCACAACAGACTTGTAGAAAATATGCAGCATCTTGCTGCAAACCTTGAAGGAGCTAAGCTTCCTCAAGAAGTACAGTCTGCTCTGTCCCTTTTTATAGAGGGCTTCACTGTTCAGTCTCCAGTCCAGTCTGTTGTCAAGGTGAACGCCGAGGTATTTATACCCCTCAACCACCTCCACTTCTTCTCCCATGATGGAAACAGTGTTTGACTTATCCCTGTTTCTTCTGAAATCTACAATCATCTCCTTTGTTTTGTTCACATTCAAGGTGAGACGATTGTTTCCACACCATCTCACAAAGCGGTCCACCAGCTCTCTGTATTCAGCTTCTTGTCCATCTCTGATACACCCGACAATTGCAGAGTCATCTGAATATTTCTGCAGGTGACAGGTCTCTGATTTGTACTGGAAGTCTGAGGTGTACAGAGTGAAAAGGAATGGTGAGAGTACGGTCCTCTGTGGTGCTCCTGTGCTGCTGACCACCTGGTTTGACACAATTCTTCAGTCTCACAAATTGTGGTCTGTTGGTCAGGTAGTCATTGATCCAGGCAAATTTTGAGGGCTCCACCTGTGTCTTCAGGAGTTTCTGACAAAGCAAATTAGGCTGAATTGTGTTAAATGCACAGGAGAAATCAAAGAACATGATCCCCACAGTGCTGCCGCTTTGTCCAGATGACAGTGGGTTGGTTGAAGCAGGTGTATGATGGCATCTTCAACTCCAACTCCACAGCGATAAGCAAACTGCAGTGGGTCCTGATACGTTCTTGTTTGCTTACTCAGGGGTGCCAAGAGGAGTCTCTCCAGGACCTTCATGATGTGGGATGTCAGGGCAACAGGTCTATAGTCATTGATGACTGATTGGTGAGTTCTTTTTGGTACTTGAACAAGGCAGGATGTCTTCCACAACACTGGAAACTTCTCCTGAGTTAGGCTAAGGTTAAAGAGGTGCTGCATAATCCCACAGAGCTGCTCAGCACAGGCCTTCAGGACTCTGGGGCTGACACCATCTGGACCTGCAGCCTTGTTCCGGTTCAGTTTCTCCACCTGCCTCTTCACCTGACTTTTGGAGACAGAGAAGTGGGAGGGGGAGGCAAAGGGGGTAGCAGCATTTCCTGACTTGGTTGAAGTCAAACCTGTGGAATCAGAAGAGTCCATGGCTGAGGTGAAGGATAAAACCTCCGAGGTGTAACAGGAAAGCTGTTGATCAGAGGAGGGTGGGATGTCTGCTTGGCTGGGAACAGGAGAGGAGGATACTGAGCTTGTTCCTGAACTGAACCTGTTGAAGAATGTGTTCAGTTCATTGGCTCTGTCCAGACTTCCATCTATCCAATCCTTCTTCTCCTTAAAGCCTGTGATCTTTCTCATTCCTGAACAGACATCTCGGATATTGTTCCTCTGTAGTCTGTTCTCCAGTTTCTTCCTGTAAGCCTCCTTGCTGTCTCTGATCTTGACCTTAAGTTGCTTCTGTATACTCCTCAGTAATTCCCTGTCTCCCTCCCTGAAGGCTCTTTTTTTCTTGTTTAGTAGTTCCTTCAGGTCACTGGTGATCCAGGGTTTGTTATTAGGGAAGCATCTCACTGTTCTAGTGGGGATGATGTTGTCCACACAGAAGTATATATAGTCAGTCACACACCCAGTCATGGCATTGATGTCCTCTCCATGTGCTTGCCAAAGAGTCATCCAGTCTGTGGTTGCAAAACAACCCTGCAGGACTTCGTCAGCTTCCTGTGACCATTTTCTCACAGTTTTCTTTGTAACAGGTTGCCTCTGAACAAGTGGTTTATATTCTGAACAGAGAAAAACAAGATTGAGATCTGATTGTCCCAGAGGAGGTCTTGTTTGGACATATATGCATCCTTTATATTTGCATGAAACAAATTCAAGGTCTTGTTTTCTCTTGTGGAGCAGCTGACAAACTGTTGAAATGTTGGAAGTGTAGTAGAAAGCGAGGCATGATTAAAATCACCAGATATTGCCACAAATGCATTGGGGTGCTGTGTCTGTAGCTTAGCAACAACAGAACTGATTACATCACATGCATTGTCTGCAACGGCTGAAGGTGGAATGTGAACAACTGCCAAAATTACACTGGTGAACTCTCTTGGCAAATAATATGGCCGAAAACTTACTGCCAAGAGTTCGACATCTTGGCTGCAGAGACGTATAGTCAGGAACCCTGGCAGAGAGACGTTGAAGTCGGGGATATGATCCAGTAGCCACGTCTCCGTAAAACACATAACACTGCATTCCCGGTACTCTGGCTGAGTCCTTGTAAGGGCTTGGAGCCTCGAGTGCAGACTGTGAAAGAGGCTTCAATCAAATGAAGTTAGTGAAAAGTGACTGGAGGTCCCGTCTTACATCAAGAAGCCTCTGTGACCTACTGACTGTCCAGCTATCCAGTCCCTCTATTGAGAATTATGACCCCACCCCTGCTATCCAGCTCTGGCATCAGGCTAGCATTTGGCCGATAAGGCCATAGTTCATGGAGGGGAAGAAGAACGCTCAGGAAAGCACCTCTGAAACTTCAGAATCTGATTCTGATGAGCAGGAGTAAATTAGACTGGAAGTGGGGAGGATGGGTGGAGGAATGTTAGTTTTTTGTTTAATCGGCTTTACTCATTTAATGAAATGAATATCAGTTTGTGGTTTGTAAGAGAGAAAGAGAAAATGTCAGTATTTTATTGAGACTTGAGATTAAATAAACTGCTTAAGTATAGTAGATCTTGTAGTATTAATTTTTACATGCAGTTACACATTGTCGGTCAAAAAGAAGAAAGTGGCTGGTAAAAACATTGAGTGGCTGGTAGATTTTGAAATCCACCAGCCTCAGTGGCCGGTGGACAAAAATTTGTATTACCATCTCAGTCACTTTCTCACCTCTTCCACAATGTGCGCTTTGTGTGACAGATGTTAAACATTCATCGTGTCTCAGTCTAAACTGGACATTCAGAAATACAGAAAGAAGTGGGATCGAACCCTGAATTAAAAGGCTGTTTAAGCAGTTTATTAGAGATCTTACACGGGCACACTGCTTGTATTTTAAGGCAGATTTTTATGCTACGATTAGCCATATAAAAAAAAATACATAACACGAATACCTACTCAAATATATAGCGTTGGAAGAGAGTTCTATCCAAACCACACTGCCATCAATGGTAAAAAAAATTATTCTGCAAAAGACGTAATTTGATTACGTCATTTAGTGGCTTTTAGTACAGCCAATTCTTCCACGCTCAGGAGTTGGAAATACTGGAAGTTACTGAGCTTGAGGACACCCGTTAGCTTCCCTCCTCGGTGCCATTCTTTCTCAATGTAGCAAAGAAGTACAAGCAGACTGGCCCTCGGACTGTATTAGTGTGTGTTAAAATGTTTCTTCCAGGAATTAGTTGGTGACATTTGTGTTGTTTTATCTTAAATGTCTTATTCTTTATCATTTTCATTTAGTCACAGCATGAGCAATGTAGAAACTGAAAAAGGAGTTTGGAGGATTTTTTATTCATTTCATTTATTAGTCAAAATTGGCAGTTGCATTGTTAAAATTAAAAAGTATTTCAGCTAATGCGTTTCAATTTGAATTACGGTACAGATTTGCTTCCATAGAATGTCACTATTACTGAGAAACCAGAAGCCAGTCACAAAGATAAAATAGCCTGACTGAGGCAAAGCAACTTTCACAACTGAAGATACAATCTGACAGTTAGCAAAAGAGGCTTTGGCTGGACACATGATGAAAGATCTACTGACTCAATGTAAGTGGCAGTTATGATGATAAACCAGGTGGGACAAGGTCTCCAAAGAGAAGAAAAAGCAGGACTTACTCAAACAGAGTGAGGAATAAATTGATTAAGGAAAACAAAGTAGTAACAGAGCCTTACAAGACAAAAGTTAATAACCTTAAATCTGAAGGACTTGTTGACAAGTTCAAAACACTAGTTTTGGGTGAAATAAAAGGTTTACTTGATTTAATATACTAAAATCAAAAGTATAATTTCATTGAACCAAATTTTTTTCACATGTAAAAACAGTAAGCCCCCTGCACTGAACCTTTTTCAAAACATGCCAGACAAGCCACAAGTAATCAGTAAATATGTTTCATGGGATCTGTTTTAATGAATAAAGATTTTTTTTAAATTGTTAGAGGCAATTTCTGACCAACTATAAGGGCAAATTTTATGGTTGTGTATTTTGAATAATTATTACCATGGACGGAAAAACTATTGTTTGAGGCACAGTACTTTGTAAAAGGTATTCACTGTTATTGAACCTTTTCACATTTTGACATGTTATAAAGACAAACTTCAATGTGTTTCGTTTGGATTTTATGTGGTAGAGCAACATAAAGTAGTGCATTATTTAGAAGTGGAAGGAAAATGGTACATGGCTTTAATTGTTTTTTTACAAATATAAAGGTCTGAAGGTGTCAAGACGTGACCTGGTTTTTACTCCAACAATTTTCAGATTTTTTTTTTGTGAAAACAAAAGTTCAAGATCTTTGCATCCTTTTGCTTTCCCTTCACAAGGATGCACAACTATTCATTACTCTAGCACATAAATTCCCAGTAAAATGCATTAAAATCTGTGGCTGCAATGTAAACAAAAACTGTAGAAAGATTAGAGAGCTATACTTTTCCAGTGCAGTGTAAGTAAAATGAAAACTCGTGTAATCACACATGGGGGCTTTTTTTGTTGCCTTTGTGTCACTGTTTACTACTTGAAAACTAGTTCCCACAAGTACTATTTTTTACTGCTACAAATCCCGAGCTCTATAAAGTGGACGCAATTACTTTTTTACTTTCGATTCAGCAAAAATCAGCTTAACTTAATGACTGAATAAGGTAATCTAAACAAGTAAAATGCCATATGAATGAATGCACAGAATGCTTGGTGCAGAATGTAAAATCTAAGTGAAATATTTCATTAAAAACTAAAAAAGATCTGCAGCATGGAAAACCCAAGAAAATCCCAAAGGTGTATTTTTCCCTCAACAGCTAAATTCTGTCTGAATTACCTGCATTGTTTACCTGCTGAGTAGAATACAAAAACATAATCCACTTAGGTAGTATAATTTGCTTCTCAGCAATATTATGGCAATATTATACATCATTCCTTGTTCAAGCATTCACTGCCCCCACTGTTCTGCAAATACTGATATGGTTGCATCATTTAGAGGAAAAAAGAGAAGGGAGATCTCTTTCTGGCAGTGGATAAAATGATTTTATATTCTTTCTAGCAGTGTGATGGATAATGAAATGCTGGCCTATAAAACAAAAGTAAACAAACAGCAAAACGGCATACTCGGCTGGAACGCCCCAAGGATATTCAGTAAAGTAGGCAAAAGAAATTGATATTCTCTCAAAACTGTTTGTTTTTGTAAATCTATTGAGGATATGAATGATTGTTTTAATAAAATGAAAACTGTATATGTCTGTCAGCAGTGTTATTAACAGGAATCTCCTATGTACTTTGTGTAAAAATGAAATATTTGTTTTTATTTTGCCATTTCTTTGGTGTGTGTGGTCAAGCCATCAGTATGAATAAGTGGGAATGTGATGTACAGTATAACTGTAGTATACGCCCTAGTGTCATGTATAGTGTCTTGTGTGAAGTATATACTGTATATTGTGTGTTAACATAAGCAGGAGGAAATTAGACTTGGGCTACAATCTGACATATCAGTAATACACACTGTCCCTGTTGGTGTTATGAAGTACAATACTAAGTTATAATGCCAACGTTCAGGGTTCAATTTTAGGCTCAGTGCTTTTTAACATCTATATGCTCCCTCTTGGCAGTGTCATCAGAAAACATGGAGTTAACTTTCACAGTTATGCTGATGATACACAGTTGTACATCTCCATGTCTCCCAATGACACACGGCCAATGGGTGCACTTCTTAACTGCGTTTTTGACATACAATTCTGGATGACAGAAAACGTTCTCCAGCTCAACCAGGTCAAAACTGAAGTTTTCATCATTGCTCCTGAGGCTCAGAGAGAGAAATGTTTACTAAAACTACAATCACTGTCACTTAATCCTTCTTTACAAGTGAAGAACCTGGGTTTTGATTCTGAGCTGACTTCTTCCCTCACATTAAAAACATTACTAAAGTAGGTGTTTATCATCTAAAAATCATTGCCAAAGTTCGCCCCATTCTCTCTTGTGCCAATATGGAGAAACTGATGCATGCTTTTATCACCAGTAAAATGGATTACTGCAATGCCCTGCTTTCTGGTCTTCCCAAAAAGAGTATCTCAGGTTTACAACTTGAAAAGTTGTAAACCTGAAATTCAGCAGCATGTATCCTGATTAAGACCAAGAGGTGGGAGCACATAACGCCTTTCTTATATTCATTGCATTTTATCCTCGAATGTTTTACGAATGTTTTACGGTTGATTTTAAGGTTCTTTTAATTGTCTTTAAGTGTCGTAATGGTCTTGGCCCTTTTTGTCTTTCAGAAATGCTTTTACTAAATGAACTCTCGTGGTCTCTGCGTTCCTCTGGCAGCCGTCTCCTTGTCATCCCTTAAATCAGGACACACACTCATGGTGAGGCGTCTTTCCAGTTTTATGGTCCTCACCTCTGGAACAGGCTGCCAGAGGACCTCGGGGATGCAGAGAACGTTCATGTTTTTAAGAGCAGGCTCAAGACTCACCTTTTTAGCTTAGCTTTTAACTGATTATTATTTATTACTGTTTGTTTAATTGCTCTGCATGTTTTATATGATTATATTTTTATCAGTTTTACTATTTAATCTTAGCACATTAATTTACTGTTTATTTTTATACGACCATGTGACCGTGCGACCATGTGACCGTGCGACCATGTGACCGTGTGACCATGTGATCGTGTGACCGTGTGATCATGTGACCATGTGATCATGTGACCATGTGATCATGTGACCATGTGACCGTGCGACCATATGACCATGTGACCGTGTGACCATGTGACCGTGTGACCGTTTGATCATGTGACCATGTGACCAGGTGGCCGTGCGATCATGTGACCATGTGACCATGTAATCATGTGACCATGTGACCGTGTGACCGTGTGGCCGTGCGATCATGTGACCATGTGACCATGTGACCATGTGACCATATGATCGTGTGACCGTGTGACCATGTGACCATGTGGCCGTGCGATCATGTGACCATGTGACCGTGCGACCATATGACCATGTGACCGTATAATCAGGTGACCGTGTGATCATGTGACCGTGTGACAGTGTGATCATGTGACCATGTGATCATGTGATCATGTGACCATGTGATCATGTGACCGTGCGACCGTGTTATCATGTGACCATGTGATCATGTGACCATGTGATCATGTGACCATGTGACCGTGCGACCATATGACCATGTGACCGTGTGATCTTGTGACCGTGTGATCATGTGACCATGGGATCATGTGACCATGGGATCATGTGACCATGTGACCGAGCGACCATGTGACCGTGCGACCAAATGACCGTGCGACCATATGAACATGTGACCGTGTGATCTTGTGACCGTGTGATCATGTGACCATGGGATCATGTGACCATGGGATCATGTGACCATGTGACCGAGCGACCATGTGACCGTGCGACCATGTGACCATGTGACCGTGCGACCATGTGACCATGTGACCGTGTGATCGTGTGACCATGTGATCATGTGACCATGTGATCATGTGACTTGTGACCGTGCGACCGTATGACCATGTGACCGTGTGATCATGTGACCGTGTGACCGTGTAATCATGTGACCATGTGACCAGGTGGCCGTGCGATCATGTGACCATGTGATCATGTGATCATGTGATCATGTGACTGTGCGACCATGTGACCGTGCGACCGTGTTATCATGTGACCATGTGATCATGTGACCATGTGACCGTGCGACCATATGACCATGTGGCCGTGCGATCATGTGACCATGTGACCGTGTGACCATGTGACCGTGCGACCATGTGACCGTGCGATCGTGTTAACATTTGACCATGTGATCATGTGATCATGTGACCATGTGATCATGTGACCATGTGACCGTGTGATCATGTGACCATGTGACCGTGCGACCATGTTACCATGTGACCAGGTGGCTGTGCGATCATGTGACCATGTGATCATGTGACAGTGTGACCATGTGACCGTGTGACCATGTGACCATGTGGCCGTGCGATCATGTGACCATGTGACCATGTGACCGTGCGACCATATGACCATGTGACCGTGTGATCATGTGACCATCTGGCCGTGCGATCATGTGACCATGTGACCGTGTGATCATGTGACCATGTGACCATGTGACCATGTGACCGTGCGACCATGTGACCATGTGACCTTGTGACCTTGTGACCGTGTGACCATGTGACCATGTGACCATGTGGCCATGCAATCATGTGACCATGTGACCGTGCGACCATATGACAATGTGACGGTGTGATCATGTGACCATGTGACCGTGCGACCATTTGACCATGTGACCGTGTGACCATGTGATCGTGTGACAGTGTGACCATTTGACCATGTGACCATGTGGCCGTGCGATCATGTGACCATGTGACCAGGTGGCCGTGCGATCATGTGACCATGTGATCATGTGACAGTGTGATCATGTGATCATGTGACCATGTGACCGTGCGACCGTGTTATCATGTGACCATGTGACCATGTGACCATGTGACCATGTGATCATGTGACCATGTGACAGTATGATCATGTGAACATGTGACCATGTGACCATGTGGCCGTGCGATCATGTGACCATGTGACCGTGCGACCATGTGACCTTGCGACCGTGTGACCGTGTGATCATGTGACCATGTGACCGTGCGACCATGTGACCGTGCGACCGTGTTATCATGTGACCATGTTACCATGTGATCATGTGGCCATGTGACGGTGCGACCATGTGACCATGCGACCGTGCGACCATGTGACCATGTGACCGTGCAACCATGTGAACATGCGACCGTGCGACAATGTGACCATGTGACCGTGCGACAATGTGACCATTTGACCGTGTGACCATGTGGTCGTGTGACCGTGTGACCGTGTGACCATGTGACCATGTGGCCGTGCGATCATGTGACCATGTGATCATGTGACAATGTGACCGTGTGACCATGTGACCATGTGACCATGCGACCATGCGACCGTGCGACAATGTGACCATGTGACCGTGTGACAATGTGATCGTGTGACGGTGTGACCATTTGACCATGTGACCATGTGGCCGTGCGATCATGTGACCATGTGACCGTGCGACCATATGACCATGTGACCGTGTGATCATGTGACCGTGTGATCATGTGACCTTGCGACCGTGTTATCATGTGACCATGTGATCATGTGATCATGTGACCATCTGACCGAGCGACCATGTGACCGTGCGACCATGTGACCGTGCGACCGTGTTATCAGGTGACCATGTTACCATGTGATCATGTGGCCATGTGACCGTGCGACCATTTGACCATGCGACCGTGCGACCATGTGACCGTGTGACCATGTGACCGTGCAACCATGTGACCATGCGAACGTGCAACAATGTGACCATGTGACCGTGCGACAATGTGACCATTTGAACGTGTGACCATGTGGTCGTGTGACCGTGTAACCGTGTGACCATGTGACCATGTGGCCGTGCGATCATGTGACCATGTGATCATGTGACAATGTGACCGTGTGACCATGTGACCATGTGACCATGCGACCGTGCGACAATGTGACCATGTGACCGTGTGACAATGTGATCGTGTGACGGTGTGACTATTTGACCATGTGACCATGTGGCCGTGCGATCATGTGACCATGTGACCATGTGACCGTGCGACCATATGACCATGTGACCGTGTGATCATGTGACCGTGTGATCATGTGACCATGTGACCGTGCGACCATGTGACCAGGTGGCCGTGCGATCATGTGACCATGTGATCATGTGATAGTGTGATCATGTGACCATGTGATCATGTGACCATGTGATCATGTGACCATGTGACCGTGCGACCGTGTTATCATGTGACCATGTGACCATGTGATCATGTGACCATGTGATCATATGACCATGTGACCATCTGACCGAGCGACCATGTGACCGTGCGACCATGCGACCGTGCGACAATGTGACCATGTGACCGTGTGACAATGTGATCGTGTGACCGTGTGACCATGTGACCATGTGACCAGGTGGCCGTGCGATCATGTGACCATGTGATCATGTGACCATGTGATCATGTGACCATGTGCCCGTGCGATCATGTGACCATGTGATCATGTGACCATGTGACCGTGCGACCATGTGACCATGTGACCGTGCGACCATGTGACCGTGTGACCATGTGATCGTGTGACCGTGTGATCATGTGACCATGGGATCATATGACCATGCGACTGTGCGACAATGTGACCATGTGACCGTGTGACCATGTGATCGTGTGACCGTGTGACCATGTGACCATGTGACCGTGTGATCATGTGACCATGTGATCATGTGACAATGTGACCGTGCGACCACGTGACCATGTGACCATGCAACTGTGCGACAATGTGACCATGTGACCGTGTGACCTTGTGATCGTGTGACGGTATGACCATTTGACCATGTGACCATATGGCCGTGCGATCATGTGACCATGTGACCATGTGACCATGTGACCGTGCGACCATATGACCATGTGACCGTGTGATCATGTGAGCGTGTGATCATGTGACAGTGTGATCATGTGACCATGTGATCATGTGACCATGTGATCATGTGACCATGTGACCGTGCGACCATGTGACCGTGCAATCGTGTTATCATTTGACCACGTGACCATGTGATCATGTGATCATGTGACCATGTGATCATGTGACCATGTGACCGTGTGATCATGTGACCATGTGACCATGTGACCGTACGACCATGTGACCATGTGACCGTGTGACCATGTGATCGTGTGACCGTGTGACCATGTGACCATGTGGCCGTGCGATCATGTGACCATGTGACCGTGCGACCATATGACCATGTGACCGTGTGATCATGTGACCATCTGGCCGTGCGATCATGTGACCGTGTGATCATGTGACCATGTGACCATGTGACCATGTGACCGTGCGACCATGTGACCATGTGACCATGTGACCTTGTGACCTTGTGACCGTGTGACCATGTGACCATGTGACCATGTGGCCATGCAATCATATGACCATGTGACCTTGCGACCATATGACCATGTGACCGTGTGATCATGTGACCATGTGACCGTGCGACCATTTGACCATGTGACCGTGCGACCATGTGACCCTGTGACCATGTGACCGTGCGACCATGTGACCATGTGACCGTGTGACCATGTGACCATGTGACCATGCGGCCGTGCGATCATGTGACCACGTGACCATGTGACCATGTGACCGTGCGACAATGTGACCATGTGACCGTGTGACCTTGTGATCGTGTGACGGTGTGACCATTTGACCATGTGACCATATGGCCGTGCGATCATGTGACCATGTGACCATGTGACCGTGCGACCATATGACCATGTGACCGTGTGATCATGTGAGCGTGTGATCATGTGGCCGTGCGATCATGTGATCATGTGACCATGTGATCATGTGACCATGTGATCATGTGACCGTGCGACCATGTGACCGTTCAATCGTGTTATCATTTGACCACGTGACCATGTGATCATGTGATCATGTGACCATGTGATCATGTGACCATGTGACCATGTGATCATGTGACCATGTGACCATGTGACCGTACGACCATGTGACCATGTGACCGTGTGACCGTGTGATCATGTGACCATGTGGCCGTGCGATCATGTGACCATGTGACCATGTGACCGTGCGACCATATGACCATGTGACCGTGTGATCATGTGACCATCTGGCCGTGCGATCATGTGACCATGTGACCGTGTGATCATGTGACCATGTGACCATGTGACCGTGCGACCATGTGACCATGTGACCATGTGACCTTGTGACCGTGTGACCATGTGATCATGTGACCATGTGGCCATGCGATCATGTGACCATGTGACCGTGCGACCATATGACCATGTGACCGTGTGATCATGTGACCATGTGACCGTGCGACCATTTGACCATGTGACCGTGCGACCATGTGACCCTGTGACCATGTGACCGTGCGACCATGTGACCATGTGACCATGTGACCATGTGACCATGCGGCCGTGCGATCATGTGACCATGTGACCATGTGACCGTGCAACCATATGACCATGTGACCGTGTGATCATGTGACCATGTGACCGTGCGACCATGTGACCATTTGACCGTGCGACCATGTGACCATGTGAACATGTGACCGTGCAACCATGTGACAATGTGACCTTGTGACCATGTGACCATGTGACCAGGTGGCCGTGCTGTGAGTCTACCGCTGCCGGGGCAGATGGCTCCTCTGATGGCGTTTCCTTACATGGTTCATCTACACTCGGCCCAATGTCCTTTTTTACTTTTTCTTTTAACTGTGTGTGTGCATGGGAGTTGGGTTGGGGGGAGGGAGGTATAACTGTTACCATGCTTTTAAATCTGTGGGGGAGGGAAGGGAAGGTGGTTTTATGTGGGGTCATTTTAACCTGTAAAGCACTTTGTGATGCAACTTCTTGTATGAAAAGCGCTTTATAAATAAAGTTTGATTTGATTTAATTTGATTGTGGGGGATTTTAACATTCATACCGACAACCCCCAAGATAGACAAGCAAAAACATTAGATGATACTCTCCACAACTTCGGCTTGATCCAGCATGTCAAACAACCAACACACAATAAAGGACACACTCTGGACTTAATTATCAGCAAAGGATTAAATATTTCCAACATCTCTGTAGATGATATTGCATTATCTGACCATTTCTGTATTTTCTTTGAAAGTACCATCTCTGCTAAATTATCCAGCCATAGTAAGACCACTATAAAAAAGCGTTTTCTAGCGGAAAGTTCAGTAGAAACCTTTAAACGTATTTACCCTTCCACCACATCCCTCTCATCTCCCAACTCAAACTCAGAAAATAAGCTGGTAGATAATTTCCTTGCGAAAATCTCAGACATTATGGATTCCATTGCTCCAACTAAAGTGAAAGTAGGCTCCAACTAAAGTGAAAGTAGTCTCAGCTAGAAAGAAGTCTCCGTGGGCAAGTAATCCACTGGTACGTGGTGAAAAAAGTGAGTGTCGACGAGCCGAGGGAAAATGGCGGAAAACACGACTCCAGGGGTGTTTCTCAATGTCAAGGCCTCGCCTACCGAGGCATTGCCTTGGTAGGCGAGGCGCCTTGCTTACGAGGACACTGTCCTTCCTTGGTCAAAGAAAACAGTTAAATGAAACAGACTTAAATCACGTGACCACGGCTGCCCAGGGCCCGCCTTTTGCTTACGCGCTCTGTTTACGTCCCACCCATCGTTATATTTTATACTTTTAAGTTTAGATATAGATGTATAACGAAAGTTTTACTTTTTTAATTGTGTATATATCGGTTAAATCAAATGTGAAAGAGAGTTAGTACCTGTTAGCAACTGAAGCTGCAACTTCGAAAATACAGCCTTATATTCTGGGAAATTTTTGACCGAGGGAAGGCATCAAGGAACCTCCCATCTATCCTCGGTCAGTTAGCTAAACGGCAGACGAACGGAGGACAGACGCCTCGGTAGCACATTAACATTGGAACACGCCTTGGCGGTCCCTGATGACGTGTCTCCTAGGCAACTGGGGCGGGACCAAGGTATCAAGGCGAGGTTCCTTGGCATTGAGAAACACCCCCGGTTCACTGTGAGATCTACAAATAGAGACTGAATAGATATCAGCTAACTATAAAAGAAGCTAGGGAATCGTTCTTTTCTGAAATCATCAACAGAAACATTAATAATGCACGGACTCTATTTGCAACAGTGGAAAGACTAACTAATCCTTTAGCCCCAGAACTAAACTCTACCAGGGCCTGCAATGAATTTGCCAGCTCTTTCACTGAAAAGATTCTAACAATTAGACGGTCAATCTGTACCTCAATATCGAACCCACAACCAGTGCCATCCCCAATCAACAACAATGTAGAGAAAATGTCTGAATTCCACGAATTAAACCAGAACAGCCTTGAAAAAAATCATTATCCAATTAAGCTCCTCCTCATGCTGTCTTAATATCCTACCCACAGCTTTTCCAAAGAAAGTTCTTCCTGTTATTGTGTCTGATCTTGTTCAAATAGTGAACTCTTCCCTCCTGTCAGCTGTCTTCCCCCAGGCTTTAAAAACAGCACTTATTAAACCACTACTAAAGAAGAAGAATCTGGACAACATGTTAAGGCAGAACTACAGGCCGATCTCTAATCTTCCATTCATCAGTAAGATTATTGAAAAAGAGGTGTTTCAGCAAATAAATAGCTTCATAACAATGACAAACCGTTTTGATGTTTTTCAGTCTGGTTTCTGTGCTCACCACAGCACCGAGACTGCCCTCGTCAAAGTATTCAATGATATCCGCATAAATACAGACTGTGGTAGAACCACATTGCTGGTTCTGTTGGACCTCAGTGCAGCATTTGACACTGTTGATCATGATATTTTATTGGAACGACTGGAGAGCTGGGTCGGACTTTCTGGTACACTATTTGGCTGGTTTGAGTCTTACCTAAAGAACAGGGACTTCTATGTTTCAATAGGAAACTTTTCATCAGAACGAACAGAAATCACATGTGGGGTGCCCCAGGGCTCCATCCTGGGGCCCCTCTTATTTAATATCTACATGCTCCCACTAGGCAAGATTATAGCAACCAGTAACATTAGCTACCATAACTACACGGATGACACTCAGCTTTACATTACAATGTCACCAGGTGACTCTGAACCCATTCAAACCCTAAATCAATGCATTGGCCAAATAAATGGTTGGATGTGCCATAACTTTATTTAATTATTTTTGGACCCAAAGAGGAACGATCAAGAGTCAGCACACAGCTTCAGTTAATACAGCTAGCAACTACTGATCAGGCACGAAACCTAGGTTTAGTAATGGACTCAGACCTGAACCTCCAGGGTCACATAAAGGCAATAACAAGGTCAGCGTTCTATCACCTGAAGAACATTTCTAGAATTAAATGACTGATGTTGCAACAGGACCTAGAAAAACTCATCCATGTGTTTATCTTTAGTCGGATTGATTACTGCAACAGCATCTTCACAGGTCTGCCTAAAAAGTCAATCAGACAACTGCAGCTGATCCAGAACGCTGCTGCTCGCGTCCTCACTAGAACCAGGAAAGTAGAGCACATCATCCCAGTTCTAAAGTCCTTACACTGGCTCCCTGTAGCTCAGAGAATATACTTCAAAATACTCCTACTGGTTTATAAATCATTACATGGCTTAGCACCAAAATATGTTGAAGACCTGTTGTCACGGTACCAACCCCCAAGACCACTCAGGTCCTCTAATTCCAGTCTACTCAACATCTCTAGAATTAGAACCAAACACAAAGAAGCAGATTTCAGTTTCTATGGTCCCCTTATCTGGAACAGACTTCCTGACGAGTGTAGAGCTGCTGAAACTCTGAACTGCTTTAAATCGAGACTAAAAACCCATTTGTTTAAAATTGCCTTCGATTAAATGATTGATGTCATATGTATGAAATGTGTTCATGCTCTCTTGCTTTATTGATCTTTCTCTTACTTTATTGTGTATCATGTGTAATGTGTGTTTCTTTTATTTTTAATTTCCATTGTTTTTTTGTTTTTTAAATCACCAAATCATGTAAAGCACCTTGAATTACCCTGCTGTTGAAAGTGTGCTATACAAATTTAATTGCCTTGCCTTGCCTTGCCTTGCCTTGGCTATGTAAACACGTCCTGGTTGATCTCACCTCCACCAGGCTAGGACTACAATTCAGATTGTTCTATAGCTTAATTACAAAAACTCACTCATAGCCTCTCTCTCCTCCTCTCACAGTTCTTGCCTCTCCTCATCTTTCGTTCAGTGCTCTTTCAGTTCTTTTGCTTCTCCAGTCTCCAGTGCTGCCCTTCTGTGTCTTTGCCTGTCTTCCCCATATATTCTTCTCCTTTCTTGTTAACAAAGGTGACGTCAGTTTAAGTAAACTTGACCAATACTTGAAAGCATTTTATTAAAAATGGAAAATAAATGCAAAGTAAAAAAAAGTATTTTACATAATGTGTTTAAAAAATCTGTCTCTGTCTCTCAGAGCTCACGTTTCACTCCTCTTTTCTGTTTCTCATAACTAAAACCATGAGAACATGGCTTTTGTCTATGAATACACAATATGTTGGCAATAGCATCGATATCGGCCGATGTTAGTCATTTTTAACATACCGTTATCAGTCCGATAAGTAAAAGTGAGCTAATATTAAAAATCACTATTCAATCAATCAAATCAATATTTCCATCTTTGTAGGATATTTATGTAATATTAATTACTTTTTAAATATCGATTTATTGGCCATAACAGCAATAATAATATCAAATATCAGTATTGGCACAAATGTATATATCGTTGCATCCTTAGTTTTGACTCTGTCCTCCTTGATGTGCTGCCCCAGCCTTTCTCTCCATCTTTTCATGTGCTCACTAAGAAAATGACCAAACTGACAGATACGTTCCAAAATGCCAAGAAAGTTTCGACAGAGTGGAGATCCAAGTAACTCATCTGGTCGCCCGATTATGAAAAGCAGCAGCAGCTCCACCATCGATAATAAAAGCGCAAGTATTTTCATTAACTGTCCCCCACAGTGCTACGTTACACACTGGATAAACCCAGTCTGAGCTGCCGCTGCTATGGCCACACTAACAATCTGCTCACCATTATCCACAATTCTTCATCATGTATTCTTTTTCTTTATTTTCCTCCCTACGTTTTACAAAGAACATGTCAGTGGATGAGTTCTTAATTAACACGTGTTCTTCCTATCTTTCTGTTTTTCGCTTAGAGAAACCGCCTTTTATATCATTTTAATTATCTTAGGACTACTGTCCCACAGTCCGGGGACGGTCCGTGAGCGCTACTCCCTGGGGCAGGGGTGGGGAATGTTACAATGGTTTCCACAATTGCGCTTTAGGAAGTGTTACAGTAAAAGAAAAAAAAAATTGGATCTTATTGGTTATCTCTGCCAGCGGCAATCTCTGCCATATTTGACTTTTTTTTTTCTTCCTGAAACTGCTTAGGTTGGCCCCCCAATGGCGACCTCTCTTTTTCCCTCTGCTGAAGGAGGAGCAGCTGCTCTCTGTCTCTTTCCAGATCCGTTCACTTATTTTCTTTTCTGTTTGCTTTTCTTGTTTTCTTTCTTAACCTTTTCTTAGTTACTTTATTTTCCCAGCCCCTGGAGTTACTGTATTGGACCAGATCTCTTCTTGGATTACTTTTCTATGGACTTATCAACATGGCTTTTTGCTCAGCTGAGGATTTTGAAAAACTGCTCCACAGAATTGAGGGCATTGAAACGAAACTACGTCGTCTGGAAATTAATTTTGATCTCCACGCTGATTATGGACAAAATGAAACAACTTTACCTTTACCTTTGAATACAAACAGCCCTGTGTTACATATTTCTAACCGTGTCACAGAGACTCCCTACGGGCGTCTGAGCGGCAGAACTCCGCACTACAATGAAAACTGGCCAGCTTTAAAACGCATGAAATCAACCCCAGCCTGTTCTCAGAGGAAGAAAAAACAAAAGAAACTCCGACACAGAGAAACCTCTGAACCCAGAACTGCCGCTTCTGCTAAAAGTAAACAAAAGAGGTTTCAGCCAGAAACAAGAGATATTTCTCCACCTGGAATCGCGCTGAAAAACAGATTCGCAGCCTTGAGTTCCCCGAAAGATGACGCATCCCCCGGGACCAGTCAAAGCCACCAGGAGAAACCCAGCCGCATCAAATGGACACATAAAGTAAGAGCGCCAACATACAAGACGGATCAATTAGTGGAATTGAGGCTTTTTGTAGCAAGAATACCAAAGTTTATAGCTGCTACAAAAATACAGTGAGAGAAATATCAGAAAAAATCCCTAAAATCTTGGACCAACATCCTGCTTTGGAAAAGTGTGTCATTCACGCTGGATCAGCAGATATCGCGATGAGACAATCAGAGATTCTGAAGAGAGACTTTTCTGATCTCCTACAGAGACTTGATGGACTTAACGTAAACATCCTCATCAGCGGACCAGTCCCTGAAGGGAATGATGAAAGATTTAGCAGACTCCGCCTGCTCCATAAATGGTTGAAGAAACAATCAGCTGAGAAGTCGTTCACATTTATTAATAATTTCAAAGTATTTGGAAGTGCTAATCATCTGTTCAAAGCAGGAATGCGCTATTTGAACAGGTCCGGAGTAAGGCTGTTAGCTGCCAACATTTTTTCTTATCAACATCAGAAAGCAAAACACTTGCTCCCAAAAGCTGACCTTGAGGCGCCCATGGATATCAGAGAACAAAAACAGCAAGTCATGATGACACCACAGGACCGAACAGATAAACAACCATCAGAGATTAAGTCTTCATCTTCCTGTGACTCAGCCACATCAAATGAGTCTCCATTTAGAAACTTTACAGACTGAATGAGCAAATCAAATTTGGGACACAATTAACACCTAAACTTAGACTACACCAAACGCCTGGGACTAGTGTCCATAAGCCTGGGAGCTTCCCCCCACTGATTATTACAGATATCTGATATTTGAGGGAACCGGGCAATAAATCCACCCCTACCGTCTCCCAGAATTCACCCGGCACCCCTGAGGCTATATCAGTGATTATCAGCAGCAGGAAACATAAACCGTTAACCACACGCTCTCATATTAAACAAAATCTCAAATTGATAACCTGTCAGAAGGTTCAGCTGCCCATCATCACAATACTTAAGTTAGCTTTATTAAACATTAGATCTCTATCCGGGAAGTCTTTTCTTATCAATGACTTCATCACTGAGCATAATTTACACGCCCTTTTTTTATCAGAAACTTGGCTAGATGAAAATAACGAAACAACTTCATTAATAGAATCTAGTCCTCCAAATTATAATTTCTTAAGCGAGAACAGAAAACACAAACGAGGCGGAGGTGTAGCCACCATCTTTCACAACTCAATGAACTTTAAAAAGGTAACCCTGGGCACATTTGATTCTTTTGAATACCTAGCCACCCAGATAAATGAGCCTTACAAAGCGTTATTTCTAAGTTTATATAAACCACCAAAACTTAACTCTAACTTCTTTAATGATTTCAATGACCTTCTTTCTGTAATATGTATCGACTATGACCAACTAATCATCGTGGGGGACTTTAACATCCATACCGACAACCCCCAAGATAGACAAGCAAAAACGTTAGATGATACTCTCCACAACTTCGGACTGATCCAGCATGTCAAACAACCAACACACAATAGAGGACACACTCTGGACTTAATTATCAGCAAAGGTTTAAATATTTCTGACATCTCTGTAATTAATATTGCATTATCTGACCATTTCTGTATTTTCTTTCAAAGTACCATCTCTGCTAAATTATCCAGCCACAGTAAGACCACTATAAAAAAGCGTTTTCTAGGGGACAGTTCAGTAGAAACCTTTAAACGTATTTATCCTTCCACCACATCCCCCTCATCTCCCAACTCAAACTCAGTAAATAAGTTGGTAGATAATTTCCTTGCGAAAATCTCAGACATCATGGATTCCATTGCTCCAACTAAAGTGAAAGTAGTCTCA
Source organism: Valencia hispanica (assembly GCA_963556495.2). NCBI lineage: Eukaryota > Metazoa > Chordata > Actinopteri > Cyprinodontiformes > Valenciidae > Valencia > Valencia hispanica. The sequence continues at coordinate 21,153,664 of OY747706.1, read as the reverse complement.
GGTAGAAAGAAGTCTCCGTGGACACGTAATCCACTGGTACGTAGTGAAAAAAGAGAGTGTCGACGAGCCGAGAGAAAATGGCGGAAAACTCGACTCCAGGTTCACTGTGAGATCTACAAAGAGAGACTGAATAGATATCAGCTAACTATAAAAGATGCTAGGGAATCGTTCTTTTCTGAAATCATCAACAGAAACATTAATAAGGCACGGACTCTATTTGCAACAGTGGAAAGACTAACTAATCCTTTAGTGACAGTAGCCCCTGAACTAAACTCTACCAGGGCCTGCAATGAATTTGCCATCTTTTTCACTGAAAAGATTCTAACAATTAGACGGTCAATCTGTACCTCAATATCGAACCCACAACCAGTGCCATCCCCAATCAACAACAATGTAGAGAAAATGTCTGAATTCCACGAATTAAACCAGAACATCCTGTTATTGGTTCTGATCTTGTTCAAATAGTAAACTCATCACTGCTATCAGGTGTCTTCCCTCAGGCTTTAAAAACAGCAGTTATTAAACCACTGCTAAAGAAGAAAAATCTGGACAACACGTTAATGCAGAACTACAGGCCAATCTCTAATCTCCCATTCATCAGTAAGATTATTGAAAAAGTTGTGTTTCAGCAGTTAAATGGCTTCATAACAATGACAAACCATTTTGATGCTTTTCAGTCTGGTTTCCGCGCTCACCACAGCACCGAGACTGTCCTCGTCAAAGTATTTAATGACATCCGCATAAATACAGACTGTGGAAGAACCACAGTGCTGGTTCTGTTGGACTGTTCTGTTCTATGCTCCCCTTATCTGGAACAGACTTCCTGACGAGTGTAGAGCTGCTGAAACTCTGAACTGCTTTAAATCGAGACTAAAAACCCATCCGTTTAGAATTGCCTTTGAGTAAATGCTTGATGTTATATGTATGAAATGTGTTCATGCTCTCTTGCTTTTTTTTTTTTTTTTTTTTTTTCTCTTGCTTTATTGTGTATCATGTGTAATGTGTGTTTCTTTTATGTGTTTCTTTAAATCACCAAATCATGTAAAGCACCTTGAATTACCCTGCTGTTGAAAGTGTGCTATACAAATAAAATTGCCTTGCCTTGCCTTGCCTTGCCTTGCCTGTGGGCACCCGAGTAGGCGTGGGCCCCTGGGCCTGTGCCCATAATGCCCATTGGATAATCCGGCCTTAAATACAATTAGCTTTGCGGTATATTTTTTTCGATCATCTGCACAAAGATGAACTAAATTAATAATACCTACATCTCTAGGTTTCATTTTGATAGCGGAATTTTTGAATGGCAGCACAACTGGATAGCGGGTGCGGGAAGCTCTCTTTGCCCTACCGTGTTGTGCGCATGCAAGCTATTACCGGATGAAAACAATAACATTCAACATGCATATAGTAGTATAGTAACAGTTTATATTTTTTGATGTGAAGTTCTGTGAAGTGATTATCATGAATAGTAATTTTTCCTTTTGTAGAGACAAGTAAATATGTGATTGAGTTTCTAAAAATGAAAAGATAAATAAAATCCTCACAGCAGTGAATGCAGTGAACAGCTAGTCTGACGGACCCCTCAAATTAAAACAAATCAAATTGATTTTTTTAATCCATGGGATGCAACACTATCAGTTGATTTGGAGACAGAGGGGGAACCAGGATAGTACAGGATACAAAATGACCGCAATGATTTGCAATTATAGAAACCAGTGTGGAGTGACTAATTAATTAACTGCATCTGTAACAGCTTTGTGGGGCGCATGATGATGTAAAGCTAAGACCAAATGATTAACTGACAGATTGAATACAAAGGAAACACTGGGATCAAAGAAACTATTCATAGAAACACATAGTAAACATGACCAAACTCTAAAGATAAAATGAAATACAAAACTAGAAAATAACTCAGAAAGCGCAGACCTCCGTCAAGGCAGCTCAGTCCAATATTGTGATCTAATTAGAATTTTTTTTAGATTCCTTGACCATGAAAACATACCTTTAGGAGCTGGATTCAGGTTAATATTAATATTAGCTCAGTAGTTACTGAAGAAAATCACTTTTTCGGATCACCCACAGATTCTAATCAGTTCTTCCTGGTCCCATTGCAGACATTTTCTGAATATCTCATCAAAATCCAACTATAACAGACAGACAGACAGACAGACAGACAGACAGACAGACAGACAGACAGACAGACAGACAGACAGACAGACAGATAGATAGATAGATAGATAGATAGATAGATAGATAGATAGATAGATAGATAGATAGATAGATAGATAGATAGATAGATAGATAGATAGATAGATAGATAGATAGATAGATAGATAGATAGATAGATAGATAGATAGATAGATAGATAGATAGATAGATAGATAGATAGATAGATAGAACCTCTGCCAAGGAGGTTTTGTTTTCGGCAGGGTTTGTTTGTCTGTTAGTTAGTTAGTTAGCAACATAACTCTAAAGGTTATAGGTGGATTTCAATGCAATTTTCAATTTTAATGTCTGCAGTGCAACCAGGAACAAGTGATTTTCTAGTTCTACTTATATAAACATCCACCACTTTCTTTACTTTTCTACAGACTCACTGCAATATGACAGCTCTCATAGGAAATATAATAATACCCTCATGAAAGCTCACTTTAAAAAATAAATATCATTTACCTTTCATTAAAGTTTGTCATAAAACATATATACTTTCCTAAAATATTTTATCACCTCTGCAGAGGGAATGAAAGTAATTTTAGACAGAATAAAACGTAACTAAAAACAGCTTTTTAAGCCCTATTAGACTTGCAGTGAGGGCAGTGTCGGAAACAAGTTCAGAAAAACTTTTTATAAAATTCCATCATTCCACAAGGGAAATACTTCTTTCTATAGATGTTGAATCTTAAATCAGGTCAGAATCCAAAAATAATGCTTAGCTGCTGAATATATATTCAGCCCACCACAGGCGGTGCGGGCAGCAGAATGTTGAGACTGATGGTAGACTGTGTTTATCTGCAGTACGCCTTTAGACAACAAATTGCTTCCATCTACTATGCTAGGTATTTAATACCAAATAGCATACGTATAGGTTTTTTTTTTTTTTTTTTTACTGCTTTCAAAACCAAACACCTTAGAGAGCTGTCACATTTCTAGATTTATTTCAGTCTATGATTTCCTTTTTTTCTTTTATTTTGCTCTTGTTTACCATTTATTTCAAAAACATTTATATTACAGCTGTGACCTAACTGTGAATGCCTGGAGAAAATGTGTCAGTGTGATCCACTTATTAATTCCCCACCTTCTTAGCATGGGGTCTGGAGTCTGCCAGTGTGTTAGTGACTGAACACAAAGCTTGCACAACTGAACACACAGCTGTTGTCCTGCCACTGTTATCAGCTATCATGAGGAATAGAGAAGGACAACAGAGAACAGCTTGTGCAAGATTCACTCTTAAGCGTCCATTTGGTGTAATGGAGAATGTGAGAAAGCATGCAGTTACAGCCTTGGTCCTGCGTGAGGCAGCAGAGATACAGCCCCATTTCCTTCATGGTAAACACTGCTGCATCACTGACACACATGAAAACTTGCGCACAAACACGTTTGACACTCCCACAGAGACACTCACTGGGGCCAACATGTTGGGCACAGATTTAGAATGGACACAACAGATCACTGACTGGTCAAGTCACTTTATTTTAAACAGACACAGATGGTGATGGTGCAAAAAGTATGCGGATGGGGAGGAGGAGTGCATGGCAAAGGATTGGGATTTGTTATAAATCCTTGTCTTGTATGGAAGACAGGGATTTCATGCTACTTCAACAGGCAAAAGCTGTTTTTGGCACCTTCATGAGTAGGGACAAATGGGTGCGAGCAGCCGATTGATGGAGTGGTTTAGCCTGGAGAAATGAAAAAAGAAAGGTTAGGAACCCACTGAAGCAAGGCAGGGTGAGCATGAAGCAATCTCTGTCTTGAAGCCCCCCCCCCCCCCCTTAAAGGATAAATATGTTTTTGTCCTTGGATAGAATAGCAGTGTATGGTTTCATCCTCATCTGGGATGAATGGAGGCTGTTCTGTGTAGTCACTCATACAGTAATCCTTCGAGCATTCATCACAGAGGTCTTCTCTGTCAAGACATTTTCACTTCATCTCAGAAACCATTACCGTCCTCCAAATGGCCCAGTGATGAGTGACAGGCCACACGTTGCTACCTCTGGCCCTAACAGGTGGTGCATGTTGATGTGTTTCAGCCACACATGCACACCCACACGTGCATGTGCAGAAAGAGAGGGCAGGTAATAAAAAACACCTGCAGTCTTGACAGCTGACACCTAAATGATAAATATTAAATAGTAAATTAGGCATGCTAAATATGCAGCATGCTAATTAGGAAGAGTCGCTGCGGTGACTGTTGTAACAGAGAGACTCATTGGGTGTCTGGCATTCTGTTCTTATAAATAGATTCATGAGGCAAAGTGGTTCGCTCAAGGTCTGCTAACCAAGGTGGTATGGGGGAAATAATAACATCTGAATTCTGATGATCATTAATGAGGATATAAACTACACGTTTTTGTATTTCCTACTGTCTTGTGTCTCCAGTCTTACATACTCCTAAATGCCCTTTGTGTTTCTAAAGCATCAACAGGATTGCTTGGATAGCTAAAATTAAATTCAATTAAACCATGACATGTTTGGTCTATATTTGAATATATATTTGTTGTCCTGCATATATTCAGATACATGCATGTGTGACTCTCCTGGCAACCCTAAAACTTTCGGGAAAAAGATCAATAAATATTGCATTCGGAGAACAAGATGAACATACAATAAACAAAACTAAGGAAAGTGGAGGATTTGATTACAGGCAATTAAAAAAAAGAAAATTGAAATACTGTGTTGGGTAACAACAATAAAAAGAAGATAATTTCCGATCATTCTGCAGTTTGCATGAAAGTTTCTTTCTAATTTTAAGATATGAATTGTTATTTACAATCTCCGACTTTTTATGTGTGATAGACCAAGGCATGATTTTAAAGTCCATGACAAATGAGACTTTATTTTAGCAGATTTTCCAAATAAAAATGAGTGGAATATGTTTGAATTCAACTTTACATTGGAGAACATCCAGTCCCTGTAATTACAACTACAAATTTTGGAAGTTTACTTTTACAAGCTATGTACAAAGAGACTGAATTTATTTTACCCATACTTGGTGCCAAATGGCTCAAGCTCCAAGGTTTGGTACAGGTTGGATTTAAGTCTGTACTTAAACTGGGGCGTTCTAAAGCAAGAAACCACTTTAACCATTCGAATGTAGCTCTGAAGAAGGGTTTTTCTTTAGAATTGCTCTGTATTACGCTTTATTCTGCTCTGACCAGCTTACTCTTTAACAGCTAAGGAAAAACATAATTCGAAATGGGAATACAATGGGTGATGTGATGTGCAGTGTTGTATTTTTGGCACACCGTGTTTTGCAACTGGGTAAAAGAAACTACTTTTACTCTTATCTAACCAGAGCACTGTCTTTCACTGGTTTATTGTAGGCTATCCCCTACATGTAGCAAACTGCAAACTGGAGTTCTAATGGTTTTCCTTTAATAATATATTTTTTTTACCATAAAGGCCAGAGGTCCGGAGTAGAGGACTAAGACATGTCCTGTGGAAGGATTCTCACATCTAACCTGTAGATTCCAAGCTGTGGATCTTGAAGCGCTTCCAAAATTACCATGGGCGTCTTGGATCCTTCTCTGATTAATGCTCTTCTTACCAAGTCAATTCAGTTTAGGTGAGTGGCGACATCTTGGAAGATTTGTTCTTCTCCCATATTAATTTCATTTTTGGATGATGAACTAAATAGTGCTCCATGAGATGTTCAAATTTTGAGATATTGTTTTTGAACCTAACCCTGCTTTAGAACTTATCACAACTTCTGTGTGTGTTCCTTTCTCCTTATGATGTTTGCTCCCAGTGTTCTGGAACAAACCTCTCAGAACTTGGCATAACAGATATATTCAGAGTTTTTAGATTGTTGTTTGTGTAAACATTTTTGAAAAACCATGTATCATTTTAGGCACTACTTTGTGTTGGTAAAATCCTCATAAAATTCATTGAAGATTGTGGATGCATTTTAAGAAAATGTGCAAACACATAAGGAATATGATTACTCTTTTAAGACAGTGCATATCCAAACAGCATTACATAGAGTTCAAGTAAGCTGTTCCACAACTTCATAGTTACTCTAAGGGATTTCTTTACTAACTTCTATAAGACTGATAAAAACACACACTGATATCCCTTTGGGTCACATGCTCCAAATGTTATGTAACCACACAAATATGCTGTGGAATCTTTTACTGGGTAAATGTGTGTCTCAACACATTTACACTGAGATTGGCAACACAGAAGCTAAGCAACCAGCTCTGGGAAATCTAAATGAGAAGTCACTGGCAGTGATTCTCACACTTAAACTTGTGGGATGTTGGTGGCTTACCAGCTCCCCCATAAAATCCCATAAAAGCTTGGGCTCTCTCATCAGCAGTCCAGCTTGTGCTCAGAGCCAAGGGATTTAGGATGGCGTTCCTTTATTTTAAACAGCTAAAGACTTAGCTGTGAAGGGTTACGAAGAATGTTCTAAAGGGATGGTATCTTCATCAAATATAATTAACATAACTCCAACTTTTGAAAAGCTGAAGGTAAGGGTTGTAATCAAACGGAGCTGTGTCAAACGTGCACTGGATGCCTAAGCTCTATAGCACATCATGAATTCAATAGGTCTTTTTGGTTTTATTAGTGACAATCCCAATGTGGCACACACATTTGGAATGATGTTTCTTATAAACTTTCTTAATGCTTAATTAAAATTTGTTAATTAAGGAATGGCATAAAATGACCAGGGATGCACTTAAAATACATTTTCTTCGTTTTTTTCTTCAAAAATATGATTAATATGACTATTCCCTTTATTGATATGCTCTTTTTCTATATCGTCCAGCCCTAGTATCTTATACATGAACAATGTTTTGCAGAGTAAGCTTCAGTCAGTTTACACCTTTCTTGTACAAAATCCTATTCTCCTGAAATGTTCTGTTACCCATGTCGGGAGCGCATCCTGCAGCCAGAGAGGCGGAGCAGTTTTCACAGCACTCAGATAATAAAACGATGCCACATAGTCATATTAAGTTTGTTACTTTATTTTTTAATCTACAGCTCCAGGCATAGGCATCATTTCATGTCCCTGGTAATATTTATGATTAGCAGTTTTTCTTCCCTGCTGGTTAAAAATGTTTAGGTGCTAAATGCTGAGCAAGAGGTAGAAACATTATGAAATGAATTTAGAACAAGTTCATAATAATGGGGAACTGACTCAATGTTGTAAAATCTTGTTTAGATGTTTTTCTCTGCGGTGCCCCTATGATGCACAGACTCTATGATACCCCATTATACTGCAGCCATGTTCATGCACGTAATAACTATACCAGCTGCATAACTACATTTAACTAGTTAAACAGAAAACACAATCATTGTAAAGCATCCTTTATCTACGTATTGAATTTATTTATGTTAATGTCTTTTCTTTCCATAGCGGGCCACTCACTCTAGATAGATAGATAGATAGATAGATAGATAGATAGATAGATAGATAGATAGATAGATAGATAGATAGATAGATAGATAGATAGATAGATAGATAGATAGATAGATAGATAGATAGATAGATAGATAGATAGATAGATAGATAGATAGATAGATAGATAGATAGATGCCTCCAAAATGTTGTTTTGGTATTGGTGTATCAACCTAAAATTATTCTCAGTCCCAATCTGACCACCCCTTTGAGAACTTTCTGAAGGCACCCCTGTTCTTGGCAGGTACAAAATTAGATTATCTGGGTGGCAGGTTGAGGTAATTGGTAGTTGTACTCTCACAACAAGTTGGAAGGAAAGGTGAAGGTGAGGGAGCTTTGGGTTCGCTTTACATTGATGACTAAACACAGGTGCAATCCATCATTCACTGAGATATGGTTGACTGAGCTGTGTGATATACCTTTCTTTTAAGGGAGGGTGTTGTTTTTAGCACTGTCGCCTCTCAGCAAAAAAAAAAAAAAAATCTGTTCTAAAACTGGGTTAACCTTTTTGAGTCGAGTTTGCATGTTGTTCAAGTGTATGTATGGATTTTCTCTGGTTACTCAGCCATTTTTTTACCGTCCAAAAGTATGTATTTTAGGTTTTTTGCTCATTCTATATTGGCCACAGGAGCGACACGTAATATGCAAGGGTGCTTGTCTTGTACATCTCTGCATTGGTCCTATGATTGAGAATCCAACCCGTCAAGGCTTTTTCCCTGTCTCCTGCAGTTGACAGCTAGGATATGCTTCAGACTTATCCTCAACCCTGAACAGAATAAAATAAGTTTGAAAAATGAAACAATGACTGGATATATCCTGCATAATCCTGTCAAATCTGGTCCCTGAGGTGGAAGCCTGTCCTTAATAAAAACAGATACAACAGAAGCAGAATGCAAGTATGTATTTTATGGTCACATTTGAATACACTCATGCTTGGAGATGCAGTGTCACAGGCAAGTGATCAAAAGGATATTCCATTGTGCTCTAGGAACCCTTGATGGTGAGGGAATTAAATTAAAGAAGGTGCTTAATTCAGAGTGACGCCTTCATTTCACAAAGTAAATAGCATTTAGTCAAGTGTACATAGACTTTGAAAATCACCACTATGAAAATAAATTGATTTAAATTTTAATGAAAATTATATTGTTAAAATGTATGACAGGAAACAGTTTTTCTGTTTTATCAAGATCAGCACAAAAAAGCGAAGATTATAATTTACTTGACCACATTCACAGTCCCTATTGTAGTTTGGAAACATGGATCCAAAGATAAAATAACATTTCACTTACTGGTAGTTACTTTGCAACAGAAGCAAAGTACTCTTGAGCTCCAGTCCTTTAGCTGGTTAAAAGAATAAAGTATGTGTAGAAATAAAGATACTAAAAGAATAAATTAAAGACTGACTGACAAAAATCACACAGTCAGCCACCATTTTTTAAATAAAAAAGACTAACAATTATCTGTTAAAAATGAAACAACACAGTGAAAAATATTGATATGGGGAAGCAGGAGAAAGCTTTAGTAAAATTGCATTGTTGGAAAGTTGCTACAGTCTGACAAACAGCTATTTTGTGTTCTGGACTCTTATAGATGTCCTCGGGCTCTCAACCCTGCCTTGTCCCTGAGGAGCAAGAACATCTGTCAGTGTGGACAGAGTCATATGAAACACACACAATTTCCCTGGAAATCTTTAGTTTCTGTTAAAGGACCAGAACAGATAAAGAGTGTGTAATAGCTATCACAAATTTTTTTTTAATCAAATGGTAGGTACATGTATTTCAATTAAAATATAACTTAGTTAACAAAAAGGGCTTACTCACGTAAAAGAAGAAATGTTTATTCCTCTTCTAACAGCTACTTACCTGGCCATCAATCTAACTGCACCTTAGCTACAAAATCTGTGGTCATCTGAGTCCTTTAAGCCCTACCTTGGCAAGAGGACACTTTGAAAATCTCCAGCATATTGTCGTTCTATGCTCAGGTTTCTGCTCAGTTCAAAATACCATTAATCTTTCCATGAAATTTGACAAGCAGGCATCCTGATGAAATACATGAACAGCATCATCTATAATTTTAAATCTCACCTATTTGTGTCTGTGCCCCAGGTCTGCCTTTAGGAGCAGCCAACCAATGAACAAGTAGCATTGACTGCCTGTACTAGCAAGGACATGCTGGCTGATCTAAGTTCCTGTTTAATGAACCACCAGATGTTATTATTGGTCCATATTAAAAGTTACTCTCTTCAGCAAAAGAAGTTCACCAAACAACCTTTCTAATTACGCTTTATCAGACTGATCTCTATACTAGGCTTAAAACGTTTTTTTTCTATGAAGAATATTGTTTTAATGGCTTAGGTTTTCCCGAGCTATCTCTATAATGCTGTTACAGGCTTGGATGACATACTGGCCATTTTTCCTCCCTTGACACTCTCTCCCACTACACTACATTAATCTGTTATTTACATTGTATTATTGCTACATGGTTGCTCAGTTTTTTACTTAATTGAAAATACAGCTGGTCACTCATACTGAGTCAGGTTTTTATGAGGGTTTCTTCCTGTGGCAGTTCCTTTCTACTGTCACCACATGCTTGATTTGTATAAGGTACTGCTGCAAAGTAAAACTTAATGCAGTCAGCTTGGCCTCCTTAGATTGATCATTTTCATCAGCTGTAGTGTTGGTAGTAAGGCTTTGCTGCTCTTTTATCAGTAATGGCGTGATCTAACTAAGTATTGTTTCCGTCGTTACAATGACGTTGCTGTTACTGAAAGTTAAATGTTATGGGTTATTATGAATTGATAGCATAAACTGCATAGTCCGAATTCTGTACAAGGAGCTGAACTGCACTCCACCTGTGCGTTATAATGGCTGAAGCACTACTTCAGCCATAGTATTGAAATCAGGGAACATTTCCTCAAATAAAATGATCAGAATTTGGCAAGACTCTCTGAACGAGGGCTTTTCTGAGGAAACCCCTCTGGATGCACTCTTTTTGCATCAGTGGTCAGGCTGCAGCGATCTGTTACTGCCCGTCTGTGTATGGTGCAGTCACAGATGCCCTCCAGCTTGAGGATAACGAGATACATTGGGTACGGTCTCGAGGTCTCAGATGATGCTCAGATGTTCTCATTGGAGTTTTTTTATTGATTCAGTTACTTGTACTCCGTGTGTAAAGTTGAAAATGTCTCTGCATTCGCACCAAGTGGTCAGAGGTGTGAATACTAATTTGTCAAAATGACAGACGGCCTTTTCCGTTACTGTTAAAAAAAACGGTCAAATACGGAAAATGTTCGGTTAATGCAACCCCTGGACTACAGAGTTAAAAACAGTGTTGCCAACTTAGCGACTTTGTCGCTATTTCTAACGACTTTTCAGACCCCCTTAACAACTTTTTTTCCAAAAAGCGCCTAGCGACAAATCTAGCGACATTTCTGACAACCCTTAGCTACTTTCTGTGAAACTTTGTCGCCAATATTTCCTGCAGTTTAGAGACCCAGCTTGCTCCTTCGCAAAGGGAATGATCTGCGCATGTGTATGCTGCATGATCAGACTATGTCGACTGACCAATCATAAACCTTTTTCAGTTAATTTCATTCACTAACAAACGAAGTTGTTTGGTAGTTAATGTTAATTCAAAAGTAAAAAATAAATATGCATGTATATAAGACCGATCTTTCAACGGGAATTAAGGCAGAAACTTGTCTGTACTGCATCGGCATCTCACACCTGTGGTGCATTCAAGGAATGTTCGAAACGTATGGTGAGTTCAAAAACGTAAGACATTTAAAACTTATGACAAAAAAAACCCCACTGAAAATAATACCATAAGCAATAAAGATTTGATGCATGCTAAATATGCCCTACTTATATTTACAAAATACTAAAACACAAGAAACTATATTCTCTCTATTAATTTCGTCTTCTTGAGATATCTCAGCAAACGTATTTTTTTTCCAGAACTTTAAATTTTTTTAAAAGGTCTTTGATGTCCAGTTGCAATTTGACATCTTGTAAATTTTGTACCAGTTTTCTCACAGTTTACTTCAGGCAAAATAATATAAATCCTTGAAGACAGAAGTCACATTTCCCTGTAGCATGTTTCCCCTGTTTAAATAATGTATTGTTTAACCCTGTATGACAAAATCCTAATCTAAACATAATTATTTCCTCCTTTCTGTTTCATGGGTCATCATTTGATGATATCATAATTATGCAAATTAACGTATGACGTAATCTGGCGACATCTAGCGACTTTCTGGGGCAACTTCAGCTACTTTCTGTCTGAGACAGTTGGCAACACTGGTTAAAAACCACCCTATATAGTTTGTTTACTTTTGTTGTTGGAAGAGCAGGTTGTTTACTTGACCAGTTTTCTTAGGTTGTGAGTTTGATTTAATTTGCTATAGAGTTAAACACACCTTATATTGTTTAACTGTTTACTTTTGTTACAAAGATCATACCTAAAGTGCAGGATAAACATCTTGCTGTCTGTTGATGTACAATATAAAAAGTTATATACAATTAGGCGACCTGTCTCTTCTACTCATTTCAACCAACTTTTCAAAACTGGTCAGAAAAATCCCATTTCTTTGATATATAGCAACTGTTTTTTACAAAAACGCAAACAGTAACTTTCCCTGGTAACGAGTTACTTTTATTATAGAGTAATTCAGTTACTAACTCAGTTACTTTTTGGAACAAGTAGTGAGTTAGTATAACTAATTACTTTTTTAACATTCCCAAAACTGATCAGCTGGAATTATAAACTGAATTTGACATCACCACATTTGAACTAGTGTCGAATTGAAATATATGTAATTTAAATGTGACCTTTCTACATATGTTGTATTCTGTAAATTCATTGAATATGTTATCGAATTTGTTTTGAAATGTGTTTGCAGATTAGATTTTCTTGGCACTATATGTTTGAACTGAAATCAGTTGATCCCTCAGAAAACAAAATGATGGACAGACTTGTTCTTTGTTCAAAGAATTAAGCTCAATAAACAAATACTAATATGAACCAGTTAATTACCAAATAAATACAAAATGTAATTTTCAAATGATAATTTTATGAATTAATGGAAAAAAGCAATCCAAACCATCTTGGTATTGAATAAAAAAGTAATTTACCCCAGAACTTAATAACTGGTTCTGCCATCCTTGGCAGCAACTAACTGAAGTAAAACATTTGACATAAATGGTATTTTATAATGCTGTAAAGGAATTTTGGCAACAATCCTTTGCAGGAATATTTTAATTCAGTATCACTGAAGGTTTTTAATTATAAACAGACAGTTGCAGGACATGCAATGACATTTCAATCTGATAAGCACAGACTGACTAGGGCACTACAAAGCCTTCAATTTGTTTTTTGTTCATTTTTGTGAGAAATTTAAAAGTAAATCATAGTCCTGCTGTATAACTGTAAGAAGACAAATGGGAAAGACATTTATTGCAGTTGTTATCATTTATTATACTATGCTAATGGAGAAGTATTGTATGCAGAATGAGATGAAACTGTGAAGATTCAGCTTGTATTAACATGCTCTAAAGCATGTGGTCTGCCCCCCTGAGCAGGACAAGGAGGGATGTGATCGCCCCATGACTGCCAGGAATGTGGGAGAAGCCTATATAACTGATTTGTATTCTGTTTTAAGGCAGAGTGTATCTGGCATCTTGTACACTCTCCTTGGTTTGCAAGTAAAATTCATTTAATACACTACTGGCTTCTTGTTCTCCTTGTGATCAGGTATTTATGTGTTTTACAGGTGTTAGGGGTTTAACCCTGACAATAATCAAATTGCACTTGAGCTGAAGGTCGCAAGCTAATGGTTGGACATTCTTCTCCTGGATTTTCTGATAGAGATCTGAATATATGATCCCATCAAATATAACAAGATGTCCAGGTCCTAAAGCAGTAAAGCAGGTCCACACGAAGTTTACCTGACAACATTATTCAAATTAAATTCAAAATTACTTTATTAATCCCAAAGGGAAATTAAATGTTGTTGTAACTCATTATGCAAGTTCCTTCAAAGATTTGTTGTAGATGCTGATGGCTGTGGGTAGGGATGATCTCTTGTAGTGCTCTGCAGATCTGAAGAAGCCTCTGACTGAAGACGCTCTGTAGTTGTATGACAGTCTGATGTGGAGGATGCTCTGGATCTATGTGTATTTGTACTTGTTCTGAAATGCTTTGTTTGTTTTGTTGTTTGCCAACAGTAATGGGATGCACACCTTTATTCCTTAATAAATGAAATTATTGTGTAGAATGTCTTTTTGTATTTACTCAGGTTATTTTTGTCTGATATTAAAAGGAACTTGATGATCTAAGACAGGAGTCTCCAACTCCAGTCCTCAAGAGTTACTATCCTAAAATGAATGAAATCTGAATCAAATAAATTGCTCATTACCAGGCCCCTGCAGAACTTGGTGACATGTAGATGAAGTAATTCATCCATTTGGAGCAACTCTCCAAAGTTCCTGGGCAGTAGCTGTTGAGGACTGGAGTTGGAGCAAAAGCTGAGGAAATCTGTAGGGGCAAACTCTTTTAAAGTACTGTATTCTAATTTAGTAGGATATAAACAAGAAAAAAATCAGAATTTTTCCCTTGGTAACTTGCCTAAGGGGTTTCCTACCTCTTGCCCTTTTAACACTGGTTTAGGCTTCAAGGCCCCTACAATCCAATGAACTCTTTATAGAAAGTGAGTAAATAAAAAAATAAAAAAAACAGTTTTAATTAAAACAAAAAAACCTAGATATTCAGCTTTTCCACAGAAGTGAATGCCCACATCAGAAGAGAAACATAAATGAGCCCTAATGTAAAGCTTTTTCCACATGTAAAAGGTCAGTAGCATTAGTTCTTTGTTTACCTACATTTTAATGATTTTTTTCTAAAAGGCTAAAGAAAGCAATACAACAGACACATCCAAAAACACATGCATATACATCCACACAACTCATCATCTGCTCCAGGCTGTCCTTCTAGTTTCTAACTCATTCCAATTCACTCCTCTAATCCCTTGTTCAGCGTGAGGCATTTTATTCTTTGCCTGTCAGCAGTTTGAAAAAGCAGGCTCACAACCATTCATGGCATTGTGTTGTACAATTACATTGACAAATGCTTGAGTGATTTCCTAGGCTGCGTTTGATCAAAAAAAAGAAAAGAGAGAAAACAAATTTCATACAAGGGGGTAAAACGAAAAGCTTGAGTGTAACAGTCAATTTCTCCTATGAGCATCCTTCTAATAAATAGCGTAGCTGTTCAATGTCAAAGAGAAAGAAACAACTGATATTGTATCTTTCTGGTCAGCCACAACTGTCCTAAAAGAATAGCAGCACGAAATAAAACTTTCAGACTTTTTGATGAAAATGATACAACAACAACATACTGAATATGCGTGTAGAACAATGACAGAATGTGCCTTTAGAGAATATCACAATCTCAATTTCAGATCAACATCTTCCTGCCACCTTATCGTCGTGGAGGGGTTTGAGTCTCCCAATGATCCTAGGAGCTATGTTGTCGGGGGCTTTTTGCTTCTGGTAGGGTCACCCATGGCAATTTGGTTCTAGGTGATGGATCAGTCAAAGTGCAGCCCAAAAGACCCCTATGATGAATAGAATAAATGGATTTAGTGTTCTCTCGCACGGACGCGGATCACCGGGGCCCCCCTCTGGAGCCAGGCCTGGAGGTGGGGCACGTCAGCCGGGCCTTTACCCATGGGTCCCCCTTACCATGAGCTCACCACCTGTGAGAGGGGCCATAGGGGTCGGGTGCAATGCAGGATGGGCAGCGGCCGATGGCGGGGACCATGGCTGTCCGATCCTCTGCTGCAGAAGCTGGCTCTTGGGACGTGGAACGTCACCTCTATGGTGGGGAAGGAGCGGAGCTAGTGTGCGAGGTTGAGAGGTTTCGACTGGACATCGTAGGACTCTCCTCGAAGCACAGCTCTGGCTCTGGAACCCGTCTCCTCGAGAGGGGTTGGACTCTCTTTCACTCTGGAGTTGCCCCCGCTGACAGACGCAGAGCTGGGGTGGGCATATTTGCTGCCCCCCATCTCGGTGCCTGTACGTTGGGGTTTACCCCAGTGAACGAGAGGGTAGCCTCCCTCAACCTACGGGTGGGGGGACGGGTCCTGACTGTTGTTTGTGTTTACGTGCCAAACAGCAGATCAGATTTCCCACCCTTTTTGGGGTCCTTGGAGGGAGTGCTGAAGAGTGCTCCTCCAGGGAACTCCCTTGTTCTGCTGGGGGACTTCAACGCTCACATGGGCAATTACAGTGAGACCTGGAGGGGTGTGGTTGGGCGGAATGCCCCCCAATCTGAACCCTAGCGGTGTCTTGTTATTGGACTTCTGTGCTCGTCATGGATTGTCCATAACGAACACCATGTTCAGGCATAAAGGTGTCCATATGTGCACTTGGCACCCTAGGACACCCTAGGCCGTAGCTCGATGATCGACTTGGTTGTTGTCTCATCTGATCTGCAGCCGCATGTTTTGGACACTCGGGTGAAGAGAAGGGCTTAGCTGTCCACTGACCACTACCTGGTGGTTAGTCGCCTCCGATGGTGGGGGAGGACACCGGACAGACCTGGCAGGGCCAAACGTGTTGTGAGGGTCTGCTGGGAACGTCTGGCAGAGTCTCCTGTCAGAAGGAGCTTCAACTCACACCTCCGGCAGAACCTCGAACATGTCCCGGGGGAGGCGGGGGACATTGAGTCCGAGTGGACCATGTTCTGCACCTGCATTATCGAGGCGGCTGACCAAAGCTGTGGCCGCAAGGTGGTCAGTGCCTGTCGTGGCGGCAACCCTCGAACCCGCTTGTGGGACCCCTGAAGCAGCTGATAGGTACCGGCGGGCCAGGCGGAGTGCGGCTCGGATGGTCACTGAGGCAAAAACTCGGGCATGGGAGGAATTTGGAGAGGCCATGGAGAACGACTTTTGTACGGCTTCGAAGCAATTCTTGTCCACCATCCGGCGTGATATACTTCAAAGACCTCCTCAATCCCACCTATTGGGGGTAAATCCCTGCCATAAATCAAGAGTCCATTTTGCCCATTTCAGAGCATTATTTGTTGTTTTTATGCTCAAATATTATGCTTTTCTCCCTCAAAACAGTCTGTTCACACTCAAAAAGTTCCTTCTTTCGTACAAATATGTATTCTTGCACTTAAATTGACTCCTCTGCATTTGAGCTTCAGTCCTCTGTGCTCAGATCTCTTCTCTGCGATTTCAAAACCTGTTCACGCGGATTTTTCCTGTGCTCTTGGATTTCAAGCGAAATAATCCTGCTAAAAGTCCCCCAGCCAATAGGAAGACAGATATGATTCTGACCAATGAGCTGGTCACAGTCTTCTTTGGGGTGCACTCATTTTACTTTCACCAGCAAAAGTTTTTAATCCCATTAAACCATTAAATTGAGCATGCCAGCACCAGGGGCCGCAATGAAGGCTGCCCAAATTCAAAGATTCCACAAATCTGTCCTTCTTTTCCCCAATTTGAAGGATGGGTCCGGTGTATCCTTCAATGCACTCCATATCCCAAAATGCATTGCGAGCCAAACGGGAGATTTTTGTTTCAGCAACAATGGCGGAGGAAGCAGCTGGCGAAGCGGGACAGGACTACAGTTTTAAATGTAAGTACATTAAAATCTAGCGGTACGAAAATAAAAAACTTAAAGCAGTTGTGTTGTTTGGCTTTTGTTGGTGGTATAGACATATATTTTAATACTATTTTGTAAACCATCGCTCGTAAACGAGCTTGTATGTTGTTCCAATGGTTCTCCGTGTATTGCCCTGCTTACAGCTAATTTCGTTTTTGCAAATAAAGCAAAAATACTCTTTTTAGGAGAAATTATTTCCTCTTTAGCGGGGCAAAATTGAAGAAGATCGATAGAAGAAGACATGATAGAAGAATAAATCTAGTTACACGCCTTATGCTTAGAGGAGTCTTATTAAGCCTCAAAAACTACAGAACCTTTGATCTCAGTATGTGATGTCGAGTTAATTACCACAGTTGCCATGTTCCTCATCTTAACTTATTTTCTATCTATTTTATGAGAACAATTCTGGTAGATCTGGAGGGCAATGTCATTCCTTGTTGGCTAAAAACAAATTAGATTTTTTTATTATTATGAAAAAGTACTGTATGTGTATGTGCAGCAGAGAATCAAATACATAATTTATTACTGAACGTGTTAATAAATATAAATAGATTTTCCTAAAAGTTTTTGTGTTGATCTTTTTGTAAACTGTTTTTTGATTACTTGTTTAGGACATGAAGCAGCAACAGGAGGCTGAGGAGAGGAGGGACCAGGATGGATCGACGGTTTTCTGTTTGTCAATTTAGGTTTTGTCACATTGGTTATTTAGTTGTTCGATGGTTGTTATAAATAAATTCATTAAAACAAATGGTAAGTATCAAGTCATTTTATTAACAGTTACATTATTATTAAAGTTTTTTTTAAATATATGAACATAAAGCTTACTGTGAAATTTTTTTAATGACTATCGAACAAGAAGTAGCAAAACTTGACATGATAATAAATTATTGTGTAGTTATTCATGCCGGATTAAACTGAATGACTTCTTCCTGGACAGTTCTTTAAGCTTTATTAGAATAAACAGGCAATTTTCCTGGATCGGCTGGATAAAGATCAGAGATGTGGAAGAAGTGTTCCAGCTGAGACCTCTGGCTGGTCTTTTCTGGTTGACGAGGGGAACATCAGTGCTTAGGGCAGCTTCTTCAGACTGTTCACTGCATCGTCCAGGGCTGACTCAATCGACGGCTGCCACATCACTAAGACATGTTCAGAAGACAGTTTGTCCCACCGGAGAGCACTGCTGATTTCTCCAAACCAGCCTCATCCTCTCCTTTGGCAGGATTATTTAGCTTGAAATCCAAGAGCACAGGAAAAATTCAGCAAGTTTTGAGATGGCAGAGATTAATTCTGAGCACAGAGAAATGGAGTTCAAGTGCAGAGGAATCAGTTTAAGTGCAAGAACAGATGTTTGAACGCAAGAAGGAACTTTTTGAGTGTGAACAGAGTGTTTTGAGAGAGGAAAACAAGATCTGAGCATTAAAACAACAAATAATGCTTTCTGGTGCTGAAGTCACCGAGGTCGTTAAAAAGGGGTGGATGAGATTCGACTGGAGTTCCTCAAGGCCCTGGAGGTTGTGGGGCTGTGCTGGTTAACACGGCTCTGCAATATTGCGTGGACATCGGGGGCAGTTCCCTTGGATTGGCAGACCGGGGTAGTGGTCCTCCTTTTTAAACAGGGGGACCCAGGGGAAGACCCAGGACACGTTGGAGGGGCTTTGTTTTTCGGCTGGCCTTGGAACGCCTTGGGATTCCTCCCAAGTAGCTGGGGAGAGGGAAGTCTGGGTCTCTTTGCTTAAGCTGCTGCCCCCACGAACCGACCCCTGATAAGCGGAAGAAGATGGATGGATGGATGGTATTCCTTTACAATCTAATCCTGTCACATAGTGCACACATTAGCTTCAACATACTGAACCTAGTTATCTCCCTAAGTCACACATCCTGTTTATAGTACCTTCATTAGTTCAACAGGGGCCTTGTTGTATTTTGTTAACTGTTTGTGTTATCTTTTAGTGATTTAGTTTGGATAACACTTTGCCTCATTTTAGTTAGGTTAATTGCTAGCTAGCAATGCCGATAATTAAACATATCCCTGGAAGATTTAGATTTAAACTTAATTTTATTCAACCAACATGTCTATTTCTGATGGTAAATGAGACAAATGTACCAAACAATGTTAAAAGAAAGTTTAAGGCAGTGGTGTTCTTTTTTTTTCTTTTTGTCACTGGGCCAAAATCGTCAACTCAAAAGCCCTAATGACCATACTAAAATAATTTTGGAAGCTAAAGCAATAAAACAATCCATTCTGAGTTATTTCCCTGCTCAGCAACAAACTAAGAATGCAATATTTTAATTAAACAAATTAAGTAGTCAGAATTTATGTTGGAAAGGGATATGTAAATCATTGTAGATAGATTAAAAAGTGTTTAAAAAAAAGGCACCTATTTGCAATTCCGCTACAGTTTTGACTCGATCATAAAACAAACAAACGTGTATTTTATGTGTATTTTCAGCAATAAGAACCTGATTTTGCTCACTCTCTCTTTGACAAGACTTGTATTTACCCAATTTAATGAAATAATTAAAAACAATTTGTGTGCACCAAAATCTGCTTTTGAGTAAAAGTCACAGGATAGATGTGGTTGTATTTACTATGAAATAAGAGAATGTAAAAAGCCTGGCTATTAAAATACATTTTCCACAGTCAAAATATTTTTATATCAATATTATATACAGAAAAAAAGAAACATGTTGGCAAAAATATTTTCTCTTAATTTTCTGTGGTAACAAAGACCTTATTGTACAAAATCCCCTTAAGATAAAACAAATGACATGATTGTTTGGTAGACTCAATAACAGCATGGCAACAGACACGATTAAAAGAGTAGTAAAGTTTATTTGAGAATGTTTTTAAAGGTCGTCTCAGGAGAACCAGGAAGGAAGCGCTAGGAACAGGGAACTCGGAACTGAGTAGAGGTAAGTGGATAGTTAGATTTCTGTTAATGAGAGGATTATATGATGAAGTTGCGGAGTTTACAGTTGATGGTTTGGTCTCGGAGCTTGAAGGAGAGGTCAGTAGGAATCTGTAGTCTGTTGATCTCTGTGGATGGATACTGATTGTTGTTGTTGCAGGTGTTGGAGCTGGTGGAGGACTGGAGCGGTAATCCGGAAATGGTGAGGACGGTGAGAATAACCAGAGTGCTAATGTCAGAGATTGTATCTTACTTGGAGCAGATGACAGGAAGGCAGACAGGCGGGCAGACGGGCGGGCAGACGGGCGGGCAGGCGAGCGACCGACACTCAGGACGGATGGAGAGGGTACCAGAGGGGAGGTGTTGCAGAGGCTGACCGGGATAAATGCTGGAGAGGTGACGAGATCCAGAACTGAAGAATCCAGGAGTTTTGGAACGAAGGTAAGTGGAAGATAACTCTGGTGAGGATCCGAATGACACGAAGGAGAAAATGTTACTTGGGTTTTCGTTAGGAAGTTGGCCTAGTACCACGCCGACTGCGTGAACCATCTGGCGTCAGCTTGCAGCACCGGCTCCCCTGATGAAGCTGGTAGGTAACGAGCCTCAACAAGCTGCACCTGTTCAGAGGTGCCTGCCACGCCCCTGTGAAGAAGGTGAGAAAACACACAGCAACCAACAGACACAGAAACCTAACAACAAATCTAAATATAATTAGTTGGATTTTCACATCCATTGGTAGTCACGTTTTCTTGAAAGTGTTCACAATCTCCTTGGGAATATGCCAAGATGCTGGAACGAGAAATGTTTTTGTACATCACAAAGTGTAGAAAAATCCTGTTTATAAACAGTTCATAAATATGTAAATGACTTCTGGCCACCTACAGTCATCCGTATTTTACAATAAAAAAGGTTATATGACAACCTCCAGTTATTCTGTCTTCACACTCTGCCTACATCACAGCTCATACAGTTCAACCAAGATACTTATATATATATATATATATATATATATATATATATATATATATATATATATTAAAAGACAAAAGACAATATCTCACTGTCTAACATTAAATCAGACTTAACCCTTCCTGTTTTAGGTCAGTTAGGATTAACATTTTTTTTTTTCTATATGCCAAAATAATGAAATACTTTTTAGCTATCTTTAAATTTAGAAGTTTAAATGAATTTCCTTTGTATTTGGTTGAATTCCCTTTAAACTGTATCACTTAGGTCTAATATGTTACATATACTTCCACAAGCTTTTCACAACAGTTTGTCGAAATTTTGGTCATTCCTCCTGACAGAACTAATGTTACAGAATCAGGTTTGTAGGCTGCCTTGTTCGCACACACCTTTTCAGCTCTGTCCACACAGTTTCTATTGGACTGAGAATCAGGGCTTTGTGAGGCTCACTCCAAAGCCGTTACTTTCTTGTCCTTAAGATAATGTGTTAATAATTTGACTGAATGCTTGGGGTCACTGACACATTTTTTCCCCAAAGCTTTACCTTCCTGGCTGATGACTTGAGATGTTGCGTTAATATTTCCAGATAATGTTCTCAAGATGCCAACTATCCAGTCTGGACTTGCAAGTTTTTTCGCTTTTTTTTGCAAATGTGTCTGACATTTTTGGCAAATACAACAATTTTAGTTTAATCAAATAACAGAACATGCTTCCGTAAATTAAGATATTTTTCCCATAGTGGACTTGCAACCTATTTTTTGGTTATTGTTAGCGTACTGGCTTCTTCCTCACTTAAGCCCTGATTAATCAAAAGTTTGCACGTGTTAAAATGTGCAAACCTCACAGGGGGTGCAAAATTACGCAGCAGGTAAGTTACTAAGCAGGCTCAGGGAGGACTTTGCCTGTTAAAGATGCGCACAATCCCTTTAGCGCTTTTGCCATGATTGATATTTAATATGGACGTTTCTGTCAGAATGCGCAAATATTGGGAGGAGAACATGCAAATAAGTAGGCGTTTTACGCACAGTGTGATTTATCAAACATAAAACTGTTTACGGAGACTGCTTTTGTGCCTAGTTTTACTGTCTCTGAAAGGCATGTTATCATGCTGCCCCTTTCACTCCCACTCCTAATCATTGTCCTCGCACGTGTCTTCAATCAACCACACCTGATCCTCCTTACCTCCTGTGTTTATAACACGTCACTTCCCCTCACTCAGCGCCGGATTATTATTGATGTCTCCATGGTGTGTCTACCTTGCTGTCCTCCTTCCTGCTCTACCCTGCCTTCATCATCATCCTCATCATAATTTCCCCTCATCACCAGCAGCACTTAAATTAATATCCTTGCACTTACCAGCGACTGTGTTTGGGTCCTTGCATCACACCGAACCTCCTGACACATGTCTTAACTTTGCGTCATCACGATTCAACATAAGTTTGTTGCTCACAAACAAAAAATATCATTCACACACATTCTAACCTAATAATCAACACTGATGGCGAAAAATCTGACAGTTATGTTGATTTTATCCCCCTTTTTTTCCAAAGCCACATCATAACTCACTGCGCGCTCAACGTCTGCACCTGCTGTCTCTTGAATATGGCACCTGCATGGCACAGGGAGCGCCGTATGTACACTACACGCATTAAGTTTATTAATGACAAACAAAAAGGAACACTCAGACATTCCAGCCTAAGCCGTAGAATTGACAGGTATGTCGGTTCCCCTCCACCCCTTTTAAATATGACCCTTGACTTATTTTTGGTACAGAGTAGTCAGCTAACGCTTTTCTATGCTAAAAAATGTTGTGATTCCATTAACTTACCGGAACAACAGCTCCAAAATGCAGAGGATGAACTGCGGTCAATGATGCTGCACTGTTTGGAACATATGCAGACCCACGTGACTTCCGCATTCCATTCTTTCCATAGAAGTCCATGGGAGTGTCAGAACTCTCTTGTAAGCAGCCATACAATTGGCTGAAAACGAAGACATTGGTTAGCTGACGAATCTGTCAATCAGAATGGTAAATTTGATTGACAGATTCATTAGCCAGTGGTGACATTTGTTGACCTGCAACGTTACAACAGTCTCAAAATTCACCACACAAAATTCTCTCACAAATACAGAGAGATTCGCGAGTGAGAAGTGGTTCGTAAATGAACATTTAGCGATTCGTATGATCTGTGAGTTTATATTTGAAGCTTCCCTCAAAATTATATCTGTGAAACAGATCGTGTGCATTTGTGAAACAGATCGTGTGCATTTGTGAAGTTATATTACAAGTGTTTCTTTGAAATTATATTTGTGAACCAGAGAGTGTGCATTTGTGAATGAGCATGTGAATTTGTGAAAAACCCTGCATGAGTTTATTCTTAATGAGACTGATCTGACCCCATACTTTTATGACCAGTAGACTTGATTAGTGTAATGCCCTTCTTCCTGGTCTTCCCAAAAAGAATATCTCAGGTTTACAATTTCTACAAAATTCAGCTCCTGATGAAGACCAGGTGGCGGGAGCACATTACACCTGTCTAAAGTTCACTGCATTGGCTACCCATATATTTTAGGATCGATTCTAAGGTTCCTCTAATGGTTTTTAAGTGTCTTAATGGTTCTGGGCCTTCTTATCTTTCAGAACTACTTTTACCATATGATCCTTCGTGGTCTCTGCACTCTTTTGGCAGCTGTCTCATTGTCATCACTAAAGTCAGGACACACATTTATGGCGAGGCGTCTTTCCATTATTATGGCCCTCACTTCTGGAACAGGCTGCCGGAGGACCTCAGGGCCACAGAGAACGTTCACGTTTTTAAGAGCAGGCTCAAAACTCACCTTTTTAGCCTAGCATTTAATTGATTATTGCTTGATTATATTTTCAGTGTTTTACTGTGTAGTCTTATCATATATATCCCCTGTTATTTTTATACTTCAATCTGTTATTTTAATCTTCCTTCCAGTGTTTCCTCAATGGAAGCCCTTTGCCTTGGGAGCAGTGGTCGCCTGTGGCTGCCTGGGTGCTCTCCAGGTAGCGGTTGGGTGGAGTTTGGGGTCTCGGCCTTGCCTCCTCTGGGAGCCCTGATCTGCCAGCACGGACGACTCCTTTGATAGCGTTTCCTTACCTGACTCATCTGCATTTGGCCCAATGTACTTTTTATTGTTGTTCTTAAGTGTTTGTGTGCATGGGAGTTGGGTTGCGGGGGGGTATAACTGTGACCATGCTTTTAAATCTGTGGGTGAGGGATGGGAATATGGTTTATGTGGGTTCATTTTAATCTGTGAAGCACTTTGAGTCGTTACTCTTGTATGAAAAGTGCTTTATAAATAAAGTTTGATTGATTGATGACACACAACAATGACGAGACACCACACATGAACTGACTTTACTTATGAACATTCTAAGCTCAGATGGGAAATCTCACAAAACCTCATGATATAAAACGTGACCAGTAAAGTCAGATTAGTAAATAAATATGCCGAGGATGAGGCATTGGCAATAGTTTGTGGACTAGTTTTAACAGAGAAGAAAAATGACATAGACAGAAAAGGCATTGGATAACAGAGTGGACACAGCAGGAGCAGGTGCTCTACTTACTAAACAAGGATATGGAGGTGAATTATCGTCGTTTCACACTTTGCTCTGACTGATCTCTGTTTTTATGCATTTTGAGAGCTGATACTTGGAAATAATAATAGACGCTTCCAATGGGTATTGCTGCCTGTCACCTTGCTTTCTGATTGGCTAAACGTCACATTCAACAGGCTGCATGCTCGATTGTCCTCGCAACACACCACACACACTGCGACATCATACCAAGACAATCTGACATGTTGAATATCCTCGATTTGTGAGCGATCCCGACGTCCGTTCCGAGTAGACCAGAGTGCTCTAAACACACCACACAATGCAGGAATATCTTTAAGGTTTATCTTAAGAGCCATCCTGATAATCGGGGCGTCCTTTTGATTATCAAAAGGGGAGAATTGGGCCAGGAATCGGCATAAAAATTCTGTCGTGTGAACCAGCCTTTAGGGGCATAATAATCTTAAACATCTGAAGATAAAGAAAGTTATACAAACATTCTCTCAAATTATTCTCACTTTTGTTCATCCTAATTGACGAATAATAGCAGAAACAGTCCGATTTAATAGTGAGGAAAAAGGTTTATCTCTTTGTATGTAGTGTATGCAAATATCTTGTAAATATCCTGTACATTCTCATAGTTCTCATAAAACGATTAGCCTACTCTGGGAAAAGAAACGTCCAAGAGGAATATTTAAAAACAAAGTCTGGTTATGATCCAGTTCTAAAAATAATTTCTGTATTTCCCCTATTTCCTTCTGTCCCTGACTCCTTAGTCTGTTTTCATCCCATTGTGTGTGTGTGTATGTGTGTGTAAGAATGTGATGGGGAACATTTGGTGGGATAGAATCTGGGGCACATGAAAAATTTAAACTCTTCTCTGGGGGTCCTCATCATCAGCATATGTTACTCTCATCTCTGCTTCGGTGTCTTTTCTTCCCACTTCGTCATCTCCTTTTTCTCTTCCTTCCTTCTCACTGTGGCAAAGGTTCCCACTGTATTAATTCAAACTGTTCTCAGCCATTCAAAACATTCACTCATTCATTTGAAACTGAGAGCCAGAAATAAATCCCCCACCTGAAATGACACTTTGATTCTTACTTCGAAAAAGTGTTTGTTTACATGAGTAACATCATTCCCCTGAGATCTATTTGGCACCATTAAGCATTTGGCCTGTTCAGCGATACCACCCCCTCACTGGCAAACTGTATATGTGCCTCTGTTTATTTTAATAGCAGCTACTAATTACTTTGTGAATTACTTTGTGTCATTGAAAAGCAAAAGTAATTAGAGTTTTGCAATTTTTCTGTCTGACTTTTCAACTCAATTAGATTATCTCCTGCTATCTCCTGCCATTCATTTTTACAAATATCTTTGTACTTTTTCAGCTCCCTTCTCTTCCTCTTGAGTCCTCATTCACTTTACCTTGTTATTTTTAGGTGGCTCCATGGGTGAAAAATGTCTGCAGCTCTGAGGTTCTGAATCACCCACTTGGGAAATGAAAAGGAGATGATAGAGCAAGAGAGATGAGAGCATGAGCTAGCCCATAAAGGAAGACTGGGCAAATAGCCAGACATTTAAAGCCCTCCTTTACAAGGAAATTGCCTAATCAGATAAACAGGTGTGCTGAAGTAGAATTCCTGAAAGCAGGCCATCAGATCTGAAAGTTTTGTAGATGGAGGCCATTTATTGCGAGTGCTGTTTGACCTTCAGGAGCAATCTGGAACTCTGTTAAACATGGCTCACTTAGGTTCATTTGGCACTAATTGGGCTAATGGTAAACTTGAAAACCTTTGTGCCAAAAGCACTCTTATTTATATTGCTGAACTTTCTGCTTTACCAAGACGGAAATTTCAACATTGTGGATCGAGGATGGTAAGTGTGTAGCTGTTTGTTTATCTTTAAAAAAAGGGAAGAAAGTTATTTTCTCTCCTGGGGCAAAGCAGTTTCCTAAACACATTTAGAGTGTTTTCCTCAAGTGGCTCAGCAGCAATCTCTGAGTGTGTGTTTGTCTGTGTGTTTGGGTATATGTGCCACAGCTACATTTTGTTGATGATGCTGTCAGCTCTGCTGGCATCTTGGATGCGTCCCAGAGTCTCTCCAGGCAAAAGAGGGTGAGGATATATCTCCTCTTGCATCAGACACACATACGCAAACTAACGCTTCCTCCATCTTCCTCCATCCTCTCTTCTCCCTTGTGTGGCCTTGGTGGGTTATCTGTGCTGGTAGGAACAAAGAGTGTGTAACTAAGCACATCCTGTCAGACCGTCATGGTATCTTCCCCTGGTCCAGACCTAACCTTCCCTTCATGCTCCGTTTGCCTGTTATCCTCTGGGAGTGGCTGCTATGAATAAGAAGCCTAGCAGTCAAGAAGGAAGCTGTATTGCAATAAAATTCCTCACAGGGAGAAATCATGGTCAGGTCCTCCACTGTGTTAATGACCAGATTATTTGTTCATCTACGGTAAGTAAAATATTAAACAAGTGGGTAATTAATAGGATTGGCTTCTGAATACAGATAATACAGTGCATTTTGTGAGTTTTTGAAGGCAAAACAAACCAAGCAAGTTATTGCATTATCAGCTAAGGCCTCTATCAGCAAAATGATTATAACCACTACTCTGGAGCAACAATATACTTGTTATAGTGCACTAATGTCAACTTTGTGCATGAACATGCTCAAATGAGTGCAGCGGCATTAACCTTTTGTAGAACTTTAAATTATGTTTTTTTCCCCACATGACAAACTGAATCTAAACCAATTATATTTGGTAGCAAACAAAAGATGGAACCATTACAATTTTTTAGCAAACTTTTGAAACTTTGTGCAAAAATACTCATGATATCTACTCTCAAAGGCAAGAGCATGGCAACTGCTATTTGTGTGTTAATGATAGTATTATACCTCTAACCTTTATTTAATCTTAATAATACAAACTAAAGGAACATACACTAACCATCAAAAATAAAACTGCAAAATTTGTGTGTGTCCAGCTGTGGGTTTGGAGTTAAAGCAGAAACAAGCTGAGGAATGAAGCCACAGCCTACTCCATTTAGCCCTTCTTACTTTTTCTCTCTGATAACTGCATATGTAAATATAGCGGAAATTACTGCACCGACGTTTTATACAATAATATGAATTTTGTCAAAAAGAGGAACGCTTACCTCATAGCTCATTGATTTTGGCCTCAATTAAAAACATCCTTTTCTGAAAATTAAAGCAGTAAAATATGTAAATGAGAGCTGCTTCATTGTGAATTCTGACTAATTCAAACACAGCTATAAAAGCTAAGAGAACAGAAGATGATTATACAGGTGTAAATTAGCTGCCAAAGGCCACGTTGCAAATGTCACAACATGGCAGAATCCACAGCCGATTTTTAGTGTACATGGGCAGTTGTCAGCATTAGAAAGGCGGGCACAAGTATCATATGATAAATAGAACTTATTTTTCTGTCTTTGTGACCTGAACAAGTTTTTAATTGCCTTTATTCAAAATAGAGATCAAGGTGTGTTTGTTGTCAGACCCACATTGCCCACGTCAGGTGAGACACTAGTTATTCCAAAATCTTTTCTTTCCCCCTGGATAGAGTGGCTGGGCACTACCTTTAGCAACTATCAACAGGGACATTCTTGATCAATTACCTCCTCACAAACTGGGACTGTTTCAGTGGATGTTTATATCATGGATAAAAGAGATATGGACATGGACAAAAGACAGAAAGAGGGGTTTGCCAAGGGTGCAGTTTACTGTAGAAATTGCCCCTGGCGTTATCAGTATGCTAACTGATGTATGGTGTTGCAATCTCTGTACTTTTAAATACTTTATTTCATTAAAAAAATAATGTTGAGAGCCAGTTCATGTTGAGGGTATTAATTCAGTTCAAAATGTTGAGTAAGTAAACTACTATTTTCAGTGTTACCCTGTTATTAGAACTGTTGTTTTGAGGGAACTCACAACAGTCTGTTGGGAAAACATGCAGCCTGTCATTCAAGAATATAGGAATGAGTCAGATCTCCAAATGTTACAATGGCATCAGAGAGGCAAACTCCAAGGGGTTCTGGTAAAGCTGGCTGCTACCGCGGTCTTCCAAATCCTTTTTTGTGTTAATGATTGTAAGTGTTTTTATGATCTTGGATTGGTTGCACTTGAAACTGAATTTCCCCACAGGGATTATTAAAGTATTTCTTATCTTATCTGACATCCATACTCTATCTCACAATCCATAGAGTCCAAAATATCCATAGCTTTCACACTCGAGAATATGCCTATGCTACTATTTGTTCATTTTTCATGTTCCAGTTGAAGACAGTTCTTTTAAAAGCAAAATCCTTTAGCTGATATTGTATGTAGGCTTAATTTACTCTACAACTCTATATTTCATTAATGAGATGATGATGATATGATGAAATATTATATGATGAAATTTCTATAAAACAGAGAATCCACCTGTCAATCCTCATCTGTAGACAAAAAATAATGCCTACATTTCCTGCGAGGTGAGCAAAGCAACCTTGAATCAAGCAAAATTATTCTGTCAACTCCATTTTATATGTCTTTTCTAAATTGCTTTTTCATGCATCAAAACAGGCTTGATGGTATACATCAAGAGTATTCATTTAGATTTTTCATTGGGCCAAATTGTCATAAGGCTTTTGCCAGTGGGTTGCACATTTCCCTGTACTCCAGCTCTAGTATTGTACCGTTACTACAAAAATACCACTGTTTTTTTAAATGTTTTTAATAAACAACAGTCAAATGACATTAAGATTAACTGCTGGCTTCTAGTGCAAATAATAAAAAACTGCAAAACATCATCTTGTGGGGATAGACCCTTCTCTTTTTTTGCACCCAAGCTGTGGAATGCTCTGCCCCTCCAGATACGTCAGGTCCCCTCCGTCACGACTTTTAAGACTGGGATAAAAACTCACTTTTTCTCCCTCGCATTTGATTCTTAGTCCCTTTGACCTTCTAATTTTATAGATGTTACTCTACTGGTGTCGCAATGCTCCCCTGTGTTTTTGTTTTGTAACTTATTTCTATTTACATATATATATATTTATTTATTTTCTTTTATCTATTTATTTTGTGATAACTGTTCAGTACTTTGTGCAAGCTTTTTGTTGCGTTTGAAAGTGCTATATAAAAAATAATGGCGTGGTATGGTATGGTATGGTATGGTATGGTATGGTATGGTATGGTATGGTATGGTATGGTATGGTATGGCATGGTATGGTATGGTATAACCAGCTTTAGTTTTGACTGAAATCAAAGTCACAAACTCATAAGTAACAGTAACTGCTTTTCGTGTCAATAAAATCAGATTTAGAAAACATAACCAGTTTTAGTTGGACTGAGATTACAGTCACATAAATTCCCAGTAACATTAATGCAATGATGTAACAAAATCACACAATGTCGGTGGTAGTTTTGAGTGAGTGTCTTTAATTTTGTCTGTCGAGCCTCTGAGCCCAGTGGATGTTAATTATTGAAGTTGGTGTGAGTCATCTTGAAGTGCCTCCGCACATAGTATTCTTGAGACAGACAAGGGTCATGGGTTTTCTCTTAGTGTTTTGTATGTGTGCATACCTATCAGTCCAATTGTCGTTTAAATTTCTATTTTCACTGTCAACCTTACGTCTCTTCTCTTTTTAACGAGACATGTTTTCCCAATAAACCGCTGTCATAAATTGTTGTAAACCTTCCATTAGCAGCGTAAACAGAGGAGCTACATGCCGCAAAATGTTGTAAATGGTCGCACTTACAGTTTAGTCGTGTCTATTTAACAAATTATTTACTAAGAGGTATGTGGGCACAGGACAGTCCAAATTGACTGATGGGCTGGTTCTCGCCTATTGAAAAGGGCTGGTATACATTCAAATCCCCCACACTGAAGGTGCCTCAAGACTTGTTACATCAGCCCTGATGAGCCACACTAAACATGTCTGTCAAGTCAGTTGGTTACAAATTCAAGTATTTTTACTATTTTTTTTTACTTTTTTTTTTTTTACTATTTTTTTATTTTTACCATATCATCCTCAAATGGGCCTCTCAAGGTTGCAAGCTGTCTTACAAAAAAGCTAATATATATATATATATATATATATATATATATATATAGATAGATAGATAGATAGATAGATAGATAGATAGATAGATAGATAGATAGATAGATAGATAGATAGATAGATAGATAGATAGATAGATAGATAGATAGATAGATAGATATAGATATATATATGGACCAAGTGATATAAGAATTCTTCTGCTATTTGAATACTAATATATAAAGTATTCAATATAAATATATAAAGCTAATATATATATATATATATATATATATATATATATATGGACCAAGTGATATAAGAATTCTTCTGCCATTTGAATACTTTATAATAGACTCACTGTTAGGAGTCTGTTGCTGTGTGCTGGTGGATGGATGATGTGTTTCTCCATTACCTCTCTCCTTAGGGTGTGATTGGCAGGTGCCGCAACAGGTGCTGCTCATCATCCTCATCACAGTTCCAGTTTAAAAGGGGAGCGGCTCCTGGAGGCTGAAGCCAGATGTTTCCACTGCCAAACGTGGTACAAAGGCCTACTTAGTTGCTCTTAGTAGCATAATCTCTTGAAGTTCCAAGGAAAACTTTACCTGTGTTTCTCTGCAGTTCCTCTCCTGAGATCCTTCCTTGTTCCCAAGCTCCACCCAAGTACCGGATCCTCAGCTGGTTACCCTCAAGGTTGGTCCGGAACAAACTAAGCTCAAGATTCAAGTCAACTCACCAAGACCGAGCTCCTCCGGATCCCCTACTGGTCAGCCTCCTTCGTTCCTCCTGCAACGCTCAACACATAGCACTAACCTTACCGCTCATCGCAGCCACCTGTCTGTCCACCCTCCAACAAAAACATCAGAACACCTGCAAAAAACGGATACATGAGTGGATTCATTATTTACAACCTACAAGACCGGAATCCACCACCTTCACCATTCATCCCCAGCCAACCTCAGTGGACAGTCTCCTACTACCTTCCCCAAGTTTCTTTCTCCTGACAACCAAGTAAGAACATCTCCTTTCATATTCTCAGTCACCAGATCCAAACAGTTCAATAACCACTTACCTGCTCCTTTTCAGATTTTCCTGTTCTCTGAGTTCCTGTCTGGCCTTTCCAAAGCTCCAGTCTTTATTTACCAAATAATAAATCCTTAAAAAAAAACTGTTACCCTGCTGTCTGGAGTTGTGCCTGCTTTTAGAGTCATCCGAAAAGAAACCTGACACTCGCTGCCTGTGCCATTTATTATTTTTGGATAGTTTTAACCTTTTTACAGCTGTTTTAGAGTAATAAAAAACATATATGCAACACATTCAATTCAACAAAGTATTTTTGCATGTTTCTGTCAAAAAACTCTTAAAGTTAATGTTTGTCCATAACGGCATTATTAATGGTCTAGCTGAAGAACATATAAAATCTGGCAAGATTGTCAGTCAAGAAAATTTACTTACCATATCTTAGGAATGACAGTGCTACTATACATTTCTCTTTCATATCTTCTGTATAACAATGTCAGACATAACGTAGTCTTATCATTTATCTATGTCAGAAATATTAATTGGCTGTCATTTTGGAATAACAAGTTGTACAACAGGAAAAAAGCTGGATGACCAATGTTTAAAACACACCATTGCTTGCATAAAGACAAGCTACAGAGAAAGAAATGATTGTCCATTT
Source organism: Valencia hispanica (assembly GCA_963556495.2). Lineage (NCBI taxonomy): Eukaryota > Metazoa > Chordata > Actinopteri > Cyprinodontiformes > Valenciidae > Valencia > Valencia hispanica. The sequence continues at coordinate 21,121,189 of OY747706.1, read as the reverse complement.
TTTAATTAGTTTTTAAAAATATCTCTCATACAGTCTTGACATGGCTTGATGTAATTTAAAAAGATGTCTTTCACTACCAGTAAATAAAGACTGTTAATAGTTTTGGTTGGATTTAAATCAGTCAAATATGCAATTAAAGTGCCCTGCTCTGTTCATGTGGCTACTCATTTTTGACATGATCAAACAAGCAATATTCAGAATCACCTATTTGCATGAAGCGGACAGGTCTGTTGGGGGACCTGAGAAATATAAAGAACTCTGTTGGACTGTCATTATGGTCTGACTCAGGCTAATGATTTACAAAATTCAAGCTGTTAAAATGAATTGCCATAAAACACACAGCACCTCTCTAATATGTCTTGCAGAAACATCTCTACAGTTATTTCCCTCAGCTTAGTAATCTTAAGACATATAAATCACTATCATGTCATTTCTCTTAAGTCCCATTAGAATTACAGCTTCAAGGCCTGACTTCAGAAATAAAAGCAATGGTAATAAAGTCTGAGCAAATAAGGCATAGAGGGTATTTATTTTTGACTATTAATATCGACATGTTTTTATAATTTGTATAACACAGTTTAGGACATTGGTATCACAATCTAATTTTAAAAAGCAGCATTACTTTTATATCCAGCTGAGTATGTTTGATTGAATTGAAATGGCTTTTCCTGTAAAGTGCCTTGAGATGACATGTGTTGTGAATTGGCACTATATAAATTATCTGAACTGAATTGAATAGTGTCCGCAAACACCCAGATCTAATCTTTCACCCATAAGAACTAATCTCAGCCTAGGCCCCTCAAAAGTTCCTCAACAAACCTTTTAGAAATGTATTTACAAACTTGGGTTGTGATCAAAAACATTAGAAACTGACAAAAAAGGTTCATCCTCAGTGTGCCTTCCATTCAGTGCCAGGTATTGCATCACACACACCTAAACATCCCCCGACGTTGCTCTTTTTGCTTCAAGCATAAGTATTTGATGCATCTGATCTCCCATAATGCACCACTTTATAATGGTGATCCTGGCACATAAGGTGGATGGAGAGCATACAGCGACAAGGCATACAAAGGGGTAATACTGTCTTTTCAAAACAGCTTGAGATTTAATCAGAGACAGTTGAAAATGTTAACTACATTTATGCTGTTGCAGCTGGAATTCAAAAAGACAGCTTAACTTTTTGTCAATTTTGTTACGATTTCTTTCTTTTTTAAGAAAGTGTTATCATATGTACTGTACAGCAGTGCTTGGAAGAAGAATAACAACAAATTAACTGATAAAGCATGGTCCAGGATTTTATTCTATGGATGAAGTTACTCCAAAATCCCATGTCTGCTTGTCTGGGTCATCTGAAGTCAGAGAGGCAAACAGACCGTAACCATGCAACATAGTGAAAGTCAATATATTCGTGAATGAACCTGAGTGAGATGCTCAAGGCCTACAAAAATAATGGAGTGTGTAACATTATTCCTTGCATCCTAAATGGAGCCTGCCTTAAGGGGAAGATATCTAGCATTAGAGAGCTCTACTCATCTATGCACAGCAGGGAATGGAAGCAAAACAGGTTGCATTGTGATCACTTAAATGTGTCAGGATGCTTGCTACCAAATTTAGAACATTACAAAGCTTTGTTTTATTATAATTCAACCCCCACCATAAGTTGCCTGGTACTGCTTGGATGTGATGCATACTTGTACATTCTTATTTGTATATGAATTAAGCTACTTGTTCTTCCACCCCTGCTGAACCAACACTTTTCAAATTGGCATACTCTTGGAAACCTCAAACAAATGAGCTTCAGTTCTTATCTCCTAAGATAGAACAGATGAATAATGTGTACTGTTAAAAAATAGCTACAAATGTAGATGTGACTGCCTTTCTTTAACTGCTGCATACACAACATTGCATTTTATAAAATAGTTATTAAAGCTAAAACTGATGAATTGACAAGTATATAAAATAATGACCTCTTGTAATTCTCTGTCGTTAAATATAAATACACTTGATGCAAATATACTGTAGGTCCAGTGTGTGTGTGGAGTATGGCATTCTCTCTGGATAACTTTCCAGTCTTTTTCTTCAAACTCATATTATGAACATGCTTTTCTTGTCTCTTGACTTGTTTGTTTATTGTTGGCATGTCAAATGTGAATGGCAAACCTAAATTATGACATCCAATGTTCTGCAAGTTTAATTTGTGATTATATACTTCTACTTCTTTCATCTACTCCACACAACCCTGCATTAAAGACAAATCACTATTCAATGTGCATGTGCATGTGCTCTTTATCTGTGTTGGGTTACTTTTACTTCCTCCAGTAAGCTTGGCTGTAACATGAATAACAGTCCAGAACATTTTCGTCATCAGGTCCTAAGAGGGAAAGCTTGCTTTTAAAATACAAAACAAAATGTTTTTGATGCATGTTGTTTTGATCTACATTTTGTAGCCAAATTAGCCTACAGTATTATTATGGTGAGTTTACCCTAGCAGTGCCCCAAAGGAAAACACTGGATCTATTTGGCAAACAGAACCTCTCAGCTTTCCGCTTGACCTTTTTGTGAATTTTGTGTCTTGTTTCCTTCATAGGATAAAATACTAATATAGAGCTCCGGTAGTTGATGTCACTTCTCCCAGCATGCAACAGTTCAACTCGAATGGTCGCCATTGTGGCAACTAGTCTCCCACAGTTGTTATTTGAAGCTAACCCAAACTTAGAAATGGTAAATATGGTGGATACCTGTGGCCCAGGAGGCCATAACAGATGCGGACGAGATAACACAAGATAAGGGAAGAGCGTTCTATAGGATTACCAAGGATCTAGAACGCAGCAAACATTGAGTCATTGTCATGAAAACCGCTAGCGATCAGGCAAAAATGAAGCAGTTTAATTTAGTCTTTGGGAGTGATTCACCTGTAAATCAGATTTAATACCATTTGTTTGATTACTGCTCTTGTATCATTAAGTGATGCAAATTGACAGCTCTCTGTTTCACAATGATGCCTTTAGAAATAAAAATACTTTATTTATTTCCTGAGATTAATGAACACAAGATTTTGCACACAGACATACATAACCTACCTACTGCCCGTTGCTCATGGTAACTAAAATCAGGACAGGTCTCCATCCCGGTGACAACGCAATCTTTTGCAGGAAGATTCCAGATCTGGATCCCAATAACAAACCCCGATTGTGTCCATTTATATCCCTCCAGACTCTTATATGCTTTAAGCGATGCTCCGCAGTAGGACGAGGGAAAATTGATCAAGAACTTGGATATGTCAGGGCATAGGCATCATTTAAGCAGGGGACATGTCCCCAGCAATATTTATGATTGACGGTTTTTTCCCCACCACTTTAAAAAATCTGATACGCAATTTCTTACCAGCTCTAACATCCACCTTTGCTCCCAGCACAACTTCCCCAAAATCAGTGTCTGAACGGACTATTATTTAAATCACTCCATTCCACTTTCTGATACATTTATATTTTCTATCTGCGAAGATGTTGCAGCATTCTGAGCAGTGGATATGTCGAGGTTTTAAAAGACTTGTAGTCCACTGCAAATATGTTAAGGGCTCAGAGTCCTGCAATGTTGCGGGTACCCGTTTAAAGATGGAAAAATACAATAATTATATTTCAAGGGTCTGGTGGAAGTTTCCTTACTGTGGGTGAAAAAAAAGGTTTTTTTGTTTGTTTATAACTCAACACAAAGAGAATCGTGTTGATATATTGTGTTTGTGGAGAGAGGATGCCAGAATATTCCCCCAACTTTGCACTGACAGCGGAATGTTCCCGCTATCTAAGGATCCTGTACTGCCAGAGAGACATTTTCCTGAAATTTATGAAAACTGAAATTTATTTGTTGCAGAGATCACTGTGCAGAAACGAAAAACTGTCCATAGTCCCTGGCTTTAACTGTGTTCTCTGTTCCTGAATCGCAAATCTGCTGCAGTGAAGTCTCTCTGGTAGCGCTGGATGCCTAGATAGCGAGAATATTCCGCTGTCAGCGCAAAGTTGGGGGAAAATTCTGGCATGCTCTTTCCACATATCACAATATATCAACACAGTCCTCTTTGGGAGTCTTAAACAAAACATTAAAAAAAATTATATTTTGTCACTCGCAACCCGCCCGCATTAAAAAAATGACCCATGAAATTGAATTTCACAACTTTATGATGTAAAAACCTTATGTGGGTTACCTGCGATGTTGGGCCGCAGCCATGACCAAAACACAGACCTCCCCGCCAGTGGGAGAGCTATCCAATTTCCAATTCAAAAGAAAAGAACCTCATATGACATCATCACCCCTATTCAAGCCAGCTCCCCCCCACTCTCACTACCCCTTAGCTACGGCTAACAAAAGGGGGAAAAACTTCAGTGCGCACACATCCAACTTCGCTGCCGAGGTTTGGAGCTTCTTGGATCCAGAAGACACTATAACCTGCCAATCGATCAGGTTAACTGTACTCAGCTGATAAAATAAGTCCTGAATCTGACTTGTTCAAACTCTGCCAAAGGAATCACGGACTTACAGATTCCACCCTTATTGACGCTGCTGCTGCCCTGCTGCGGAACTGCCTACTATGGGAGCCGATAGATCACGAGCCGAGGACACGCTGCCGCTGCACAAGCCGAGCTGCACACCTGGAGCCGCTGAGCCATGAGCTGCTAAGCTGAGGAGACAACCCAACGTCTGAGCCAGCGGTGTCTAGCTTGCCACGGAACCCTGAGGCGTCACTGCTAGCAGTGACCACATGCAGCCGTTATCCCAACTGCTAACGGCTGCTTTCTTCCTCTTATGGCTGGAGTTTCCCTCACCATCAATCTTCAACAGAGGTTTGAGAATTGTTCAACAGAAAGTTGTTCTGGGCAGAGGTTAATTAGTTTAGTAAACAATTTTAGGGATTGTTTTGTCTATTTCACAGTGTTATTGCTGCATTTGTAAGATTTAATTCTTCCGATCGCTTGGGTACACCAGGCCAGTCGGCCTGTGGTATGAACAGTGTTTTTAAAGGTTTATGACTGACTGTCATTTTAAATCATGCTAAATTAGCTACACCGCCCAACTGTTTTTCCTTTGGTGCTAAGCTAAAGCCCGGGGGGCTATGAGCTACATTAGCCCCGCAAGCTTTCTGATCAGCGCTAGCAGACTGCCAGAGTTTCATAAACAATAAAGATTTAAGCTTTTAAATAGATGGATTAAACACCAAAAACTAATGGTAAAAGTCATTTTTGAAACCGCTTTTTTCGTATGTCAAAATACTAAATTGCATTAACCACTGTGGTGACCGATCCATAAAATTGAATCAATTCTCCAAAGGATATTGATTTCTAATTCAGCAAATTCTTTAATGAAACATTACTTCTTCCAAATAATGTTTTTCTTCAATTCTGCTTTGTATTGTGAATTGATGGTTTGAAAACAAACCAAAGGTGCTAATTACTTTTAAACTAATCACAATTGGTTTAAAACTAATTTAGCTTCATTCCCAAAACTCTTCAATACAAGCCTTGTTCTTTAAGCAACATATTCATACTGAACTGTGACATCACTATCAATTCATTGGTTATTGTTTCTACATCTTTGCATATTTATCACTTTTACTGTTTACCTTTGGTTGCTAGTTTTATTATTATTATTATTATTCTCAGTAGTTTATTTGGGTGTTTCTAGCTTAGTGAGTTTGTTGATTTAAAGCATTTTAACTGAAAGTTGAATTCTTTTTGTGAAAAACTCATGTATTTTGGACAGTCGTTGTTTGTTATTTCACCTACATGTGTAGTAACTTGCTATTCAAAGAACGCCAAGAACTTATTCTTTCATCTATTGTTTATTTATCTCAGCCTTATCAGGCAGGTAATCATCAACATCAACTAAGACTGAACAATTTGGCTATTGATATTCCTGGAATCCAGGTGGTTCCCCAAACTTGGTAATTTTGACATAAAATCATTAATCTTATTAATAATTGCCCTAAGCAATTATTCATAATTATTCATAGCCAAATTCTACTTATCTGTGGCACAACAGTGGGTATCCGCCCTGTTGCAGGACTCTGAACTGTAAGTTAGAGTTGAGGTTTCTCAGCAGAAAACTGCAAGGTTTGCAAAGGTAACGCGTTTTATTGTTGCACATATTCTTCTGGTGCGAGTACATATAGCCAACATTGTTATTTGTGCTATGATGTGGATTTTAACGAAGCCATGCAAGCCAACAGCCTAATGATGGTTTTCAGCTACGTTTGTAAAACAAAACACATAAGCCTATGGCTTTCAACTTTTATTGATGGAATAAAGATGCAATTTTCAACACCTGTTTATACACTGCAGTGCATAAACGTGAAACAGATGAATATTTATAGACTATATGAATAATTAATAATAATTGTCCCCAGCCATCTTCAAATCACACTTAAGTTTGTGGTTATTGCCCCCAACAACTTTAAAAACAAACTGATGCCCTTGTGTCAGAGCATTTCAGGTCCGGTAAAAGGTCTGCACTGACAGCTTCTGAAGTCTTAAAAAGTATCCCAGGGGCATGGTAAGGGTCGGATACGTTTAATCTTTTTAATGTCCCGGTATATACAATATTATCTTCTGTTATAAAATGGGAAATAAACTCAGACGGAGTAAAATCACAGCCAGCGACGTTCATTCTGATGATGTTCATGCCTGCCAGCATGGCGCCTACGCTCTGAGATTCATGTGACATCCGGAGCTCTATAAAGAGAAGGTTCTTTCCTCGGATGTTGCTTTGTGTCTACTTTAAATGCAACTGAACTACTGGCTTATCCCTTGCTGCATTCTGTCCCACTGTGTTGATGCATGTTTCGTCATGTACAATGAATGATCAATGGTGCAATTGGTGGCATAGTGATACATAACATAGAGGTGTAAGATAATCCTCAACACTCTAAATGACCTGTTATTCTGTCACAGTCTTTCACTTTGTACTTTATCTGAGAGATCATACATGCATTATGGGATCAGGGGGTTATTTTATTTTAAATAACTTACAGTTTACTTAATATCTAAATTATTGAATATGACTGTATATTGTTGAGAAGGTGTTTTTACTCTAATTTAAAGCCTATCTTAAAGGAACAGACACACATTTAATTTATGACCCTGGGCTCTCTGAGCTCTCATTTCACCTTCCCGCGTGCTCGTTCATTTCTGTAAAAAGGAGCAATAAGAACAACAAACAACAATTATATATTTTAACAGCGAGACGTCGTTCGCTGGACTCAGTTCTAGTAACTGAGCACAGCTTTATCTCATCTTAAGGTTTTTATTTGAAACAAGAGTTAAAAAGGGAACTCCTCCCACATAGATCTTCGTTCACAAAATAGTCACAGCTTCTTCACACAAGGCACACAGGATGTACCACATTCCTCTTGATTGTTCACTGTTTCTAAGTGTTTCCACATGCACTACAAAATTAAACCCTCATACAACATTAACAGAATTTCTATCTCTTCAATAACAAATAACACATGGATGTCTGTTGTGAAAATCATATTTCAAAGCATGTTAGAAAAAACATGTTTAAGTAAAAGATATCATCCATATCAGATGGAAATTCTTAAATCACTAACTCTCATTACTTCAAATTAAGGACCAAATGCACTCCCAAGGTAGGGGTAGGTGTGTCAGGATATTAATATTCAATCTAACAGTCAAAAGTATTTGCAGAGTTATAAATAATTTAACCAAGCACTTAGCAGATGTAAATATTATAAATTAAATACATAAAATAATTAATTGAAAAAACAGGATAACCATTATCACATTGTTTCTGTTACTTTTTGACAATTTCTGTTTTTCCATGTTTAACAAATAGATTTTTAAAATAATCATGACCACCATACAAAATTGTACAATAGTAAATGTAAACACTACTTTATATTCATTACTTTGTTTTTCTCTATACTCTGTTCTCCATTGTTTGTATTTGTGACTTCTAACTAGGTCATCCAACTCTTATCTTTTTTCTTATCAATTAAAGCAGTATCACCAGTTATCTCCACATTTGCTTCTCTACTGTCTTTCTTCAGTAGAACAGTGTTTTACTATTTTCATGGTTTTCACTCAAATCTCTTGTGGATTTTTGTGTTCCCTGCATCCAGAAACATCATAGTGAATCATTAGATACTCTGGCAGAGAGAGCTAAGCAGACTAGACAGGTATGGTTATTCTCTCTTTTCATCTACCATACTATTTCCAACATTCCTCTCTTGCTGGCGTCTTACCTTACCCACTTACTAATGACTAAAACATATTGATTGGTTTGCTGGACAGGCTTCTTTCTACTCCCTCCCCTCTTTTCTTTCTCTATGTTCTTTATGCAACCCCTTTATCTGTGATGTTTCCTGCCATGTGTCAAATGACACCAGAGTAGACTTCTTTGAAAAAAACATAGCAAAGCCAACAAAGAAATAAAGGGTGTAGGAGAAGAGAAGAAAGGATATCAACCCCCTATTGGGCAGCAGTGAGCGATAGGCTCCCCCTCTGAGGCAGGCTGTGGGGGTCCTGTCACTGCACCCTATCTGGTGCCAACACTATCACTCTCCTCTCTCACTCTATGAGCTGCAAAACTGTCTATGCCCTGCATGCCTTAATGTCACAAGGCAAGGTTCCCACTAAGCATTTCCACTGGCAAATATCAAATGAGTTTGCTGACTTTGAAACAATAAAGTTGGAGGTCTTTAGTAAACCAATGAAAGTTTCATTAAATCAAAAACATATAATAATGTGTAAATAAATAAAAATTCCATCACTAAATATTTCTTTAAAAGCAATATATAGCAAAATAAACATGCCAAGCTTAATTTATTTCAGGAAGATTGGCAAACTACCAGCATTTAAGTGGTCATGACAACACAATTTCAACAGTGAAACAACATAAAATTAAATAAAAATATATACACTACTTAACAGTTTGGTTGGCCCAGTTTAATTTACAACACGATTGTAACTTAACATCAGCGAGCCGAAAAGGTCGTTTTTCTTGCCACACTGTGCGCAAGTAAAATAATCACGCCCGACCCCACCATATTGCCATGACCTCATTGGCAACATGGCTGCCTCTTTCTGTGTTGCCAACTTAGCTACTTTGCAGTTATATTTAGCAACATTTTAGACCCCTCTAGCGACTCTTTTAAAAAAAAGCAAATAGCGACAGATCTAACAACTTATTTCTGTGTCATCCAGCACAACTCTGAGTTGAGTAGTGGAAGGGATAAAGTTGTTTTATACTGTTATTGAATTTACACCTGTGGGATTTTGTGTATGCCTTTATCCAGATGCTGATATTATTCGCAGAATATTTTCCCACTTTTTTAATGTGGTTGTCTAAATCCAATGGGCTGGTGTTGCATCAGTGTTCCAGTTGTAAAGCTGCCTGGATCGTCATGTCCGTGATGAGACATAGACATGGTCGGAGGTTAGATACAAACAAAGGTTTTATAAATAACACAGATGATGTTTACATAATTCTCCCTTTAATTGATTGTTTGTATCTAACCTGGGGCTTCCTCCGCCATTCTCCTTCAAGTGGTGCTGAATGACACTGAAAACATATCAGAAATAAAGCCTATAGTTAAGTCGGACAACACTAAAGTCTTCACCACTGGACCTGGGATAATTTCAAAAATACCATCCAAACGATTCAATATGTCATCCTCTGATAAATTATTTCTCTAAATTTGTCCTGCTAGAGTAACCAGAGGTGAACAAAGTTACTGAAACTCTGACTCTTGACTTAGCATGTTGTTGCTAACTGTACAGCAGGCTGCTCAGTCACAGTCAGTGAGAATGGTTATTCAGGAAAATAGATATTTAAGCACCAGCCAATGGGTGTTCAGGTCCCACCCTCTGCCCCTGATTGGCAGCTGAAGTGATTCTGCTAATTGGCCACTGGAAAAATCACCATTACGAAAAAAAGGCTGACTTTAGGAAAATTATGTTTTCTAAGATGAACTGATGAAATTAAATAAAAAGGGCTAAAAAATCATTTCTAATATTAGGATGAAATTACGGTAAAATAATGTTTTATATTAATAATTAAATTTTTATACGTAAATGGAAAAACTGTCATACTAATGAGCTTAGAATTTTATATGCATTCAGTTGTTTCACAATTTCATTGTCACATTACATATTTGTCTATTATTTATTCATGTAGATATTTATTTCATAACATTTTATTTATTTATTTAATTTTGAGCAGTTTTGCATTCCATAGGTAATCCATATTTTCAGTATGACTCTTGGTGTGGTCTGTTAAATATAGCTGTCTTTTTCTTGGAAGTTGTAGGCTCTTCTGTCTTTTCGCTAAGAAACTTCAGAGACCTCTGTTTTTACTAATTTAATTAGTTTGTGCATTTGTTTTTGGCGGCGACATATCATGTGACTGAGCAAAGCGTCCTGACATGTCAAGAGTGAGTTATAGCCGGATGTACCAGAGAGAATCCGGCCATTTTTTTAAAGAAAACATAGTTTAGATTCGGATAATGAATAAAGCAGGAATACTGTACTGTTCATTTGTTCTGTGCGGCCCGGTACCGGTCCTGGGGTTAGTGACCTCTGCTATACATCCTTATTTTTTTAATGGGCTGCAGTTTTCACAAAGTGTTGTTTTTGTTAACTAAAAAATGACACTATGCTGCTCAATAGTAAATAAAAATATGAAGTCCTAAAATTAAAATAGATTGTACTCACAACTTATCATGACCACAAAATCATTAATTTGTATGTAATATAACAGTCTGCAAGTGACTATTCATCCTTATTTAGCTACTTTGATCAGCTACATTCAGGCTCCTTAGACCTTTAGCGACAGCTCTTTTTCCCGTTTTTAATCAGCCTTGTTTTGAAACTCAATACAAGCATCACTTTTGGTCTGTAATATTACAAGATCAGAGTGCTTTTTGTGACACATACATGAGAAGATTCATGTCCATGCCAGTTTTTCTTTTAGCTTTTACAAGATGCATCAGTTTACAGTTGTTCTGTTGTGGGTTTTATTTCTTTTGCTTTTTTCATAAACCAGACAACCCTGAGACAAGTTTAGCTCATTCCGAATCTTCAATTTATGTCAAAACAAACAAAAAGTAAACATATCAAATAATATTTCAGGCATTGCCCTATTAATAGATATTGTTACAATATTCAGTATTTTCATTTAGGAATGGGCAGAGTTTTATCTTTTATCAGAGCCCTCAAGATTAATGAAGAGCTCAGAGTGAGATTGCTGAGGTTGAAGGAACAACAGATTATGTAGCCTATGTTTTTGGCTGCTTTGGCCCGTCACCAACGTTCTGTTCTCCCAACTGTTTTTCGTATGAAGAAAAGTGTCTAATTTTACATCTTCCTTGCTACAAATAACCAATAGATGATGATAACAGGTTAATCTAAAAAAGACGGAAGTTGGCAACCACAAAAAGGTATTTATTTTTAATTCTAATAGCCAAAAATATACTTTTGTTGGACACAAATTGGCCCTTTGTACAGCAGTGCTCAGTTTTTTTGTGTATTCAGTCCAGTGTGTGAATTTCTGTTTGCTCAGTGTGTTTGTAGAAATACTTGGATGCCTTGGATGCCACTTGGATGCCTTGTGTGTGTCATGCTAAATTGCTACTTTTGATTTCCAGTTGTTATATTCTATGTTTTTCTTTATCACCAAAACATGTAAAGCACCTTGAAATACCTTGTTGTTGAAAGTGTGCTATACAAATAAAATTGCCTTGCCTTGCCTTGATGACGGACATGGGTGGCTCCCGTTTGAAGCACTGTCGCTCAATGTCTGCCATTTTTACTGTTATCATTGAGGACAGCGTTCTATCCAGGTCCAAGGCATCCCTTGTTTTACGCTTAAGCGTCCAACCATGGAGAAAACTCTTTCTGCGTCTGCATTTGAGTGTGGAAGAACAAAACCTAGCATTGCAACCTCAGATAGTCTTCCAAACCCCAGCAGATCCATCACCTCTGAAAACAATGAACCAAGAAGGTGTAATTACTCTCCTAAATATGTTAGTTTTCAAGTTGATGGTGTCAGCGTGTGAAGAAAATGTGTCCTGAACCTAGGGGATGTTCATGAGTTGATCCTCCAGGAACTCCTATCTAACACCAAATAGCATTACAAAACAATAAACATTGATCTGACTTTAAATTGAAGCCAGCAGTGTTTCCATTCTACATTTAACAAAGCACTATCTTTTAGGGTTTTTTTTAAATCATGCAGGAAGGATTTCATTCATATACATAATCAGAGCACACCAACTGCCAATTGTATCTCTTTTGTCTCTCTGTTGGTTCCTTTAGTCGGACGGCCAATAAATGGTAATGAATTAAAAAAATACATAGTTAAACATGATTCATGTCTATGAATTTATTTTACCCTGTAATATCCTGTACTATTGTCAAGTGGTCTATTTGGACCTTACGATTCTTACTGCCTCCTCATTTTCCATGAACTAATATGCATAGAGTACCTAATTCTTTTGGATTTCTTTGTAGTTTTGTAATTGCTGTTACTTGATTTTCCATTCTGCTTTGTTGTATTACATATTCTATTCCAGTGACAGTGTAACCCACAGCTATAATTTTTAAACATTAATTAATTGCATTCAAATGGCACAAGAATATAAGCTGATGCTTCTTTTATGCTACAGTTTAATAGTGATTTTAGTATTCACATACACATACACTGCTTCTGTTGTTGCATATAATGTGATGGCGATGGATATAAAGGGATTTGTGATATTTCCACAGAGGGTCATAATTCCTTCCTTTTTTGCCAGCAGAGCACTTCCCAAATATTAGGGGTTGCCACTTCAAAAATACATGGCAGCCATGCATTAGGCAGCTCAGTATTGTTCATTGTCCAAGTTTTTGATTAACATTGTTTAAATTCAGGAGACATCCGTCCTGCACTTGTGTTACAAAGTAGCTACATGAGCAGGCAATTGTCTTACCATCAAGCCAAAAAGTGACATAGCCCACATAGCGAGCCCACTACAGTATAGACAAACATAGGCCTACTAACCCCTGATCTCAAGTCTTATCCCTTCTCTGACATACATAAACACACACACCTTCTTCCTGACCCATCTAATCCCTAATTACAATGACTAATTAGGCTCTGACAGCAGGGGTCAATCAACTAATTACAGAATCACAGAATGAAAAGAAGACGGAACAGAGAAACTACCAAGCCAAAGTGCTCACAACCATGTTTAAAAACTGTGTCTCTGTGTAGGTGCAGTGTATTGGGTGCACCCTCTCATCCACAGAGGTAAGAGCTAAAGATTAAATGTAAAGGTTGCAAACCCATGTGCGGGAAAAGGAAAACATGTGACAAAATCTTCCTTCAATTATGCTTTAAACTGGAACAACATTGCTTTACACAGAGGTTATGGACTTATAAAGCTATAGTTCTTGACAGGAGGTTCCTTTATACCATGGCTTTACTTCAAACTTAGTGCTTGCAGGCGTTACTTTCAACCTCCACTCTCATCGATCTCCAGCTTCAGATCTGTGTTGAAAACATCTTGGATCGATACACTGGATATTTGTATTTATGTGACTGATGTTTGAGGTAATGTTACTTTCCTTTTAAAGTTATGTGTGTAAAAGTGCCTGCATGTGTGAGCTTCCAAATCAATATATTTTAAAGTATAGTGTGCTTTATAGCTACATCAGATGGCTCAGTTTCTTAATCAGCACCATGCATCTGGCCTGGAAACAAAGTCTCTAGAGAAAATGCTGTTTGAAGCATCATAACAACATTGATGCAGGCTGCACACATACACTACCACTCACAGTCAATGTTACATTTATATACAGTGAGACAACTAAAATACATCTTAGACTTAATAGAGTCAAGTAAATCCCTATTACAAATCCAAAGTTAGAAATTTGCACATGAAGCAACTTCAGATATTGCATAGATTTGGAATAAATTAATAATGCCATCTGAGTTCAGAGTTTTGCTGCTATCAGTTTGTTGGCAGGTTTGTCAGATGCTAAGCTTGTCATGAGCATTATAGAAAATTCCTGATGAATAAAACCATGGATAAAGTAGCAAATCCACCATTTAATGTCTAAGCTTTTTCTCCTAAAGTAAACAGCCAAAGTTCTACCTAACCAGTAAATGATTTACTTATTTTTCTTAGCCAGTTTAATACATCACTAGGGTAGAATTATTTGACTTTTTGGATTGGTCAGTTGATAGTTTATCAACTATGAACAAATAGATTTATATTGGATTGTACTGAATCCAAAGAACTCTGATTCTCTATTGTGCACCTTTGCAGCTGCTTTTTGGGTTATTCTGTCTTCTTTCCACAGACAAAACATATGAACAAATTATGTAGATTTAGAAATACAAATCTGATCTCAGTACATACTTTGTTAGAAATCTATGAGGTCTTCACCGCTTATAATTTTCCATTTAAGCTAACAGCATTTAGGCTAAGGTCGGACATTTCACATTTAAAGGGATTTTGGTTTAATAGAATGCACTAAGTATAAAAAAAATGGATCAAAATGATTTATTGTATTTTGTTAAGCCTTCGAAGCTTCGTTGATAATGGGCAAGACAACGTTTAATTTAATGCAAGTGAACAAACTAAATATTAAAGGCATTTACAAGACTATGACTTCATATCATAACGTGGACACGTACTTTACTATGGTTATTTCATCCTTCACCACTGCTTTTTTTTCTGCCCTAAGAGTGCATCACAGAGCATTAATAGAATGTAGTCATTTAACAAATCATCTGCAGCACATTTACCTGTCCATCCTCTAGCCCTTAATGACTCCTAACCTGCATATTTCTTTCATCTCTCTCTGTCTTTCTCTCTCTGTCTTTCTCCCTCTAATCATCTTTATCACTGCTTCTTGTACTCTCATAAACAGACTGGTCAAATTGTAGACATGCTTCAAAGACTATACTATTTATCCAGCTGTGAATACTTTAAATTTCCCACAGATGCAGTGAAGAACAATAAGTCTTTCTCATCCAAACACAATTTTCCCTGAAGCGGACAGCAAAGTCCATGCGTGTTTGAGAATTTGAGGTTATGGTTTTGAAGCGGGTTGATTATTTGCAGGTGAGATAAAGGGGTAATTCTGCAGAAACTTTCAGCCTTACTCTCTGGAGCTAAACCAAAACATAGCTTTTAGTCCTTTGTTAAGCTGGTGTACAGATTACTTATTTAATCCGTTTCTCCATTTCTTTCTTTTACTCACTTTTATTTTGCTTATCTTCAGCCTTGTCTTTCTTATTTCACTTTTGTTTTCCTCTCTTCAAGCACATCTCTGTCTTCTGTCTTTGTTGAGGTTCCATATTTTTGCTACTTTTGTTTACTGAGCAGCCACTAGGGTTTTTGCATTACATACTCATGCCAAACTCCTTATTGCATTTATAAATAACACAAGATAAAAAGTAAGTTTTCACTTTGATATAAATGTTGGTGTGAAGTATGTTTGTAATTAGTACATTCTCAAATGACATAGAGATACACATATTTGCTATTCATTTTATTTCTTCATCATAGTGGGGCTTTGTCCACATACTGTGTGTGTATATACACAACTGAAACCACGCAAATATCCATCCAGTGCATAAAAGGACAGCGCTTATTTCTCACTTTCTAAAATCAAATCAGACTAACTTTTTGGTTTTGACAATTTAAGGGTTTAAATTTGATGCCCATTGCTAGATTTGAAGAAAAAGAGAAAATCTTCAAAGATTGAGAACCGACCCCTAAACAGTAAACGTCTAGTCTGATTTATTGTCAGTGGAAGAAAAAAAGTTTTGTGTCATTTTATAGGGTAAATATCTGGTTTTAACTGTGTTAAATCTCAAGACATCTACAGGTGCAGTCCGATTAGATTTTTTTTATTTTTTTTTGTAAAAATCATCCTATACTTATCAGTAGTTTGGACCTTGATCCACATGGTTTCACTTGGTAGTATTATGGCTGCAGTCTCTTAGGTCAGTTAAAGTAGCAGCAGTATTTCTGAAAGGCTGTCTGCCTGATGAAATGATGTGATGAAATGCTGTGATATATCTTCAGTTGATGAATTCATAGCTAAATTATGACTTGCCATTGCCAGTGTGTTCCCAACTGACTGAATGACTGACAGTGAAGACATGCAGTCTCTTATCACTTGCACACACTGACAGGGAGAGACACTTGCAAGCCATTTCCCAAGGGACATGTGTCAATGTTGTCCTGAAAGTGACACATTATATGTACTTTTTTGTTTAGTTCTCTAATATGACGATATTCATTACTTTTATTTCAACAATTACGTTTTCTGGACAGGACAGTTTTCTATTTCATAAAATAGGTGAAGAGTAAAGAGTTATTCCAGATGTAAAATAAAAAATGTAAAATGTCAGTCAATTGTATCTTGATAACTTAAAAATGTAACATTCAATAAAGTTTTACCACATTACAAGATGAAATATCTGTAAAAAATAAAATAAAAAGAATTTGAGTTTTGCTGAATGTTTTTGCTCTTTGAAAGAATCCAAACTGTTTAACAGAAACTACAAATCACACCCTGTAGACTTAAGACAAGCTTGGGTACAATCATGCAGACATCAGCTCCACCAGTGTTGCATTTCCACCATCAAAACTTCCAGGTTATTTTTTTACTGGACCTTCATAGTACGTACATGTCTCAGGTTGGCCTGATAGGACTGTTTTCCAGGCTATTTCAGGAACGAACCGAGTTGCAGCCTTTGTGTGGTCTGTCCTCGGAAATGGCTGCTAGGCAGGACTTATGGTTAACTCATGCTTAGTGGTTGTAACTCAGTGGGAAATTATATCAGCAGACGTGGCCAAAAAAACATATTTGCAAAATTGGAAGAGTTGCAAGCAAAGGACTTTAAAACAACATAGCAAACAGAAATGCAGCAACCATCCGAGCTTCAACCATTGCCGATTTCTGGTTGTTCTCTGCCGCTGTGGGCAACCTTTGGCACTGATCAGTGATGCCACTCACTGCCGAAACAGTTGCAATATGCTGATGTTTTAGCAAATTCCTTAAAGGGACAATTTTGTATAGAAAAACAGCTGAATAGACCGGGCCAGCTGGTTTACCCTGTCAGCTTTTCTCCTCCCAGTAATGTCCCCGAAGTAATTTAAAGGAAACGTATACAAAAAATCTAATTCAGAGTAACCTTCTTTTTAACCACTGTTCAGTTTGGGCTAACGTTCAACGAATTAGTTTCTTACCCGTGCACAATCTTGATGATATGTGTTTTGGTTTGGTGGAGCACAGCAAACCCGTCTCAAATCAGTTAATTCAGAAATACTTACTATTTATCCCAAAAGAAAATTAGATGTTGTCGTAACTCATATCAACCAAGTATCTTCAAAGATTCATTGTGGATTTTGATGCTGGGGGCAGGAAAGGTCTCTAGTAACAGTCAGTCTTGCAACCAATCTAAAAAAAACATCTGACTGAAGGCTGTTGCTGTATGATGGTCTCATGGGATGATAAAAGGTCAATATCAATTCAAAAATACTTTATTGATCCCAGAGGGAAATTCAGTGTTGGTATAGCTCATACAATTAATTATTTAAGGAGTTGTTGTAGATCATGATGGCTGTGGGCAGGAAAGATTTCCTGTAGCGTTCTCTGTTGCAGCAAAACTGAAGAAGTCTCCAACTGAAGACACTCTGTTGTTGCGGGATAGTCTCATGAAGAGCATGCTCAGGGTTGTCCCTTTTTTTTTTTTTTTTTTTTTTTGATTTTATGAAGAATCCTTCTTCACGTCATCATCTCCAAATGTTCCACAGTTTTCCCCAGAACAGAACCAGCCTTCTTTATCAGGTTGTTTAGCCTTTATAAATCCCTGGCTCTGATGCTGCTACCTCAACAGATGATGGCTGAAAAGATTACGCTCTCCACAACAGACTTGTAAAAGATTTGCTGCAAACCTTAAAGGACCTAAGTTTCCTCAAGAAGTACAGTCTGCTCTGTCCATTCTTGTAGACGGCTACAATGTTGCGCTTTCAGTCCAGTCTGATGTCCAGGTGAACTCCGAGGTATTTATAGACCTTAACCACCTCCACTTCTTCACCCATGATGGAAACAGTGTTTGACTTATCCCTGTTTCTTCTGAAATCTACAATCATCTCCTTGTTTTGTTAACATTTAAGGTAAGAAAATTGTTTCCACACTATGTCACAAAGCGGTCCACCAGCTCTCTGTATTCAGCTTCTTGTTCATCTCTGATACACCTGACAATTGCAGAGTTATCTAAGTATTTCTGCAGATGACAGGTCTTTGATTTGTACTCGAAGTCTGAGCTGTACAGGGTGAAAAAGAATGGTGAGAGTACGGTCCCCTGTGGTGCTCCTGTGCTGCTCTCCACCTGGTTTGACACACAATCCCTCAGTCTCTCAAACTGTGGTTAAGCCAGGCAATTGTTGAGGGCTCCACCTGTGTCTAAAGGAGTTTCTGACGAAGCAAATCAGGCTGAATTGTATTAAATGCACTGGAGAAATCAAAGAACATGATCATCACAGTGCTGCCTGCTTTGTCCAGATGACAGTGGGTTGGTTGAAGCAGGTGTATGATGGCATCTTCAACTCCAACTCCACGGCGATAAGCAAACTGCAGAGAGTCCTGATATGTTCTTGTTTGCTTATTCAGGTGGGCCAACAGGAGTCTCTCCAGGACCTTCATGATGTGGGATGTCAGGGCAACAGGTCTATAGTCATTGATGACTGATGGGTGAGTTATCTTTGGTACTGGAACAAGGCAGGATGTCTTCCACAATACTGGAAACTTCTCCTCAGTTAGGCTAAGGTTAAAGAGGTGCTGCATAATCCCACAGAGCTGCTCAGCACAGGCCTTCAGGACTTTGGGGTGACACCATCTAGACCTGCAGCCTTATTCCGGTTCAGTTTCTCCAACTGCCTCTTCACCTGACTTTTACAGAAAGACAAGGGGGTAGCAGCATCTCCTAACTTGGTTGAAGACAAACTTGTGGAAGTAGAAGGATCCATGACTGAGGTGAAGCTTGAAACATCTGAGAAATGACAGGAAAGCTGTGGGTAAGAGGAGGGTGGGATATCTGTTTGGCTTGGGATAGGAGAGGAGGATCCTGAGCTAGTTCCTGAACTGAACCTGTTGAAGAATGGTTCAGTTCATTGGTTCTGTCCAGACTTCCTTCTATCCAATCCTTCCTGTGCTTAAAGCCTGTGATCTTTTTCATTCCTGATCAGACATCTCTGATATTGATCCTCTGTAGTTTGTTCTCCAGCTTCTACCTGTATGCCTCTTTGCTCTCTCTGATCTTGACCTTAAGTTGCTTCTGTATACTCCTCAAAAATTCCCTGTCTCCCTCCCAGAAGGCTATTTTTTTCTAATTTAGCTGATCCTTCAGGTCACTGGTGATCCAGGGGTGGTTATTAGGGAAGCATCTCTCTGTTCTGGTGGGGATAATGTTGTCCACACAAGTTTATATAGGCAGTCACACACTCACATGTCATTGATTTCCTCTCCATGTGCTTGGCAAAAAGTCATCCAGTTTGTGGTCTCAAAACAACCTTGCAGGGCTTCTGCAGCTTTCTGTGAACATTGTCTCAGTTATTTTTGTCACAGGTTGCCTCTGAACAAGTGGTTTATATTCTGAGCAGAGGAAAAACAAGATTGTAATCTTATTGTCCCAGAGGAGGTCTTGGTTTCGATATGTATGCATCCTTTACATTTGCATAAAACAAGTCTTGTTTTCTCTTGTGAAGCAGTTGACAAAATGTTGGAAGTGCAGACAAGACCGAGGCATGATTAAAATCACCAGATATTTCCACAAATGCATTAGGGTGCTGTGTCTGTAGCTTAGCGACAACAGAACTGATGACGTCACATGCATTGTCGGGAACGGCTGAAGGTTAAATGTAAACAACTGCCAAAATTACACTGCTGAACTCTCTTGGTAAATAATATAGACGAAAACTTACTGCCAACAGTTCAATATCTGGGCTGCAGAGACTACACTTCACAGTAACATGTCCTGGATGACACTATCTGTTGTTGACAAGCACTGCTACACCACATCCTTTTCTTTTCCTGCTGGTCTTGAGATCTATGTCTGCTAGTGTAGTCAGGAAGCCTGGCAGAGAGACGTTGAAGTCGGGGATATTATCCTGCAGCCACGTCTCAGTAAAACACATAACACTGCATTCCCAATACTCTGGGTGATTCCTTGTGAGGGCTTGAAGTTCATCCATCTTGTTAGTCAGTGATCTCACGTTGCCCTTTATTATCAATGGAATAGATGGTTTGAACTTCCTCCCTCTGTCTCCTTTTTGCTCCTGCTCTGCATCCATGCCTCCTCCTCCTCAACTCATCAGGGATTTGTGGGTTCAGTTGAGGTATTATTTCAGCTTTTGCAATGTTAATCAGCTGCTCCCGGCTGTACACCACCTTGTTGCCATGTTTACGCATCACAAAAAGTTTTCAAACTGTGAAAGATTAACAGCAAAAATCCTTCCAGCTTCACAGCACCAAAAGCTACAAAGTACACAGGTCCAAATAATGCAATCTTCCTCAGGAAAACACGTTCATAAAAACAAAACCCAATATTTGTCCACGGAGCCACTCCAACATGCAGCGCAATTCTGGTGCAGCAGAGAAAATATTTAACAGTAACATGTCCTGGATGACCCCATCAGTTGTTGGCAAGCACTGCTAATCCACCTCTTTTACTTTTGCCCCTCCTCTTCAAATCTGTGTTTGTTAGAGAGCCACGCAGGGAAATGTTAGAGTTGGGGATATGATCCTTTTGAGCTTCCTAATTGTATCTCAGCTCTTTGGTCCTGCTCTGTATCCATGAAGCCTCTTTTTCAACTCCTCTGGGATTTGGGGTCAAAGTTCAGGTAATATATATATTTTTTAATGTTAAATCAGCTGCTGCCACGGGACGCATCACAACAACTCTGACAGTAAAAAAAGAATTAGAGCAAAAACTTCACCATCCAAAATCAGACAGAAAAATTGTCCAAACATGCAGTCAATGGTGTCAAGTAACAAAGTACAAATACTTTGTTATCTTACTTAAGTAGAATTTTTAGGTATTTATACTTCACTGCAAAAAATGCGCCAACTGGATAGAATTTGACAGCGGTTTGATCTTAGTTTTAAACATCTACAATTCTGACACCCTGCTGGTATGCGATCCATTGCATACACTGCACACAGGAGTCGCGTGAACCGAATATTTTCCATATTTGTCCTTTTTTTTTTTACAATGGTGACGGAGATTCCGAAGGCCACTTGTCATTTTAACAGATTATAATTCACCCCTCTGACCATTTGGTGCAGATGTGTCGACATTTTTAGCTTGGAGTTAAAGCGCGGAGTACAAGTAACTGAATCAATAAATTAATAGTAAAAAGATTCATGAAGCCATCTGAGCATCATCTCAGACCGGGAGACTGTTACAGGTGCGGCTGGTTAAAGACGCCCCAAAAGACCCCAGTGTTGTGCCAACCAGCCGTGCAAAAAGCGCATGCTACAACATTTTCTGCTGCTGAAGTGATATGAAGCTGGGTTCAGAGAGTCTTTCTGACTTCTGATCACTTCAATCAGAGAAATGTTCCTTGATTTCAAAACTTTGCTGAAATGGAGCTTTTAGTTCCAGTCCCTAGTGTTGCAGCGGAGTGCAGATTCAGCCTCTAGAACAGTGGTTCTCAACCTGAGGTTTGAGGTGTGTCATCATATCTTCCACTCCCAGAAACACTTATTAATGCTCAGTAGTCCATATATGGTTTTTTTTAATGTATTTGCATTGCACTAAAATGCATACATTTTAACAAACATATATGCAGCTGAAGCAGGTAGCCTAATGTATCCCAAATGTTTCAATATTAACATTTTTATATAACATAATCATTATGGCCTTTCTTTTTTGGGGGAAGTGTGGCTTAAGTTTTATTCTTTAATATAATTTTTTTTAAATTACATTATTTTTACTTTAGCACTTAGTGGTTTTGTATCAAGTACTTTTTTTACTTTTACTTGTGTAAACAACTTGACTCGATACTTCAACTTCTAAACTCTAGTATCTATACTTCTACGTGAGTCTTGAATATGAATACTTTTGACACCTCTGCATGCAATGTCTCAAAAAAAGAACCGCAGACAAAAATAACAAATCAAAACTAATGTAACAGAGCTACTTCAACATGTACAAGTAAATTGTTTCTGTGTCTTCTGTGTCACTTAAACCATCTCAGGCTAAAAGGTTTAATCGTAAAGAGTGCATGTGTGTGTGTGTGTATGTATATATATATATAAAACTTAAGGCCAGACTCTTAAAGGTCCCACTGTGCAACCTGAAGGAGCCAGTGTAAACACAGCCAACATCCAGACACAATAGCACACCCTTAAAAAGCCCCTTGTTTAATTCCTGGCAATTCAGAAATGTATTTTAAAACGGAGCCTGTCGAAGCACCATTATGCTTCCAAAAACCAGGTACATTTGAACGATATGCACCAGCTAAAGGAGCCACAGTTACATTCAGTAAGAACTACCCCCCTTAGGCCAAGCCTGTGGCCCACTAAAAAACAAAGCATAATTGTTCAACTTGATCCTACAGGATGACGATCATAACATCTGATTTTCACATCTTTTTGTTGTACTAAGATGAGTTTATTATTCATGACTGAGCTGCAGGAATAAGCCCCACAAGGCGAAACTGAAAGTGAGATGTCAATTTTTTTTCAGACTATAAAATCTATTGAGCACAGTTCTTTTATCTGTAGGTAGTGTAATCCAGTTTATGAGAATCCCTGTGAAAAAATAGTGTCAGTCACTGTGTTTTAATATAAGGAAGAGTAGGTGTGCTTTCCATAGAAGCTCAAAGTGTAGTGCTCTCATAAAAAAAATAGTGTATGTGCTCTGATGATGTGATTCTATCAGTGATGGTTGGACCTGTAATACCTGTGATTGTGGTTCACTTTAAATATTCATTTGCAAAAAGGAAACCATTCGCTCTATGTCTCAAAAAACCTTGATGATCTGGAAAATATATACTCAAAATTATGTTTTAGCAACATCACACTGTATGCGTAAAAGTTTCTTCACTCATTAAGAAATACCATGCTTTATTTACTTAATTTCTGCTTTTATTACTGTTGCAATAGAAACACAATTTGGGATATATCAGATTCCAAACTGGAAAGAAATTGGGGCTTGAAACACACAAGAGACTCATAAATTTATTATAAATTCTGTAGCACATTTCTAGAGAGGATAAATCATTTGTCTTTTCTTTCAGTTGGTTGCATAGTACAAACACAGTGAACAAGGAGGGAGAAATGAGGATGGATTAACAAGGGAGCAAATGTGAATATTGTGTTTAACTGTTTGCATTAAGCGTAAATAGCTTTTTGCATTTCAGGTAAATGAATAGAACCTCAGTGACTCAAATGAAAAAGAGAACTACAGAAACAATATCTTTATAGATTTATCGGATTCTGATTAATGAATAGCAACACTGTGACATCAGAGGCCTAATGACAGACTGGCTTAGAAACTATTTGACATCTTTATGTTCATGTAAATTACCATACAGTACCTATTCACCAATTGTGCGATCCCCTGGGGTCAAATGAAATGAGCTCAATAATAATGAGCAGATGAAAATAGATACCTGGATTACAAAACTTCCTTTAAAATCGAACCAAACAAAGCACAACACAAGGGCGTAGAATTAGCATGTACGGAAGGGACATGTCCCCACCAATATCCAGCGATTATTGAATTGTCCCCACCAATAATTTGATGATCTCGAGAAAAGAAAAACAAACCCAATAGAAAGCAAAACAGAGAAAGGGAAAAATACCGATCTTTCAACGTCTCATTCACCTAGAGGTGCAGAAAGAGCTTAATTTCGTTCTCTACTGGAGTCCTACCTCCCGTAACATGTATGGCCAATGTGATTGGCTGTGCCTTTCCCTGCTGTCAGGTGAGACTCTCCAGCTATGTTTGCTTGTTGGTAGCGCCAAAACTGCAAGGAGAACTTTCCAGTCCGCGAGAGGACTCGGGTGCAACGTGGGTGACACATGAGTGTCAAAAGCGAGTAAGGATGGCAGCAAAAAAGAAGAATTTGGACATGAACTATTTTTCAAAGAAACCTTTAAGTCACTTAAAGTCAAGTTTGCTAATGAAATGCGTCCGTCATAATAACATAACTGGCAATGCTACGCTTTGGCGCACATCATATAGTCTAAAATTGTATGTAACTATGAATTACGTGGTTTGAAAACTAACTGCACAACAAGCTGCTCACTATTAATTATCTTACACCATGCATCTAAGGATGGCACAGGTCTGTGCACGCTTCCCTTAGGGGCCAAGGTGGGCATGCACTGTGTGATTTCTGTCATACTTTTAAGACCATTTTCCAGTCATGCAACAATTTTTGCGATCGGTTCGTCTTCAAAGCTGCCTAAAAATAAATGTTTCCCCTATAGTTTCTGCTTGCATATGTAATTTCCCACACATACATGTTTTAAATACAAAATAATTTCAGTAAAAGTTTACAGTTTACTGTTGCAGAGTTCTGCACAGGTCCAATTTTACCAACCCCCATGCATTAAGATGATTTGAACCCAACCCTTTACCCGCAGTTATCTCCAGATCAAATCCCGACCCAACCTACAAGGTGATTTAAAACCACCATCGGTCTGTGTCCGCCACAGCTACGCGCTCCAATCCCTCCGTAACTCTCCATGGTGCTGTCAGCTGAGCTCTCAGATAGCAATGCTTTGAATACGTGTCCAGGTCTGAGATGATGATCAGTCAGATGCTCTCATAGGAATCTTTTTTTGATTGATTCAGTTACTTGAACTCTGTGCGTAAAGTTAAAAATGTCTGCGCGTCCGCAACAAGTGATCAGCGATCTGAATTGTAAACTGCTTGGGTTTAAAAAAAAGGAAAATAACGTGACCCCATATTACAATAAATTATTTCCCTTTTATTACTTTTGCTTTTTCTGCACCCTGCTGTAATGCTTTTGATGTTTTATGTAAAGCACTTTGAATTGTCTTGTAACATGAATTGTGCTATACAAATAAACTTGCCTTGCCTTTTTATTTCTCCGGAATGTTGCACAGCTGATTGTTATTTTATGCAGAACTCTAGTGAAGTTACAGTTGAACTTTCTGCGCACAGAACGGCAAGGGTTGCAAGGAAAATGCGTTTGTTTGTTGCGCATTCTTCTTCTGGAGCAAACATATTATTAATGTAGCCAACATTATTCTTTCTGCTCCGATATGGATAAACATGATCTTTCCCAGACAACAGTCTAATTATGGTTTTCAGCGACGTTTGAAAACAAAATAAAACAACTTTCAATTTTTATACCTGCTATTACACCAGTGTATATTACAATATAACGTCAGAAGGATAAATGCCTATATATGAATGATTATTTACTGTCCCAACCAATCTTCAAACCACACTCATGTTTATGGTTATTGTCCCCAGCAATTTTAAAAACAAACCTACGCCCTTGGCACAACATATTCTATTTTGCTTACAAAAACCAAATTTGGATCAAAATGAAGAAATAAAAAATATAGTAAAAATCAGCTCCACATTGGAGTTCCAGATTGATGAATTCCTTAATTAAAAATGTTATATTGATGGTTTAACCAAAAGCCTGTTTACAAAGGCTCTCAAAAGTTATCAAAAATATTAGCCTCATCTAAACCTTCAACTTGTATGTTGGACCCAATTCCAACCAAATTATTTAAAGAAGTGTTCCATTTGGTTCCTGGCCCCATTTTGGATATGATGAATCTATCCTTAGTAAACAGATATGTACCACAGGAATTTAAAATAGCTGTAATTAAACCTTTACTTAAGAAACCTTCCCTTGATCAAGATGACTTAGTGAATTACAGACCTATATCTAAAATTCCTTTCTTATCCAAAGTCCTTGAGAAAATTGTTGCAAATCAAGTCTGTGAGCATTTAAACAATAATGAGCTGTTTGAAGAGTTTCAGTCAGGTTTTAGAGCTCATCATAGCACTGAAACAGCACTGGTGAAGGTTACTAATGATATTCTCATGGCCTCAGATAATGGACTTGTGTCTGTTCTGGTTTTGTTAGATCTCAGTGCTGCTTTTGACACAGTCGATCATAATATTCTCTTAGAAAGGCTTGAACATGTTGCAGGGATCAAAGGAACAGCACTAGGCTGGTTTAAATCATATTTGTCTGATAGATTCCAGTTTGTTCATCTAAATGATAAATCTTCTTCACTCTCAAGGGTTACTTGTGGAGTTCCACAGGGTTCTGTGCTTGGACCAATTCTGTTCACCATATATATGCTCCCAATTGGTAGAATCATTAGACAGCATGGGATAAATTTCCACAGCTATGCAGATGATACACAACTATATTTATCCATAAATCCTGATGAACCCAGTCAGTTAGGTAGATTACAGGCATGTCTGGAAGACATAAAAACATGGATGACCCTAAACTTTTTGCTTTTAAATTCTGACAAAACAGAAGTTGCTGTCTTTGGACCAGAAGTTCTTAAACAGAAACTGATTAGTCAATCACTTCATCTGGATGGCATTAAATTGGCCCCCAGTAATAACGTAAAGAACCTTGGCATTATTTTTGACCAAGACTTGACATTTAAATCCCACATTAAACAGGTTTCTATGATTTCTTTCTTTCACCTCTGGAATATTGCTAAAATTAGAAACATCCTGTCCAGGAGTGATGATGAGAAACTAGTCCATGCATTTGTTATCTGAAGGCTGGACTACTGTAACTCTTTACTATCAGGTAGTCCACAAAATGCCATTAAAAGCCTTTAGTTGATCCAAAATGCGGCAGCAAGAGTTCTGATGAATATTAAAAAGAGAGATCACATTTCTCCTGTTTTAGCTTCCCTTCATTGGCTCCCTGTTAAATCCAGAATAGAATTTAAGATCCTTCTTCTTACATACAAAGCCATTAATAATCAAGCTCCATCATACATCAGAGATCTGATTGGTCCATATGTTCCTAACAGAGCCCTTCGCTCTCAGACTGCAGGTTTACTTGTAATTCCTAGGATTTCTAAAAGTAGAATGGGAGGCAGATCTTTTAGTTATCAGGCTCCTCTCCTGTGGAACCAGCTCCCAGCTTTAGTCCGTGAGGCAGACACTCTGTTTACTTTTAAGGCCAGGCTTAAAACTTTCCTTTTTGATAAAGCTTATAGTTAGAGTGGCTTAGGTCATCCTGAGCTATCTCTGTAGTTATGCTGCTATAGGCTTAGACTGCTGGAGGACAGACTTACCAATTTTCTTCACTCTGCTACTTCCTTTTCTCCTACGACTCTCCAGTTGTATTACAGTACATTCTGTTATTTCGACTGTTAACTTTGTTTTCTCTCAGTGTTTTTCTCTCCATAGAAGATATACCTGGTCTGGTATCCTGCTTGGCTGTAATGCCCTGTTGGACGGGGGGCATCGACTGGGATGATCCTCCCAGTAACTGAACATCCACTGTGTCCTGTCATTAACTTTTTACTTTCTGTAACATAGAAAGTTCTCTTATATCAGATCTTCTGTTCCTTCTGTGTCTCTGCTCTGTCTTCTCAAACCCCCAGACGGTCGTGGCAGATGGCTGCTCCTACTGAGCCTGGTTCTGTTGGAGGTTTCTTCCTGTTAAAGGGGAGTTTTTCCTCTCCACCGTCGCTACATGCTTGCTCAGTATGAGGGATTGCTGAAGGATTGCTGTGGTTGGAAAGTCTGCATCAACGGGGCCCAACCTCACGCCAATGACTGACGCAATCTGCTGGGATTCTTTAAATAGGAAACTTTTTAACTGATTGGAATGTTTGTATAAATGTATTGAAATGACTTCTTGTTAAGTGCCTTGAGATTACATCTGTTGTGAATTGGCGCTATATAAATAAACTGAATTGAATTGAATTGAAAAGTGAACACTCCCCCGCTAAAATTCCAGAATTTTATGTTTTAAAAAAGTTCTGAATTTTCAACAAATAATGTGATGTATATCCTACACAATTCCAGTAGAAAACACTTAAACTAATATTTTGTATTTGTATTATATTTAAATTGGCTTTATTAAACATTAGGGCTCCGTCAGGGAAGTCATTTCTAATCAATGACTTCATCACTAAACATAATGTACAAGCTCTTTTTTTAATCAGAAACCTGACTAGATATAAATAATGAAACCTCTGCATTGATAGAATCTACTACTCCAAATTAAAAAATTTTTAAGCGAGAGCAAGTAACACAGACAAGGTGGAGGCATAGCCACAAAAGTCTCAGTGGAAAAGCGATCCACTGGTACGTAGTGAAAAAGGAGTGTCGACGAGCAGAGAGAAAATGGCGGAAAACCCGACTCCAGGTTCACTGTGAGATCTGCAAGGAGAGACTGAACAGATATCAGTTATCTTTAAAAGATGCAAGGGACTCTTTCTTTTCTGAAATCGTTAACAGTACAATCAGCAATACACAGACTCTGTTTGCAACAGGGGAAAGACTAACTAATCCTCCAGTGACAGTAGCCCCTGAATTAAATTCTACCAGAGCCTGCTATTAATTTGCCAGCTTTTTCACTGAAAAGACATTTACAAATAACAATTGGACTGTCAGGCTGTAACTTATGGAAAGCCTTTTGAGCATTTATTAGATATCTTTGATATCCAACTTTAAATCCATGTACTAGTACACACTTCATCCTCACTAGTAAGACAATTTGGCACACTAGTATAACGATTAGGGTGCACTAGTATAACGACTGTGTCTTACTTGTCACGTTTTTTCCACTACTAGTGTCACTTTTGGACTACTAGTATGCAATCAAACCTTACTAGTAAACTACTATGCAGCACTAGTGACACTACTAGACCCAACTAGTAGGCATGTGTCATGCACTAGTAGCCTCCTGGACCCTACTAGTAGCGCAAAAATGCCCACAAGTAGCACTAGTAAGGCATTTTTGACCTCACTAGTGCTACTAGTAAGACACAAAATGCACACTAGTAGTACTAGTGGGGTGTGTTTTCCCTTACTAGTACTACTAGTAACAGCAAGGATGCACACTAGTAGTACTAGTGAAAGCCAAAATCTCCACTAGTAGTTCTAGTGGACATTTTGGGTGATACTAGTAGTACTAGTAAGCTTAAACGAATCCCACTAGTACTACAAGTGGACATTTTTGATATCACTTGTACTACTTGTAAGGGCCAGAGCAACCACTAGAAGCACTAGTTGGGGTATTTAGGATCTTACGAGTGCTACTAGTGAAGGCAAAAACGTCCACTAGTAGTACAAGTACGGGTCCAACTGTCCACTAGTAGCACTACTCAAATTAATTCAATAAAAATGCTAATTAGGAGGTGTGGACAGCATGCACTGAAACTTCTTGCTATTGGCTCTTCAGAAAGAATTGCACTCAGCCAAAATTTAACCCTATAAAGCCTGATGAACTTTCACTGTTTTCGGCAATAACAATAATGAAAATTAATAATATAATTAAAAATAACTATTATATATGTACTATATACATAATTAATTAAGTCATACTAATATATGTCTGAGAGGAAAATGATTAATGATTATGTTATAGGCATCTCTTTCTTATCATGAGGAAGTTTAAGCTGCGACAGTAAATAACAGCTAGTGCTGATTGGGAAAGAGAAAATTTTAATTGTAACTGGTAGTCTTACCTTTTTACATAACCTATAATGGTTGTTTGTTGATTATATAATGAATTTGACATTCAGATTTAAGTGTATGCCTATGCTTCATAATTATTCACTGTCCTTAACACTTAAAATACTCTTTTGGAAACATGATGTCATTTGATTTTGGTGCCCACTAGTGGCCTGTTAATGCCCACTAGTAGCACTTAATGGCCACTAGTGCTACAAGTGGGCATTTTGAGGCCACTAGTAGAACTAGTGGGCACTTAACGGCCACTAGTATCACTAGTAGCCACATAGTGCCCACAAGTAGCACTAGTGGGCATTTTGAGGCCACTAGTAGGACTAGTGGGCACATAGCGGCCACTAGTAGCACTAAGCTTAGAAGCCACTAGTAGCACTAGTGGGAATTTAACGGCCACTAGTACCACTAGTGGCCATTTTGAGGCCACCAGTAGAACTAGTGGGCACTTAACTACCACTAGTAGGCACATAGCGGCCACTAGTACCACTAGTGGGCATTTTGAGGCCACTAGTAGAACTAGTAGGCACATAGCGGCCACTAGTAGCACTAGTAGCACTAGTGGGCACTTAACGGCCACTAGTACCACTAGTGGGCATTTTGAGGCCACTAGTAGAACTAGTGGGAACTTAACGGCCACTAGTACCACTAGTAGGCACATTGCGGCCACTAGTAGTACTAGTAGCACTAAGCTTAGAAGCCACTAGTAGGCACATAGCGGCCACTAGTAGAACTAGTAGCACTAAGCTTAGAAGCCACTAGTAGCACTAGTGGGCACTTAACGGCCACTAGTAGTACTAGTAGCACTAAGCTTAGAAGCCACTAGTAGCACTAGTGGGTACTTAACGGCCACTAGTAGGCACACAGCGGCCACTAGTAGCACTAAGCTTAGAAGCCACTAGTAGCACTAGTGGGCACTTAACGGCCACTAGTACCACTAGTGGGCATTTTGAGGCCACTAGTAGCACTAGTGGGCATTTTGAGGCCACTAGTAGCACTAGTGGGCACTTAACGGCCACTAGTATCACTAGTGGGCATTTTAAGGCCACTAGTACCACTAGTAGGCACATAGCGGCCACTAGTAGTACTAGTAGGCACTATAGTGTCCACTAGTAGCACTAGTCCACTAGGGCCACTAGGCTCTAGTGGCCTCTATGTGCCCACTAGTGCTACTAGTGGCCTCTAAATGTCCACTAGTGCTACTAGTGGCCGTTAAGTGCCCACTAGTGCTACTAGTGGCCTCTAAATGTCCACTAGTGCTACTAGTGGCCGTTAAGTCCCTACTAGTGCTACTAGTGGCCGTTAAGTTCCTACTAGTGGCCGCTAAGTGGCTACTAGTGCTACTAGTGGCCTCTAAATGTCCACAGGTGCTACTAGTGGCCATTAAGTGCCTACTAGTGCTACTAGTGGCCTCTAAATGTCCACTAGTGCTACTAGTGGCTTCTAAGCTTAGTACTACTAGTGCTACTAGTGGCCGCTAAGTGCCTACTAGTGCTACTAGTGGCCGCTAAGTGCCTACTAGTGCTACTAGTGGCCTCTAAATGTCCACTAGGGCTACTAGTGGCCTCTATGTGCCCACTAGTGCTACTAGTGGCCTCTAAATGCCCACTAGTGCTACTACTGGCCTCTAAATGCCCACTAGTGCTACTAGGGGCTTCTAAGCTTAGTGCTACTAGTGCTACTAGGGGCTTCTAAGCTTAGTGCTACTAGTGCTACTAGTGGCCTCTAAATGTCCACTAGTGCTACTAGTGGCCGTTAAGTGCCTACTAGTGGCCGCTAAGTGGCTACTAGTGCTACTAGTGGCCTCTAAATGTCCACAGGTGCTACTAGTGGCCATTAAGTGCCTACTAGTGCTACTAGTGGCTACTAGTGCTACTAGTGGCCTCTAGGTGCCCACTAGTGCTACTAGTGGCCGCTAAGTGGCTACTAGTGCTACTAGTGGCCTCTAAATGTCAACTAGTGCTACTAGTGGCTTCTAAGCTTAGTACTACTAGTGCTACTAGTGGCCGCTAAGTGCCTACTAGTGCTACTAGTGGCCTCTAAATGTCCACTAGGGCTACTAGTGGCCTCTATGTGCCCACTAGTGCTACTAGTGGCCTCTAAATGCCCACTAGTGCTACTAGTGGCCTCTAAATGCCCACTAGTGCTACTAGTTGCTTCTAAGCTTAGTGCTACTAGTGCCTGCTAAGTGCTTACTAGTGCTACTAGTGGCCGCTAAGTGGCTTCTAATGCTACTAGTGGCTTCTAAGCTTATTCTTACTAGTGCTAATAGTGGCCGCTAAGTGGCTTCTAATGCTACTAGTGGCTTCTAAGCTTAGTGCTACTAGTGGCCGCTAAGTGGCTACTAGTGGCCTCTACATGCCCACTAGTGCTACTAGTAGCTTCTAAGCTTAGTGCCACTAGTGTTACTAGTGGCCTCGAAATTCCCACTAGTGGCAACTAAGTGTCCACCAGTGCCAATAGTGGCTGCTAAGCTAACATTAGCAGGTACTGTATACAGTCAGGCCATGTTGCCATAACAGTACATGCTGTCTTAATTCAAAAAATGACTAATAAAGCTGGCAACAATTAGCTGTCTTATTTTCTCACATTGACAGCTTTAGAAAACTTGAAAACATAGCACTACAAATGACAATAATATACTGTTATGAACCAGAAAATAAGAAATAAGGGACTATGGAGGAAATGAAACAAACTATTACATTAGTAATTCTGTGCATATCTTAGCCACTAAAATGTCAAGGGTGCCACATGGGCTATTTTATGAGTCTATCTGAATAAAATAGTTCTGATTAAGTTAACAAAAAAATTGGCACATCTTTTAAAATGACTGGTGTTAAACACTTTAGTATCCAGCGTGGCCACTTTAAGGCTTTAAGCACACAGTTTGAACATCCACCAATCAAAATCCATGTCCCACCTTCCTCATTTGCATGCAGTCCACTAGTCCTACTAGTGACACTAGTGGCTGCATGTTGCAACATACATGTTAACTAGTAAAGGCTAGAATGTCCACTAGCAACACTAGTGGACAGTAACACACAATATTATGGTTTTACTAGTACCACTAGTAAAAGCCAAAAAGTGTACTAGTAGCACTAGTGAGACTTTTTTGATTTCACTAGTACCACTAGAAGAGGGCAACATGTCTACTAGTACTACTAGTAAGGGCCAAAATGTGTACTAGTAGCACTAGTAAGTGGCAAAATATCCACTAGTAGCACAAGTAGGGGACTTTTACACCTTACTAGTAGTACTAGTGAGATCAAAAATGCTCACTAGTGTTACTAGTGGCAAGGTTTTGCTTTTTACTAGTGTGACTGGTAGAAGAAAGTTTGTCTCACTCGTGAGCTTCTGAACGTCACATGTAAAGGCTTTGGCTGTACTAGTGCTCATCTGCGCATCACTAGTTCGCAACTAGTATACCACTAGTATGCAATTACACACTACTAGTGCGTGACTACACACTACTAGTGCAACATTCCTTTAACATGTGAGACATTTCTGCACACTGGTAGGACAACTTTGGCATACTAGTAGGACAGCTACATCTTACTAGTGAGGGAAAACTGTGCACTAGTTGACAATTCTGTACCGCTAGTGCTACTAGTGACATCATAAATTTCTACCAGTTAACATCTAGTGCTGCATTAGTAGTACTAGTAGCATACAGATGTCAACTATCTTGGTCTGCCCCCTCACCTGGCGCACCTCAGGCCTTACACTTAATGGGGGGCCTATTTCCCCTCCGTCACTCCCCGCCGGTAACGGGGGCCCCTGCCTGCCGGTGCATCGGTGGTCAATCCGGTTCGGACCTGGTGCGTGCCTGGCCGGGCCTGGGGGGGCCGGTGTGTCGGTCGGCCGATGCGCTGGGCCAATATCTTCCTTTGGTTGGTTGGGGCACCTCTTTTAGAGGTGCCAGGTTTGGGATTGTTGGGTGGTGCCTGCTCGGTGGCTCGGCGGGATGCGGATCTGGCGTCTCTGCTCGTTTGATCACCTGTTCTGTGCGCACCGTGCGTGGCCGGTTCATTGGCGGGTTGGACCGGCCCTGGCCTTTGTTGGATGCCTGGTCTCGGCGCTCTGCGTTGTGCGGGATCAGGACCCAGGAGCTGGTACAACTTGGTGTCCAGATGCTGCCTGAGCCCGGCCTGGGAATGCTGTCCATCTCCTGCAGCTATCGGTGGGGCGCGGGGATGTTGGCGGTGGGGATTGGCCTATGGTGGAGGCGGTGCTTGTTGGCCGGCCGCGGCCCCTGCAGTGCCAGGGGCCCCTCGTCGGCCGGTCCCTTGTCGGGTCCCTGCTGGGGGGTGGGGTGCCTCTGGGCCCCGGCTCTCCCGGTCCATTGACCGGCCGGTTGCCGGCGGGGCCTGTGGGCTCGTCACTGCTGCCCCCCGGGCCCCTGCATAGTGGCCGCTGGACGTTCCCCTGGGGTTCTCCTTTGCTCCACTCTTGGGGGATGCTGTCGGCCCCGCCCGGGTCCGCCTGGGGCTCTGGGGGTCCTTTGGACGTCTTTGCTCCGATGTCCTTCATGTCTGCATCGATTCCTGGGAGACGGATTGATGCCTGCTCACACCAACTATCGAACACTCTTATGGAGAAGCCTTATATGCACCAGTATGCTAACACACACACATAGATGTGGGGTCTCTGGTGTTTAAGGATATATTCTTGGGCTGAGGTTATCATTACTAGAGCTTGATTAATCGGTACCATGAGTTTGTCTGTGACATTGTTGTTGTATTTTTATATCTATGTTTGTGTGATGTGGTTGTGTAATTCTTAGTTCACAATGTTTGGTTTGTTTTGTCGATGTTCCTTTTTCGTGTTTTGTTTTGTTTTTCCCCCTCTCTCTGCCGTCCTGTGGGTATGGAGGCAGACTTCAATGTCTTCCTGTGTTTTCTTTGTTCCCCTTCCTCTCTTGTATTTTCAACTCACCCTCTCTCTTGACTTTTTGTTTCCTACCTCTCTTCTTCATCTTCCTTCTTTCTTCTCCTTAATTTTCCGTCTCCGTGTCCATAACATCAGGAAATAAAAACCCCAACAATTCATAATAAAGATTTTTCACACATATATCAAGTGTAGTACTATAGCAAAAGCTGTACTGCTCCGCTTGTGAAAGTAATTCTGTTGGGCTTCTACTTGGTACTCAGACACCAATTATGAGCTCCACACTGCCAAACAGGACACGTTTAAAAAAATTATAAAATTAAATTAAAAATAAAATAAAAAATAAAGCCATTGTTTGCAGACAGGTGACGGAAATGATCTAACTGTATAAATGTATCATTCAGAAAAAGAGTACAAAACAATTCAGCTGCATTATATACATAGCAAGGATTTTCCAACAAGTACTGGTTGTGTTCTACACATGACAGTAATCTTCCATTTTCTCTATATATCTGGACTAAGAACTAGGGCTTTCAAGACTTCTTCAAGAATCATTTTATTTCAAAGAAAATATTTAGGCCGATATTTCAAAATGATACGTTTTGCACAAAACAGCACCACTTGTCACCAAAAGATCACACTACTTTAGTAAAATATGGTGGTGGCTACAGTCACTTTTCTTCAGATGAAGGTTTTGTGAACGAGGATAAAACTCAGAATTATTCCAAATATCAGTCAGTTTTGACCCATTATCTTCACGTGTCTGTATAAAAAACTGAATATGAAAAGGGATTATTTTGTTCAGCATCAAAGTGTGTCCAACCATGAAAATCAACAAAATAATGATTTAATGAGATGAAATGATTGTCTTGGGGACTCTGAGACACTCTTTCCCATGAAATTAAATGAAGCTTTGCTTTAACAAGATTTTTACAGTTTTAGTTTAAGGGTGTGCACAAATTTGGATAATTACAGCTTTTTTATTTTTCTATAATAAATGTGTTTTTTATTCAGTTGAATTGGGCAGGATGAACGTCACATGTTTTGAAATTGGTTCTAAAAGTGTAATTTTTTTTTACATCACAGAAACCTGATATCATATCTAGGTTGTGGAGACTTTTGAGAGCTGATATAAATATGCTGCTTTGCATTTCAAGTTGAGACATTTTGTTCCTTTCTCTTGACTTCTCAAATAATATAAAACTGTAGTTGAGTCTCTTTAAAAGGAGTGCAATATCATATAGTGTAACCCCTTGTGAATTCACTTAGTCATACAAATCCTATCGTGGTCAAAGTCTAACTCTTATCAGAAAACTTCCCTATCTTTACAATCTTCAGAGGTTTCCTGAGGATAATTGCCTTCAGCGAGTATAATGTACCAATGTGTTCACAAACTCAATCATAAATTGTGAGTCAAATGTCAAATTTGATTAATTTTTGGTTCACTACATTCATCATTAAAGGAAAAAATATATATGAACCCCACTCCTTTCACAAAAAGGTATTTCTATTTTATTTATTTTATTTTCTTAATTGATGTCACTCTATCAGCATTGTATAGATTTGGAAATTTGATTGTACCAACAAGTGCAATGAAACCAGAATCCTGGGATCATCTGATGCAATTCTGGTATTAGTCCACTTGTTAGGCTGATTACAAAAAATTCAAAATTCTCACATCACTGGTGATCACGACTGTAAAATTGCTCGTCATGCAGTAGTGCATGGTGTACACTTTGTATCAGTGTCAGTGCCATCCTAATGTTTTATTCCTCTTGAAGAGAGCAGCATGAATAAAAGTACTTCAGCTCCATGCCAACAGGAGTACACGCTGTTAGACAACTGCTGCTAACTTGAGCAGGCAAGTTCAATCGAGTGATGCCTCTGTGTGCTGTACTGTGTAATGTGAGGTCTGCATGCAAAGCCTGTAAGTTTGCAGGCAAGTGGGGAGGAGTAGAACAGAGCAGATAGACTTGCTAAAAGGGATTTTCTTGTAGTGGTTAGGAAAACATAAACAGATGAGTTTCTACTACAATATTAAGCAGACACAGAGTTATGTCATAACATCTTTATCCTCTTAACACACAAATGTGTCTGTGGTACAGACACAGCCACAATAGAAAGTTATTTCTGTTTATTCAACTTTCTGATTTAGAAGAGAAAAAAGGAATGGGTAAGTCAGTAACTCAAAACTAAAGAAGATTGTTAAATGCATTATGCTAAAAAAACAATTATTTTGTTATCTTGTCACAAGGCTCATACTGTGGTAATGATAGTGTTTAACATTGTTATCTCTGCATTTATTTGAGCAGCTGTGGGATGAAGCAGGGAAGTGGGTAATAGGTAAAGCCTTTATCTATACCCACTGTGAGACAACATTGTCTGCTTTAATAACAGCAAGTAATTAATTCAAATATTCCTTGACAATGTGTTCAGTAGCAAATCTGCCTGATAACGATCTTGAAAGCTTAACTCAGGTACTGTCAAATAAACACTAATTTTTGCAGCTTCTATTATTATCCTGTAAAATATCCTGGCTATGTTGTAACATCTTGAGCTCAGATTGCCATTCTCCAACCGTCTAATACTTCCAAAGTTTATCTCTACCCACAGGCTGACATCATGCTGTGTTTGTGTTACCTTGGAAATGTGGAGTCAAAAAAATTATAATTTTCACACCACTGCAATCTCAAAGTTTCAAAAGAAAACATAGTTGCCACCAGGATTGTTTGAAGGCCAGTTTATTATTTTAGACCCATACAAATATAAACATAAAAAGCATGTAAGATTGATCAATTGGCTGCCCCCGGTTCGAGTCCCATCCCGGGCGACCTTTGCCGCATGCCTCCCCCCACCTCTCTCCCCCTTTAAAAACTCTGTCCACTGTCAATAAAGGCCACTCAGGCCCAAAAACCTTTAAATAATAAAAAAAAGGGGAATGGATGCTTGGCTGCAACTGTTTATGAACATGTTCATCAGGTTAAAAAAAAGCTAACTTTTGCTGCACATTCAAGACAAAATATTTGCTGATGTCATACATTGTATGAAAACAACTGCTCTCTTAGTTTAAGCACTTACTGACTTTTACTGCAGCTGCAATCTAATTGTGTTTTAGTATTGTAATTTTCTCTCCATCTATCACGGGGGGATGGAAGTGGAAGTATCTGACGAGATAGCTAAGCCTAAGATACACCCAGTGGAGTTTGAACGATTAAAAGCTAAGGCCTTGTATCTCTGTAGGGTTGTCGATCACAAGAACACCAAGCACGAAACCCTTACAGGGACGCTCAACTAGATTTCCATCTCTATCACCGCGCTGCAGTGTCAATTCATGGCGCTCAGTAGGCAGTTAGGTTCTATGGGGTCCTGTTGATAACATAATAATTTAATTCAGGTGCATTGAAACAGACATGTCTAAAAGTAGCAGGGCACCTGCCCTTAAGGACTGGAGTTTGACACCTGCGGGCTAGATGGTTTACTTTCCACTCCGGATATGCTGTTTAAATGTCAGCCAGCTCAGTATTCCACCCCTCGTTCCACCCACTTTGTGGTAGAGTTGCAAAAAAACTCCTTTATTCCTCTTAATAGCAAGGTGGAGGTGGAATCTAAATTACTCAATTTACACCAGGCAAATCAAACTGTTTATCATTGTGTCTCCGAATCCCACACTTTGAGAGTCAAATTGAACTGAGGTGAACCCATCCTTCGATCAAGTTTTATGAAAGAACTGACCAAATATATAAAGAATAAGATGGCTGGTCATGAGGGTCCTAAAACTCTGGATGAGACAGTTGATTTCACATTAAAGATTGATCAACACATCATATTGAGACCTTGCCCCATCCCATGCACCTTTTAAATCCTTGCAGCTTCTAATATCTACAGCCCTCCATTTTCTCCTCCTAATCACCTGCTTCTGTTTGTAAAGCCAATACCTTGTTACTGTCTAAAAGTAATAAAGTAAGAGCAAAAATCCTTCCTGCTACACAGCATCCAAAACCAGAGAGAATACCTGTCCAAATATGCAATGTCTCAACCAAAAACATTATAGATCGAGGTCTACAAAAAGAAGAAATCAGAACTAAAAAAATAGAGCTACTCCAACATGCAGCCATCATGGGCATTGATGGACATTCCCTTCCACCTTACCCATCACCCGACTCAGCCTGTACTAATGTCCCTAGGGGAACACCAGGAGGGGATCCTTTTTTTTTTTTACGTGTCCTGTTTGGCAGTGTGGAGCTTAGAATTGGTGTCTGAGTACCAAGTAGAAGCCCAACAGATTTACTTTCACAACCAGAGCAGTAGAGCTTTTTACTATAGTACTCCACTTGATATATGTGTGAAAAATCTTTATTATGAATTGCTGGGGTTTTTTTTTCCTGATGTTATGGACACGGAGACGGAAAATTAAGGGGAAGAAAGAAAGAAGATGAAGAAGAGAGGTAGGAAACAAAAAGTCATGAGAGAGGGTGAGTTGAAAATACAAGAGAGGAAAGGGAACAAAGAAAACACAGGAAAACCTTGAAGTCTGCCTCCATACCCACAGGACGGCAGAGAGAGGGGAAAAAACAAAACAAAACACGAAAAAGGAACATTGACAAAACAAACCTAACATCGTGAACTAAGCACACTCCAATAAAATTGTCACCTTAAGTCTTTTAAAATCCGTCATATATCCAAATCCACCTTTAAAGAAATTTACTTCCGTATTGGACGCCTTGATTTCCGCCTGTGCCTCTCTAAGACCCTCCTACTCTTTCTGACACTCCCCCTTCAGTTCGTCACATACCGTACATCATCACAACATGCACGGAGTCGGAAAAAAAGGGGAGCTCTCCAGGGGCGAGGCTCTTGGCTGAGTACGTAAGGTGGGAGGAGGAGATGGGTGGAAAAGGCGGGGATAGGTGGGAGCAGGCGTTTCAGCAACCCCGACAACTATAAGCAGAGACTCAAAGAATACTCTAACATTAGTGAATGGGTCAGAGCAACACTTCAGGCATGCTTTTAATGAGGGAAAGAAATACCAAAGAATACCAAAAGAATCCCTGCAGCTGTATGCTGCCTGAAAGACTCTCTTTTAGCAGGTACAGGGAAGCTTGTCAGAGATGATGGAAAGATGGATGAATCTAAATACAGGGCTATCCTGGAAGAAAACCTGTTAGAAGCTGCGAAAGACTTGAAACTAGGGTTCACCTTCTAGCAGAACAACTTCCAGAGCTCCCAATGAACTGTTTAGATCAAAGCCCATTCATGTGCTTTGAATATACTCTAAATCTAATTGAGATTATTTTAAGGCTCGATATTCACAGATCTCTCTAAAAAAGTTAAACCCCTGACAAGTGCCTGAAAAAGATTGAAGATTGAGACCGACCGGCGTACGAGCGAACGCTGCGAGAGCGAGCGGAAAGGAAGAGCAGTTCCGTTTTTTGGCCACAGGTGTCAGTCGCGAGGACACCCTCT
Source organism: Valencia hispanica (assembly GCA_963556495.2). Classification (NCBI taxonomy): domain Eukaryota; kingdom Metazoa; phylum Chordata; class Actinopteri; order Cyprinodontiformes; family Valenciidae; genus Valencia; species Valencia hispanica. Next base: position 21,081,091 of record OY747706.1, on the reverse strand, counting down.
TACCCCTACTTTAAATGGAATGCATAAGCGGCACGTAACGTAATAGAAGTGTTTTTAATTGAACGTGAATTGAACATGAATACACATAAATAACATTTACATATTTAGACACAAATTAATGCTCCAAGAACTGAAGTGTGCTCACACAGAAAACTAGAAAGTAGTCTTGGCCAAAAGACCCCCTGAAAACATGCCTGGTGCTGGTCTCGAACCCTGGCCACCTGGTATACTTGCCTTTGAATCATATTTGCATTATATACATAAAATAAGGCCCCAATAAATAAAGTACATTCACATGGGGAACGACAAAACGTGCTACCGGTATGCCTGCTTTCATTTTGAGAGAGGAGGTCTGCAGCCAAATATGTAGGCTACTTCTGGTATCTTATGAAATGATTAATGAAATGATTATGACATTATATACATAAGATAAAGTATATTCACATGGGGAACGACAAAGTATGTGCTTCCAGTATTTCTGCTTTTATTTTGAAAGGCTTCGAATAAACTTCAGTTCCTGACGACAGAGGGGACCTCACAGTGCAGGTCTGCAAGGAAGGGTCCTAAGAGTAGAGGTCTGCAGCCAGACCCCTCTCGATATAGCAGGTTGAACATCAGACTGAAGTCATGGGTCAAGCTGAGCTTCAGTGGATGACTGTAAATTCAGTGACTGAATCCTGGCCTGTAAAGCAACAGAAACACTAAAGAACAGCTCTACTTTATTTGAACTATCATGTTTACAGTGCATGCCAGGTCATAAGCCACTGACCTAATTCTATTAAGATAATGGTTTTTTTTTTACTTTGTCAGAGACAAGATATATTTTTAAAAGAATGAAATATATTACCAGCTTATCAGTAATCTTCTAGGCTGTAGCTCTTTAACACTTTGGATGTCTTCGCCTAGACTCCCCGGCTGATATCTGCATGCCCTGCCTTCTCCTTCTTGGTGCTCCTCTGACCTTTCCTTGGGGTTGTCTTTTGGATGTGGATTAATCCGAAGTATATTCAAAATCTGAGCCAAAAAGGCTCTCGTCATGAAAGCTATAAATATATTTAAAAAAACGGTTTATAATACAGCTAAACTATGCTATGCATATAGCTATGTAGCTATATGTAGCTTATCCTGTAGCTTATGAGCTTCTAGCTTGTCAGTCTAACTGCAATCAGCTGTTCTTGCTAGGCAAGATTACTTTCAACACATCAAAATAACTTTTAATGTAGTATACAGATAAATAAACTTTAAACAACAATCACACTCGTTGTTTAAGTTGATAATAATGTCAGATTTTGTATTTACCTGTGATTGAGCCGTGAAACTGTTAGCCGATCAGATCTCCACAGCGCTGGACCATGCATGAACCCTCGGGAACAAGCATTGCGCGTTACTGTATTTCGGAGGCGTGGCATAGGGAGGGAGCCTGAAGATAGGGGGTTGGACTCTGTTTTTCAAAAGACAGCTTGCTGAACAGCTTTTCCAACATCTCCTACCCCACCTTTAAGCAATTGGAAATCTCCACGTGTCTTTTATTTTGACATTTTCGCATGCTTTACACTGATCCCGTTGCAGATTTCATGTCTGGCCCGATCTAAATTCCTGAGATTTACACGTTTTAGCAACGTAGCACGTAAAACATTGATGCGACGCGTACATTCATAAGAGGTCAGCCATTGGCTGGCCATCGCCCCTGTGGCCTGGCGGCCCTGGTCGGTCCCTGATTGGGTCCCTGCTGGGGGTGTGGGGCGCCCTCGGGCCTCCGGGCCCGCGGCTGGATCGGCCCCGGAGTTGCCGGTTGTGGCGGAGCCTGTGGGATCGTCACTGCAGCCCTCCAGGCCCCTGCATTTTAGCTCCTGGATGTAGCTCAAGGGCTCTCCTCTGCTCCTCTCTTGAGGGTTTGGTCAGCCCTTCACTGATCTGACTGGGGCTCCTGTGCTCTGGGGGCCCTTTGGGTTACTATGGCTCCGATCTCCTTTGTGTCTGCATTGATTCCTGGGAGGTGAATCGATGGTTCCTCACACCAGCTATTGAACACTCGTATGGAGAAACCTAATATCCACCAGCATGGTCATTCACACACACTAACACACACACCCACACACACACACACACTGGTTTTGGTGGTTTAGAAGGACAATTTTTTCAAACACGTTTTTTGCAACACTAAACAGACACCCCTTTCCACTTGTGCTAGAAAGATGTAGTAAATCTTAAAAAAATCTATTTGAGCTATCCAACACAAATCTTACTTCAAAATTGTAATAAACACCTCAGAACTCAAAATACAAGTACCTGACACAATGCAGTATTAAGAGGACAAAGATAATTAGGTAACTTAACTCTGCCCCTGGCACAAACCGTAATTGTCAGGGCCAAATTTATTTATCATGACAAATGCCATACACATACACAAACATGGATCTTGTGTGTATTAAAAGGGCCAAACATGAATAAAAGGAACATGAGTCAAGTTGACTGCATTTTACAGAAACTGAATCATATTTCTAACAGAAATTAAAATGAATAGCAAAATAAACACCATCATTAACACCATCAGACAGAGATAATAGAACATACAAGCATATGCATAATTCCACTTAAATCAAAAGATACACAGTAAACTGTTTGTCCTTAATGAATGTACCCATCTTTTCATACTAGAAAAACAGAATAAATGAATGAGTAACCGATCCATACAAAGTATATATTCTTTAAAACTCAAACAACCAGTTTACTGTTTTAGTTGGAACTGCTCATATCTCCCACCTCAACAAGCCAAAATATTTAAATTGTCCCCAAGTGCAACCATAAGAACACAGAACACACAAATGTGTTCTTATGGTTGCACTTGGGGACAATTTAGAGTGGCTACGTCACTGTTGTTGGTATGCTGACATCACTGGAGGAGATTTAATCACATTACCATATTTTATCCAGGATTGTCTTTTTTTTAAAGGCAAGCCCCCATTCCTTACAAAATCTCTGATGTTTTGAATAGAACGACCTGCCAGAGCAGGATCTTCTGCCTTCTTGCAATGCTGACATTCAATCATAGTGGCCAGTTTTCCTTTTTTGATGTGTTCACCAAAATGTTTCATGACCGCAGCAACCTCTGTGGGAGACCATGGATGCTTTTTTGCTCTCCTAGCACTTTCCAGAGGATCTAGAACTAGAAAAACACAAACAATTCATCAATGTAAACAAGCAACCTTTTAAACATCTTTTAAAAGTCAAGGGAATTTGTTGTAGCAGTATTTCCATAAAGAACATGCATTAGTGGAACAAGCAGCAGAATTGAGTAATACCAAACACTTTATTCTGCCATTGATACTAGTGGTCTGCTGTTCATGACAGATGCCTGACTTGACTCTAAACCTGGATGTATAGCAAAAACTTAAGACCGACCCGATTCAAAACCCAATGAAAAGTGCATCCGACCCACCCTTGCAATTAAAACTGTAAAACAGTACCTGAAAAAAGTTATTTTATTTTGGATTTACAAAAACATACTTATCACGTGTCCAACTGCTTCGAGTGTATTAAATTTTGCATGACTCATGTATGAACATAAGATAATGCCATTTCAATAGAGTCAAATATCAAACTGACAAAACCAGCCTTCAAATAAATTTCACAAGGAAGTTGCAGAACACAGAAACATAATGGGGTGTTTTTTACACAACCATTACAGATTTAAATCACAGGTTAACACAACACCACTGCCCCTAAAATAGCAAAAAAGTAAAAAAAAACTAGAATGAAAAATTAAAATGAATGAAATGTATTCAAAATTGGAATTCCAAAAGATTGCTCAACACATCAGAATCCCAATAAATTAATAACTATGGCAAATCATTATAGATGGTGAGCATGTTTACCTCACACAGTTATGCAACAAAAGCCATGTGTAACAATGGTAGAAAGAAAAATGTCTAATATTAATTTAAAATAAACAAAATCTACTCTAAAATATATTAGAAATAACTGACATAATGTAAGTTCAACATTTTTTATTAAATACAAGGCAGGAACCAGCCCGAACATGAGGTGGGGCTTTGGCTTTTGTCGGTGAGAATAACGCTCCTTAAAAATTCCAGGTTCCAGCCCATGACTTGCCAAACCAACCCAAATGGGCCAGTATAGTCTAGATTCTGCCTATAGCGGTAAGATGGTAGTTAACGTAATAACCAAATCAAAAAATATATATTCTCATTGCTTTGTTTATTAAAAGAGTTTTTCTGTTTTGAAAATGGTAACAATTTGAATACTTTACAGATTTAAATAGAAATAAAGTAGTTTCAACATTTATCCCATTACTTCTCAGTAAAGTACAACTATATACTAGTATCTGAACTCTGGTAGCATAAAAACCTTCATTTTAATACAAGTTACAGTTCTAAATGGTATTCAAGTGGTATTTTAACAAAGTATCTTGATATAATATGTTAACCAAGTTATAGGATTATAGTCTCCTGCATAAAGATGAGAATGGTCACTATATTGCCTTTGTGTGGTGTGGATAATTGCTTAAGATCATGCTACAGTTTAACTTTTGTGCTTAAGTAACTTGTGTATGTGTGGCTGCATTTACCAGATTGTTTATTCATTTTCTTCTTTCTTCTGGGCTCTGTCTCCTTCATTTTTAGTTTTCTGTTGGGCTGTTTGTCCTTACCATCTCCATTTTTACTTTGTGCTGAAAAGAAGAAAGAAACGTCCCAGTAAGCATTTATTTGTTGGATGTAGGTTTCTGATATTTTGATGTCCTGGTGTCGATCTCCAGCTGTCATGGGGCGACAAGCGGGTTACACCCTGGACAGGTCGCCAGTCCATCGCAGGACAACACAGAGACATACAGGACAAACAACCATGCATGCACACACTCATACCTAAGGGCAATTTAGAGAAACCAATTCACCTAACAGTCATGTTTTTTTTGTTTTTGTTTTTTTTTTTTTTTTGGATTGTGGAAGTCGGAGTACCCGGAGAGAACCCATGCATGCACAGGGAGAACATGCAAACTCTATGCAGAAAAACCCCAGGCTGGGATTCGAACCCAGGACCGTCTTGTTGCAAGGAAACAGTGCTACAAACTGTGCCACTAAGCAGCATTCCTTGCAAAGTAACCCTCCAAAAAAACTTAACTGATCATTCTACTCTGTGCAGTGTTTGTTTTTGTGAAGCATCTTTGAGTTTCTTTAAAAGCCTTATATAAAGTGTTAGAATAACAGAAAGGTAACAGTTACGCTCCTAATATAAATGAGTTATCTTGTGTTTCTTACATAAAGATAGGGGATACATTATAGCAACTAGTTACGGTATTAAAAGTCTAATCATCTGATGACAGTAAATACATACCTGGAGGATCCTAAATAGGTTTCTTCGTCCTATCATTTCCTGCAGAATCTGTAATAAATCTATTTGTCATGTGATTTCATGAAAAGAATAATTTGAAGAAAAATCACGTTGCACTTACCAGTCTCTGGATATGAGAAATTTCCTTCATCCACCACCTCACGCTCTGCTTCGATCTCAACCTCACACACCGCTTCAACCTCAACCTCACGCACCACTTCAACCTCAACCTCACGCTCCGCTTCAAGCTCGAGCTCCGCTTTGACGTCACGCTCCGCTTTGACCTCACACTCTGCTTCGACCTCACTCTCGCCACTTGAATCTGTTAACTGTAGGTTATCTAACAAAATAAATACTGTCTTAATAAATTATGAATTTAAAGTACTAGATACGGGTCTATTTTTTTATACCAACACCACTTTACCTTCTATTTCAATCTCTTCAAGTGTTTTGCCTTGGAGGTTTTTTAGAGACCCTTTCTCCATGGCAATCAGTAGTTTGGATATTTTGGCCAGCTGGGTAAGTAGCCTCTGGAAGTCTATAATATTCACGATTAACGCGAATATCATGACCAAGGAAGTTAGCAACTTGATCCAACTCATGATTCTTGAGGTTTAAGATCTGACACAAAGTTGCGACATGTTTGCGCAACTGTGTCGACCTAAAGAGCTCAGGGTTTTCAGCCCCACATTCAGTTGCGTAAAGCCTCAAACAGTCCTGTCCTCTGTAGGGAGTCAGACAATTAGGGCTGGCAAATAGGAAGAGGTTTTCTGCCAGAACACCACAGTCTTTTCTTTTCTCTGTCAGCCGTGTTATGGCGTTCACCATGTCTGGTGAAAGTAACACTGCAACCTTCCGACCTTGTTTACCCCTTAATTCCACACGACTGAAGTGTTGACAAAGTTGAAGTTCAAATTTTGTCAGTCCAAATGCAACATGGTTGTGCAGGGTACTTATGTCTCTTTCCTGAAAGCCATTCAGTGTCATCTTCGAAATTTCTCCCCCTCTTCTCCTGTTAAATAGTATTACATTTGCCATGGTGGCTTTACAAAGTTCACTGTATGATTTTGGAGAACTATTCTCTTCCAAGTCCTTCAATGCTTGTTCTGTAGTTTTCTCCAGATGTCTATGAAGACGCTGAACATCTTCTGTGAAGGGAAGAGTGGAAGGCTTGTTAAAATGCTGCTCGTTCAGTGTGTTTAACGCAGTATGGGAGATGAGTTCGGACCACTTTGTAGCATAGAGCGTTCTGAAACTCTGGGTTGACTTGATCAGTGTAGTGTCTTGTGCCATCAGTGTTCTGCAACGTAAAATGTCACTAACTTTCTGCAGTGAGTGGCCCAACTTTAGAGCAAGGCTTGGGGTAGAGTAGCAGTTCTTTTCTTCATCATACCCAGATACTTTCTTGACAGCTTTGATAACCACATCAAAATTTGCAGGTCTTACAGCATCCTCAAAAGTGTGTATTGAGAATTATTTCCGAAGCGTAAGCAGAAGTCTTCCACATTCTCAGAATGTCTGGCGAATGTATTTGGTGGGATCCTGTCCATGTTTGTTAAAGAATGACCGGGCAAGCTGAAGAATAGAGAAGTCACTTCGCACAGTAGACGTCATTTCATCATCTTTCATGACAGCTAATATCTTCCAAATACCTGGGGAAATTTGCTGACACAGAGCTGACTCATTCATAGAGGCCAAAGACGAGACCTTTTTTCATCCCATCTCTGAATTATCTTCTACTGGTTTTGAAGGACAATGTTGAACATGTCGCCACAGATCTCTTCTGAGATACAATGCCTGGCAGTAAATGCAGTGAATATAGTCTTTTCCGTTGTAGTTTTTTTTGGATGTGCGTCTTAGTTTTAATGTTCCTTTCCTAATGTTTAATGTTTAATTTATCCAGAATGCCCTGCACTATGGTCCACTTGCTTCTTTAGGAGCAGCCCCAGGCCTGCTTGGCATTCACATATGCACTCGAGCTACATCAGTGTTAATTTAAACTGAACCGAGACCTGGGTCTTAAGGCAGATCAGAGTTCACTTTTTTTCCATCAGATTTCGATAGCGCATTCATACCTCCCCAAACAAAGCAAATTTTCTTGCCAAATGAATTAGTTTGATGAAAGCTGGGTAAACAGAGCTGGTGAAAATGTACCCTAAATAACTCTCATTCTTCTGTATTTGTTATTTCAAAACTTATGTCCTCTACTTTGTGCATCTTGCATAGTGAACATTACCCAGGATCCATGTACCTTAATCATACTTATCCATGCCATGAGTTTATGATTCAAAAATAAGCAACTGACACTCAAATTTACCTTTGATAGGTCTTCTGGAGAGGGACTGGATAGGTTCTCATCTGCAGACTGACACGGCATTTCTTTGAATTTCTAAAATGAAAGAATAAACAGTGAATATCAGTCTTTGCTTTTACCCTTAATGAATAAAGTCCTCCTAATGTCTGGACCTGTCCCGTTGAGTATTACACAGGACCCGTGTGTATGCACACGTCTTAGGATAACTTTCATTGTTCTGTTCTCGTTTCAAAACTCATGTCCTCCTAATGTCTTGACCTGTCCAGTTGAGTATTACACAGGACCCTTGCGTATGCACACGTCTTAGGATAACTTTAATTGTTCTGTATTTGTTATTTAAAGCTACATTGTGTAAGAACTTCTCCCATCTAGCGATGAAACAGCCAACTGAATATAACATTCTTGCCCCACCTCCCACCCCCCCCATTCTGAGCCCGTTTTAACTCCTACGGTGGCCGTTTCATGCCAAGGTTAACATGGCTTCCAGTACTATGACTTCGTCCAGTGTTCCTTCCATTGATGAGTTTACTTGAGAAAATTATTTTGCATTTAGTTATATAGTCAGACATCTGCCGCGTCGCGAGTAGACAATCTCACTCTGGCATTCGTCAGGGTGCAACTGAGTGTAGCCAAAGCGCAAAAGGCGGAGCTAGAAATACCAGGAATGTCTCCCATTGGCGGAATGTATTTCAAAGATGGAGGCTCAACATGGATTCAGCCATTCGAGCGACTCGCGCATATGTATTCTGAATAGCAGATTCTACACTTACGAGAATACTTTCATTAGTAGGTGAAAGTAATTACACATGAATACACATATTTTTGAAAGAACAAAGGAGTTTTTGCTAAGAATTAACTAAATAAAATGCACAATGTAGCTTTAAAAACTCATGTCCTCTACTGTGTGCATCTTACATAGTGAACATTACCCAGTATCCATGTACTGTAATCCTACTTAATATCCATCACATGAGTTTACAATTCAGAAATAAGCAACTGACGGTCAAATGTACCTTTGGTTTGTCTTCTGGAGAGGGACTGGATAAAGTCCAGTTCTCATCTGCAGCCTGACATGGCATTTCTTTGAATTTCTAAAATGAAAGAATGAACAGTGAATATCAGTCTTTGCTTTTAACCTTAATGAATAAAGTCCTGCTAATGTCTGGACCTGCTAATGTCTGATGCAGATTTTTGCCCATTTGGCCACCCTTTGAAAGATTCTTGATAAACATGTAAACACGGAGAGTGTAATATACATAACTAAAACTCAGCCTTTAGGATCATGTGTGTGGTGTTTTCACATATGTTTGATACAAACTCTTAAAAAAGACAAAAAGCTCTTTGCAGAGGAAATTGACCCATATTGTTGTAAATGCAGATATTTCACATGTGGGGCGGGCTTTATCACAGCTGTTAGATCATTGCGCTCCGTTATGTACCATTAAGAGATCCTTTCAGCAACATGGCAAAACACACTTCTAAAACAAAATACAACATCGAGGAAGCAGTGGAGCTTTGTTGAGAAGAGACAGTTATGATTCTGACATGTTTATGTCATTAAGAGGGGAACAGTGATGTATTATTCATTCACCCTGGAGAGGGCACATTTCTGGAACACAGTTGGCCACCCTTGCCCTTTTAGTTAAAAAAAAAACATGCAAAATACTCTTTTCTTTTTTGGTTTATGTCCACCAAATTTGTTGGGGTAAAGGGGATAATTAAGGCTTTAGTGCCAGTGTGTTTTAGTCCACCACTCCATTCTAAAACCACTTTTAAAGCTTGCATTTTTAGAAGACAAAGAGCCAAACATAAAATTGTCTTCTTTTCCATTGTATTCAAAATCATCCATCCATCCATCCATCCATCCATCCATCCAGGCTTAGGCTACAAAAAGATTTC